>CM072099.1:47810269-48410269 GCA_036850905.1 Luffa acutangula | reverse complement strand
TGGTGGTGGCCGAACGACAGATGGCTAACCGGACGGGATGGACGGCGGAGGCGGCGAGCTACGATGGTGATGGCGACTGGAGAAAATGGCGGTTGGAGGCTAGGGTTAGGGTGGGTTTTTTGGGGGAGAGAAGGGAGGGTTCCAAGTTATGATTTTGAAGTCTCAAGATTTAAATCCTATGGATAAACCATTCAAAGAAATCGCTGATAATGAGTTTTGTAATAATGATTAATGCTACGTGTAACAAGGTGGAATTTCAAGCTTCTCCTTCTAATCTGGATTTGGTGATTGGTGTGAAATCTAATGGAGTTTCAAAGAAAGTTATCGATAAGGTAGTCTTAAATTTGAAGTACATGCAAGAGGAGGACATTTATTATGTTTCCGTTATTAGTAAATATCCTTTCATATTTATAGTTATATTTTTTATTTGTAAATTCTGTTGTATTATATTTATTTGTGAGTGGATACTTTACGAAATTCTCTCTCAAAAAGTTTCATTGTATTAAAGCATTGAAGTTTTTTAAATGCTATCCTAACTGCCACAGTTGGAACCCTAATTGCCGCTTGTTACTCGCATCACCAAAACCAACCTACTCATGTCGTTTGTATATATTTGATGAATATCTTTTTCTTGTTCTCAGTTGTGAATCTCTGACAAATCTCTTTTTGTTCATGCTGCCATTTCCACACTCTTCTACTCATGTGCCTCTCTCATTCATGCTTTTGCTAGCATTCCAGTCCCCTCCGAGGTCACACATGTGCTAGCATCTCCATTAACATACTTCTATTCTTTGATGAATTCAACTTTCGTTTAGGTCTGGTTGTTTGAGAGTGTAGGTGTTCATCAATGCTGTAAAATAATTTCTACTGTATTGAATATTCACAAAATTACCAAGGACCTTTTTAAAGAGGAAGGAAAAACGCTAATACATAAAAGGAAAGCATACCCAAGAAATAACAAAATAATTACAGCAAATAAATCTAATTAAGGAAAAATATGAAACACATAAACCAACACTCCCCCTCAAGTTGGTTTGAAGATATCTTCCATTGCCAGCTTGTCAATCAACTTGTCAAATCGTAGCTTTGGAAATCCTTTAATTAACCCATCAACAATTTGTTCTGTTGTAGGAAGATAGGGAATACATATCACTCTGGTATCAATCTTCTCCTTTATAAAGTGCTTATAAACTTCAATATGTTTTGTCCTATCATGAAGGACTGGATTGTGAGCTATGGAGATAGTTGCTTTATCATCACAGTAAACACGTATAGGCTTCATCTGAGCAAATTTCAATTCTTCCAATAATCTTTTTATCCAAATACCTTCACAAATGCCATGAGCTTGCTCTTAATTCTGCTTCAACACTACTTCTAGCTACCACACTTTGTTCTTATTTCGCCAAGTAACTAGATTCCCTCCAACAAAGGAACAATAACAAGAAGTAGATCTTGTATATGTGGTGCTACCTGCTCAGTCAACATCAGTGTAATTTTCAACATTTAAGTGGTCATGCTTTTTAAAAAATATGCCTTTTCCTGGAGTTCCTTTCATCTTAGGATTCTATAAACTGCTTCAAAGTGAGTTGGCCCTGGAGCATGCATGAATTGGCTTACCATACTAACTGCAAAAGCAATATCAGGACGAGTATGAGATAAGTAAATAAGTCTTCCCACAAGTCTTCCTTTGATTTACAAAGATACCCTTTTTGGATCTGGCAAATTCCATCCCTAAGAAATACTTCAAAATTCCCAAGTCTTTAATCTGGAATTCATTGGCTAGTTTTTTCTTCAAACTATTTAGTTCAACTTCATCATTAACTGTAGAATGATATCATCAACATACACTATTAAAACAACCATCTTGTCATTTCCTGTACGTCTATAAAAAATGGCATGATCTGCTTGACTTTGAAAAAAACCACAACTAGTAACAGCTTTCCCAAACCGTTCAAACCACGCTCTAGGAGACTGTTTAAGGCCATATAAAGATTTCTTTAACCTGGATACTTTATTAACTCCAAGATCCACTTCAAAACCTAGTGGTAAATCCATAAATACTTCCTCTTCAAGATCACTATTGAGGAATGCATTTTTGACATCAAGCTGATAAAGAGGCCAATCTGAATTAACAACAGATAAGAGCACTGTAATAGAATTAATCTTAGCAACAGGAGCAAATGTTTCTTGATAATTGTTGGTTTATGTGTTTTATATTTTCCTTAATTAGATATATTTGCTGTAATTATTTTGTAAATTCTTGTGTATGCTTTCCTTTTATGTATTAGGGTTTGTCCTCCCTCTATTGATGTGGACTTTTCCTACCGCAAGCGCACGGGTCAAGTAATAATATAGTGAATGTAATTCGAATGTCGTCCTCTGGATTGAAATTTTAAGCAAATCAAGTATTGTGAATTATTTCGCTCAATTTTATTTAGGGATCAAAAAGTGATGAATGAATGGTATGAAAACTAAATCAAAACAAGTAAAAAGTGTGGAAATTCAATTGGGAAAAATACTTAGGGAATTGATTTCGCCGATTCAGTCTAGGATTGATTTTAAGAAGTTCTTATGCACAATGAAATTATGAGCTTAAGACCCTTTAATCACAACTACCTCTCCCGAGTATAATTGATTCTCATGCACATTAACCAACTTGATATCCCTATCTAAGTTTATTAACATGCAAGGCAATGAGATCTTTGGACCAATTCTAAAGTTAATCTAAAACCGTCACGAATTAGAACGTAAACTTTAGTCATGCAATCTTGAGTAAGTCTATATTAAATCCCCTCTCCCGAGCAATTAATTGAAAGCATTAAATCAAGATTACAAACATAATAAACATTGCATAACATAAACCATAAATCAATCCATAAACAAAATCAACTACATCAATCCCTAAGCTATGAGTTTAGCTACTCATGAATGTGATTACAAGCTCAACTAAACATAATCCCCGGGCCCGGACGACTTTACAGGCGAATTCTTGAAAAATTCTTGGAACACTATTAAAAATGATTTGTTTAAGGTGTTCCAGGAGTTTTTTGACAATGGTATCGTCAGTAGAAGGATGAATGAAACCTACATATGTTTGATCCCCAAAAAAAAGGTGGCTAGCAAGGTTAGTGACTTCCGCCCCATCAGTTTAGTGACTATGTTATACAAATCTCTTTCTAAGGTGTTGGCTGAGAGGCTTAGAAAGGTTCTTCCGGACACGATAGACAAGGCTCAAATGGCTTTTGTCGAGGGGAGGCAAATTATGGATGCTATTCTTATAGCGACCGAGACAGTGGATGACTACCGGTCAAGGAAAAAAAGGGGATTTGTTTTGAAAGTTGATTTTGAAAAGGCTTACGACAAAGTTGATTGGGATTATTTAGACTTCATCCTTAAAGCAAAGGGATTCGGAGATAGATGGAGAAAATGGATTAAAGGTTGCTGTTCTAGCTCTAATTTCTCCATTTTGATAAATGGTAGGCCAAGAGGGAAAATCCTAGCGTCTAGGGGTATTCGTCAAGGAGACCCGCTATCTCCTTTTCTTTTTACTATTGTAGCTGACTCTATGAGTCGCTTCATACAGTTGTGCAGCAAGAAAGGCTTTATTCGGGGCTTTATGGTTGGGAGGGAGGATGTGGAGGTCACCCACATTCAATTTGCAGATGATACCCTTCTGTTTAGTGAAGGCAGTTTGCAGTGTATCCATAATTGGAAGACTTTTCTGAATTTCTTTGAGCAAGCTTCTGGTTTATCCATAAATATGCACAAAACTGCTATAATTGGCATTAATGTGGACGCTGGGGAAGTGAATAGCATTGCTGGAACGATGGGCTGCAAGGTGGAAAATTTACCTTTCTCATATCTGGGAGTTACAGTGGGGGGCAAGGCAAGGACTATTGGCTTTTGGGATCCAGTGGTAGATAACATTAGAAATAAATTGGCCACTTGGAATGGATTTCCTATCTCAAAGGGTGGTAGAACAACCCTTATCAAAGCGGTTTTATCTAGCATTCCAGCATACTTTATGGCTACCTTCAGAATTCCTATTGGGGTGAGTAAGGAGATTGAAAAGGCTTTTAGAAGATTCCTTTGGAAGGGTGGAGATGGTGACAAGGGATCTCACCTAGTAAGATGGGAAAAGGTGACCACTCCGAGAGACCTTGGGGGGCTTGGCATTGATAATATCCGATCAAAAAACTCAGCCCTTTTGCTAAAATGGCTTTGGCGTTTTGACAATGAGCCAGAATCTTTGTGGAGACAGGTGATAAAGAGTAAGTTTGGAGAGAAATTCATTAGAAATCACTTAGAATTCAAGAAATGCAAGTGTTGCAGCAGCCCTTGGAAGGATATTGCAAAGTTGGCCAGCGTTTTTAAGGCGAACAGAAAGTATAAAATTGGCAGGGGAAATAAGGCTCAGTTTTGGGATGATTGTTGGCTCACTGACAACCCTCTCAAAATCCAATTTCCTGTAATGTTCAGACTCTCGTTGGCAAAAGATGCTACTGTCCACGATTTATGGAATGATGTTGCGTGGGATTTGAAGTTGAGAAGGGGGCTTTTTGATAGAGAATTGAATGAATGGATGATTATGTCCTCCCTCCTAAACAATTGCAGATTAAACAACAGTGATGATGTGTGTTGGTGGAAGCTAGATGGGTCGGGGAAGTTCTCAGTCAAATCTGCTTTACAGGTTTTTCAAGCTAGGAAGGCAGTGCTGGACGGTAGCTTATCACCCCAAATTTGGGAAGGAAAAGTCCCAAATAGGGTGAAATTTTTCTTGTGGACGGTGGCTCATAAAAGCATCAACACGATGGACAAGGTGCAAAAGAGATATCTCAGTCTCTCTATCTCCCCTCATATATGTATGCTTTGCCATAGAAGTGAGGAGACAGCATCCCACTTATTGCTTCATTGTGATTTTGCAAAGGAAGTGTGGAATTATTTTGGGGAACCCTTTGGTATTCAGGGGTGCAAGCCCAGTTGTGTGGTGAGTTGGTTAAATGAAGTTTTATTAGGGGGAGGGCTCAAAGGAAAAGCAAGAGTTTTATGGAGCAATTTCTCTAGAGCGCAATTATGTGGCACCTTTGGAAGGAAAGGAATGCAAGAATGTTCTCAGATAAAGCTATAACGTTTGTTTTTTTTTGTGATCTTGTACAGCATACGGCCTCATATTGGAGTGCCCAAGATAGTATTTTTTGTAACTACTCTGCTGCTTTGATTAACCTTCAATGGAAGGCTTTGGTGTAGTTTTGTTTGGAGGAGGGATGTCTTATCCCTCGGTCCTTTGGCTGTTTGCTTTTGGGGTTGGTTCATGAATGATATTCTCTTTTATCTTCTCAAAAAAAAAAAAAAAAAGATCCTGAAATAAGCAATAACCAGGAAAAAATGAGACACAACAATTAAGGTCACGAGTGAGTTTACTAACAGAAATCAAGTTAAAGGAAAACTGTGGTAAACTCAAAACGGAAGACAACGAAAGTGGGTTGGTAAGTCGAACATTGTCGATTCCTAAGATTGGAGAGGTGGTTCCATCAGCTATAGTGACACTAGGGGAAGATGTAGATGGATCAATGGTAGAGAATAAACGGGGATTACCTGTCATGTGATCGGAAGCACCAGAGTCTATGATCCATTTCGAAGAGGAGGAAAG
Organism: Luffa acutangula; assembly: GCA_036850905.1. NCBI lineage: Eukaryota > Viridiplantae > Streptophyta > Magnoliopsida > Cucurbitales > Cucurbitaceae > Luffa > Luffa acutangula. Next base: position 48,404,619 of record CM072099.1, on the reverse strand, counting down.
AAGACATGTAGATGTGTTACCTGTGTCGGCAACGGCAGTAACAGGAGTGGAGGATGAAGCCGTCAGTGACTCTTGATACAGTCGGAATTTAGCAAACTCCTCAGCTGAGATCGAAACAGACTTGTCAGAATTATCAGGAGTAGAGGCAACATGTGCAGATGGAAACCTCTGGTTTCTATAAAGCAATTTCCGACAATCACGTTTTATATGCCCTGGTTTGTGACATTAGCGGCAAACAATATCTCCTGAATTTGCTTTTTGAGTAGTAGAGTTTCCTCTGGACATGTTCGATCCTACCCCTCGATTACCTCTATATTCAGTGGTCTGTCCAACTAAAACACTGTTAGATTCAGATGGTACTATCACTGGCGACCACTCTGTACGTAGTATTCGAGTGTAAGCATCTTCCAATGATGAAATGTCTGAACTCGAGAGAACTTGATCTTTAGCTATGTCATATTTCGGAGCAAGACCAACTAGAAAACTCATGATAAACAGTTGTTCGCGTTGGACATTCTGAACCTTGATATCAGTACTCATGGGCAACACTTCATTAAATTCTGCATATGCTCTTTTGCATTCCATAAAATAATTCAACAAAGACTTCTCGCCTTGATCAGGTTGAAAGAGAGTTCTACAGACGTCAAATATCCGACTGATGTTTCCTTTCCCAGAGTAAAGAAAATCTAAATATTCCAAGAGCTCTTTGACTGAATTACAGTGATTAACAAGCCCATCAAAATGGAAACAAGTCTGAGGTCAAAGATATTTTTATTCGCTTTTACAATATGATTGAAAATCAATTTCAAACAAAAATCAGTATTTTACATTCTGATAATGGGACTGAATACTTAACGAATATTTAGTAGATTTTTTTGAAGGATAAAGGTATTTCTCATCAATCTACTTGTCGCAATACTCCACAACAAAATGGAATTGCTGAACGAAAAAATAGACATTTACTTGATGTTGCTTGTGATATTATGTTTTATATGCATGTTCCTAACTATTTGTGGGGAGACGCAGTTCTTACAGCTACCTATCTCATAAACCGAATGCCGTCTAAGATTTTGGCCTTTAAAACACCCCTGGATCGATTTAGGAATTTTTTTCCCACTGTTCGACTGTATTCTGATTTACCGATCAAAATTTTTGGGTGTGTTGCATATGTTCATCTTCCTAGTCTTTCTCGATCTAAACTTGATCCTCGTGCTGTTAAATGTATTTTTCTGGGATATACTTCAAATAAAAAGGGTTATCGGTGTTTTGACCCGCTACAAACAAAATATTTTGAAAGTATGGGTGTTTTGGAGAATCAATCTTTTTTCGGTCAAAATTCTCTTCAGGGGGAGATATCTAACTTGGAAGAAAATTTTTGGGATACTTCTCCTCTCCCTAGAATTATTTGTCCTGAGATTAGTAGTCCTTCTACGCCAAACATTGAAAATTCTATTTCAGGGGGAGAAACACTACAAAATGATCTCATTGACCGAAATCCTGAACTTCAGGTTTATACTAGGAGGAAATTACATCAAAAGAACCAGGATCAAATAGTGAACTTGTCACAAAACCAATCTGATGCTCCGACAAATGATACTGAAGACTCAGGTAACCAATCTTTATCTGACCTTGATATTCCAATAGCCCATAGGAAAGGTGTTCGTAATTGTACCAAATATCCTATTGCAAATTACCTTTCTTATCATAGACTGTCTGATAATCATAAAGCCTTCACCTCTAGCATAACCAACCTATTTATTCCAAGAAACATACAGGAAGCCCAAAATGATCCGAATTGGAATTTAGCAGTTATGGAAGAGATGAACGCATTGAAACAGAATTGTACATGGGATATAGTTGAACTACCAAAAGATAAGAAAACAGTAGGGTGCAAATGGGTATTCACGATAAAGTGCAAATCTGATGGTGACATTGAACGATACAAAGCCAGATTAGTCGCTAAAGGTTTCACAAAGACCTATGGAATTGATTATCAAGAAACATTTGCCCCTGTTGCTAAGATTAATTCTATTAGGGTGCTCTTATCTGTTGCTGTTAACTCAGATTGGCCTCTTTATCAACTTGATGTCAAAAATGCATTCCTCAATGGTGATCTTGAAGAGGAAGTATTTATGGATTTACCACCAGGTTTTGAAGTGGATCTTGGAGTTAATAAAGTATCCAGGTTAAAGAAATATGTGAGGAAGAGGTAAAATTGCAAATTTAAACTTGCAAGCTTTAGGAGATGAATTAAGGCAAGATAAAGCTAGAGGATAATTACCTGTTTGTGCCAAGGAAACACTAGGATTACTAGATGACGAAGTGACCTTTACCAGCTTTAGGAGTTGATCAATTTGCTCTTCATTGAATGGATGAGATTCAACAACATTGGCCGTGGAAGTGAATTGATTTTACTTTGCTTAGTACTCTTCCAATTTGCAGGCTTTCCATGAATTTTCCAACACGTCTCACGAGTGTGTCAAGGTCTATTACAATAGTCACACCATACTCGAGGTTTGGTGGGTTGAGTAGAAGCCTTATTTGCAGTAGTCTCAACCAACATAGCAGATGTTTCAACTGTACTGACACATTTCTTGCCAAGCATGACATTGCGACGACTTTCTTCCCTACGAACTGCAGAGTAAACTTCATTAATAGTTGGAAGAGGATTCTTAAAGTACTCTACTTCTAACCTCATCAAATTCATCATTAAGGCCAACAAGGAATCTATAAATTCGACCATCCTCTACCACTTTCTTGTAATGGATTTGATCTTTAGTGGATTCCCATTCATAAGTGTCAAAAAGGTCTAGGTCTTGCCAAATTGTTTACAAAGAGTGAATGTATTATGTCACTTTATTTCTGCCTTGGCGAATGTCTTTTAGTTTGAGATCTAGCTCAAACACTTGCGATTGATTGCCCAAGTCGGAATACATCTCAGTTACACTATCCCATAATTCCTTTGCAGTCGAGTAACACATATAGTTGCGACTTATCCTCTCAGTCATAGAGTTTACTAACCACGTCATGACCGTAGAATTTTCAGCATCCCAAGTAGCAAAGAAAGGGTCATCCTTCTTCGACATTTTTTTTCTCTCCAGTAACCCTTGTCCTCAAATATACATCCGAACACTTTGGGACCAAAGCAGAAATTTATCCCCATTAAGACGGATGGTTGTAATTTGGATAGTGGGATGAGTACGTGTGTTTGAGACCTTAGTCATCAATGATTTTTCTTCGTCTTAGTAAAGTTTGTCTGTTTTCCCCCTGGATTCCACAAGACAAACACCAAGACACCAAGTGCATGTATGGAGAGCACTTACTAGTGGAAGATTTATGGATGAATCACTCAATGCAAAGATGGTTCGAGGAATAGCTCGACTTTTCTCTTTATTGTGTAAGGTAGAATACAAGAATGATTCTCTCACCTTTGTACAATTCACACTCATCCAAAATTGTCTCTCCAAATGAAAGACCCTCCCCTTTTATAAGAAGAGATGTGGATGTGGGTTGGCCAAGTTATCACCATACATCCCTCTCCATTCCTACCCACAAGTCTACCCAAGTTCACCCAACAATAGACGAGTGTCTACAAATGGTGGCTCCAAAGTTACTTGACCGAAATGAAGTGGATCCATGACCTTTAACTCCTTTAAAAGGTGGTTCCTTTTTTATTTTCCCTCCCATCTTCATCTCCTTGAATTTGGAAGACACCTCTCTTCACTTGGGACTCTTTTCATATGTTGGAATGGAGAAAGAAGCCTTCAAGACCTCGGAAGAACTCCAGTTGCCTTCTCCTCACATTTGCCCTCAGTTTGGGGCCTTTTTATAGCCTCTGGCAATTTCAGCCAAATGGCACGCAACATGCTTGGGTATTGCTTTTAAAAAAATGAGTTTAATGTATTTCACTCTTAACATTTTTTATTTTTGTTATTTAATGTTGTGTCTATTTATTATACTTAAATAAGTGTTCGATATGAACCTATATTGACTTTGTACAACTAGTGTTTGTTACATATCAACTGTGCTAACATGTGTCTGGTGCGTGTCCAACAAGTATCAGAGTGTCAAAGTGCCTGACACGCGTCGAACACAGATACATTTGCCAAACTAAAGTATTTGTGTTTCTTACTTCAACCAATTAAAGCTATGCACCTAATTTTAGTTAAATTCTATATTTGTTAGTTCCATTGTATTATATATTCGTAATGGGGTCTATTTGTGAAATAAGAAAAAATGTTTTCTTTTCGGTCACCACTAATAATATTTAGCTCCTTGCCTGCAGATTGGTGATTTTATAATGGCCTTCTTCGGGGGAGTTGCGCTTCTCTTGGGAATACAATCTGTAAACGGATTTCTTGGTTACACAACTCTTTCATGGCCAATTCCATCTTTCGTACACTTGGTTTCATGGTTGAAGGTGTTTGCGGGAAGTCTGTTGCTGGTTGTTATTGGAATTATATCGTCAATAGTTGTTGCAGCAGTGGAAGAATTGCTCTTTAGATCATGGTTAACTGAAGAAATTGCTTTGGATCTCGGATATTACCCAGGGATTATCATTTCAGGGCTCGCTTTCGCAATATTACAGAGGTAAAATATTTAGTCTTTGATAACATTTTCCTTCCGCCCTGTATTCTTCTTGGTGGTTTGTTTTTATTTTAATTATTTCCGTGCTGTTTTTTTCTTTTCTAAACTGTTAACATATTTTTCTCCGTTACTAGAACGGGGAAATTTTCTTACTTCAAGATATACGTTGAGACACTTTATTAAATGAGCTGGGTAAATATATTAAACAAATTGATTTTTGTCATTCACTCATTAAATTATTTGACCAAGTTTTGAATTTCTACAATATTCCATTTAGTTGTTTTTGCTCAATCCACTTTCTTCTCCTCGTTCCTCGAGTAACAAAAATGTTATATTTATCCTTGAATTCTTTCGTTAATTAATTCAATGGCAATTGGCATGTACTCTCGAAAAAGTTAAAGGTTTTAATCTCCCACCCTAAATGTTGTTAACCAAAAAAAAAAAAAAAAAAAAAAAAAACCTTACTTTGAAAAATAACCAAAAAAAGGTTCTCATATTTTTAGGAGGGAAGTTATGTGGTTAGGAGTTTTGTATGCTCTGATTCAGAGTTCTATTGCTGGACTGCTTTTTAATGTACTTTTCAGCAAAATTGGATCTGTCCGATCTCTAAATCATATGTTAACAGTTTTTTTTTTTTTTTCACACATGTGGGGGCCACAGACCTCTTAGTCATTGGTACAAGTTTTATGTCAGTGGAGCTATACTATGCTCATGTTGTCAATCATATGTTAGAGTTAGAAGGTTCTACTTTTTTGATTAGGCTGTCTGTAGTTTACTTTCGCAGAATCTCTGCTTGACAATGTAGCCATGAGTTGTATTGTGGGATTGAAATAACTGACATGAATGTTGGTTTTCAGGTCCCTGCAAGCGATACCGGTTCTATGGGTGTTATCCTTGGGCTTGGCAGGTGCTCGCCAAAGGAAGGCAGGCTGCTTATCCATTCCAGTCGGCTTACGTGCAGGTATAATGGCATCTAGTTTTATTTTTCAGAAGGGTGGATTCATAAGCTATAAGCCCTCCCTCCCCACGCATCCTGTTTGGATTATGGGCATTGACACACACCAACCATTGAGTGGGGTGGCTGGTTTTGCATTTGCTTTGTTGGTGGCTGTCATTTTCTTCCCCAGAAATTCTATGGAGAAAAAGAATTGGAAAAGGACAATCAGAGAGTAGAAGGTCGATTATATTTTGACTATTTTTAATGCAAAAGCGTCATTTGATCGAGTGCCTGTTCATTCTTTGCGAAGTTGCATGTTTTGGGAGCATAAATGGCTGGGAAGTTTCAAGGGGTACTTAGGAAGAAATACCCCTATGAAACTTAGCAAAATTGTGGACCAAAATGAGGATGCCTTCACAGAGGCATTGCTGCTCGCAGTGGCTCAATTCATTTCTTGTCTGTATATTACAAATGCTGCAGTTGATATATATATATATATATATAGATATAGATATATATATTTGAAATGCAATTGTGGTTGATATTGTTTTGTAAAGCATTCACTGTATTTATTCTTACTGACAGACATATAGTAAAAGAAGGAAGAATATTGTATCAGGACATCTGCTGGCCATTTGAGTGAATAAAAAAAAAAAGAAAAAGGCTAAAGCATTTATTAGTTATAAGAGCTATACATAAGGTGTCATACTTATAGTAAGGGATCATCAGCTTGAATTTATAATCTCTCCATCGTATAATTTTTTTTAATGACATTAAATTTACGTTTATTTATAGTTGGATGCAGTTTTTTTTTTTTTTTTTTTTTTTTTTTTTTTTTTTTTTGAGAAGCCTTAATTGTTGAATTATCCATAATTATGCTCACATTTCAACCATTCTTTAACACTATAGAACACTAAAAGATTTGTATATTAGGATTTATCTATAATATATTAATAAAACTACGTTACAAATTATGTCATTGATAATTAATTACAAAGGGTAATTTATTAATTACTAATTAATTATCAATCGTCATAAAATTTAAAAGGAGAGAATGCAAAAAGGTTATTTTCAATAATTTAAAAGAAAAACAATCCCTTGTTTATAATTCATAATAAAATACGAAAGTATGGCAACTTTTCTTCCGTTACTATAATTCATAATAAATTTGAGGGAAGGGTTTGGGTCTTGGAAGTGGGGGTTTTGAAAATAGGGTGATTTGTGAAATCTGTGGGTTTTGGAATCTGTGTTTGGGGTGTTGATTTCTGAAGTCTGAGTTATTATTATTTTTTTTTTTTATGAATGTTATACAATTGTTCTAAAATTAATAAATTAATATTTTTTCCATTAATTATAAATTTGGGATTTTAAGTCACAATTTTTAGCAAAAATTCAAAGAACAATAAAATGAAATAATAAAAAAAATCATTTTCCATTCTTCAATTTCTCTCCACAATCGCTACATTGCCTACATTTGTTGTAAACATGGTTCTAAAGTTCGAGTTGCCGTTTTTTTTTTCTTTTCAGTGATATACAATTCTGAGTTAATTAATATATGAGAATGATGTTGTCATTAATTGTAAAATTGAAATTTGAAGTCACAATTTTGACCAAAAATTAAGAAAAAAAAAAAAAAGAAATTATTTTCCATTCTTCAATTTTCAACACACTTGTTGCATTGCTTATATTTGATGTACACATAGTTTTGGAGTATGAGTTTCTGATTCGTTTTTTTTTTTTTTAGATTATACAATTATTGTAGAATTAAGAAATTATTTTAATGAAATCATGTTTAGCCATTTTTTATGGGAAGTTGTAGTAAATGGCTAGAAAAAATACCCCCTTGTTTTTTGGCTAAGGAAGTTCAATAATTGCAAACATGGCTTCCACCTTTTTAGGAACTACTTTCCAAATTTTTTTTTTCCAATTTTACCCCTGGTATATACGACTATTCACAAACGTCGTTAACAGCTGCATGCAGATTTCCTCCCATTTTTGGGTGGATGCACCCTGATTTAGGGATTTTGGGTTTTGATATCCCTCCAAGGGTCAAACAAGACTTTCCTATATTTTAGGCTTTTTATCTCTCTCCAACCGTAAGAAAAGATTTTGTTTGTTAAGTTGCATTAATCTTCCTATGTTTTTCCCTCATTTAAATATCATAGCTTAATTTATTTGTTTTTTGCATATCATGATCAAAATAGTGGCGGTAAGTTTGTTTTTTCTCAATCTCGCCCTTCAATACACAAGACAAAGTTAAATCCAGATACATAAATCTCGATTTTAGGCTACAAGTATACACAAGCATGTCATAAACGGTGTAAATAATGTATGTATATATCAGTACATACCACTCTGACGGTGCCAACATCTTCAACTACATCCTTCTTAATCTGTTTGTTTTTTTTTTCCCTTGTAGGGTCCTTCTTAACAGCATCCTGAGTTATTTTTCACAATAAAAAAAATCAAATTATAACATGTCATAATAGGTGGATGTAGTTGACATTTTTCACATAAATCACGAAATATTGCCAAAAAAAAAATATGCATGTATATAATAGTACATATAAACAACATAGTGTCATTTAATAGGCATTCCATCACACTTTCACCCTTCAATACACAGGACAAAGTTATATCCAGATACATACATCTCAATTTTAGACTCCAGTACACACAAGCAGGTCATAAACGGTGTAAATAATATATGTATATATCAGTACATACCGCTCTGACGGGGTCAACTTCTTCAACTACATCTTTCTTAATCCGTTTGTTCTTTTTTTTCCCCTTGCAAGGTCCTTCTTAACAGCATCCTGGAGGATTTTTACAATAAAAAACAATCAAATTATAATAACATGTCACAAGGGTTGGATGTAGTTGCCATTTTTCACATAAATCACAAAATATTGCCAAAAAAAAAAAAAAACACAAATCCCTAAAATCAAGGGATTGTCTATAAAGTAGGGGGAGGTCGTTGCAAATATAAGGGAAGGGAAATGAAACCATTACCTTAGTTCAAATTTTTTGGTACAGTCCTCGCGTAGAAGAAGAATCGATTGAGCATGCAAGAGATGGTCGTCGGCACGACGGGGGAAGGTCGTCGGCACGGTAGAGGTGGGTCGTCGGCATGATGTGAGAGGTAGGTAGCAATATACACTCTGTTCGGCGGTGGAAAACGGTGGGGAGTGGAGGTTTTTGGCTCTCAAGGGTTTCGAGGTGTGGAAGACGAAAATAGACTGACGGGATGGAGCGAATGCATGAGGGCGGTTCTGGTGGGAGGGTGGGCGGTGATATGACGTGTCATAATTGCAGCATTTAAGGTATTATCTTTTTAGTTGATTCAATTCCTGGGCAATTACTAACGTGTTCTTAGTTGTTTTTTAAGTTCAGATTTTCTTAGTTGCAGGTAGTATATCTTCTGATTGAGAGGACCGTTTTTTCCAATTAACGCATTCTGAAGGTGTTTCTCTCTACTAATCAGTAAATCTTAATTTATAAACGTTTGTAGCCATTTTTCAAGCCACCTATTTATTTTTAGCCACTTTTCTTGTTGCCCCATTTTTTATTTCTAAACATTTATAGCCATTTTTCAAACTCCTTAGTAAATCTAACCATTTTTCTTGTTGCAACCAACCTTTTTCACTTCATCCATAAATCAATATTGTCGTTTAAAAAAGCCCATAGTTTCTTATGATTTTGCTTTGCTTAAGATCCCAATATGACTATGGTATCAAAACCAAAGTATCTAAAATTCCTCGTCAAAATTGGCATCTCTCCTTAAAAGTGGCACTACACTACACAAAACACAAATTTCCCTCTACATATTCACAAGCAAAGACAAACAATATTATGCACAAACACAGCCAAAGTATGATCACAAAAAAAAGATCGATTCAGAGCCTTATCTAAACAAAATTTTCGATTTGGAAGAAAATTGGAACTCTTAACAAAAAGCACAAAAGAATGAACCAAAAAACCACCCAGAAATTCCATTATCCCTTTGGCCACAATCTCTCCCACTTTGGCCAGTAACTCCGTCGACCCAAATTCCCTCTCCATTAGCCCTTCAAGCTTCCCCAGAAAGTCCATTATCATCCACCCAATCGGCTTCTCCAAATTGATCTCCTTCGTCCTCTTCCACCCGATTTCGAAGTTAGGCGGCTCCGACTTTGCGATTTTCTTTGTGGGTCTTCTTTGGCGGTCTATTTCGGATTTTCTTCGCTTCTCGATTGGGAAGCTCTTTGACTCGTTTAAGGCACTGATCGGGGGCCCAAACGGAAAAAGGTACAATAGAAAGAGAGAGGTAAGTAAAAGGAAGAAGACAACCAGCCGTAGACGAGAGAGAGAACGATCGCCACAGAGAACACGAGACGGAGAAAGGAAAAACGAGGGAGCGAACTGCGAAGTGGGAGGAATGGGAGAACGAAAACGGCGCCCCCCAAAGTCTGACTTAGGGAGGATTACAAAACCCTAGTCCCGTTTTTAGAAAAATGGGGGCCCAAACGACCCCTTAAGTTCGATTGCTTTTTATTATTTAATTTTCTCAATTCTTGGTTGTTTTTATTATTTAATTCTCTCAATTCTTGGTTGTCAGAATACTAAGATTTTGGCGGTACATTCAAGTTGCAAGTAATGACTAGAATTTTGGAAAAAAAATTAAATAATTGTATCTCCCTCCATTTGAATCAAATACAAGGTATTCTTAGATAGAAGAAAGACCATATACCCATAAGAAAAAAATATTTGTACTAAAAAAATAAATAAGAAAAAATATTACAAATATACACATAACACACCACTATTATTATAAAAGATCAAAAGAAATCCAACACTCCCTCAAGCTGGTTTATAGATATCCTCCATAGCTAACTTGTTCATAAGTTTATCGAATTGTCCAAAACATTTAGCATACCGACTGTTCCGTCGTCGAAATATAAGAAATATTGATTATTCCTACATCAATCTTCTCCTTTATGAAATGCTTGTCAACTAAGATATGTTTTGTTCTATCATGTAGAACTGGATAATGAGTTATAACGATGGCAACCTTGTTATCACAATAGATTCGTATAGGTGTCTTTTGAAACAATTTCAATTCTTCGAGTATGTTGTTAATTCATATACCCTCACATACTTCATGTGTTAGAGCTCTAAATTCTACTTCAACACTACTCCTGGCTACAACATTTTGTTTTTCACTATGCCATGTTACTAAATTTCCTCCAACCAAAGAGTAATAACTAGAAGTAGATCTTCTATCAATAGTGCTTTCAGTCCAATCTGCATCAATACATACTTCAACTTGAAGGTGATCATGTTTCTGAAATAATCTTAAGATTCTGTACACATCTTCAAAATGAATGGATTTAGGTGAGTGCATAAATTGATTCACCATACTCCCTGCAAATGCTATATATGGGCGTGTCTGAGATAAATAGATCAGTCTACCCACAAGTCTTTGATACCTGTCTTTGTCCTTTACTTCTTTAGTTTTGGCAACTTGTAACTTCAAGTTTGGTTCTATAGGAGTTTTGCTATCCAACAACCAACTAAACCTGTTTCTTGAAGTAAGTCAATACTATATTTTATTTGATTAACAAAAATACCTTTCTTAGTTCTTGCAAACTCTGTTACTAAAAAATACTTTAAAGCTTTCAAATCTTTGATCTAAAACTCACTTGCAAGTTTGTTCTTAAGATCAGCCAAACCTTCCTCATCATTACCTGTCAAAATAATACCATCAACATAAACAATTAGAATAGCAATTTTATTATTTTCATAAAGTGTTTATAAAAAATTGTATATCAAACCTTTTTCGCATTTTAATTAAGTTTCACAGAAAAATCAATATTACATTGGCAATACAAAGAATTAAAAATTGGTTCTATAATTACTCTACATTAAGCATGCTAATTTCTAAGAGTTTAGGAATCGCTTGCATGTTTATAGACCGATCTACACCGCATGAATTTCCCTATGACATTTTCATCAACAACAGGATCCCAACGAACAAGGCACCACCACTAATGCTCCACTGCTATTATCTATGACTTCGAGGTTGGTGATTGTGGAATCACGTGTGTTATGGGTAATTTTGGCTTAGCAGGTATTCCAGAGGATAAGGACTTCGAGCCCAATCCAGACCGGTCCACGAAGAAAGGATCCACCCGTAGAGGAGGAGCCTCATCCCGAGGCCGAGGGTCTGGTCGGCCTCGGCCCAATGCCGAGGCCGACCAGGCTGTTGGACCCGCTGGCCACCTGGGTCATTCGGATCAGCCCTCTTGGGCCCAGTGAGGGTAGGGTTCGTGTGATGAGCAGCGCGGGGAAGACAAAAACCCTAACGAAAGAAGAGATATAAAAGGCTTGGAGATGACCCAGGTAAGGGGATCGAAAATCTGAACTCACAACCCTATTCTGTTACAGTTCTACTACTATTCTTGTTGGGGGCTCTCCAATCACTGACTTAGGCATCGGAGCGTGTGTGGCAAGCACCACACTGGTGTGCAGTGCTCACTTTCCTTTTTTGCAGGTCACGTCTTCCCCGTATCCAAACAAATTCACTGTTGGTGTCACGTGAAGGTCAGGTGAGCGTTTGGCCAGATTTTTCCATCAACAGTTGGCGCTGTATGTGGGGAAGAGCGTTGGCTTGGGAGAATTGCAAGTCGGTATGAAAAACTGAGTGATAGGAGAATGGAGTAGGAAAACCCAGTGGGAGGAGGAGGTCATCGGCCTAAGGCAAATACCCCGGACGCGGAGATGGAGGTCCTCAGAGGAAGGATGAATGAGATGGGGCAGAATCTAGCTGAGATTTTGGGTATCCTGAAGCAGCCAAATCCCAGCACGAAGTTGTTGGGTTTTATGCCCTAAAACTCGTAGATAGTGAATGTAGACAAATTGTATGCTTGTTTCAATAAAGTGTTATTGAGTTTCTACAATAATGTGTTATTGTTAAATATTGCACAATTTGACCCAAATCCAATAAACTAAGATCCAAGGTTGTTTGTATGTAACTTGAACTAGTATGTGGGGACATATGGGTATCGGTGTTCAAGTAACAACCTAAAAGGTCTATAGTATAGGGATAAGGTTAGGTACCTTATCCCGATAACACTATGTGATACGGCTTGCTTTGTATTCAATACAGATGTGTTGATCCAAGGCGTCCATGTAGGAGACATGCGAGCGGGGGTATCCTATGCAATGAGTTTGCATAAGACCGGACCACGAAATAGTCAACCATTAGTTATAACACCGTTAACTAGTTAGGTTACTATTTCAATAGGATAGCCTAGGTGTTGGGTTTTATGCCCTAAAACTCGTAGATAGTGAATGTAACCGTTGACCGGATATTAATGAAATAATATTGATATATTTTTCCATTAATTGTTATTAGTTATTTTATGTTTGTCTTTGCCTAATAATAACCCTAATCCAATAAACTAGACATCCAAGGCTGTAATATGAGTCTTGAACTGTATGTAGCGACATATGGAATCATTGTTCAAGAAACAGCCTAAAGGGTCTATAGTATAGGGATAAGACTGGGTGCCTTATCCTGGTGACACTATGGATACGGCCCACTTTGTATTTGATACAAACGCTGCGATCCAACGCGTTCGTGTAGGAGACATGCGAGTGGGGGTATCCTATGCAATGAGTTTGCATAAGACCGGACCGCGAAATAGTAATCACTAGTTATAACACCGTTAACTAGTTGGTTTTCTATTTTCACTAGGACGACCTAGACAACTTAGTCTTAATCCTGAGTTGATTATGGACTCCTGCTCATGAGAGATTGTCCTTTGATTTGTATGGGTGAGAGTGGCCAATACGCCGACTCAATAAGCCTACCACTTTGGGGACAAGATCGAATGGGGAGCTGGGAACATAATCGTACAAGATGGAATTCACTCCTTCCCGACTTTAGGGAAGCAGATGAGTGTTCCCTTAAGTGGTTACTCCGAGTCTTGAACAAAGGGCCCTACCCTCTCAATGGCACGAGAGAGTTTTCTGTTTGATGGTTGGACCATAAACAGATTGTTCATTAGAGGAGAATTGGTACTTAAGGAAATAGAGGTGACCCAGGGGTAAAACGGTAATTTGATCCAGCTGGTGTTACGGACACTCGTGAAGGACTAACTAGTCGATATTGGTCTAAGTTCCGTGGACACAGAAAATATGTCTGCAGTGAGAAGAGTGCAACTGTGAGTCTATAGTGGAATGTACACACAGTTAACGAATATTGATTATTGTGGTTAATGAGTTTAACCAATTAATCTCACATCGTTGGAGCTTCTGATCTGCAGGTCCATAAGGTCCCATTGGTAGCTCGTAAAGTAATTTGAGGCAACTAAGTAATTAAATGTAAATTGAAAATGTTCAATTTACTAAGGGAAATAAATATAATATATATTGATATATTATTATGAGAGAAATTAATATTTGAAAAAGTTCAAATATAAATTTATGGAAGATTGAAAGAATTAATTAATTTAAGTCCTAAAAGTGTTTGGGCAAAATTAATTAATTCAAGGCCGGAAATTAAATATGAGATATTTAATTGGTGGTTAATTAATTAAAGAATTCATTAACCATGAATTAATCAATTATGTAAATAATTAATCACTTAAGGAAGTGATTAATCATTTATGGGAATGATCTAATTACTTATGGAAGAAATTAGTCATTTATGGAAAAGATTAATCAATTGGGGAATTGATTGATCATGATTGATTAATTAAGGAATAAGATTGAATCAATTTTGGAAAAGATTGATTTAATTGAATATTTTATTCATGGCCTCTCTTCTATAAATAGAACACTAGACCTAATTGGTCATGAGACTTGACACTCTTGAAAGACAAGACCTAGAATTCTCTCTAGCCTCCCTCTTAGAGAAAGACTCCCACAAGTCTTTGGCCTCCTAGACTTAGAGACATACCGGTGTAACCTCTGTGGTTATTGTGTCATTCAAAGAAGAAAATCCAGCGATCAAGAGGCGAGAAGGCTGCTGCGTTTTCGTTCGTTGGAGCGTTGTCGGCGAAGAACGGTCAAGTCTACAACGGAGGTTTGTAACGGTTCTTCCTCTTTTCGTTAGAAAAGTTTTTTAAAATAAATTTAGATTTATTTTAGCATGTTTTAAACCGTTTTACAGCGACTTTAAAGTTAGTTTAAAGCTTTGTTTGAGTTATCGTAACGGTATTTTAATGTTAATTAATATACGACGTAAGGTCCAATCGATGCGCTTCCGCTGCGTGGGGACTTTTATTCCCTTCACTAGGTAACTCAGTCTTAATCCTGAGTGTGTCATGAACTCCTTCTCATGAGGGATTGTCCTTTGATTAGCAAGGGTGAGAGTGGCCAATACGCCGACTCAATATGCCTTCCTTTTTGGGGACAAGACCAAGTGAGAGGCTGGGGACATGACAACACAAGAAAGAATTCACTCCTTCCCGCTTCTAGGAGAAGTAGATGAGTGTTCCCTTAAGTGGTGACTCCGGGACTTGAACAAAAGGATCCCGCCCTCTCACTGGCCCGAGAGGGACTTTCTGTTTAATGGTTGGACCATAAACAGGTTGTTCATTAGAGGAGCGCTGGTACTTAAGGAGACAAATGTAACATAGGGGTAAAACGGTAATTTGACCCAGCTGTGATTACGGACACTCGTGAAGGATTGACTTACCGGCATAGGTCTACATCTATGGACACAGAAATGTTCTACAGTGAGAAGAGTTCAGCTGTGGGTCTTTAGTGGAATGACCCACAGTTAATGAATATTGGTTAACCTGATTAATGAGTTTAATCAGTTAACCTCATATCATTGGAGCTTCTGATCTGTAGGTCCATTAGGTCCCCCTGCTAGCTCGTAAAGGGTAATTAGGAACAAATATATCTTGAGGAATTTGAATAGTTCAAATTCATATTGGGAGTTAAGTTAATTGTATGAGATACAAATTAATATAATGTATAGTGATGCATTAAAAGATAAAGTCTAATTTGAGTTAAACTTTATTAAATTGAGAGATTTATATATTTGAAAGAGTTCAAATATATGGTATTTAATTAGAAGATGAATTAATTAATCATGAATTAATTAATTATTCAATTTAGATTAAATTAAATGAGATTTAATTAAACTATAGTCTATGAGGGAATTATTAGAATATGATTCTAATGAGTAATTAATTAAATATGGGTGATATTTAATTATGAAATTAATTCATTATTGGAATTAATTAGTTGATTAGTTTAATTGAATTAATTAAATGCGATTTAATTAAGTTAATTAAACTATATATATTATGTGAGGGAATTACACTTAAATAAGATTTAAATGTGCATGGGATTAATTAATATGATTAATTAATTAACATTTAATTAATTGATTTAATCAATTAATTAATTGATCTTGATCTAATGGTCAAGATTGTTTCCTAACCTCACATTAGGGTTTCCTCTCTTATAAAAGGAAAGGTTATGAGAACCCTAACCCTAAGGTCTCATTCTAGCCTCCCTCACATATTCTCTCAAGAACTCTAGAGAGAAATTTTTCTTTCTAAGAGTTTTTCCCAATCAAGATTAGTAGTCCCACAACTACGTTCCTAATCTCAGAGAATAGCAGGGTAGCCTCGTGGTGGTGTTCGTTGAAGTATTCAGAGTCGTCAACGGAGGTATGTTTCTCATCGCTTAACCTTTTGCCAATGTATTGGTATTTTGCGAAATAAAATTAATTTACGAACGGTCCAATTGCTTCCGCTGTAACGGAATTGGGAATTCCAATCCTTCAAAAGTACCAAAAGAGCTTCGTGCGATATCGCGAGAAGGGAAAAGGGATTTTAGATGAGGAAGAAGGGGAAACAAACAGTGCAACCAGCAAGTTGTGCAGATCAAATGGTGGCAAAGAACTTGACCTAAAGGAGTCAGGGTCGAGCAGAAGGGTAGAGCGCATAGGAGCACTTGACGTCCCAGATGAAGCCAGTACAGTGGGTTCGCATAAGAAGACCGAAGTCGAGGCCGAGGCCGTGGCCGAGGCCAAGGTGCGGGAGAAGATTGAGCTTGAAACAAAGATCCGAGCCGAACTCGAGGTTAAGCTGAGAGCCGAAGCCGAAGCCGAAGCTGCAACCAAAGCTAAGGTCGAGGCCGAGGTTGAGGCTAAGGCTAGGGCTAGTATTCAGGTAAACGCGCAGCCCAGGGATGTAGATAAAGAGAACTTAGAAAACCTAATAGGACAGGTCGACCCACAGTTTGTCGATGAGATTATGCAGGCAGAAGTTCCGCATAAGTTTAAGTTACCGACCTTTCCACATTATGATGGGAAGAAAGACCCGGTTCAACATTTGGATACCAACCGATCTTGGATGGAGTTTCATGGGGCTTCCGAGGCGACAAAGTGTCGTGCGTTCTCTCTAACCTTGACCGGAATAGCACGACAATGGTACGACAAGTTGCCACGCAGGTCCATTGGTTCATTCAAGGAATTGTCACGCCTTTTTGCTATGCAATTTTTGGGTGCAAGGGATCGAAGAAAGCCACAGTTTAATTTGTTGACTATCAAGCAGAAGCCGGGGGAGAGTTTGAATGGGTACATCACACGTTTCAGCAATGAGGTCGTGCAAGTAGAGGGGTACAATGATGGAGTAGCACTAACGGCAGTTATCTCAGGGTTGGAGGATGAAAAACTATTAAATTCCGTAGAGGAGGATCAACCGCGAACATATGCCGAGTTTGTTTCTAGGGCATAAAAGTATATAAACGTGGAGGAGCTGATGAAATCCAAGCGAGCGGAAAGGGAAGCGCAGAGGGTAACCACTATTGATAAGGGCAGAAGAAAAGAGGAAAGGGGCAAGAGGCCGCGGGAAGAGGATGGAGATCGGAACCACCATAGATACTCCTCTGGTCGAAGTCGGTTTGATCAGAGGGAGGGCCGAGGCCGACCAGAACTCAGAGGTAAATTTGAGAAGTACACCTCACTATCTGTTTCACCCGATCAGGTTCTAGCAGCAATTCATCATACGGATTTGTTGAAATGACCAGATAGGCTGAAAACGGATCCCAGTAGGAGGGATAGGAACAAATATTGCGTGTTTCATCGGGATCATGGGCATACAACGCGCAATTGCATACAGCTTCGAGACGAGATAGAGAGCCTGATCAAGGAGGGATATCTGAAAGAGTTTGTCAAGGGTGAGGAGAGCAAAAAGCCGAGGCCGATTAAAGGACAATGGATCCTCTACACCATCATCAGACATGATGGTTTGAGTTTCTGTTAAACCCATGTAACGGTCAGGTTGAATTATAACCCTCCCACTACGTCGAGGCTCTCTCACTACCTGAGATGGATGTGTTTGATCAATAACTTTTGATGGGCCAGCTTGATCTACAACTTTTGTAGATTCTTTTGTAGTTTTTCTTAAAATCTCATCTAATACTAGCTTACTGCGAGGTCGATGATCTTTTATGTGATCTTCCTCAAGGAACGTAGCGTTTGTCGATACAATCACTTTATTATCCTGAGGATCGTAAAATAGACCACCTTTCGTTTCTTTAGGATATCCTACAAATAAGCACAGTTTTGAACGTCGTTACAACTTCTTTGGGTTTTGTACTAGCACGTGTGTCGGGCATCCCCAAATCTTGAAGTGACGTAAACTACCTTTACGCCTTTTCTATAGCTCATAAGGTGTTTCAAAAATACTTTTAGAGGGAACCATGTTCAAAATGTATACGGCAGTCTCAACTGCATATCCCTAGAACGAATCAGGCAACTGAGCATAGCTCATCATTGATCGAACCATGTCTAACAGAGTTCTGTTTCTCCTCTCTGATACACCATTTTGTTGTGGTGTAGCAGGGGCTGAGAGTTGAGACGTAATTCCATGTTCTATCAAATAGTCTTGGAATTGTAAGTCCATATATTCTCCACCTCGATATGATCGTAGTGTTTTAATCATTTTACCTAATTGGTTCTCAACCTCGGTCTTGTACTCCTTGAACTTTTCAAGAGCTTCAGACTTATGATGCATTAGGTAAAGGTAGCCATACCTTGAATAATCATCAATGAAGCTGACGAAATATTCATACCCTCCTCGTGCTTTGACATTCATAGGACCACAGAGATCCGAATGCACGAGTTCTAAGGGTTCTTTGGCCCTATAACCTTTTTCCGAGGCAGGACTCACATGGTGGTAACGAGTCATCTTCTAACTGATTTAGTAGTCCACTCTTTACTAATCTTTCAATCCTATTGCGATTTATGTGGCCTAATCTCAAGTGCCAAAGATAGGTATTCGGAGAAACTTTTCGCCTTTTGTTTTGAGTTTTCGCTACTTTAAACATTTCCGTATTAAAAATAGCTTTAACTTGAATTGGCCTTAACACGTATAAGTTGCTTTCAAGTTTTGCAGAACATATATGCATACCTCTTTTGTTAATAAACACTTTATTAATATCAAAAGATACTTGGTATTCATGTTCGATCAAACAAGAGATAGAAATTAAGTTCCTTTTTATATCGGGAACGTACAAGACATTTTCAAGTAATAACAATCTATCTCCAAAAAACAACTTGAGAGTTCCTGAAGCTCTGGCTGTGACGACCTCTCCAGTTCCAACTTTGAGAGTTACTTCGCCGTCTTCCAACACATGTCAGGAACTAATTTCCTGTAAAGAAGAGCATACATGGTTAGTCGATCCTGAATCTAATATCCAGGTTGAGCTATCTTGCTCAACTAAACATGTTTCGATAACGAGCAAATCATATTTACCTTGTTTTTCTTTTTCAGCCTTCTTTTCCACAAGGTACTTGGGACAATTGTGTTTCCAATGTCCGTCTACATTACAATGGAAACACTTTCCTTTATCTGTAGCTTTAGTTTTTGTCTTGCTTCCCACTGGAGCTTTTTCTTTCCCTTTATCCTTCTTTTTCTTCATTTGAATACTCTTATTCTTTGAAGTGGAAGGTCCAGACTTGGTTCCTGAGGATGATCCCTTTTGGAACCTTTTGGTTGTGGCAACATTTGCCTCCCCTTCATGTCCTCTCTTTGTGAGACTTTGGTAGGTATGGAGCTCGTTTAGCAAGGTAGTCAGGTTAAAGTCTATTTTGTTCATGACAGCGTTTGTCCTGAACTGAATGAAGCTCTTCGGAAGAGACTCCATTGTTGGGTTTTATGCCCTAAAACTCGTAGATAGTGAATGTAACCGTTGACCGGAAATTAATGAAATAATATTGATATATTTTCCCATTAATTGTTATTAGTTATTTTATATTTGTCTTTGCCTAATAATAACCCCAATCCAATAAACTAGACATCCAAGGCTGTAATATGAGTCTTGAACTATATGTAGTGACATATGGGATCATTGTTCAAGAAACAGCCTAAAGGGTCTATAGTATAGGGATAAAACTGGGTGCCTTATCCTGGTGACACTATGGATACGACCCACTTTGTATTTGATACAAACGCTGCGATCCAACGCGTTCGTGTAGGAGACATGCGAGTGGGGGTATCCTATGCAATGAGTTTGCATAAGACCGGACCGCGAAATAGTAACCACTGGTTATAACACCGTTAACTAGTTGTTTTTCTATTTCACTAGGACGACCTAGACAACTTAGTCTTAATCCTGAGTTGATTATGGACTCCTGCTCATGACAGATTGTCCTTTGATTTGTATGGGTGAGAGTGGCCAATACACCGACTCAATAAGCCTACCACTTTGGGGACACGATCGAATGGGGAGCTGGGAACATAATCGTACAAGATGGAATTCACTCCTTCCCGACTTTAGGGAAGCAGATGAGTGTTCCCTTAAGTGGTTACTCCGAGTCTTGAACAAAGGGCCCTACCCTCTCAATGGCACGAGAGGGTTTTCTGTTTGATATTTGGACCACAAACAGGTTGTTCATTAGAGGAGAATTGGTACTTAAGGAAATAGAGGTAACCCAGGGGTAAAACGGTAATTTGACCCAGCTGGTGTTACGGACACTCGTGAAGGACTAACTAGTCGATATTGGTCTAGATCCGTGGACACAGAAAATATGTCTGCAGTGAGAAGAATGCAACTGTGAGTCTATAGTGGAATGTACACACAGTTAACGAATATTGATTAATGTGGTTAATGAGTTTGACCAATTAATCTCACATCGTTGGAGCTTCTGATCTGCAGGTCCATTAGGTCCCACTGGTAGCTCGTAAAGTAATTTGAGGCAACTAAGTAATAAAAGTAAATTGAAAATGTTCAATTTATTAAGGGAAACAAATATAATATATATTGATATATTATGAGAGAAATTAATATTTGAAAAGTTCAAATATAAATTTATGGAAGTTTGAAAGAGTTCAAAATAATGAATTAATTAATTTAAGGCCTAAAATGTGTTTGGGCAAATTAATTAATTCTAGGCTGGGAATTAAATATGTGATATTTAATTGGTGGTTAATTAATTAAAGAATTCATTAACTGGGAATTAATCAATTATGGAAATAATTAATCACTTAAGGAAGTGATTAATCATTTATGGAAATGATCTAATCACTTATGGAAGTAATTAGTCATTTGTGGAAAAGATTAATCAATTATGGAATTGATTGATCATGATTGATTAA
This sequence comes from Luffa acutangula, assembly GCA_036850905.1. NCBI lineage: Eukaryota > Viridiplantae > Streptophyta > Magnoliopsida > Cucurbitales > Cucurbitaceae > Luffa > Luffa acutangula. The sequence goes on along the minus strand of CM072099.1, from coordinate 48,383,487 downwards.
TTAAGGAATAAGATTGAATCAATTATGGAAAAGATTGATTTAATTGAATATTTTATTCATGGTCTCTCTTCTATAAATAGAACACTAGACCTAATTGGTCATGACACTTGACACTCTTGAAAGACAAGACCTAGAATTCTCTCTAGCCTCCCTCTTAGAGAAAGACTCCCACAAGTCTTTTGCCTCCTAGACTTAGAGACATACCGGTGTAACCTCTGTGGTGATTGTGTCAATCAAAGAAGAAATTTCCAGCAAAGAAAAACAAAGGCGGCTGCTGCGTTTTCGTTCGTGGAGCGTCGTTGGCGAAGAACGGTCAAGTCTTCAACGAAGGTTTGTAACGGTTCTTCCTCTTTTCTTTAGAAAAATATTAAAAATAAATTTAGATTTATTTTAGCATGTTTAAACCAATTTTACAGCGGCTTTAAAGGTTGTTTAAAGTTTTGTTTGAGTTATCGTAACGGTATTTTAATGTTAATTAATATACCACGTAAGGTCCAATCGATGCGCTTCCGCTGCGTGGGGACTTTTATTCCCTTCATGCCCGACACTGACATTAAAAGTACCAGTTTAATGTTGGTCATAGCCCGACATTAAAAGACTGTTTTGTTGTATGGTTGACCGACATAGATAGCGTGGTTTTAATGTCGGTCATTGCCCGACATTAAAAGCTTTGTCCGACATTAAAAGTGTATTTTTAATGTCGGTCAGTCCAGAGGTACCTAAAGAAAATAATACAAGTATTCATCAACTCAAACCCTTCCAAAGCATAATACATCACCCCCCCCCCCTCTCCAAACTCAACTAAACTTTTAAAGCAACACCTCCAATAATACAACTTAAGTCAAGCATTTTTCAAAGAGCATAATACAAGTATTCATCAACTCAAACACTTCCAAAGCATAATACATCCCCCCCCCCCCAAACTCAACTAAATTTGTAAACCAACACCTCCAATAATACAACTTAAGTCAAGCATTTTTCAAAGAGCATAATACAAGTATTCATCAACTCAAACACTTCCAAAGCATAATATGTCACCCCCTCCCCCCCCCCCCCTCCAAATTCAACTAAACTTTTAAAGCAACACCTCCAATTAATAATACAACTTAAGTCAAGCATTTTTCAAAGAGCATAATACAAGTATTCATCAACTCAAACACTTCCAAAGCATAATACATCACCCCCCCCCTTCTCCAAACTCAATTAAACTTTTAAAGCAACACCTCCAATAATACAACTTAAGTCAAGCATTTTTCAAAGAGCATAATACAAGTATTCATCAACTCAAACACTTCCAAAGCATAATACATCACCCCCCCCCTCTCCAAACTCAACTAAACTTGTAAACCAACACATCAAATACTAAAACTTAAGTCAAGCATTTTTCAAAGCATAATACAAATATTCATCAACTCAACCACTTCCAAAGCATAATACAAGTATTTATCACCCCCTAAACTAACACAAACAACTTCAAGTCTTAAATATTAAGAAAATCTCATTCTACTAAGAAAATAGAAAACTCATGAATCAAAATGTGTAATAACTTTGTTTACTTACGTAATGTACGTGGATATGCTCAACATTCCCACAATATTGCATGATGTCTTCACGATGTAAAAATACTGATGCTTCCTTTCCCAAGATACGCTCGTGCATATTGATCGTTAGTGTATCTTCTTGTTGAATCAAAAACATCGCGTATCTATTTAGGAGCCTAATAGTAATATGGACATCTATATGTTTGCTTGATTGTACTATGGGCTTAGCTTTGGCAGGAGGTTCCTATAAAAAATATCAAGTCACTAAATTTCTTTTAAAAAATTATTTCAATTCAAAATAAACATACCTCTTTGTCATCTACAGTAATAACAAGCCTGCGAGGCCATCCCATAAATTACCAACTGCTTGATGCAACGTTTGTAGTTCATCGTTCACAGGAATTGGTAATACACAATCATCACCTATGACCATGTCCACCACAACTAAAACATTTTCGACTCCTAATGGAACTCCATGGATGGTTGCATTTTGTGAAGGCGACTCGTACATTGTGCCTATGGCAACAATGTTATCCATAAAGCCCATCGCTAGGTGACAAGGTGTTCCAGCCTACAAAAGTTTAAAACATCGAAGCTTAGTATAGATATATATACAAAATTCCAACAAGGATAATAATAATTTACCTCTTTATTCTCAGGTATCTCACGAACGACATCTTTTCCTTTTGACTTTTTAAGCGTGGCATTCGAAGCGTCGCTTTGTGGTTGCTTTCGTCGAGGGGCTTCGGTCTTAACACTCGAAGCTTCACTTTGTGGTTGCTGACTCAATGTTGACTTCTCTCTTGCAACGTTGTAGTACATAGAGGGCGTTACAAACTCGCCCACTCGCCTTACACGCCCTCTGTGTTCTGGCGTGCCCAACGCTTCAATCAAGATGTCCTTACCTTCATTCAATGCAGCTAATTCGTCCTATCATAAACATTTCAATATGAATTTTTCAATTACTAAAGTATCACATAATCCAAAACTTCTTTCAAATATATATATAAACTTACAATTCGATTGACACGTGCTACAGTGACCTCATCGCAATATTCTTTATTTTTTCCCTTTCGTGCTTCCTTCCATAGAATTGCACGATTGGAAGGATCGTGGGTCAATTCCTGTAGAAACATACATATTATTAAAGGTATGAACAAATTTTCATAAGTCATTTACTTTAAATAGCTATACTTACTAAGTCTTTGGCAAGATTTGCATATCCCTTACGAGAGATATGATGATTATACAAGCATCCCTCTCGTCTTTCTTTCTGAGCCTTACTTAACGCCTGTATAATTAATTTGAATGACAAAAACAACTAAGTGAATGCATGAACATTTAATTTACAAAATAATTTCACTAATCTAAAGTTTATTTACCTCCCACTCTGATGTTAGTCTACTACTAACAAATGTCTCCCAATCCTTTTGATCAATGTGTGAATATTTGGAAGGAGGAATTGCCAAGCGCTCTGGTTCATCTTTCAATGGATTGACATACTTCTGTGTTAGGTACGTCTTGAATGTTCGAAATTTTCTAGACGCAGATTGAAGTATACTACTCTTGGACCTAGGGTCCACCACGAACAACATCTGCATAAAAAAAATACCAAAGTAATTAACAAAACAAGTAAACTAAATAAGCTTTTCACTCCTATAGATCAATAAACTTTTTACCTCTATACAATAAAAAAAATCTTATCATTCAGTTCCTTAGGCACATCCTTCCAATTTTCGTATGTTATTGGGATTTGTTGTCTCACACAAACCCCTATGTAACTCTGTATCTGGTTAGCATTATCTCCAACAGCTTGACCTTGGTCGTTGTAAACAATCGTCAAGCGTTCTCCATTATTTCTGAGGCGTGCCAATCTATGCACCATAGTAGGCCCTCGTCCTAGCACCCGTGGTTGAATAAACACATTTCCTTCATCTCCACTGCTACTGCTTTGTTCACTCATTGTAACAATCTGCAAGAAAGACACTCAAAACATACATTCATGAGATATATAAACTTAGAAGATCTATTAACTCATAAAAAATATAATAAATAAATGAATTTGAGATAGTACCATATTCAACACACTACTTATCAACCAATATACCCTCACAATCATTTCTAGCATATGTTGATGACATTTCATCGTCATCCTAAAATACATCAAGATTAGGCATTCTTTCTAGGACCCCATAACCACAATCTTGGACAATATCTCCAACTTCATCTTCATAGAAATCTTCTTCAACTATTCTTTGAGGAGGTGTTAAAACCACTGGCCAACGAGGATTTAGGGGATCTTTTACGTAGAATACTTGCTTGACTTGAGAGGCCAAAATAAATGAGTCTGATTTATGCCCAATGCGATTAAGATCTACAGTTGTAAACCCAAACTCGTCTATTTTAAGTCCATTATTATTCTCAACCCAGTCACACTTGAATAAAATAATAGTTAAATCGTGATAATCAAGTTCTCATATTTCTTGTATGACACCATAAAATGTCATGTCCAACATGATAGGATTTTTGTCTTTAGCACTAGAAACTTGCATTGTATTTGTTGTTACCATAACTCCACTATTTTGGACATTCCTAATGTCATCACGTTTCTTTGCATGATAGCAAATACCATTAATCACGTAACCAGTATATGTGTGGCGACATCTGGACGAGGCCCATGAGCTATCCATCTTAAAGATGATGGTATGGAGTTTCTTGGCACCTCAAGGGAAAGTGCAACCTGAGTTTTATATTTAAATAATTAGTTACTAACTTTGTATTGTAACTAAAAGAGTATGGCTCTAGTAATTACCCGAGTGCGCAACCAACTACTAAATGTGTGATTATGCTCGTCTTGAAGCCATTTTTTGTTTTTAGATTTACTGGGATTGAGTCTGGACAAAGTGTTCTTGTGTTGCCTATTGGATTTGTTTAAATAACAAAGTTAATAGATCACCACATAATTAGAAAATTGTGTAAGGACTTAGATTAATGTGCATACCCTACATATGGAAGCACGTCGTTTACATTTTGAAGAACATAAAGATGAGCTTGATTTAACGGATCCTTACTCGGTCTGAAATAGGAAGCAACAGACAATGATCTATCAATTTCTGGATTCTCTTTCCTTGTCGATGAGCGCAATCCAATACTTTCAATTCCATAGATAAATTCAGAACAAAATTCTACAGCCTCTTCTACAATATAATTTTCTCTAATGCATCCTTCAGGACAATTTTTATTTCGTACATAACTTTTCAGTACTTTCATATATCGTTCAAAAGGATACATCCATCTCAAATACACTAGTCCACAAAATTCTACCTCTCTTACAAGATGCACCACAAGGTGCATCATTATTGTGAAGAATGCCGGTGGAAAATATTTCTCTAACAAGCATAATGTGACCACTATATCCTCTTGCAAGCTTTTTAACTTGGATGAATCAATTGTCTTACTACATATAGCATTGAAGAAAAAACATAGGCGAGTAATTGAGAGTCTAACATGCTTTGGTAAAATGCCACGAATTGCCACAGGCAATAATTGTTGCATAAGAACATGATGATCGTGCGACTTGAGTCCATAAAGTTTTAAATCTGTGAGCGAAACTAGATTTTGTATTTTGGATGAATAGCCCTCAGGTACTTTAATTTCAGATAGTGTTTTACACAAGTTCAATTTCTCCATCCGCGATAGTGTATAGCATGCTGGAGGTAATAAAATTTTTTTTCTCTCCCAACTGAGGAGCCAATTCTGTTCTAATGGTCAATTCAACCAAATCCAAACGAGTTTTTAATCCATCTTTTGTTTTGCCAGGAATATCAAGTAGCTACCAATAATATTTGCACAAACATTCTTTTCGATGTGCATCACATTTAAACAATGTCGCACATGAAAATATTTCCAATATTCTAACTCAAAGAAAATGGACTTTCTTCTTCCAATAACTACTTGCAAGATCTCCATTATTTTTTTCCTTTTCTGATTTCTTACCAAATGAATATCTGAATTCGCTTGTTTTTGCAAAAAATTTCCTCTCCATTTAATGGTTCGGGAGCGAAACTCAATTCTTGTTCACCATTGAAATGTTTCTTTTGCTTTCTAAATGGATGGTTATGGGGTAAAAACTTTCGATGCCCAAGATACGCCATCTTTTTTTCCTTTAGGCAAATAAATAGATGCAGTTTTCTGCCCACAAATTGGACATGCATGATATCCTTTTACTGTACAACCACTCAAATTGCCATATGCTGGAAAATCATTAATAGTCCACAATAAAATAGCTTTGAGAGTGAAAATTTTTTCTTCATGTATGTCATAACATTCTACACCCTCATTCCAAAGCATTTTCAAATCGTCAACTAGTGGAGCTAAATAAACATCAATGTCATTTCCTAGTTGTTTGGGGCTGGATATTAATGCAGTTAACATAAAAAAAATGATTTCATGCACAACCATGGAGGTAGATTATACGTCACCAACATAACTGGCCAATAACTATATCTACTACTAAGATCACCATGTGGATTGACACCATCCGTAGAAAGAGCCAGACGAAAATTTCTAGAATCTGAACCAAACTCTGGCCACAAATTGTCTACTTGTTTCCACGATAGTGCATCCGCAGGATGTCGTAAGTGTCCATCACTTTCACGTTTTTTGGCATGCCACTTCAACAAATTCGATATTTCTTTACTTCGAAACATTCGTTGAAATCTTGGAACAGGTGAGAAATACCACATAACTTTTGCTGGAACATTTTTCATCACATGGTTCGAATTTTTTCGAAGCTTCCATCTTGATGTTCCGCATATAGGGCATACTTCTACATCAGATAGTTCCTTTCTAAACAAACAACAATCATTAATACACACATGTATCTTCTCATACTTCATTCCAAGAGTACACAAAGTCTTTTTTGCTTGATATGTTGAAGTTGGAATTTCATTAGGGCTTGGTAAGATGGCACGGAGTATTGCCAATAACTCAGTGAAACTTTTATCGCTCCATCAAATTTTGGCCTTTAAATTATAAAACTTTACCAAGGTAGATATCTTGGTAAAATTCTTACAACCCGGATATAATGGTTTCTTGGCATCTTCTAATATCTCCTCAAATACCTTAGATTCATCATTAAAATAATCATGTGCAACCTCAAACATTCCTATTGTGTCCTCAACATCATCGTCATCTTCAACTCCAACTTTTCCACTATTAGACGCATTTCCATTGTCTTCCTTATTCGATGGTGATTCACCATGCCAAATCCATGTCTTATAACTTTGATCGATACCATGAACAAACAAGTGGTGTCTTACTATATTCACATTTTGAAACTTTACATTCACACACTTCAAACATGGACAACGAATGATATTCGGTCTATTCGAATGTCGTAATCCATTTTCAATAAACATCTACACTCCGAAGCTATATTCTTCTGACATTCGACTTTTTGTCATCCACGACTTATCCATTACTATAATTTTGTTGCTTGAGAGGTTAATCTACAAAGAAGAACAATTATTACTTAAACTTGTGCACTTTTTAGGCTGTCAAGAAGAAAATGAGTGAAATTTGAACTACTAACGAGTTCCTTGTTCACTCAAGTCCACGATCTTGACAATAAAAGTCAACATCATGATATAACATCTCAATTGCAAGAGATAACTCAACAAACCATTTCAAATCATGACTTAAGTATCCATCAAATTCCCTATAAATCCAACTAAAACATAAACTCACAAACACCTTCAAACCATAACACAAGTATTTCTCACCCCCCCCCCCTCCAACTCAACTAAACTTATAAATCAACACAAATAAACAATTTCAAACCATAAATAAGTATTTCTCAACCCTCAACTTAACTAAACTTACAAACTAACACCTACAATTTCAAAATTTAATTCAAGTATTTATCAACGTCCACCTAAACTCAACTAAAACCATAAACTAAAACAACAAACTTTAAAATCCTAATTAAAGCATTTCTGAACTTCTCCTCCACTAAACTCAAGTAACATAACGAATTATAACAAACAATTTCAAGAGATATCTTAAGTATCAATCAACTTCCCATAAAACTAAACGAAAACCATAAACTCAAACAAACCATTTCAAAGCATGACTTAAGTATCCATCAAATTCCCAATAAATCCAACTAAAACGTAAACTCACAAACACCTTCAAACCATAACACAAGTATTTCTCACCCCCCCCCCCCCCAACTCAATACACTTATAAACCAACACAAACAAACAATTTCAAACCATAACTAAGTATTTCTCAACCCTAAACTTAACTAAACTTACAAACTAACACCCACAATTTCAAAACTTAATTCAAGTATTTATCAACTTCCACCTAAACTCAACTAAAACCATAAACTAAAACACCCAACTTTAAAATCCTAATTAAAGCGTTTCTCAACTTCACCTCCACTAAACTCAAGGAAAATAACGAATTATAACAAACAATTTCAAGAGATATCTTAAGTATCAATCAACTTCCCATAAAACTAAACGAAAACCGTAAACTCAAACAAACCACTTTAAAGCATGACTTCAGAATCCATCAAATTCCCAATAAATCCAACTAAAACATAAACTCACAAACACCTTCAAACCATAACACAAGTATTTCTCCCCCCCCCCCCCCCCGCCCGCCCAACTATAAACCAACACAAACAAACAATTTCAAACCATAACTAAGTATTTCTCAACCCTCAACTTAACTAAACTTACAAACTAACACCCACAATTTCAAAACTTAATTCAAGTATTTATCAACTTCCACCTAAACTCAACTTAAACCATAAACTAAAACATCCAACTTTAAAATCCTAATTAAAGCATTTCTCAACTTTGCCTCCAATAAACTCAGGTAAAATAACGAGTTATAACAAACAATTTCAAAAGATATTTTAAGTATCAATCAACTTCCCATAAAACTAAAAAAAAAACCATAAACTCAAACAAACCATTTCAAAGCATGACTTAAGTATCCATCAAATTCCCAATAAATCCAACTAAAACATAAACTCACAAACACCTTCAAGCAGTAACACAAGTATTTCTCACCCCCCCCCCTCCAACTTAACTAAACTTATAAACCAACACAAACAAACAATTTCAAACCATAACTCAGAATTTCTCAATCCTCAACTTAACTAAACTTACAAACTAACACCAAAAATTTTAAGACTTAATTTAAGTATTTATCAACTTCCACCTAAACTCAACTAAAACCATAAACTAAAACACTAACTTTAAAATCCTAATTAAAGCATTTCTCAACTTCTCCTCCACTAAACTCAAGGAAAATAACGAATTATAACAAACAATTTCAAGAGATATCTTAAGTATCAATCAAGTTCCCAGGAAACTAAACGAAAACCATAAACTGAAACAAACCATTTGAAAGCATGACTTAAGTATCCATCAACTTCCCAATAAATCCAACTAAAACATAAACTCACAAACACTTTCAAACAACAACACAAGTATTTCTCAACCCCCCCCCCCCAATTTAACTAAACTTATAAACCAACACAAACAAAAAATGTCAAACCGTAACTAAGTATTTCTCAGCCCTCAACTTAACTAAACTTACAAACTAACACCAAAAATTTTAAGACTTAATTTAAGTATTTATCAACTTCCACCTAAACTCAACTAAAACCATAAACTAAAACACCCAACTTTAAAATCCTAATTAATGCATTTCTCAATTCTCCTCCACTAAACTCAAGGAAAATAACGAATTATAACAAACAATTTCAAGAGATATCTTAAGTATCAATCAAGTTCCCAGGAAACTAAACGAAAACCATAAACTCAAACAAACCATTTCAAAGCATGACTTAAGTATCCATCAACTTCCCAATAAATCCAACTAAAACATAAACTCACAAACACTTTCAAACCACAACACAAGTATTTCTCAACCTCCCCCCCCCCCCAAATTCAACTAAACTTATAAACCAACACAAACAAAAAATGTCAAACCGTAACTAAGTATTTCTCAACCATCAACTTAACTAAACTTACAGACTAACACCCACAATTTCAAAACTTAATTCAAGTATTTATCAACTTCAACCTAAACTCAACTAAAACCATAAACTAAAACAACAAACTTTAAAATCCTAATTAAAGCATTTCTCAACTTCGCCTCCACTAAACTCAGGTAAAATAACGAATTATAACAAACAATTTTAGGAGATATCTTAAGTATCAATCAACTTCCCATAAAACTAAACGAAAACCATAAACTCAAACAAACCATTGCAAAGCATGACTTAAGTATCCATCAAATTCCCAATAAATCCAACTAAAATATAAACTCACAAACACCTTCAAGCCATAACACAAGTATTTCTCACCCCCCCCCCCCACTCAATAAACTTATAAACCAACACAAACAAACAATTTCAAATCATAACTAAGTATTTCTCAACCCTCAACTTAACTAAACTTACAAACTAACACCCACAATTTCAAAACATAATTCAAGTATTTATCAACTTCCACCTAAACTCAACTAAAACCATAAACTAAAACACCCAACTTTAAAATCCTAATTAAAGCGTTTCTCAACTTCGCCTCCACTAAACTCAAGTAAAATAACGAATTATAACAAACAATTTCAAGAGATATCGTAAGTATCAATCAACTTCCCATAAAACTAAATGAAAACCATAAACTCAAACAAACCATTTCAAAGCATGAGTTAAGTATCCATCAAATTCCCAATAAATCCAACTAAAACATAAACTCACAAACACCTTCAAACCATAACACAAGTATTTCTCAACCCCCCCCCCCCCCCCCAACTCAATTAAACTTATAAACCAACAAAAAGAAACAATTTCAAACCATAACTAAGAATTTCTCAACCCAGCAGCTTAACTAAACTTACAAACTAACACCAAAAATTTCAACATTTAATTCAAGTATTTATCAACTTCCACTTAAACTCAACTAAAATCATAAACTAAAACAACCAACTTTAAAATCATAATTAAAGCATTTCTCAACTTCTCCTCCACTAAACTCAAGTAAAATAACGAATTATAACAAACAATTTCAAGAGATATCTAAAGTATCAATCAACTTCCCATGAAACTAAACGAAAACCATAAACTCAAACAAACCATTTCAAAACATGACTTAAGTATCCATCAACTTCCCAATAAATCCAACTAAAACATAAACTCAGAAACACCTTCAAACCACAACACAAGTATTTCTCAACCTCCCCCCCCCCCCCCCCCCCGCCCCCCAAATTCAACTAAACTTATAAACCAACACAAACAAACAATTTTAAACCATAACTAAGTATTTCTCAACCCTCAACTTAACTAAACTTACAAACTAACACCCATAATTTCAAAACTTAATTCAAGTATTTATCCATCTAAACTCAACTAAAAACATTAACTAAAACAACCAACTTTAAAATCCTAATTAAAGCATTTCTCAACTTCTCCTTCATTAAAGTCAAGTAAAATAACGAATTATAACAAACAAATTCAAGGGAAATCTTAAGTATCAATCAAGTTCCCAAAAACCTAAACAAAAACCATAAACTCAAACAAACCATTCCAAGGCATGACTTAAGCATCCATCAACTTCTCAATAAATCCAACTAAAACATAAACTCACAAACACCTTCAATCCATAACACAAGTATTTCTCAACCCCCCCCCCCCCAAACTCAATTAAACTTATAAACCAACACAAACAAAAAATTTCAAACCATAACTAAGAATTTCTCAACCCTCAGCTTAACTAAACTTACAAACTAACACCAACAATTTCAACATTTAATTCAAGTATTTATCAACTTCCACCTAAACTCAGCTAAAACAACCAACTTTAAAATCATAATTAAAGCATTTCTCAACTTCTCCTCCACTAAACTCAAGTAAAATAACGAATTATAACAAACAATTTCAAGAGATATCTTAAGTATCAATCAAGTTCCAATGAAACTAAACGAAAACCATAAACTCAAACAAACCATTTTAAAGCATGACTTAAGTATCCATCAACTTCTCAATAAATCAAACTAAAACATAAACTCACAAACACCTTCAAACCACAACACAAGTATTTCTCAACCCCCCCTAAACTCAGCTAAAACAACCAACTTTAAAATCATAATTAAACTTACAAACTAACACCAACAATTTCAACATTTAATTCAAGTATTTATCAACTTCCACCTAAACTCAGCTAAAACAACCAACTTTAAAATCATAATTAAAGCATTTCTCAACTTCTCCTCCACTAAACTCAAGTAAAATAACGAATTATAACAAACAATTTCAAGAGATATCTTAAGTATCAATCAAGTTCCAATGAAACTAAACGAAAACCATAAACTCAAACAAACCATTTTAAAGCATGACTTAAGTATCCATCAACTTCTCAATAAATCAAACTAAAACATAAACTCACAAACACCTTCAAACCACAACACAAGTATTTCTCAACCCCCCCCCCCCCCCCCCAAATTCAACTAAACTTATAAACCAACACAAACAAACAATTTCAAACCGTAACTAAGTATTTCTCAACCCTCAACTTAACTAAACTTTTAAACTAACACACACAATTTCAAAACTTAATTCAAGTATTTATCAACTTCCACCTAAATTCAACTAAAAACATAAACTAAAACAACCAACTTTAAAATCCTAATTAAAGCATTTCTCAACTTCTCCTCCATTAAAGTCAAGTAAAATAACGAATTATAACAAACAAATTCAAGAGATATCTTTAGTATCGATCAACTTCCCAAAAAACTAAACAAAAACCATAAACTCAAACAAACCATTCCAAGGCATGACTTAAGTATCCATCAACTTCTCAATAAATCCAACTAAAACATAAACTCACAAACACCTTCAAACCATATACATCTTTGTTTAAGGACACATTTACGTTCCCTAACAAAAATTCCAAAAACAAAAACAAGTATTTGAAAACTACCTTTCTTTAGTTTTAGTAAAATTGAACAACATTATAGCAACTATCAACATTATAGAGCAAAAAGGAACTAAATTTATAAACTAACACCAACAATTTCAACATGATAATTTCTCAACTATTTTTCTAACAATCTTTTCTAAAATTAAAAAGAATCAAAGAATTTTACCAAATAAATTCACTCAAATCTTAAAAATTCGGTTTCAGATTTGCTACCCACGACCACGACCACCTCTGATCTACCACGAACAGTGACAAACACCACTGATTTGTTACCCAAAAACAGGGATCTGGAACCCACGAAGAAGTGCTGGCCGACGGTCTGTAAGATTCGAGAAAACCCACTTGCTGGAGTTGAATTTGAGCTCAGGAAAACGCCACTTGCCGAAATTCAAAGACGGCCGACGCTCGTGCTCACAGATCTGAAACGATTGGAGATCTGAAATGCTCACAGATCTGGCCGACGGTAAGAAAAGTTCAAGAAAAAACACTCACAGATCTGGTCGTCGTCGATGAGGGAAGAATTGGTCGCCGTTGGTGGAGAAAATTTGAAGAAAAGAAATCCACTCACACGATAAATGGTCACCGTCGGTGAGAATCAGTCGCCGTCAATGAGGGAGGTAGTTGTCGTCGATTAGGGAAGAAGTTTTTTGGTTTGAGCACGAGCGTGGGGGATAGAAAAGCTTTTCCTTTTCGTTTTCGGGGAGAGAGACCAAAGAAGGGCAGAACACATGCTGTCGTCGGGGAGAGAGAAAGCTCCAAGTTTTTAATTTTTTTAAAATTTAAAAAAATAAAAATAAATAACTTTTAAAGTCGGGCAATGCCCGACATTAAAATTTCGAAAAATTTAAAAACCGCGCATCCAACATTAAAAAGCCCGCGCGTTTTTTTGTCCGACATTAAAGCCTCCGGGCCTATTTTTCTGTCCGACATTAAAACTATACTTTGTTGTAGTGTTACTATACCTGTGTCAATAGGTGGAAAAGAGTTAGGTAGAGCACTCTGTGATTTAGGTGCAAGCATTAACCTTATGCCTCTTTCGGTCTATCGAAAGTTAGGTATTGGCGAAGCTAGGCCTACCACAATCACACTTCAACTAGCTGATAGATCTATCACATATCCAGAGGGTAAAATTGAGGATGTCTTAGTAAAAGTAGATAAATTCATATTTCCTGTTGATTTCATTATTTTAGACTATGTGGCTGATAAAGATGACCCAAGTATTTTTGGTCGTCCATTTTTGGCTACTGGTAGGACATTAATAGATGTTCAAAAAGGGGAATTAACAATGAGGGTTTGTAATGAGGAGGTTAAATTTAACGTTTTTAAGGTCATGAAGTATCCAGACGAGATGGAAGATTGCTCTTTCATTAGGATTCTGGAGAACACAATTGTTGAGACAGCAATGCAGGACTCGACTAGCAAACATTTGGAGGGCCAAGGAGAGGTTAGTATAGAAGATTTAGAAGTTTGTTCTTTCGAAAGAAAAAAATGAAAAAGAGGTGTTTATGTGTGAGGATGTTTTTGAGTCTTTAGATTTAGATCAAAGGAAGGCTCCCCCGAATAAGCCATCCCTGATTGAGGCATCCACTTTAGATTTGAAGCCCTTGTCGGATCTTCTAAAGTATGTGTATCTTGGGAGGGTGAAACGTTGCCCAATATTGTCGCATCAGATTTAATACCAGAGCATGAGGGGGACTTAATAAAATTGTTGCAGCAATACCGCAAGGCAATAGGTTGGACATTGGCTGACATTCAAGGTATTAGCCCATATTTTTGTATGCACAAAATTACTCTAGAGGAGGGATCCTTTAGGAGTATTGAGCAGCAAAAAAGACTTAACCCTACAATGAAAGAAGTGGTTAAAAAGGAGGTGATTAAATGGTTGGACGCTGGCATTATTTATTTGATTGTAGACAACAATTGGGTAAGCCATGTCCAATGTCTTCCTAAGAAATGAGGTGTCACGGTGGTGAGCAATAAAGACAATGAGTTGATCCCAACCAGGACGGTAACTGGTTGGAGGGTTTGCATGGATTACAGGAGGCTTAATAAAGCTACCCGTAAGGACCACTTCCCTCTACCATTTATTGACCAGATGTTGGATCGATTGACTGGTCAGGTCTACTACTGTTTCTTAGATGGTTATTCTGGGTATAACCAGATTACTATTGCTCCTGAGGATCAGGAAAAAACCACTTTCACCTGCCCTTATGGGACGTTTGCTTTTAGGCGAATGCCTTTTGGCCTTTGCAATGCTCCAACAACGTTTCAGCGGTGTATGTTAGCAATTTTTTCTGATATGATTGAGTCCACTGTTGAGGTATTTATGGATGATTTCTCAGTTTTTTGAGGGTCTTTTCAGAGTTGTTTGGATAATTTAGGTAAGGTGTTAAAAAGATGTGAGGATACCCATCTAGTTCTTAATTGGGAGAAATGCCACTTCATGGTGAAGGAGGGCATAGTGTTAGGTCATAGGATTTCTAAGAATGGTCTAGAAGTTGATAGAGCAAAAATTGCGGTTATCGAGAGATTAGAACCACCAAATTCAATGAAAGGGATTCGGAGTTTTTTAGGTCATGCTGGATTTTATAGAAGGTTCATAAAGGATTTCTCAAAAATCAGTAAACCTCTTTGTAACTTATTGTGCATTGATCATGTTTTTTACTTTAATGCAGATTGTAGGAAAGCTTTTGAAACTTTAAAGGCTGCTTTAATCTCAGCGCCCATACTGTGTGCACCTAATTGGAATTTACCATTTGAGGTAATGTGTGATGCGAGTGATGTTGCAGTAGGTGTTATGCTAGGACAAAAGGCGGGCAAATTTATCCATCTTATATATTATGCAAACAAGGTTTTAAATGAGGCACAAGTCAATTACACAACTACTGAAAATGAGTTGTTTGATGTTGTGTTTGCCTTTGAGAAATTCCGACCATATTTGGTTGGATTCAAAGTCACAATGTTCACGGATCATTCATTTTAATAAGGTATTTAATGTCTAAGAAAGATGCAAAGCCTAGAATAATTCGTTGGGTTTTACTATTGCAGGAGTTCGACCTGGAGATAAAGGATAAGAAGGGATCAGAAAATGTCATTGCAGATCATTTGTCTCGTCTTGGTCCAGCATCACCTTCGCTGGAGCAATCTTCCATTTTCGATTCTTTTCCAGACGAACAGCTTTTTGCTGTTGAGGTAAAGGCGGTCAAGGAGGTCCTTGGTATGTTGATATTGCCAACTTTTTAGTAAAGGGAGTCACTCCTATTGAGATGGATTGGAGGCAGAAGAAAAGGTTCAAGCATGATGCAAAAGTTTTCTATTGGGATGAGCCATTTATCTATAAACAATGCTCTGACGGTATTATTCGTAGGTGTGTTTCAAGTGAATAAGCAAAGGAAATCCAGGAGCAATGTCACTCTTCACCGTATGGAGGCCACTTCAGCGGTCAGAGGACAGCTATGAGGATCTTGCATTGTGGATTCTTCTGGCCTACCTTATTTAAGGATGCCCACTGGTTCTATAAGCAATGTGATGCTTGCCAAAGGAGAGGAAACTTAGGGCCTAGAGATAAAATGCCTCTTACTTACATTTTAGAAGTTCAATTATTCGATGTATGGGGTATTGATTTTATGGGGTCATTTCCCCTTCTAATGGTAATGTTTTTTTTTATCTTACTGGCAGTTGATTACGTGTCCAAGTGGGTGGAGGCTATAGCATGCCATCATAATGATGCCAAGACGGTTTCAAGGTTTCTCTAATCGCACATCTTTGTGCAGTTCAGGACACCTAGAGCTTTAGTAAGTGATGAGGGTACACATTTTGTTAATAACATCTTAACTAAGCTTTTAGCTAAGTATGGGATCAAGCATAGGATAGCTACCCCTTATCACCCACAAGCAAATGGTCAAGCTGAAATGAGTAATAGGGAAATTAAATCAATTCTAGAAAAAGTAGTTCATCCATCGAGGAAGGATTGGTCCTTTAGGTTGGATGAGGCTCTTTGGGCTTATAAGACAGCCTATAAGACTCCTCTAGGTATGTCTCCCTACAGGTTAGTATATGGAAAAGCTTGTCATTTACCATTAGAGCTAGAGCATAAAACGTTTTGGGCTTTGAAAAAGTTAAATTTTGATCTGAGTTGTGCAGGAGCAATAAGAATGTTGCAGCTTAATGAATTAGAGGAGTTTCGTCAGTTCTCTTATGAGAATTCGAAAATGTATAAAGAGAAGACTAAGTTGTGGCATGACAAGAGAATTAAGCCTAAAGAGTTTGTCAAAGGTCAAAAAGTTTTGGTTTATAATTCTAGATTGAAATTATTTCCTGGGAAACTAAAATCCAAATGGTCAGGTCCGTTTGTGGTGATTGAGGTTTTTTCCCATGGAGCAATTACTTTGCAGGATGAAAAAGATGGGAGAGTGTTCAAGGTGAATGGACAGCGCGTCAAGCATTATTGGAGAGAGGAATTCCAGACGAAATATCCTTCCCTAAGGCTAGTTGATGATTGAGAGAGCAAGAGTTTTTGCGGGAGTATTTGGTAGAGCAATATTTTGAGCTCCCAGTGTTTATTTTGGCTTTATTTTTCGCTGATTTGTTTTTAATTTTGATAGATTTGGTTTGTTTAAATTTTACATGATTTATTGTTATTTTTAATTCAGTAGATTTTATTTTTGAGTTTAGATTTTATTTAGTCCGTTTAGAATTAGATTCTATTTCCGGTTTATTTAATTGAATTATCTTTTAATTATCTGACTTAGTTTGAATTAGATTTTATTTTATTAAGATTAGATTAATTTCAGTTATTTGAATTTTGTTTAGAGTCGATTTAATAAATATTTTCCTTAATTAATTCGACTTCAAATAAAAATAAAAAATGGAAGATTTGATTTGATCGGTTAAATTTAAATTTGAATGTAATGATTTGATTTTTCTGTTTTGAAATTCGAATTTCGTATCTAAGATTCTTCAAGTAATCTTTTGTTCAGAAGGTTGTTGTGGCAAAGTTATGGCTGAAGCAAATCGCCCGAATCAGGAAGGGTTTTGTTGGATAATTACTTTTTACCGTTTGAATTTTATGTGGGCAAGTAAATTGCATGAGTCATCTGATGGAGCCACGTGTCAAACAGGGATAATCGAAGGGTTTAGCCATTGGACAACGCATAATAATTTACCATGGACGAATGGTTAAGCACTGAGTTGAGCACATAAATTGCATGGGGTATTAATTTGCATGAGTTGAGCACTGAGTAACTCTAACTTAACTAATTTCCTTATGAATTTTTGAAGCTTGGACTGGTTAAGCTTAGTTAGAACAAGGTATTCTGATTTCCAAAAACCTTTTGCTTGAGCAATTTTTCGGGCCTAGTCACAACTTCGACAAAGAAAGTTTTGAGGTAGTGTTGATTTATTTGATCCACTTTAAGCTTAGTCCTAGTCCCACGCTTAGGTTGAAAATTCAGATAGAATAAGTTTTGGGGTGTCATTTAAAATTAATGATTCATTGGAGACAATGAATAATTTAAGTTTGGGGGACTTTTTGCTACTCCAATAGTTTTGCTCGAGCATTCCTCTCCTTCATTTAATGTTTTGCTAGGTTGTTGAGTAACCGGGGACATTTGTGATACCCACAGTTTGTCTTCGCGTCAAAAGATGACCTAGGAAATATGAGAAAAAATGAGAATTATTATTTGCTGAAAAGAGTTGTTTTGCTAAAAATCTTGCTGAGAAAATTCATGGAGCAAAAGTTTTGAAGGATGAATGATAATCCAGCAGTTTTTCTGTCTCCTAGAACTTAGGTGAGTTTCATCATAAAATGCCGCCATTCTGAGGGGCAAGAGTATTTAGCCTAGTTGTGATGAGTCTGAGGCAAGGGTATATTGCACCATAAAGTGGGTCATCCCATGTTTAAGAGCTTATGACTGTAGGACTGCTTTAAGTCTGAAAAACAAAATTGAACAAAAATATAAACCCCTTAAAAATGTGTTTTAATATGTCTGAATATAGAACTAGGCTGTGTCAAGTTCTTAGAATTGAGTTAAAAGTGGTGATTATTTGTCCATGTCGGACAAATTATTTTGCTGCAGCAGAGCTTGGTTTTGCAGAATGCTCAGGTAAAAGTTGAAGGTAGTGTTGGATTACCTGTTTTGATTAAGTTATGCTTTGTCTAATGTTTTGAATTCTTAAGGGGAGGTTGGTTAGTATTGCTTGGGACGCGCAATAGTTCAAGTTTCGGGGTGTGATAACTCTCCAAAAGGGAGTTATTTAAACCTTATTTCTAAAGGGATTTGTGTGTCTTTTGTGCTTAATAGGGTTGCTTTTAGATGAATATTGTATGTTCTAACCCATTTGGTAGAATATATGCTTTGGAAGTTATTTTGTGCAAAATATGTTGTTGGGTGTCTTGAGGGAGAAAAATCTGTGGTGGAGCAAAGCGAGGAGTAAAACTACCAGGTCACAGCTCGTTAGCCAACTTAATGAACCGAATTCTATTGAGTTATTTTTGGGATAAAGGAGCAAGAAGAGCCATCCACGTGTCTAGGTCAACCTAATTCAAGCCTCCTATCATTCTATAAAAGGAGATAGTCGCCCAAGTCAAAACCATTCCATCTTTGGGAAGAAACGTTCCATTCTTGGAGAGTTACTTCCACCGTCGGGAGCCGAATAGAGGAGAGATTGGGAACCATCAAGAAGACCATCGATTTCAAGCTGTTCAAGGGAGTTAATCTTTTCTTGTATTACCTTGTAGTCATGGACATGCTTACTCAGATTGTAACGTACGTTTCCATGCATCTTATGAACTAAGTAGCTTAGACGTTGGTTAGGAAACAATGTGATTGTCGTGTTTAATCTCTAGTAATAAGTATTGATTTAATGCATCTTGGTTAATTGTTGTGCTTATTTATATTTTATGCCCGCCTAGCCAGCCAGTATGAATACGTCTTCCTAGTTTCAGGGATGATTTAGGGAGTGTGTGGCGGTTAATCACACTAGATCATTGTGTATTGGTCCAGTGACTGAGCTAGGGATAGTCAGTTGCCTAGTGCTTGATCGGTTGTACTTCATTGGGGTTGAAACACATTCTAAAAAATCCGGAGTTCTGGGAGGAATCTGCTAATAATACTGCCAGAGTTGCATGATCAATATTATTGCTAGAGCATCGTTTAAAACAATTACTAAAATCCTTACCAGCGCTTGTTTCTAATCTGTCTGTCTATTTGTTAATTTTATGTTCTGTCATTTCTTTTGCTTCAGCATCTTATCAAAAACCAATCATTTTTACCACTTTTGAAACCATTGAAAAACTAAACAAAATAGATAAAGAGAAAGCTAATCCAGACCTTGGATTCGATAAATACTTATTACTTGCTGCAGACTGTGTATACTTGCACAAAGTTCTAGAGTCTTTTTATATCTTATTTTTACTCACTCTAGAAACCTAATACATGCCGACTCAATAAGCCTACCATTTTGGGGACAATGCCGAGTGGGGAGCTGGGAAAATAATCACACAAGATGGAATTCACTCATTCCCGACTCTAGGGTAAATAGAGGTGTGTTCCCTTAAGTGGTGTCTCCGGGACTTGAACAATGAGTCCAACCCTCTCAATGGCACGAGAGAGACTTCTGTTTGTTTTTTTTTATATATATAGAGACTTTTGTTTGTTAGTTGGACCTCAAACAGGTTGTTCATTAGAAGAGCACTGGAGACTTAAGGACAAAGATGTAAACCAGTGGTAAAACGGTAATTTGACCCAGCTGGGATACGAACACACGCGAAGGACTGACTTGTAGTATTGGTCGATATTCGTGGACACAAAAATATTTTGCAGTGAAAAGATTGAAGCTGAGGGTCTTTAGTGAAATGACCCACAGTTAAAGAATGGAGACTAACTTGGTTAATGAGTTTAAGTCGATTAGTCTCGTATCGTTGGAGCTTATAATCTGTAGGTCCATTAGGTCCCACTGTTAGCTCGTAAAAAGACTTGAAACAAACAAATATCAATTGTAAATTGAAAGTGTTCAATTTATTTGGGGAATTGTATAATGTATATTGATGCATTATAATATAAAGTTTATGAAACTTTATAATAGAATTTTTTTGATTAATTTCAAAAATTAATTCATGAGAAAAAATTTGAAAAGTTAAAAAAAAAAATTAATATGAATTGGATTCATATTAATTTTAACAAAATCCCTAAAGATTAAATATGTGATATTTAATTGGGTAATTAATTAATTATGGAATTAATTAATTATTTATTGAAATTAGATAATGTTCAGATAATAGACTTGAACTTATTGACAGACCTTTTCCTTAGAGAATGAAGCACGACAATTACATCATCCCTAACCAACACCTAAGAAAATTTATTTCATACGGCTCATGATAACACACGCTACAATCTGAGTATGTGCATCCATAACTACAAGAAATTACAAGAAAAGATAAATTCCCTTGATTAGATCCGTAGTTGATGGTCTTCTTGAAGTCTCCAACCTTTCCTCCTCTATCCGGCTCCCAAAGATGGAAATAGGAAATGACCTTCTCCAAAAGTGGAATGCTTTGACTTGGAACGACACTTCCTTTTATAGACTGAAGGCAAGCCCTAATTAGGTCAAATTGTACACGTGGAGGGCTGCGGGCACTCCCAAGATATGATCTTTCTTCTAGAAGATCCACCTCTTTAACGGCATGCGTGCAACTCATGTGGTACGTTTTGCTCCCTTCTTTGCTGGATCATTGATTATGCTCCTCCAAGTCGCTCAGCATTATATTCTGCACAAAATAACTTCCTAAGCATCCATTCTTCCAAATGGGTTAAAACATATAATATTTATCTAAAAGAAACCCTATTCAGCACAAATGACACACAAAACACTATAGAACTAAGGCCTAAATAACTCCCTTTTGGAGAGTTATCATATCCCCAAACTTGAACTATTGTGTGTCCCAAGCAATACTAACTAACCTTCTCTTGAGATCAAAACTTTAGACAAAGCAGAACTTAATCATAACATATATTCCAACACTGCCTTCGACTTTTACCTGAGCATTCTGTAAAACACAATACTGCTACAGCAAAATAATTCTTCCAGTATGGACAAATAATTACCACCCTTAACTCAATCCTAAGAACTTGCCACAACCTAATTCTATTATCAGACATATTTAAACACATTTTAAAGGGGTTTATATTTTTGTTCTTCAGACTTAAAGCAACTATACAGTCATAAGCTTTTAAGCATGGGATGACCCACTTTATGGTGCAGTATACCCTTGCCTCAAACTCATCACTAACTAGGCTAAATACTCATTGCTAGCTAAAAAATCCTTAGTTATCCTATCCCTTGCTTCTCAGAATGACAAAATTTTATGATGAAGCTCACCTAAGCCCTGGGAGACAGAAAAACTGCTAGACTATCATTCATCCTTCAAAATATTTGCTCTTTGAATTTTCTCAGCAAAACTGTCAAAAATATATATTTTTTTTCAGCAATTAGTTTTTTTTCTTTTATATATTTCCTAAACCATCTTTTGACGCAAAGACAAGCTGTGGGTATCACAAATGTCCCTGGTTACTCAATGACTTAGAAAAACAATTATGAAGGAGAGGAATGCTCGAGCAAAATAAGTGGA
This sequence comes from Luffa acutangula, assembly GCA_036850905.1. NCBI lineage: Eukaryota > Viridiplantae > Streptophyta > Magnoliopsida > Cucurbitales > Cucurbitaceae > Luffa > Luffa acutangula. The sequence continues at coordinate 48,361,312 of CM072099.1, read as the reverse complement.
GTAGCAAAAAGTTCCTCAAACTTGAATTATTCATTGTCCTCAATGAATGACTAATAATACCCCCAAATTAAAAATTTTCTATCTGAATTTTCAATTTAAACGTGGGCCTAGAATTAAGCTTAAGGTGGATCAAATAAGTCAACTTTACCTTAGAATCTTCTTGTCGCAGCCAGGACCAGGCTAGAAGAAATGCTAAAGCAAAAGGTTTATGGAGATCAGAACACCTTGATCTAATTAAGCTAACTAGTCCAAGCTTAAAAAATTCAGAAGAAAATTAGTTAAGTTAGGAATGCTTAATGCTATGAACAGAAGAAACTTGGAAATTTCATTAAGAACAAGTAAAAAGATTTACGTAAGTAGATAAAATTTGTGGCCTGGGAACAGAAAATAAAAACATCAAACAGAAAACATAAACATCAAAAGAAATTGGGGTCAGGATGGAGCAAACAAAAGTATGAGAACAAAAGAAATGCTCGCCCAAGGTCATCATATCCATTAATCCTCCTGACCCTGTTCATCTTTTTCCTCCTCTTTTCTCTCTACTGGTGGCGGCGGTATCCAGGGGTTAAACAGATCATATAGGAAAACAGGGAAGGCCTGATATGGTTTCGAAAAATTGGATTGCAAGGCCCTCCGAAGTGTGGCATCCCTGCTCTTAGCATAGGTCCAGTAGGTTAGAGTTTTCCTTTCAGCATACTCTTGCCTGCTGGCCGACAGTGCCAGTTGCTCTAGAATCTGATGGATGCTGCAAACCAGTCCTCCCTGGCGTACCTCCTGCGTACGCTGAAGCCCCGCCAAATTGGGCGTGTCAATTATCCCCTTGTCAAGTAGAAAAACATCCTCTGGAACTGTTGGCACGTCTGCCCTATTGTATAACATCGTGATCGTGTTTGGAAAGAACATCTTACCAACCTTTTTGTGCCAGCAACTAAAAATTTTGTTCGAAATAAGTTTTTCCACATCAATACTCAGAGATCGCAAGATAGTAAATACCATAAACACTCGGTCTCGGGATACTGTTGAGTCGTGAGTTGTCGGAAGCAAGCGTAGCTTGACGAAGGCCAACCATTTGTTAGCCTCACTCTTTAAATAAGCCGCTTGGAACGTGCGCCTCTCTTCGACAACCTCCATTGGGCCTCTTCAATGCCAACCTCTCGGACCGCCGCGTTCAACTAATCGTTAGATGGTGCCAACACCATCCCGTTGAATCCAACATGCGGAAAATCTTGGAGGTTCAAAAGAGAATTGATTACTTCTGGGCTCCAATCAACAACCACTCCTCAGACTATTACCTGAAATCCTTACTGATCATTTATGTTTGCGTAAAATTCACAAACAATGTTGGAATTCAGTGGGTCTGGTTTCGCACAAAACTGACTCCACCCCTGATTTGTTATCCCCGCTCTCAAGAAATGCGGTAAATCTTCCCCAAATCCTTTTTCAAACAGAAAATCTCTTTTCGGCATCTCTCTGTCCTTTGCTCTAGTAAGGTCATTGACGAAGCGGATGAATGGTATTCCTGCTTCTTCTTCATCTGTTTCTTCTGTTGCTTCGACAATACCCTTGCCCTGTCTTCTTTATGCTTTTCCAAAATTTCTTCTGCAGCCTTCTTTTCTATTTCCTCCCTTTCTTGCTCCTCTGTTCCCTTTTTCTCCTGCTCTTCTCTTTCAAGGTTTTCTTTTTCAGATTCCGACATCGACGGTGATGGAGTGTCTGTTCGGATTACCTTGATTCTTCCAGCCTTCTGCTTCCACCGGTGGCGACGTGGAACTTCTAGTACAATGATTTCAGCCTGATCCTGATGCACTTGGGTTCCCTGACCGTCTCCTTGCTCCTGACCTTCCTCCGCTTGCTTTTCTTGAACTTCTTGCAGATTTTCAACCACCGGCTCACTCTGTTTAGGACCTTTTTCCTCAGATTCTTTTGGTTGTTCTTCTTCAATCGTGTCATCAGCAATGCCCTCAACCACTTTTCTCACAACTTTCGAAACCTCATCCCACTGTTGTCATCTTTTCCTCTTAGCCTTTCTTTCTTCCTGTGTCTTCCTCTTATTTGTCTTCTTTGGTGCCTCAGGGGTAATGGACACTTCTTCTTCCTCAGCGTCTCTCTCTTTCCTCCCTCTCGTTTTAGCCATTTAGGACTTGGAAAAATTTACAGGAAACGGAAGCAAAGGAAAAATAAAAAACAACAAAAGATGAAAGCAAGAAGATGAAGTGAAAAGAAAACTTACCAGAGTTCTTGAATAAATAGAGCTTCAGCAATTGAAATCATAACCGAAAGATTCTGGCCAATTAATTAAAAATTATCGTTTTATTTTGCATGTAATCATGGAGGATTAAATTTAAAAAGCGGTAAAATTTTGCCCCGTGGTAAATCTTCATCGCGTTGGCTAACGGATAAATCGTCAGATCAACATTGCGTGACATGTGGAGGCTCCAAAAGTTCCACGCGGTTTACCTGCCCACTGACAAATTAAATTCCATACGGTAAAATCATTTACTCCACAACCAATTCCTTTACATTCGGACGAAATATTTGATCCTACCAACAGATTGCAAAACAAGCTAATCATCAAAAAGATTTCTTCTAGAAGAATCTTTGATACGAAAAACTCCAATTCAAATTTAAACCGCCAAAATCAAATCCCTTCATCTTCAGTAGAATAAATTAGGAAATATATTATTTAAAACTAACCTAAACATGAATTTAAATAAAAAAATACAAAGTAAAATAAAATCTAAACTAACCCGATTAAATTAAATCAGTCGGATTTAAAAAAAAAATAATCTGAAAATAAAATCTACAAAAATTAAAATTTCCAACGAATTAAAATAAATCAGATGAAATTCAAACCAAATCTAATAATTAAAATTAAAATCAAATCAACGAAAAATAAAATCAAATCTCAACAAACATTGGGAGCTAAAAAAAATAGGGAAAATTACCTTTTTGGTCCCTGAGTTTTGAGGGATAGGTGCGTTTGGTCCCTGAGTTTTCAAAATAGACCTTTTTAGTCCCAGTACAACTACAAAACAGCTTACGAGGCAGATCTCGTATATTCAACCAACAACAGATTCAAATGCTTCTAATGCAAACATGCTCTTAACTTCTAAAAACAATACAACTTTATTAACATTAACATATTTACACCCTAACGGAATCATGAAATTCTAAACGAGCTCAACAACTAAAAGAAACCAATCCAACCTATATGCAAGCTAAAGAATCAACCTATCAACAACCAAGTAAAAGAACTACCCTATCCAACAGAAAGAAAATATCAACTACGCAAAATCTTGTGGTCATCCCTCGTGAACCTCCTCGTCTACATCACCGGGCACATAAAGTTCATCACCTGCATAATCTGAAAACGTTGGGGGAAAGAAAAGGGGAGGGGTATCAGTACAACCACAGTACTGGTAAGTAGCTCACACTCGGTGAGCCACCATACAACAATCATCCACAACAACATGTTGTCCACACACACATCATGCTTGTAAAACGATAAACAAACCATCAAACTTGTAAACATGAAAACAACAATGCCAGCTCATGCCTCATGCAAAATGGGATGACAACATGAATCCACACATCATGCTATGCAACCCCACATGGTTTCCGCGCCATGCCCTCACACTCACACGTGATTTCCGCGTCACGCTCCGCACTCACAACCCACACGTGATTTCCACATCACGCTCCGCAAACCCACCCAACACATGTATTATTACGCACCATGTGCACCGCCACTCACACGTGATTTCCGCATCACGCTTCGCACTCACACCCACACGTGATTTCCACGTCACGCTCCACACACACACCCAACACATGATTTACGCGTCATGCTCCGCCTCTCCCCAATGAACACACACCATGCAGACACGACTCATATGCAGCATAGCCAACAAATCACAGTATCTCATGCTTATGAATTAAACAAAGTAACAAGCTTAAGAGTCACACAAAGCAACGTGCTTATTCACATGGCAAGCTTCACACACATACTAAACACAAATTATAATAACAAAATGCTCCCTCAAAACTTTCGCCTGCTCATTCTTCGACCAATTGCAAGGAAGGATATTTTGACTTAAATTCCTCCCCCCAATAATGCTTTATTCTCTGCCCATTAACTTTGAACACTCTTCCATATTTCTCATCTCTTAAGGTGATAGCCCCATGGGGAAAAACCTCAATCACAACAAATGAACCAGACCATTTTGATTTTAATTTCCCCGGGAATAACTTCAACCTAGAGTTGTAAAGCAAAACTTTCTGACCTTTGACAAATTCTTTTGGTTTAATTTTCTTGTCATGTCACCTCTTTGTCATTTTTTTGTACATTCTCGCATTCTCATAAGAAAATTGACAAAACTCTTCTAATTCATTAAGTAGTAGCATTATTATTGCACCTGCTTTACTCAAATCAAAATTTAATTTTTTAAAGCCCAAAACGCCTTATGACCTAGAGGGGTCTTATAAGCAATATAGGCCCAAAGAGCCTCATCCAAATGGAAAGACCAGACCTTCCTTGACAGATGAACTATTTTCTCTAAGATCGATTTGATTTCCCTATTGCTTATTTCGACTTGACCATTCGCCTGAGGATGATACAGTGTGGATATTCTATGCTTAACACCATACTTATCTAAGAGCTTTACTAGAACATTATTTACAAAATATGGACCCTCGTCACTAATTAAAGCTCGAGGTGTCCCAAATCGCGCAAAGATGTGCGATTGGAGAAACCTAGACACTATTTTGACATCATTTTGGTGGCATGCCATGGCCTCTACCCACTTTGACACGTAATCTACAGCTAACAATATAAAGACATTGCCATTCGAAGCCCCATGAAATCAATACCCCACACGTCAAACAATTCTAATTCGAAAATATATGTAGGTGGCATCTCAACCCTAGGTACTAGGTTCCCTCTCCTTTGACAAACGCCACACTGATTGTAGTGCCAATGTGCATCTTTGAACAAGGACGACCAGAAAAATGCACACTGCAAAATCTGCATTGTTGTCCTCTGCCCACTGAAGTGTCCTCCATATGGAGAAGAATGACATTGCTCCATGATTTCTCTTGCCTCCTCACCTGAAACACACTTTGTTATGATACCGTCAAAACATTGTTTATACATAAAGGGTTCATCCCAATAGAAAAATTTCGCGTCATGCTTAAACTTTTTTACTTGTCTCCAATCCATGTCGATGGGAGTTACCCCTTTTACCAAAAAGTTGGCAATGTCAGCATACATTTACAGCAAAGAGTTATTCATCAGAGAATGAATCGAAAATAACAGGTTACTTCAGCAAAAGTGATGAAGAATCAAGACGTGACAGGTGATCTACAGTGACATTTTCTAATCCTTTTTTATCCTTAATGTCCAAGTCAAATTCCTGCAACAACAAAATCCAATGAATTAGTCTCGGTTTAGCATCTTTCTTAGACATCAAATACCTTATTGTTGCTTGATCTGTAAAAACTGTGACTTTAGATCCCACCAAATAAGGGCGAAATTTTTCAAAGGCAAAGAAAACTGCCAACAACTCCTTTTCAGTAGTTGTGTAGTTATTATGGGCCTCATTCAAAATTCTGTTGGCATAATAAATTGGGTGGATAAAATTTCCTTGCTTTTGCCCCAGCATGGCTTCTACTGCAACATCGCTGGCATCACACATTACCTCAAATGGTAGATCCCAGATAGGTGCACACAAAATAGGGGCCGAGATTAAAGCAGCCTTCAAAGTTTCAAATGCTCTCCTGCAATCTGCATCAAAGTTAAACACATTATCAACACACAATAAGTTACAAAGAGGCTTACTGGTTTTTGAAAAATCCTTTATGAGCCGTCTATAGAATCCAACATGTCCTAAGAAACTCCGAATTCCCTTGACTGTACTCGGTGGTTCTAATTTTTCAATAACCTCAATTTTCACTCTATCAACCTCTAGACCCTTCTTCGAGATCTTGTGACCCAACACAATGCCCTCCTTCACCATGAAGTGGCATTTTCCCAGTTAAGCACTAAATGGGTATCCTCACATCTTTTTAACACTTTTCCTAAATTATTTAAGCAAGTTTGAAAAGACCCTAAAAAATGGAGAATTCATCCATAAACACCTCCACTGTGGATTCAATCATGTCGGAGAAAATTGCCAGTATGCACCTTTGAAAAGTTGTTGGAGCATTACATAGGTCGAAGATCATTCGCTGAAAAGCAAATGTCCCGTAAGGACAAGTGAAAGTGGTTTTTTACTGGTCCTCTGGAGCAATTGTGATCTGGTTATATCCAGAATAACCATCTAGGAAGTAGTAATATGCTTGGTCGACCAATCTGTCCAACATCTGGTCAATGAACGGTAAAGGGAAGTGGTCTTTATGGGTGGCTTTATTAAGCCTCCTGCAGTCCATGCAAACCCTCCATCCAGTCACCGTCCTCGTCAGGATCAGCTCGTTATCCTTATTGGCCACAACTGTTACTCCCCCTTCTTAGGGACACATTGAACAAGACTCACCCGATTGCATTCGGGTAGATTATCCTTGCATCTAACCACTTTGTCATTTCCTTTTTGACAACCTTCTTCATAGCGGGATTAAGCCTTCTTTGCTGCTCAATACTTCTAAAGGATCTGTCCTCTAGAGTTATTTTATGCATGCAAAAAGACGGGCTAATCCCCTAGATATCAGATGTCCAACCTATTGCCATACTGTATTGCTGTAGCAATGTTATTAGTGTTTTCTCATCCTCTGGCATCAAATCTGATGCAACAATAATAGGCAACGTTTCTCCTTCCCAGAGATACATGTACTTTAGATGATCTGAAAGTAGCTTCAAATCTAAAGTTGGTGCCTTTATCAGGGATGGTTTATTGGTGGTGCTTTTCTCTCACTCAAATCCAAAGATTGGAAAACATCCTCACACTTACAAACTTCTTTTTCTTTTGCCCTATCAATTATTGTTGTCTCAATAATTGGAAAACATCCTCACACTTACAAATTTCTACCCTATCAATTATTGTTGTCTCAATAATTGTGTTCTCCAGAATCTCTATGAAAGAACAATCTTCCACTTCATTTGGAAATTCCATGACCTTAATGACATTAAATTTCACCTCCTCATTATACACTCTCATTGTTAGTTCCCCCTTCTAAACATCTATTAACACCCTACCAGTAGCTAAAAATAGACGACCAAGGATAATTGGGACATCTTTATCTGCCTCATAATCTAAAATAATGAAATCAACAGGAAATATAAATTTATCTACCTTCACCAAGACATCCTCAATTTTCCCCTCTGGATAAGTAATGGATCTATCAGCTAGTTGGAGGGTGATTGTAGTGGGCCTAGCTTCACCTATACCTAACTTTCAATAGACCGAAAGACGCATGAGGTTAATGCTTGCACCTAAGTCACAGAGTGCTCTACCTAATGATTTTCCACCTAACTAGTCATTATTGGTCTATATCCGTGGACACAGAAAATATGTCTGCAGTGAGAAGAGTGCAACTGTGAGTCTATAGTGGAATGTACACACAATTAACGAATATTGATTAATTTGGTTAATGAGTTTGATCAATTAATCTCACATCGTTAGAGCTTCTGATCTGCAGGTCCAGAAGGTCCCACTGGTAGCTATTGCCTTCTAGAGTAGGGTCAAAATATAGATAGAATTCACTAAAAAATAACTCTAGAATACTGTGCAAGCATACACAATCCGCAGCAAGTGATAAGTAATTTGTCGAATCCACGAGGTTGAATAGCTATCACTATCTATTTTGTATAACTTTTCAATGGTTTCAAGAATGGTTAAAATGATTGATTTTGATAAAATGCTGAAGTAAAAGAAATGACAGAATAGAAAGTAAACGAGTAAAGCAAACAGATTGGAAACAGACGTTGGTCAGGTTTCAGTAATTGCTTTAAAAGAAGCTCTAACAATGTTATTGATTAGGAAATTCTCTTGCATTCTTATTAGCAGGATCCTCCCAGAACTCTAGATTTTTTGGAATGTGTTTCAACTCCAATGACGTGCTACCGATCAAGCATTAGGCAACTATTTATCCCTAACTCAGCCACTGGCGCTCACCAACACATAATTGTCTAACGTGATTACATGCCACACACTTCTCAAATCATCCCTGAAACTAAGAAGTGGCAACCTAGAAAGTCACCGTCACTGGTACTTTTTAGACTCTATAGGTAGGTATAAGTATTGGTGGAGCTTGTGTAATGTAGTTGTAGTTAAGGCTGCGTAATTACATCGGCTGGCCAGGCGAGCATAAAATGGAAATATGCACAACAAATAATCAAGATGCTCAAATCAACATGGAAATTACAAGAAAAACACACGCTACAATCTGAGTATGTGCATCCATAACTACAAGAAATTACAAGAAAAGATTAATTCCCTTGATTAGATTCGTAGTTGATGGTCTTCTTGAAGTCTCCAATCTTTCCTTCTCTATCCGGCTCCCAAAGATGGAAATAGGAAATGACCTTCTCCAAAAGTGGAATGCTTTGACTTGGAACAACTCTTCCTTTTATAGAGTGAAGGGAAATCCTAATTAGGTCAAATTGTACACGTGGAGGGTTGTGGGCACTCCAAAGATATGATCTTTCTTCTAGAAGATCCACCTCTTTAACGGCATGTGTGCGGCTCACATGGTACCTCAGCATTATATTGTGCACAAAATAACTTCCAAAGCATCCATTCTTCCAAATAGGTTAAAACATATAATATTTATCTAAAAGCAACTCTATTCAACACAAATGACACAAAAAACACTATAGAAATAAGGCTTAAATAACTCCCTTTTGCAGAGTTATTAGTAGCTCATAAAGTAATTTGAGGCAACTATGTAATAAATGTAAATTAAAAGTGTTCAATTTACTAAGGGAAACAATGTAATATATATTGTTATATTATTATGAGAGAAATAAATATTTGAAGAAATTCAAATATTAATATGAATTTGATTCACATTAAATTTATGGAAATTTGAAAGAGTTCAAATATGAATTAATTAATTTAAGGCCTAAAATCTAATTGAGCAAAATTAATTAATTCAAGACCGGAAATTAAATATGTGATATTTAATTGGTGGTTAATTAATTAAAGAATTAATTAATTGGGAATTAATCAATTATGGAAATGATTAAATCACTTATGGAAGCGATTAATCGTTTATGGAAATGATTAAATCACTTATCGAAGTGGTCAATCATTTATGAAAAAAATTAATCAATTATGGAATTGATTAATTATGGAATTGGTTAATTATGGAATAAGATTGAATCAATTATGGAAGTGATTGATTTAATTGAATATTTTATTCATGGCCTCTCTTCTATAAATAGAACACTAGACCTAATGGTTTAGTAGTCATCTTGCTCTTAGACTCACAAGACCCTAGAATTCTCTCTAGCCTCTCTCTTAAAGAAAGACTCACACCAGTCTATTGCCTCCTAGACTTAGAGACATACCGGTGTAACCTCTTTGGTTATTGTGTTCTTGAGAAGAATTTTCCAGCGGAGAAGAACAAGGAGGCTCCTGCGTTTTTGTTCATCGAAGCATCATTGGTGTAGAACGGTCAAGTCTACAACGAAGGTTTGTAACGGTTTTCTTTCTCTCTCTCTTTAAGAAAGCATGAAAATAAATTTTGATTTTATTTTATAGCATGCTTATATCAACTTCCAGCAACTTTATAGCATGTCTGAAGTTGGTTTTTGCCTTTTCGTATCGATATTTTAATATTTATTAATGTACAGCATAAGGTCTTGTCGATGCGCTTTCGCTGCACTGGAGCTTTCATCCCCTTCAGTCTCCCGTTTCGACCTGAGCTTCATTTCACCCTCCTCGAGCTGGTAGAAGGAACTAATTCCCTTCTTCTTTTTGATCAGGTACTTAGGACAGTTTCTCTTCTAGTGATGTGGAAGCACTTGTCCTTATCAGGCACCTTGGCCTTACCCTTATCAGGCACCTTGGCCTTACCCTTGCCTTTATCAACAACAGCAAGAGCCTTCCCCTTTCCTCCTATCTTCTTTTGGATCTTCTTAGAGCCAAAAGATTAAGGTGTAGACTTAGTTCCAGAAGTTGAACCCTTCTAGAACTTCTTGGAATGGGCAACATTTTCCTCTCCTTTTATCGGTCCCTAACTTTTCATAAGAGAATGATAAGTCTGCAGCTAATTGAGGAGAGTAGTCAGAGTGTATTGAATCTTATTCATACTGCATTACTACGGAATTGAAGGAAGGTCTTCAAAAGAGACTCCATAATGAACAACACCTGCCTACGCTCATTTATAACCACCCCATTTGTCTCGGTGACATTGGAGTGAAGCATCATGCCAAGAACGTGGTCTCGAACACACTGGTCTTTCTTTATGTGCACATTATAAATGTACTTGTGGGTTTTGTGGTGGAGCTGAGATGACGGTTGTCCAAACATCTCATGGAGGGACTCCATGATCTCTCGAGTCGAGACCATGACCTCATGCTTCTTGGCAAGAACGTTTGACAGAATCGCCAAGATATAGACTTTGGCCTTTTCATTGGCCTTTGTCCAGCAGTCAAATGTATCCTTTGCAGCTTGGGATGCATTTCGAGCAGGGGTTGGAGGTCACTTCTCTGTTAAGAAAAACCATAGATCGTCTATAACTAAAATCAAATTCAAGTTAGACTTCCACATCATATCATTTTTCTAGTCAACTTTTCGTTTTTAAGAAGGGCGATAATAGAGGAAGACATGTTGAAATGAAAGCAAAAAAACGATCGTATAGTTATCGATTGAGGATATGTTAGATATGACTCTGAACCTCTCTTTCTTCTTCTTGTCTCTCTCCTTAAACTTGGTTTGTTCTTGAAAATCTAATGATCAACTAAGAATCCTACAAGATACAAACTAAAACAAAGAGACAAAAATGAAGGCGAAAAATCTAAGTTAAAGAAATTAATTGACCGTCCTCCCCGACAACGGCGCCAATTTAACGGACGACTTGTCGAAGGTCGTATCAAATGAATTTATAATCCACAACCTCTAGAGCTAACTTGTAGCAATAGTGGTCAGGGTCGATCACATGGAGCAATGTAATTTATTAATTTGATTAGATTTGTAGCGCCCCAAGCCCAGAATTCGGAATCCAGACTCGGCACCTCACGGCCCCGGCATTCCCCTACATCCCCTTATGGCCTGGCGACGTCACCATACTTGTCTTAAACCGCTTCTAAGAGTGAAGACTATCCCCACAAACCAACATGGTGTCCTTTTAGCATGTTTTGTCCTCACTCACATGCTTCCTAGGCAAATTCCTAGGAGGTTACCCTACATAGAACTTCTCCAAGCAAAGCACGCTTAACTTCAAAGTTCCTATGATTGAGCCACCGAAAAGGAAGGTGCACCTTGTTGGTATAGGTAGTATCTATCAATTCTTTTAAGCTTATCTGGACCATGCTTTCATGTCCTCAGGATTCCTCTCATTCGGATGTGATCTTGGTTCATTCATGTACCCCTCCTAACCTCGGGCGTCACATGACTGTAACGCCCCAGGTTTTAATATAATCTAACCTAGTGACATTACTAAACTCCTATTCAAACCAACCGAGAGCTCCGAAAATTTTGGCAGCATAACGACGTACATAGGACAAACCCAAAATTTTAAATCACCTGTTAAACACAAAATGCCACTTCCATATTATTTAATTCTACTCCACAACTCCACAGAACAACTACAAAACAGCTTACGAGGCAGATCTCGTATATTCAACCAACAACAGATTCAAATGCTTCTAATGCAAACATGCTCTTAACTTCTAAAAACAATACAACTTTATTAACATTAACATATTTACACCCTAACGGAATCATGAAATTCTAAACGAGCTCAACAACTAAAAGAAACCAATCCAACCTATATGCAAGCTAAAGAATCAACCTATCAACAACCAAGTAAAAGAACTACTCTATCCAACAGAAAGAAAATATCAACTACGCAAAATCTTGTGGTCATCCCTCGTGAACCTCCTCGTCTACATCACCGGGCACATAAAGTTCATCACCTGCATAATCTGAAAACGTTGGGGGAAAGAAAAGGGGAGGGGTATCAGTACAACCCCAGTACTGGTAAGTAGCTCACACCCGGTGAGCCACCATACAACAATCATCCACAACAACATGTTGTCCACACACACATCATGCTTGTAAAACGATAAACAAACCATCAAACTCGTAAACATGAAAACAACAATGCCAGCTCATGCCTCATGCAAAATGGGATGACAACATGAATCCACACATCATGTTATGCAACCCCACATGGTTTCCGCACCATGCCCGCACACTCATACGTGATTTCCGCATCACGCTCCGCACTCACAACCCACACGTGATTTCCACATCACGCTCCGCAAACCCACCCAACACATGTATTATTACGCGCCATGCGCAGCGCCACTCACACGTGATTTCCGCATCACGCTCCGCACTCACACCCACACGTGATTTCCGCGTCACGCTCCACACACACACCCAACACATGATTTACGCGTCATGCTCCGCCTCTCCCCAATGAACACACACCATGAAGACACGAATCATATGCAGCATAGCCAACAAATCACAGTATCTCATGCTTATGAATTAAACAAAGTAAGAAGCTTAAGAGTCACACAAAGCAACGTGCTTATTCACATGGCAAGCTTCACACACATACTAAACACAACGTATAATAACAAAACAAGCAAAACAAACAGCATGCTAAAACAAACAATCAGACTCATTCAGGTAGAAACTACTTACCCAAACTAGATAGCGCTCCTAAACCAAACTATCGCTTGCTGGAAAATAATATAATAAACTCTAAACGGACCTACAGGCACAAAAGAGACCTTCTAAGGTTAGGGAAATAGCCTAACAACCTTTCCAACACCTAACATCGATTAAAAGGGACCTAGGGTGCTGAAAACTTACCGAACAGGGGCGGGAACCTTGCTAGAAATTACCAAACAGCACTGAAATCCCTTGAATAAGTGTTGTCCCGAGCCCGAAAGGAGTTAAAAACTGAAACTAACGAATGCCCAATGATTAGAGGTTATTCTAAAGCTAATTTAGATGAGTTCTAAGGTCCTAAGGGTGTTGGAACTTACCATTCAGCATCTAAATGATCTCGAATGCTTGTTGTCCGAAGGACGAAGGAGTTCGAAATCACTAATCCGAACCTCCTAACATATGGGTATCCAATTTCAAGGTTGTTCGGCCTGTGGGTATTCACCCATCACCAAATTCGAGTCCAAATGCTTGATGTCCAGCGCCAAAATGACCTTAAACCTGCAATTTTGAAGCCATTACTAAATGGGTAACTCAGATTCGAAGTAGATTATGCAAGGGTCATGTTTTAGACATAATTTAGAGTCTAAATCAAGTGGGTAAATGCTGAAACTTGAAGAAAAACGAGTGGGTCGAAGCTACACTTACCAAAACGCTAAAGAGAAGAAGGTGCATGTTGAAGCTCGCGAATTGAGGCCGAATGGAGGAAGAAAACGCACTGAAACCACTACTTTCCTGCTGAAAATCACAGATTTCCATGGGTTCCATGTCGTCATGCTCGTGGTCGGACGAGTAGGCCGAGATTGGAGAACCCACATGCTGCCTGACAGGAACGAGAATGAGAGGGAGAAGAAATTGCATGCTTGCTGAATGGAAGAGAGAAAACGAGAGGGAAGAGTACTTACTGAGCCAAGGGCAACAGTGGCGGCAGCGCGAGACAAGACTGGCGACGTGAGGAGGCGGCACGAGGCAGCTGGCGACGATGAGGGAGCGGCAACGGCGTGGGTCTGCTGGCGGCAAAATAAACTGATAAGGAATGGGGGTAGCACGACGTGATAAGGACAACAACGAGAGAGACGGTGGCGACGCAAGAAGAGAGAGAGGCTGTCGGAGATGGTCCCGCGAAGGAGAGATAGAGAGAGAGAGAGAGAAAGTTGCCGGAGGAGAAGAAATTTCAGAGGGGTCGGACGCACGAGGGAGAGAGGAAGGGGAGAATAAAGGTTAGGGCTTGTTGGGGTCTTTCTTTCTTTTTTTTTTTTTAATCCCTTAATTCCAACAACTGCCCACTAATTAGAGAAAAATATGCAAACTTCCATCCCCACTAACCTACTAAAATTAACTGACCTTAGCACCAACGCACGATAAGAGGGAAAAAATAAAATATACCAATTGGTTAAAAATATCGATTACAAACCAAACTTAAATTCTAATTTCTGTCGAACTAAAATTTAAACTTGATTAATCCAAAATGGCATAATTTTGAAATGCGGGGCGTTACAAGATTTATCAATTACTAACCAAAAAGGGAGTTTTGGGTGATGGATTGGATAAAAGCATAAAATTGCAATCAATTAAAATAACAGAAAAGTAAGGATAAGTTTGCTAATCTCACATTGTTATCGCACAATTGGTTATTCTAACATTGGTTTGGCAACTCAGTCATTGACTCTCAAATTAATAGAATTATTGTGAATCACTCAATTATCATTGGAACCCATGATTCAGATCCCTAACCTTTCCAACTTGACCAATACATTAAAATTGAAGCCTAATTAGAATTCATTAACATGAATCTGACCGCATTAAGTAGAATGGATCGTTAAGTAGGTTTGTATAAACTAGGAACAACCAGGGTCTATACAATTCTAAGCTTAAATTCCTAAATATATCATGCAATTATATTAATTGGGATAATACACCATCTAACACAATCACACAATAAATCTGTCATTAACCAATTTAGCCACACAATTACTTTAAATCAAGCAAATAGATTGTCAAGCTATTCTATCAAAGCAGTTGTAATTAAGAATGAGAATTTAAAGCATAATCAACAATAATTCATTCAAATCATGAACAAGGTCTAAAGAGTATGCCAAACTTACATTAGAAGTCCCCAATTGTGACGATCTACACTTAGTCAGAAATTGCAACGCTCCAACTAAGCGATGGGGCTTGATTAGCCATCCTAACTAAGCTTAAACTAAGAGAAAACTTGAAAGTATAGCGAAATTAAGAGAGAATGGGAGAAAAACGATAGAAATTGGACTTGGAATGACCTACGACGCAAAAATCTTCATTTATATAACGAGACAGTGTGGAGACGTCGTGACCAGCGTCTCGACGGTGACGCTAATTCGGCCCGCGTTTTGCATCCATAGCGTCGAGATGTCGTGAGGTACTTTCTCAACACTGGTTTGGCCTTCAACGTGTGTTGACCAGCATTGATCGAGGGTATCTTCGAAATTTTGCTTAATTTAATGCCTGGTTCCATCCCAAACGGTCTCGACCTCATATTTTAGACCTGCATCAATATTATAGTCAAATTAAAGCATTTTGCGCACTGAATACAATGAAGATAAGCAATTTAGGAGGGAATAAACATATAACAAATTTGCGCTATCAAATCACCCCCAACCTAAATCTTGCTAGTTCTCGAGCAAGTTTATGGATAAAAACGAGAATAATGAAAATTCATTGCTTGCAAATAACTCAACTCAAATCTCCATGTCTAAAAAGACATAAAATTTGTTAAAGGTAACCTACCACATACAATCAATCATTGAGCCAAATCAAAACTTTTTCATGATCACTCTTGCATGTGTGTGTGTGCATAGCCTTCCTAAAGAGATTTTACTAGCTTGGGTCAACCATATGAGGGCCTCAATTCACCTTGCCTCTTCACTGGCACAAAAGATTCAACTATTAAGTAACTCAAACAATCAAACAAGTAATACATTACAAGGCACCTGGAATCACATCGCGTGCGGATATCTTGCATTTTAACGAAGGTTGCAGCTCCCACACACCTGCTGCAGGGACCCATATCCCGAGTTTAACCCTTGTATGGCCCTAACTGATCACAACAGGGGTAGCTCTTTTTGCCTTAAACCCTTTTTACATATTGCAAGGTGATTTTTTTAAGCATTTTTTTATATTCAATTAGACATGTATTTTTATCATTTTTCCTAAAAGATGGTATTCCAAGAATTATAGGGACCTCTTTGTCCGCTTCATAATCCAAAATAATAAAATCAATTGGGAATATGAACTTATCTAATTGAACCAAAATATCTTCAATCTTTCCTTCCAGGTAAGTTATGGATCTATCAACAAGTTTTAATGTATCCATTGTGGGTCTAGCTTCACCTATGCCCAATTTCTTGTATATAGATAATGGCATAAGGTTTATACTAGCACCAAGGTCACATAGAGCATGCCCTAGCTCTTTTCCACATATAGAAACAGGAATAGTAAAAGAACCAGGATCTTTAACCTTAGGTGGGAGTTTATTTTTCAATATAGCACTACACTCCTCGGTTAAAGAGACAGACTCATACTCCCCAAACCTTTTCTTCTTGGGTAAGATATCCTTGAGAAAATTCACTTAATCAGGCATTTGTTCCAAAGTCTCAACCAAGGGTATATTTATGTGAAGTTGCTTCAATACCTTTAAAATTTTATTGAATTGCACTTCCTGATTTTTCTACTTCAATCTTTGGAGAAAAGGTGGTGGAAGTGGTTTAAACTCAGAGGTGGAAACTGGGACTAGCTTAGATG
Organism: Luffa acutangula; assembly: GCA_036850905.1. Lineage (NCBI taxonomy): Eukaryota > Viridiplantae > Streptophyta > Magnoliopsida > Cucurbitales > Cucurbitaceae > Luffa > Luffa acutangula. The sequence continues at coordinate 48,344,693 of CM072099.1, read as the reverse complement.
GCTTTATGGGTGTTGTCTTTGGGATTTCCTCGACCTCTTCAACTCCTGAATTTTTTTCAGCAACTAGCTCACCTTCTGGTTGTACAACAAACTCTTTACTTTTCTGTTTTTGCTTGATCAAAATTTTAGGTCCAGTCAGAGGTCTACCACTTCTCAATTCAATCGTTTGGACTTGCTCCTTACCTTCTCTCTTTGGAACCTCAATATCAGCAGGTAATTTTCCTTGGGGTCTAGCCTTCAGTTCACTTGCCAATTGTCCCATTTGTATCTATAAGTTTCTCAGGGAAACATAATTTCTTGCCACATAATCATGAAGAAGATTTTCGAGAGAACTTGTTCCTTGGTTGGACCGATTGCCAGAATTCTATTGTTGGAGCATAGTCTGCTGGTTTTGTTTCCCAAATCTTGGTGGACCATTCATCTTTTCCTGTCCTTGGAAGCATTGCGAATTATTTCCTTGGCCACTCCAAGAAAAGTTGGGATGGTTCCTCCACCCTGGATTGTAGATATTAGCATAAGGGTTATTTTGCTGGTTGTTTTCATTCCTAATATAGCACACTGAAGTTGGGTTGCTAGGGCAAAATTCATAGTTGTGCACCTCTCCAAAGTACACACAAGAGTCTGAAGTATTTTGGCTTATAATGATTGTTGCTACATTTTGGTTTGCACTAGGAGTCACTAAATTCGAATTTTCAAACCCTAAGGTCAGTTTCTTCACCATACTTGATGTGCGATTTGCCTACCGCAAATGTACGAGTCAAGTAATAATATAATGTTTTCGTGTAAAACGAGTGTCCTCCTCTGGATTTCTTTTCTAATTGAAGTAATTATCGTGAATAATCTTGTCCAATTTTATTTAGAGAGTAAAACGTAATGACAAAGATAAATCTAAAGACAAAAAGCATAAAATAAAAGGTGGAGACTCAAATGGAAAGACTCTTAGGGAATTGATTTCATTATTTGAGATTGAGGATTAATTAATGGGAATGAATTTAGTGTGCAATTATTTTACAAGTCTAGGAACCGTGAATAACAACTATCTCTCCTGAGCATAATTGATTCTCATGCAAACAACAAACTTGATATCCCTATATCTAAGTTCATTAACATGCAAGGCTTTAGGTTTAGTTCTTTTAACAACTTCTAAAGTGATTCTAAATCTCCCAATCTTAGAATTTTACTTAAGTCATGCAATTAGGGTCTAAGCTAAATCCTCTCTCCCGAGCAAGATTCAACACTAATACACATTCAATCAATGGCCAAATAATCAAATGTATTATAACATAATTGCATGAATAAAACAAAAGCACATTCATACCAAAAATCAATCCAACAAACTAAACAACTACATCAATCCTAAGACAAAAAAATAGCAACTCATAGTCTTGAAACTACAAACACTAATTGAAAGAAAAGCCATAAAAACAGCCAGAGGTAAGGGAAAGAAAGGGATAAAACTTGAATCTATAAACATTGTACGTTCCCGTCACGATCTTGAAGGGATAAGAGCCCCATGCAGCGAAAGAATTACCAGGACCTACTCAGAGTCTTAGATTCTAATTGAAATACCAATAAAATTTGCAAAATATTACATCAATAAATCTATATTTAATATGGGTTGTACATAGGCTATAAACATGTTATATGATCAACTAGATTGATCCTAGTGATCAAGGATTTCATAGAAAACTTACTTTGTAGAAAACCTTGATCAATTCGCCTTTTCTTGTCAACAATATTGAAAACTCATCAACCCTCTTGTGCGAACACCACCAATCGGCTACACCGGTATATCTCTAAGACTTCTTAAAGCAGGAGACTTGTGGAAGTCTTTTGGGAGAGATCCCTGAGAGAATGAGAGACAATGGGATACCTTTCACCCCACCCCAGGGGTCCTATATATAGTAAAGGCCAAGACCTTTTTCCTAATAGGAAAAGGAAGATCTTCTCCTAATAGGAAAATGTCTCTAATTTTAATAAATAATTAATTAATTACCCAATTAAATATCATATATTTAATCTTAGGGATTTTATTAAAATTAATATTAATATGAATCCAATTCATATTAAAATTTATTTGAACTTTTTCAAATATTTTCTCTCAAGAAATAATTTTTGAAATTAATTCAAAAATTATATTATAAAGTTTCATAAACTTTATATTATAATGCATCAATATACATTATATGATTCTCCAAATAAATTGAACACTTTCAATTTATAATTTATACTTATTTACTTCAAATCTTCTTACGAGCTACCAGTGGGACCTAATGGATCTACAAATCAAGAGACTAATCAGTTTAAACTCATTAACCAAGTTAGTCTCCATTCGTTAACTGTTGGTCACTCCACTAAAGACCCACAGCTGCACTCTTCTCACTGCAGAATATTTCTGTGTCCACGGATATCGAGCAATACTACAAGTCATTCTTTCACGTGTGTTCGTATCCCAGCTGGGTCAAATTATCGTTTTACCCCTAGTTTACATCTTTGTCCTTAAGTCCCCAATGCTCCTCTAATGAACAACCTGTTTGAGGTCCGACCAACAAACAGAAGTCCCTCTCGTGCCATAGAGAGGGTTGGGCCCATTGTTCAAGTCTCGGAGACACCACTTAAGGGAACACACATCTACTTACCCTAGAGTCGGGAATGAGTGAATTCCATCTTGTGTGATTATGTTCGCAGCTCCCCACTCAGTATTGTCCCCAAAATGGTAGGCTTATTGTTGGCCACTCTCACCCATACAAATCAAATGACAACCCCTCGTGAACAGGAGTCCATAATCCACTCAGGATTGAGACTGAGTTGTCTAGGTCGTCCTAGTGAAATAGAAACCAAGCCAACTAACGGTGTTACAGTTAGTGGTTAACTATTTCGTGGTCCGGTCATATGCAAACTCATTGCATAGGATACCCCCACTCGCGTGTCAAACACATGAACGCGTTGGATCATTGCGTTTGCATCATATTACAAAGTGGGTCGTATCCATAGTGTCACCAGGATTAGGTACCCAACCTTATCCTTGTACTATAGACCTTTTAGGTTGTTACTTGAACATCGATCCCCGTATGTCCCCACATACTAGTTAAAGTTACATACAAACAACCTTGGATCTTAGTTTATTGGATTTGGGTCAAATAGTACAATATTAAACAATAATATTTTATTGCAGAAACTAAATAACACTTTATTAAATACAAGTATAAAATTTGTTTACATTCACTATCTACGTGTTTTAGGGCATAAAACTCAACAAACTCCCACTTGAACTAAAACTCTAGTTTAGTGGGATGTACAACAATCTATTCAGCAATGGGTGTATAAATACATGTATAAAACATATACAATGTACAAATACAATAAACTAGGGCATCAATATACCCATTACATAATGGTATCACTATGCCCATTACATTTCTCTCACTTGTACTAGATTTCATCTTTGTACATAACTCGTAGACCTAGACCTTCTAGATGACCCTCATACTCTTTAGCCGAGAGAGCCTTAGTGAATATTTCAATTTAATTCAATGTGCTTGTTTGTCTTGGGCTGCAAAGTTCTTATGTATTTGCCACAGCACCACTGTATCACTATAAAGTCTGATGGGCAAGTTCACATTTGGAACACATTCCAAATCAGTCGAGAACTTTGTAAGCCTTACAGTCTCTATCGCTGCTTCACAAGCAGCTATATTTTCGGCCTATATGGTCAAGAATGTAATTATGCCACACTATAGCTCCTTTGTAAAGTTTGACCTTGGATACTGATTGATATCTGCTGACTATCCCTACAGCATAACAGATGTCATGCCTCGTGCAGAGCATTGCATCCATTAAGTTGTCCACAGCGGAGGCATAGGGAATCTGTCTCATATCCTCAATCTCTTGAGGTGTCTCAGGACACTATTCCTTAAACAAGTGAACCCCATGCTTGAAAGGAAATAAGCCCTTCTTGGAGTTCTGGCATTGAATATCGAGACAACATTTTGTCAATATACGTTGCTTGAGACAGGGCTAACGTTTTGTTCTTCCGATCCCGGATTATTTAGATTTGAAGAACACATTCGTCCTCTCCTAAATCTTTCATTTGGAATTGGACCGCTAACCATTCTTTTATGTCAGACAAATATCCTTATCAGTCTTAAAATCCATGTTAGTGTATCTTGTAAGGATCAAATCCTTAGTCCTATACACGAGCATATAGTTCTTTTTTTCTCTTCAGATATTTCAGGATATTCTTAACGGTTTTCCAGTGATCAAATCTTGGATTAGATTGATACTTACTGACAATCCCTATTGCATAGGGCATTCGTCTCATGTCCTCAACTTCTTGAGGTGTCTCAGGAAACAATTTCTTAGACAAAATGAATTCCATACCTGAAAGGTAGTGAACCCTTCTTGAAATTCTTCATCTTATATCTAACTAACATCTCGTAGACATAAGACACTTGATACAAGGCTAGCTTTTTGTTTCTTACGGTTCCTAACGATTTGGATCCGAAGAACAAACTTAGCTTCTCCCAAATTTTCATTTGGAAATGAGCTGCTAGCTTATTTTACTAGTTAGTAAGATAACCTACATCATTCCCAATGGCTAAGATATCAATCACACACAACACTAATAAAGCTACTGAACTATTGACGATCTTCTTGTAAAGACAAGATTCATCAATGTTCTTGATCAAAGCCAAAAGATTTGATCACAGTATCAAATCTTATATTCCAAGATCGAATTGTTTAGGTAAATCCACGAATGGGTCACTTAAGCTTGCAAACCCCTTTTGCTTCTGATCTTGATAAATGAACCATTCCGTTTGAGACATGTAGATACTCTTCTCAAGATTACCATTTCAAAATGGTAGTCTTGACATCCATTCTAAATGGACAAGAGTTCTAACAAACTTCAACATGACGACATGAGATAAGAATTTCTTACAGTCCCTTGTCTCTGGGTATATCCCTTTTTGCCATAATTCTAACCATAAGATTATGTCTCATTTCTTCTTGTAGATTCATTTGTAATCCATAGGTGTTACCCATTAGATAGATCTACAAGATTCTAGATGGAATTGAAATCACATATTTCAATTCCGGGTCCATTACTTTAATCCAATTGGTTCTTGTTAATATCATTCATTGTCTTGCTCTAAAACAATGAATCCTCTAAATCATCATCAGGTATGACGATCTAGGCTTCAATTAAGCCCATGTAACGATCAGAATGTAGAACAATCTTCCCACTATCTTGAGGCACTCTCAACTCTTGAGATAGATGTAACTAACCAATTGTATTGGCCTTATCAACAACTCTTGTTAAAGGTCCAGCATCATCAACAACCCTTGTTGATTGATCAACAACTCTTGTTGATATTTCTGTAGCTTCATCAGTTAATTTACTTAAAACGGCCTTACTTTGTGGCTTATTATTTCTTATGTGGTATTCTTTCTGAGAATGTAGCATTTGTCGGTACAAATTCTTTATTCTCTTGCAGATTGAAGAAGTATCCACATCTTTCGTTTTCATGGGGTAGCCTACGAATAGGTATACTGTTGAACAGTGTTCCAATTTATTTTTGGGTTAGCCACAAGTGTTGGGTTTTATGTCCTAAAACTCGTAGATAGTGAATGATTAACGAATTATACACTTGTATCAATAAAGTGTTATTGAGGTTTATGCAATACAGTGTTATTGTCATATTAAGTCTAGAATTGCACAATATGACCCAAATCCAATAAACTAAAATCCAAGGTTGTTTACATGAGACTTGGACTAGTATGTGGGGACATACGGGGATCAGTGTCCAAGTAACAACCTAAAAGGTCTATAGTACAGGGATAAGGCTGGGTACCTTATCCCGGTAACACTATGTGATACGGTCCGTTTTGTATTCGATACAGACGTATTGATCCAACGCGTCCATGTAGGAGACATGCGAGCGGGGGTATCATATGCAATGAGTTTGCATAAGACCGGACCACGAAATAGTAAACCACTAGATGTAACACCGTTAACTAGTTAGGTTACTGTTTCAATAGGATGACCTAGGTAACTCGATCTTAATCCTGAGTGTGTCATGAACTCCTTCTCACGAGGGATTGTCCTTTGATTAGTACGGGTGAGAGTGGCCAGTACGCCGACTCAATAAGCCTACCTTCTTGGGGACAAGACCGAGTGAGGGGCTGGGGACATGACAATACAAGATGGAATTCACTCCTTCCCCTATTGGGGCAAGTAGATGTGTGTTCCCTTAAGGGCTGATTCCGGGTCTTGAACAAAGGTGCACCGACCTCTCCTGGCCCGAGAGGAACTCTTGTTTAGAGGTTAGACCCTAAACAAATTGTTCATTAGAGGGATCAGTGGTACTTAAGGATCCAGAGGTAACCTAGGGGTAAAACGGTAATTTGACCCAACTGGTGTTACGAACACACGTGAAGGATTGACTTACTGCGTTGGTCGATATCCGTGGACACAGAAATATTCTACAGTGAGAAGAGTGCAGTTGTGGGTCTTTAGTGGAGTGACCCACAATTAACGAATGTTGATTGACTCGGTTAATGAGTTTAGCTGATCAATCTCGTATCGTTGGAGCTTCTGATCTGTAGGTCCATTAGGTCCACCTGCTAGCTCATAACGGGTTCTGAGATAATATAGTCTTGATTATTAAAGGGAATATAAGTTAATTGTATTTTGATACAATTAATATAATGTATGGAGATACATTATAGTATAAGTTTAATTAATGAATTAAACTTTATAATAAAATTAATTTTGGATATGATTCAAAATTAATTAATGAGAGAATTATGAATTTAATTAAATATGTGATATTTAATTAATTCATGAATTAATTAATTGGGGAATTAATTAATTTAATTTTAATTTGGTTAAATGTGATTTAATCAAATTAAAACTATAGTTTATATTGATGTACATTTTGATGCACATTAAAACTATAGGTTAAATGAGAGAAATTAAATTGAATATGATTCAATTATAAAATTAATTAAATATTTGATATTTAATTAATGTGGGATCGATTAATTTAGAATTAATTGAATGGCCAATTTAATTTAATTGAATATGATTCAAATTGAATTAAAAACTATATATTATAATTCATTTAATTTGATTAAATTAATTATAATTAATTAATTAAATAAATATTTATTATTTAATTAGTTAATGGTCGAGATCGTTTTGATTAAGATCTAACGGTCTAGATCTAGTAGGGAGATAACTCCCTCCCCACTTATCGTACAGGGGAGAGGGAGTTCCCAATGGATCTCTCATTTCCTCTCATTTTCACGAATTACACAGAGAAATAAAGTTCTTTCTTTTCTCTCTTCTCTCTCAAAAAAACAGCAAGGTTCTTTGTTGAAAATTCCCTTCCAAGACTGAATTTGGGTTCCCACAAGCCATATCTCAGCGACCCAAGAGAATAGCGGGTGATTCGAGTGGTGGTGTCCGTTGGAAGTCCCAAGAACGAGATCCTTGGAGCATTGTGCAGTGTTCTTCGAGCCAAGTAAGTTTTTTCTAGATCTAAATAGTTTTTAGATCTAAAATATCAGCATGCTTAATCTATTTGATTTAGAAATTAGTTTCTGAATTTTCTTGCCAACGTATTGGTTTTTCTAAAATTGAAATTTTAATTCGAGATTGTTCTTGTTTGCTTCCGCTGCCAAAGGGATTTTAACCCTTCAACAAGCACGTGTGTTGAACTCCCCAAAAATAACGTAAACTACTTTTACGTCTTATCCACATTTCAAAAGATGTTTCAGAAACACTTTTGATGGAACATTGTTCGAAATATGAGCTGCAGTCAACACTACATGACCCCAAAATGAGTCAGGCAAATTAGCATAGCTCATAATGAATCGAACCGTATCCAATAGGATTCTATTTCTCCTATCTGATACACCGTTTCCTTAAGGTGCTTCAGGGGTAGTTGAGATGTAATTTCATGTTCTATCAAATAGTCTTGGAATCTCAAGTCTCATATACTCTACACCTCGTTCAGATCGAAGTGTTTTTATCATCTCACCTAACAAGTTTCCAACTTCAGTCTCAAACCACTTTGAATTTCTCAAGAGCTTTAGACTTAAGTTGCATTAGGTTGAGATACACATACCTTGAATAATCATCTATAATATAGATGAATTATTCATGCCCTCCCACTGCTTTAACATGTTGGATCACAAGGATCCAAATGTACAAGCTCCAAGGGCTCTTTGGCTCTATAGTTCTTTTCAAGCAAAAGAATCTATTAGTCATATTTCCCTTAAGGCATGACCTATAAGGTAACCGAGAGTTATCTTCTAACTTGCTTAGAAGCATACTCTTGACCAATCTCCCAATCATATTGAGGAAAATATGTCCTAACCTTAAGTGCCAAAGAAAGGTATTTTCCTTTAGGAGAAATCTTTTGCCTTTCATTTCTTTGAGTAGTAGCAGCCTCAGGCAACGCAGTGTTTATGACTGCCTTACTCTTGATTAGTCTTAAAAATATTTATGTTATTTTTCAGTTCAGCTGAACAAAAGTTAACTCCCTTTCTTGAAAAGAACTGTGTTAGCAAGGAAAGGTAAAGAGTAACATTTTTCCAGCCAATAAGATACAAAAATCAAATTTCTTTTGATCTTAGGAATTATATACATATTATCTAATAATATGTATTTGCTTCCACTGGGAAAAATAACTTAATGTTCCCCATTGCTACAGCTAAGACAACCTCTCTAATTCAAAATTTTGAGAGTTATCATAATAGCATGAAGCTATTGTCAGGAATTCATTCCTTTTAATAAGAAGAACAAACGTGATTTGTGACTATGAATCAAGTATTCAAGTAGAATCATCATTCTTCACAAATTACGCTTCCAAGACTAGTAAATCGAATTTACTGTCTTTGGACAAGTCTTCTTTTGCTGAGCAAGGCTCAATGTCACATTCATTAATAACACTTCTTAATGAATTAAACATTTGGGACATGAGAACATTTCTCTGTGAAGACTAATCTTAAATTATTCGCCACAAATTAATCGTTTAAATTTGTTGTATAATCACCGTTATTTATAAAATGGGCGTAAGACTATGCACATATGAAAATATCGAATCACTGAAATAAAAAAATCACTTGATTATTTATCGCACTAACGCATTACAAGAGCAATACAAACAATTTCATACAATCCAATCAGTTTAGCAAAAACAAGCAATCATAGAACCCTAAGACTATTGATTTAGTTTTGCAACGATGTTTCAGAGGTTTAGAGCAACAGCCACCGAAGGGTGATCAGTTACTCCTCCTTTGAAATGAGACACTTCTCAGCTAATTCTAATTTCGGAATAACTTATATTCCTATAGGCATTAGCCACCGTTATTTGGTCAAGGATTTGTTAACACACTTAACTCATCCTCGTAAGTGTAACCTTCCCACTTTCAGATCCCAGAGGCTCGCACCAACACGCTACCGAAGGGAAAGACAACTGTTGGTAATTAGCCTAAGTGACCCTATCCTTTTCAGGAGTTCACGGTGTTACGAATCTTATGATCAGGCCCGGCCCTCCGAAGGGATGGTTGCTCCAGGGCAACACGCGGGTGGATCATAAGACTCTCACGGTGTGACCTATGGGTGGAGACCGAGGGATACGTTGACACGTGTCCCGCTCCCACTTACTATGGGCACTTTCCCCATTCACCTTGTTATTGACTCATGCAAACAATTTCCGAAGGGAGGTCGCGCTAAAACGACACGAAGCCGAGCATGGATCGCGCGTGCCTGGTGTTCGTGAGGTCCCGTGTTCGAGCCTCAACGTGGGTAGTTATTAATTTCAATTTATTTTTCCATGCGGTTACTTCGTGGGCGGTCCGGTTTGAGTTGGTTTGGTCTGGTTTGATGTTATCTGGTCCAGTTCGCTGGAGTATTGGTCTGGTTCGAGTGATTTGGGCCTGGTTTGAAGCGGTTCAAGCAGGTTCGGGTCGGTTCTTGAGCGGTTCAAGACTCAGAAGGATAATTAAATTGAAATTATTGTAATTTTTGTTTATTTTAATTATCCTAGGGGCCAATATACCGGTTTTTCAGCTATTTATTGCTTTATGAATGTCATTTACGTAGATCCCACCATAGGTTAAGCATGTTTCATGCATTTTTATGTTAGAAATGTTATAATATATGATAATTATGCATGAATTTAAATTTCATGAGTGATTTAGTATAATTGTTATATTAAATATATGAAATTGGAAAAGCATGATGCATGACATTAATTAGATAAATATAAATTGTTATATTTTATTAATGTAGCATGCATGCTTAGATTTATTTTCATGAATATTAATATAATAGTTATATTATGAATGGAAATAAATTTCAATGCTTGATTTTCATGTATAATTTTAATATAAAGTGTTATATTAATTTAATGAAAATGGAATAGCATTGAGCATGACATTAATTAGATTAATATAAGAGTTATATTATATTAATGTCTAATATCATGTGATTTAATTTCGTTGATGATTAATTAATATAATCGATATTAACTAAATGAAATTGAAATTGCATGAAGCATGACACCACCTTAGATTAATATAATCGTTATATTATCGGCGTCATGAGCGTTATGGTGTTTAATAACTAGAATTTGATTTTTATTTTTCCCAACACCGTAGAAGCACGTTATAGGGCTAATTATTAAAATTTTATAATAGTTATAAGATTGATTAGAAACCGTCAACCTATAACAAAGAGTTGCATGCAAACATAGGACCTTAGGTTAAAATGAATTAATTTTAAATTGTTTAAAATTAATTAGACCTAAGCTCATTTTAATTCTAATAGGATTAGAATTATTTTCTTACTTAGGATTAAAATAGTTTTAATGCACTAAGTAGGAAAAACATTGCTATGGTTATAAGGGAACTCTCCCGATGAAGTTTTGTCTAGGCTGGGGGTACTTAAGTTGACGGTTACGGAACACCTCCTACCTGGGAACTGACCCGGAACCTGAGTTGAATTAATCATAGTCTAATGTTAGCATGCAATGTCACTAGGTAATTAAAAGGGTTTAATTCACCTAGACATTAGAGTAAAGTCCTATTTATATGAGTTATAATAGGCATAGACTTAGATAGGTTGACTTACCCGGGTTTATCTAAGTTTAATAACCCTAAAATACAGTAGGTTACTTTAGTGGGAGGAAAATTACAAAACTTGATTTAAATCGAGTTTTGCTCCTACATCCCTGTATAGTTCACACCGTGAGATCCATGCTCGGCTTCGTGTCGTCGTAGAGCGGCCTCCCTTCGGAAAGTGTTTGCATGGGTCAATACCAAGGTGAATGGGGAAAGTGACTATAGTAAGTGGGAGCGGGACGCGTGTCAATGTATCCTTCGGTCTCCACCCCTAGGTCACAACGTGAGATTCCTATGATCCGCCTGCGTGTCGTCCTGGAGCGACCATCCCTTCGGAGGGCCTGATCATAGGATTCGGAACACCGTGAACTCCTGAATAAGATAGGATCGCTTAGGCTAATTACCAACAGTTGTCTTTCCTAACGGTAGCCTGTTGGTCCGTGCCTCTGAGATCTGAAAGTGGGAGGGTCACACTTACGGGGATGAGTTAAATGTGTTAACTAGTCCTTAACTGAACAACGGTAACTAAAGGCTAACGGAATATGAGTTATTCTGGTGTTAGAATTTGGTTGAGATTGTCTCAATTCAGAGGAGGAGTAGCTGACCACCCTTCGGTGGCTGTTGTTCTAAACCTCTGAAGTATCGTTGCAAAAACTAAATCAATAGTTTTATAGGGTTTCTTTGATTGCTTGTTTGTTTTTGCAGAATTTGATTGGATTATTTGTAATGGGTTAGTGCGATTAATAATACAAGTAATTTGTTACTTCAGCAATTATATAAAACTTTATGTGCATTGTCTTACACTATTTTATTTATAACAGTTTAAGATACAACTAGCTTAAACGAAACTTGTGGTAAATGATTTTAGATTAGTCTTTAGTGAGGAATGTCCTCAGGCTCAAATGTCTAGTTCATCTTGAATTGTTCATGATGACTATTACATTATCTGCCTAGCCAATACCAATGACAATTAATATGATTTATTGGTCATTGAAACGTGCATAGTGGAAAATGAGGATACAGCCTGAATTTTTAATACAGGTGCCACTTATCACGTTTGCTTTTCCTTTTAAGGAATAAGCTCATTGCAACTGTTGCGAATAGGTGAGATGATTCTCAGATTTTGATCTGGAGAGTATATCTCGGTTTTGGCAGAGGGAACATTAAGTTATTTTATCCAGTGGGAGAAAATACACATTATTAGATAATGTATATGAATTTCCTAAAGATTAACAGAAATTTGATTTCTATATCGTATATGCTGGAACATTGTTACTCTATACCTTTCTCTGCTAACGCAATTTTATTTTAAGAAAGGGAGTTGACATTTGTTCAGCGTTACTGAAAATAACTTATGTGTTTAAGACTAATCGAGAGTAAAGCAAGTCATGAGCACTGAGTTGTTTAAGATTGCTTATACTCAAAGAAATAAAGGCAAAGGATATCTCCTAAAGGAAATACCTTTCTTTGGTTCTTAAGGTGTTAGGCTATTTTTTATCTCAATATGATTGGGATCTTAGTCTAGAGTATACTTCTAAGTTAGTTAGAAGAACACTCTTTAGTACCAATTAAGTCATGCCTTATGGGCAATATGACTGATAGATCTTTTACTGGAAAAGATCTAAAAGAGCCAAAGAGCCCTTGGAGCTTATACATTTGGATCATTGTGGTCTAGTATGTTAAAGCAGTGGGAGGGTATGAATAATTTATCTCTGTTATAGATGATTATTCAAAGGTATGAGTATCTCTACCTAATGCAATTTCAGTCTGAAGCTCTTGAGATATTCGAAGGGGCTTAAGACTGAAGTTGAAAACTTGTTAGGAGAGATAATTAAACCACTTTAATCTGATCAATGTGTTGAGTATAGGGACTTGAGATTCTAAGGCTATTTGATAGTTCATGGAATCACATCCTAAATCTCAGTTAGGAGTAATAGAACCCTATGGATATGGTTCAATATTGGTTGAGCTATGCTCAATTGCCTGACTCGTTTTGGGGTCATGCAGTGTGACTGCAGTGTGTATTTTGAACAACGTTCCATCAAACGTGTTTCTGAAACACCTTTTATGTTGTGGATAGGACGTAAAGATTGTTTACGTTCCTTAAATTTTGGGGTGTCCAGGACTTGTGCTTGTGACTAACCCAAAATAAATTGGAATATCGTTCAAAATAATGCCTAATTGTAGGCAATCCCAAAGGAAACGAGGAGAATATACTTCTTCAATCCATAAGATAATAAAGAATTTGTGTCGACAAATCCTTCATTCTCAGAAGAAGAACATATGAGAAATCATAAGCCATAAAGTAAGGTCGGTTTAAGTGAATTAAGTAATAAAGCTACGGAAACATTGACAAGAGTTGTTGATGAATCAACAAAAGTTGTTGATAAGACTGGTTATTCAACAAGAGTTGTTGATAAGGCCAGTGCTTTTGGTCAGTCACATCCATCTCAAGAGTTGAGAATGCCTTGATGTAGTGGGAGGGTTGTTTTATAACCTGACCGTTACATGAGCTTATTTGAAGCTCAAGTCGTCATTCTTGATGATGATACAAAGGATTCATTATCTTTTAGAAAGAAAATGAATGATGTTGACAAGGACAAATGGTTTAAAGCCATGGACTTGGAAATGAAGTCTTTGCATTTCAATTCCATTTGGGGTCTTGTAAATTTGCTTGATGGGGTAACACCTATAGGTTACAAGTGGATTTACAAGAGGAAATGAGACATTTAAGGTCTCAACCAGAAGGGTCCATTGAACAAGATCAAAAGCAAAAGGGTTTGCAAGCTTAAGTGGTCCATTCATGGATTGACCTAAGCATTTCGGTCTTGGCATGGAAGATTTGATACGGTGATCAAATTTTTTGGCTTTAATCAGAACATTGATGAGTCTTGCGTTTACAAGTAATCATCCATAGTTTAGTAGCTTTATTCATGTTGTATGTGATTGATATCCTAATCATTGGGAATGATGTGGGTTATCTTACTGACATTAAAAAGGGCTAGCAGCTCATTTCCAAATGAAAATTTGGGAGAAGTTGAGCTAGTCTTGTCTCTAGTGTCTTATGTCTACAAGATGTTAGTTAGATATAAGATCCATAATTCCAATAAGGGTTTACTACCTTTTCAGGAATGGAATTCTTTTGTCTAAGGAATTGTGTCCTCAGACACCTCAAGAAGTTGAGGACATGAGACATATGCCCTATGCAGTAGGGTTGTTAGTGAGTATCAATCAATTCCAGGATTTGATCTCTGGAGTGTCGTTACGTACATCCTCCAGTATCTTAGGAGAACGAGGTTTTATATGCTCGTGTATGGCGCTATGGATTTGATCCTTATAGGATACACTGACACAGATGTTTTAACTAATGAGGATTTGATGAAATCTACATCAGTGTATGTCTTCACTCTTAATGGAGAAGCAATAGTACGAGTTATATGCAGTCTCGACCATATAGGCCAATAAGTAGTTGCTTATGAAGCACAGATAGAGACTGTATGACTTAGGAAGTTCAAGCCTAATTTGGAAGGTGTTCCAAATACGGACTATCCTATTGCAAGACAAGCAAGCACATTGAATCTAAATGATATATTGCTGATTCATTCACGAAGGCTCTCTCGGCTAAAGTGTATGAGGGTCATCTAGATGGTCTAGGTCTACGAGTTATGTACAAAGATATAATCTAGGGCAAGTGGGAGAAGTGTAATGGGTATAGTGATACCATTATGTAATGGGTATAGTTATGCCCTAGTTTATTGTATTTGTACATTGTGTAATGGTATTGAAGGGAGGAGAATATCAGAAAAGCTCGACACACAGAGCAGAGCACTGTTCACTGAATATAAAGAAAAATACAGGACACGTGTAGCCAAAAGACAGGAGGCTACAATAACAGAAAACGTACGGAAAATAAAGAAAAGAGAACTACAGGAAAGGAAAAGAAATAACCAACAATAAGAGCTAACATCCCCCCCCAAGCAGACGAGGTTTAGAAACCAAGGTCAACTTGGTTCTTAAGTTGGTGAAACGTGGAGATGGCAGGCCTTTAGTAAGAATATCAGCTAACTGCTCTTCCGAAGGCACAAATCGAATAACTAGTTGCTTTCGCGAGACTCTTTCTCGGATAAAATGAAGATCTAATTCCAAATGTTTCGTTCGGTTGTGCATCACAGGGTTAGCGGCCAAGTATGTTGCGCTGAGGTTGTCACACAAGAGTAATGGAGGAGGAGAAGAACAACCAAGTTCACCCAAAAGTGACTGAATCCATGCGATTTCAGCTGCAGCATTTGACAAGCCTCGATATTCTGATTCCGCACTTGATCTGGATACAACTCTCTGTTTAGAGGAATTCCAAGATACGAGGTTTGATCCAAGAAAAACGCAGAATCCACTGGTACTCCTTCGGTCATCAGGACAGCTTGCCCAGTCAGCGTCCGTGTAACCTGTGATGGCAAGAGACGAACAGGGAGAGAAGGAGAGACCAAGCTGGAAAGTGCCTTTGAGATACCTGAGCAGCCGTTTCACAGCCTGCATATGAGTGTTAGTGGGGGCTTGAAGAAATTGACACAATTTGTTAACCGAATAGCTTATATCTGGTCTTGTCAATGTGCAATATTGCAAGGCACCCACTAAACTTCTGTATTCGGTTGGCGATGACAAAAGTTCACCATCATTAATAGATATGGGAGGACTGGTAGCCATGGGAGAAGAAACTGACCTGCATGATGTTAGATTTGCTCGAGAGATGATGTCAGATATATACTTTTCTTGAGACAAATGCAGACCATTTCCAACTTTAGTGATCTGGATACCAAGGAAATAAGATAAATCTCCCATGTCTTTGAGAGAGAAATGTGTATTTAAATCAGAAATGAATTGCTGGATGAGAGATGGAGATGAGCCAGTGACAAGAATATCATCTACATAAACTAAAAAAATGATAATATGCACACCACTGCGATAAACAAACATGGAAGTGTCGGCTACCGAAGCTAGAAATCCCCAATTCAAAAGACGAGAGCTTAACTTTGAGAACCAGGCGCGAGGACTCTGTTTCAACCCATATAATGCTTTATGAAGTTTCAAAACATGATTAGGATGAGAGAGACATTCAAAACCAGTCGGCTGCTTCATGAAAACTTCTTCCTTTAGCTCACCATGAAGGAAAGCATTATGAACATCCAACTGACGAATGGTCCAGCCACGAGTGACAGCAAGAGATAGAACAATCCGAATGGTTGTTGGTTTCACTACAGGGCTGAAAGTTTCAAAATAATCAATGCCAAACGCCTGAGTGTATCCTTGAGCGACCAAACGGGCTTTATACCTTTCAATATCACCAGTGGGCTTGAGTTTGACTCGAAAAACCCATTTGCATCCTATAATTTTCCGATCAGATGGTAAAGGTACCAAGGACCATGTTTTGTTCTGGATTAAAGCATTGTATTCGGCCTGCATAGCAGCTTTCCATTGAGGATCTTGTAAAGCTACTTTATAATTCTTTGGTTCTGTCATAGAGACCATGTTTGATATAGGGGACGAGACCAACCAAGCCTTTGGCTTAAAGATTCCATCTTTGGATCTGGTTATCATGGGATGAGAATTGACTGGAGGCTGAGGGTTAGAAACAGGGGAAGGAGCAGCGGAAGAACTAGAAGGAGAGGAGGAACCAGGAGTTGAAGAAGTACTGTGATTTGGAGGGATAGGCGAAGGGAAGGATGGGGAGGGTGATGAAAAGGGAAGATTATCAGCAACGGGTGAAGAGGGAGATGGAGAGGAAGCAGTGATAGGGGATAGATGGGGTGACACCGAAGTATGAGCAGGAGCAGGAGCCGTGGGCAATGGTAAGGAGCCAACAGTGGATGGAGAAAACGGATTGGAAAAGGAAACATTGTGAAGAAGTTGACCAAGGGGATAATATTGGTCTGTTGGAAAGGACCTTGTTGAAGGAATAGAATTAGGAGGCATAAATTTAAAAGGGAAAGAGGACTCGTTGAATATAACATGCCTAGAAATATAGATTCTACCAGAAGAGCAGTCAAGACAAAGGTACCCTTTATGAGAGGAACTGTATCCAATAAAAATGCACTCACGAGAGCGATATTGCAGCTTATGATTATTGTAAGGCCGCAGAAACGGGTAACAAGCGCAACCAAATATCTTTAACAGCCTATAATCAGGAAGACGTTGATAAAGTTTATAGTATGGGGACTGATAAGAGAGAACCGGAGTAGGTAAGCGGTTAATCAAGAAAACAGCCGTTTGAAAGGCATAGGACCAATAGGATTGAGGTAAGAAAGATTGGGCTAAAAGAGCTAAACCTACCTCCACTACATGCCTATTTTTTCTCTCTACACAACCATTCTGTTTTGGAGTGTAAGGGCATGAAATTCGATGGTTAATACCATTTGCAGCAAAGATAGGATAGAGAGGTTTAAATTTCGTGCCTCCATCAGTTTGGAATGATTTTATAGTGGTGCGAAATTGGTTTTCAACCATACATTTGAACCGAAGAAAAATAGAAGAAACATCAGTTTTAGATTGAAGTAAATATATCCAAGTGAATCTAGTATAATCATCAATGAATAAGATGAAGTAACGAGCTCCATTGATTGATGTGACAGGGGAAGGTCCCCAAATATCCGAATACACAAGATGAAGGGGGAGGGGGATATAGTAGATGACAAAGAAAAGGGCAGCCTGTGGCTCTTGGCCAAGGGGCAGGTTCTACAAAATTGAGGAGCAGTAGGAATCTTAAACTTTAAATTGCAATCTTTAAGGACTTTGTGGACTATATGAGAAGAAGGATGTCCCAGTCGTTGATGCCACAGGGAGATATCCTGGAAAGAAGACACAAGAGCAGCAAAATTTCCAGTAGAGGGAGCAACACTACTGAATGTTGAAGGAACACAAAGTTTGTACAAGCCATCTTCAAGAAGACCCCAGAGAATTGTTTTCTTGGAGTGAAGATCCTTCACAAAGAAACAATTGTGGTGAAATTCAACAAAAGCATGATTATCATGACATAATTTTGCTATGCTTATGAGATTATGAGACAGATGGGGTGTATGTAAAACAGACGAAAGCTTAATAGGGAAAACAGAGGAATTAGATGAAAACGAACGAGAACCAATATAGTGGACAAGGAGGGACTTACCATTGCCGATTGTCACCTGCTCATGACCATAATAGGGTGTTGGTTGTTGGATATTGTTGAGGTCTGGTCTCATGTGGTGAGTGGCCCCCGAATCCATAAACCAAGCTTCGTCAGGATGGGTATTGACAGGAAAAGAATCTGAGAAGGCAGACGATTGGGAGCTGGTATTAGGGGAGGGCTGAAACTGATTAAAGAAGGCTTGTGGGGAGGTTTGATTGGTTTGATTGTTCAGAGGAGCTTAATAAATGGGATTGTGCCGATTATAACAAACTAAGGCTGTGTGGCCTAATTTTCCACATATTTGGCACTGAGGGCGGTTAGAGGTGTTGGATTGGGGCCATCTAGGTGGGCGGTTGGATTGAGGCATCTGAGGGCGGCCTAATAGACCGGGAGCAGGGGAGGGAAAGGTTCCAGAGAACGGGAAAGGGGAGGGATTCTTTTGAAAGGAGTTTGGTTTGGAAGAGGGGGATTGCTTTGTATTTTGGTGTCGCTTTTGGTTAGAGGGAAAAGATAGATTGGCTAGGTTGGCCTGTACCATATTCAGATGGTCGATAGAATTCTGTTTGTCAAGCCTGGCCTCATAAGCAATCAGTAAACTGCGAACATTAGCTAAAGACGGTCGGTCTGTTCTGTTTTGGATCGAGGTAACAAAGGAATTGTATTATGTGCCTAAGCCTTCAATAATATATCCTAAATGATCCCTATATGATAACGGTTCACCAATAGCTGAAAATTTGTCTGAAAATTTGAGCGAGATATTGAGTAACAGTAAGACCGTCTTTTCTGATTTTCTGTAGCTGAGACCTTAAACCCATAATCCTAGCCGTGGAAGATGATTCATAAACTATCCGTAAATGATCCCAGATTTCAAACGCAGTATTACAACCGATAATTTCTCCTAACTTATCTTCATTCAATGAAGAATAAATCCAGCTCATCAAGGTTCTATTATACTTTTGCCAAATGGGAAAAAGAGGATTTACCTGAGATTCCGCAGTGTCCAGAAACTTTGGAGGGGCAGGGTTTCATTAATAAAGCTTTCCATGTCGAAAGCTATTATGTGATTCAGCAACTGATTTTTCCATAAGAGGTAGTTTGAGTCTGATAGCTTGATGTTAAGGGGTGGAGTGAGGGTAGGGTATGGGGTGGCAGGAGATTGAGGGTAAGGCAGTGGAGATTGATATAATGGAAAGGATGGTAAATTTGGAGATGAGGGTGGGGGATATTGGAACCTAGCTTGAGGGGTAGCAGCAGGGAACGGAAAAGTGGAAGAAATTGGTTGTTGAGGCAAATTTGATTAGAAGGGAGTAGGGTTAGGGTTCAGAGGTCGAGTGTTCATATTTGTAAATGGAGTAGGGCTGCGAATTTGTGGTCTAGGAGTAGTGACAGGGGTGGTGGTAATTGAGGTAGATGATAACATTGGAATAGTGACTGCTGCTGATGACGAAGGTAGAACCGGAAGAGGATCTTGCCCGCAAGATGACAAACTGGACGAAGAGGCCATCGAAAAAAAACGAGAATGGAGCCTAGAGCTCTGATACCATGTAATGGTATTGAAGGGAGGAGAATATCAGAAAAGCTCGACACACAGAGCAGAGCACTGTTCATTGAATATAAAGAAAAATACAGGACACGTGTAGCCAAAAGACAGGAGGCTACAATAACAGAAAACGTACGGAAAATAAAGAAAAGAGAACTACAGGAAAGGAAAAGAAATAACCAACAATAAGAGCTAACACATTGTAAATACGTTTTATGTATTATTCATGTATTTATACACCCACTGCTGGGATAGATTATTGTACATTCCCACTAAACTAGATTTTTAGTCCAAGTGGGAGTTTGTTGGGTTTTATGTCCTAAAACTCGTAGATAGTGAATGATTAACGAATTATACACTTGTATCAATAAAGTGTTATTGAGGTTTATGCAATAAAGTGTTATTGTCATATTAAGTCTAGAATTGCACAATATGACCCAAATCCAATAAACTAAAATCCAAGGTTGTTTACATGAGACTTGGACTAGTATGTTGGGACATACGGGGATCAGTGTCCAAGTAACAACCTAAAAGGTCTATAGTACAGGGATAAGGCTGGGTACCTTATCCCGGTAACACTATGTGATACGGCCCGCTTTGTATTCGATACAGACGTATTGATCCAACGCGTCCATGTAGGAGACATGCGAGCGGGGGTATCATATGCAATGAGTTTGCATAAGACCGGACCACGAAATAGTAAACCACTAGATGTAACACCGTTAACTAGTTAGGTTACTGTTTCAATAGGATGACCTAGGTAACTCGATCTTAATCATGAGTGTGTCATGAACTCCTTCTCACGAGGGATTGTCCTTTGATTAGTACGGGTGAGATTGGCCAGTACGCCGACTCAATAAGCCTACCTTCTTGGGGACAAGACCGAGTGGGGGGCTAGGGACATGACAATACAAGATGGAATTCACTCCTTCCCCTATTGGGGCAAGTAGATGTGTGTTCCCTTAAGAGCTGATTCTGGGTCTTGAACAAAGGCGCGCCGTCCTCTCCTGGCCCGAGAGGAACTCTTGTTTAGAGGTTGGACCCTAAACAAATTGTTCATTAGAGGGATCAATGGTACTTAAGGATCCAGAGGTAACTTAGGGGTAAAACAGTAATTTGACCCAGCAGGTGTTACGAACACACGTGAAAGATTGACTTACTGCATTGGTCGATATCCGTGGACACAGAAATATTCTACAGTGAGAAGAGTGCAGCTGTGGGTCTTTAGTGGAGTGACCCACAGTTAACGAATGTTGATTGACTCGGTTAATGAGTTTAGCTGATCAATCTCGTATCGTTGGAGCTTCTGATCTGTAGGTCCATTAGGTCCACCTGCTAGCTCATAACGGGTTCTGAGATAATATAGTCTTGATTATTAAAGGGAATATAAGTTAATTGTATTTTGATACAATTAATATAATGTATGGAGATACATTATAGTATAAGTTTAATTAATGAATTAAACTTTATAATAAAATTAATTTTGGATATGATTCAAAATTAATTAATGAGAGAATTATGAATTTAATTAAATATGTGATATTTAATTAATTCATGAATTAATTAATTGGGGAATTAATTAATTTAATTTTAATTTGGTTAAATGTGATTTAATCAAATTAAAACTATAGTTTATATTGATGTACATTTTGATGCACATTAAAACTAAATGAGAGAAATTAAATTGAATATGATTCAATTATAAAATTAATTAAATATTTGATATTTAATTAATGTGGGATCGATTAATTTAGAATTAATTGAATGGCCAATTTAATTTAATTGAATATGATTCAAATTGAATTAAAAACTATATATTATAATTCATTTAATTTGATTAAATTAATTATAATTAATTAATTAAATAAATATTTATTATTTAATTAGTTAATGGTCGAGATCGTTTTGATTAAGATCTAACGGTCTAGATCTAGTAGGGAGATAACTCCCTCCCCACTTATCGTACAGGGGAGAGGGAGTTCCCAATGGATCTCTCATTTCCTCTCATTTTCACGAATTACACAGAGAAAGAAAGTTCTTTCTTTTCTCTCTTCTCTCTCAAAAAAACAGCAAGGTTCTTTGCTGAAAATTCCCTTCCAAGACTGAATTTGGGTTCCCACAAGCCATATCTCAGCGACCCAAGAGAATAGCGGGTGATTCGAGTGGTGGTGTCCGTTGGAAGTCCCAAGAACGAGATCCTTGGAGCATTGTGCAGTGTTCTTCGAGCCAAGTAAGTTTTTTCTAGATCTAAATAGTTTTTAGATCTAAAATATCAGCATGCTTAATCTATTTGATTTAGAAATTAGTTTCTGAATTTTCTTGCCAACGTATTGGTTTTTCTAAAATTGAAATTTTAATTCGAGATTGTTCTTGTTTGCTTCCGCTGCCAAAGGGATTTTAACCCTTCAACAAGCACGTGTGTTGAACTCCCCAAAAATAACGTAAACTACTTTTACGTCTTATCCATGTTTCAAAAGATGTTTCAGAAACACTTTTGATGGAACATTGTTCGAAATATGAGCTGCAGTCAACACTACATGACCCCAAAATGAGTCAGGCAAATTAGCATAGCTCATAATGAATCGAACCGTATCCAATAGGATTCTATTTCTCCTATCTGATACACCGTTTCCTTAAGGTGCTTCAGGGGTAGTTGAGATGTAATTCCATGTTCTATCAAATAGTCTTGGAATCTCAAGTCTCATATACTCTACACCTCGTTCAGATCGAAGTGTTTTTATCATCTCACCTAACAAGTTTCCAACTTCAGTCTCAAACCACTTTGAATTTCTCAAGAGCTTTAGACTTAAGTTGCATTAGGTTGAGATACACATACCTTGAATAATCATCTATAATATAGATGAATTATTCATGCCCTCCCACTGCTTTAACATGTTGGATCACAAGGATCCAAATGTACAAGCTCCAAGGGCTCTTTGGCTCTATAGTTCTTTTCAAGCAAAAGAATCTATTAGTCATATTTCCCTTAAGGCATGACCTATAAGGTAACCGAGAGTTATCTTCTAACTTGCTTTGAAGCATACTCTTGACCAATCTCCCAATCATATTGAGGTAAAATATGTCCTAACCTTAAGTGCCAAAGAAAGGTATTTTCCTTTAGGAGAAATCTTTTGCCTTTCATTTCTTTGAGTAGTAGCAGCCTCAGGCAACGCAGTGTTTATGACTGCCTTACTCTTGATTAGTCTTAAAAATATTTATGTTATTTTTCAGTTCAGCTGAACAAAAGTTAACTCCCTTTCTTGAAAAGAAATGCGTTAGCAAGGAAAGGTAAAGAGTAACATTGTTCCAGCCAATAAGATACAAAAATCAAATTTCTTTTGATCTTAGGAATTATATACATATTATTTAATAATATGTATTTGCTTCCACTGGGAAAAATAACTTAATGTTCCTCATTGCTACAGCTAAGACAACCTCTCTAATTCAAAATTTTGAGAGTTATCACAATAGCATGAAGCTATTGTCAGGAATTCATTCCTTTTAATAAGAAGAACAAACGTGATTTGTGACTATGAATCAAGTATTCAAGTAGAATCATCATTCTTCACAAATTACGCTTCCAAGACTAGTAAATCGAATTTACTGTCTTTGGACAAGTCTTCTTTTGCTGAGCAAGGCTCAATGTCACATTCATTAATAACACTTCTTAATGAATTAAACATTTGGGACATGAGAACATTTCTCTGTGAAGACTAATCTTAAATTATTCGCCACAAATTAATCGTTTAAATTTGTTGTATAATCACCGTTATTTATAAAATGGGCGTAAGACTATGCACATATGAAAATATCGAATCACTGAAATAAAAAAATCACTTGATTATTTATCGCACTAACGCATTACAAGAGCAATACAAACAATTTCATACAATCCAATCAGTTTAGCAAAAACAAGCAACCATAGAACCCTAAGACTATTGATTTAGTTTTGCAACGATGTTTCAGAGGTTTAGAGCAACAGCCACCGAAGGGTGATCAGTTACTCCTCCTTTGAAATGAGACACTTCTCAGCTAATTCTAATTTCGGAATAACTTATATTCCTATAGGCATTAGCCACCGTTATTTGGTCAAGGATTTGTTAACACACTTAACTCATCCTCGTAAGTGTAACCTTCCCACTTTCAGATCCCAGAGGCTCGCACCAACACGCTACCGAAGGGAAAGACAACTGTTGGTAATTAGCCTAAGTGACCCTATCCTTTTCAGGAGGTCACGGTGTTACGAATCTTATGATCAGGCCCTCCGAAGGGATGGTTGCTCCAGGGCAACACGCGGGTGGATCATAAGACTCTCACGGTGTGACCTATGGGTGGAGACCGAGGGATACGTTGACACGTGTCCCGCTCCCACTTACTATGGGCACTTTCCCCATTCACCTTGTTATTGACTCATGCAAACAATTTCCGAAGGGAGGTCGCGCTAAAACGACACGAAGCCGAGCATGGATCTCACGTTGCGAATATAGGGACTTAGGAGTAAAAACTCGATTTAAATCAAGTTTTTATTTTACCTCCCACTAAAGTGACCTACCGTATATTTTAGGGTTTATAAACCTAGATAAATCCAGCTAATTCAATTTATTTAAGTCTGATCCTATTATAACTATTATAATGAGAATTGTAATGTTCTAGGTGAATTAAACTCTTTTAACAAACCTAGCAACACCGTATGCTAACATGACTTATGGTCATTTCAACTCAGGTTCCAGGTTTGTTCCCAGGTAGCAGGTGTTCCGTAAACCGTCAGCTTAAATACCTCCAGCCTTAGACAGAACGTAACTGAGAGAGTTCCCTTTAACCATAGTAATGTAAAGTCTTTACTCTAAAGATCTAGGTGTATTAAACTCTTTTAATAAACCTAGTGACATTGCATGCTAACATTTAACCATGATTAATTCAACTCCGGTATTACGGGTTAGTTCCCAGGTAGGAGGTGTTCCGTAAACCGTCAACTTAAGTACCCCTAGCCTTAGACAGAACTTTTCCGGTAGAGTTCCCTTATAATCATAGTAATATTTGTCCTACTTAGTAGGTTAAAACTATTTTAAAAAAAAAAAAAAAAAAAAATTTAGCAAGACTTAATTCTAATCCTATTAGAATTAACGAGATCTTAGGTCTAATTGATTTTAAACATTTTAAAATTAATTCATTTACCTATGATCCTATGTTTGCATGCAATCTTTATTATATGTTGACAGTTTCTAATCATCAATTTTAAGCTATTCAAAATTTTAATGATTAGCCCTATAATCATGCATACTATAGTTTTAAAATAATTAACAATCATATTCAAGTTAATATAATAAAACTATATATATTGTCTTGCATTGCATGAAATTAATATAACAATTATATTAAACTATGGATGTTTCATGCTCAATGCAACTTTGATTTCCATTATTAATAAATTAACAATTAAATTATTACCAAAAATGGTAAATCAAAGTAGCATGCTGCAAGCAATTTTATTAAATATAACTATTTATATTTAACTAGGTAATTGTATGCATCATGCCTATCCTTTTTCATGATATTAATATAACTCAACTATATATTAGAAACTCATTAAAAATAAACCATGCATTTCAATTCATACATTATAACTAATTATAATATATATAAAATGCATGAACATGCTTTATAACCTAAGGTGGGATTTTAAATCTAAATGACATCCATAAAGCATTTAAATAGCGTATAAACCGAATAATTAGCCCCTAGGATAAAATTAAAGCTAAATTACAATAATAAAGCAAAATTTTATCCTATTACAAACTTCTGCAGCCTCGAACCTGACCAAAAACGCTTTAAAATTGCCAAAACCGATCGAACCAGCTTAAAATCGCTCGAACCGGACCGGAAAACCACTAAACTAGCTTCAAAAACTGCCCAGTCAACGAACCAAGCGAAAAGTCTACGAACCAGACGCGCCAGTCAACGAACCGGCGTTTTTCCGAAGAATCGGCTGACGCAACTTGAACCGCGCCTTCGAACCACGCCTCGCTGACATCAGCGTGGTGAATGCTGACGTCATCTGTAACCATGTACGCGCGTTTCCGTTCGAATTTTTTATTTTTTTTCGATTTTCTGGAAAAAAAAATTGCACTGTTCCAGCCGCAAATCTTCACTGTTTTCTGCCGCTTTTGGCCAAATTTGGTCCCGATCTTCATCGTTCTTCAATCTAAACTAGACTCGGTCTTACAGAGACTCGATTTACATATTATACCCGAAAAAACGCAGGGGCCATTACATTGAACCATTCAAGAAAACGTAAATCTATGGCCAAATTAATCGAAACCATTTATACGCAAACCATAACATTCATAATGCATAAATCCCACCAAGAACAAATTGCAAATTTCAATTTAAAATCAAGAAAAACTGAGTTGGCTCTTATACCAATTGAAGGGATAAGAGCCCCACGCAGCAGAAGAATTACCAAGACCTACTCAGAGTCTTAGATTCTAATTGAAATACCAATACAATTTGCAAAATATTACAGCAATAAATCTATATTTAATGGGTTGTACATAGGCTATAAACATGCTAAATGATCAACTAGATTGATCCTAGTGATCAAGGATTTCATAGAAAACTTACTTTTGTAGAAAGCCTTGATCAATTCGCCTTTTCTTGTCAATAATATTGAAAACGCAGCAACCCTCTTGTGCGAACACCACCAATCGGCTACACCGGTATATCTCTAAGACTTCTTGAAGCAGGAGACTTGTGGGAGTCTTTTGGGAGAGATCTCTAAGAGAAGGAGAGACAATCGGATACTTTTCACCCCACCCCAGGGGTCTTATATATAGTAAATGCCAAAACCTTTTTCTAATAGGAAAAGAAAGACTTTTTCCTAATAGGAAAAGGTCTAAAATTTTAATAAATAATTAATTAATTCCATAATTAATTAATTACCCAATTAAATATCATATATTTAATCTTAGGGATTTTATTAAAATTAAAATTAATATGAATCCAATTCATATTAAAATTTATTTGAACTTTTTCAAATATTTTCTCTCAAGAATTAATTTTTGAAATTAATTCAAAAATTATATTATAAAGTTTCATAAACTTTATTGTTGGGTTTAATGTCCTATAAACTCGTAGTTTGTAAATCATTAAACATATTCTATTTCCAATAAAGACGTTATTGAGGTTATTCAGTAAAAGATGTTATTGAATATGTAAATTGCGAATGATTAACCTAAATCCAACAAACTAAGATCCTTGGCTATAAAATGAATAATTGAACTATATGTAGGGACATATCATAGGATCAAGTTCAAGTTTATAGTCAAAATAGTCTATAGTATAAGGATAAGGTTGGGTACCTTATCCTGGAGACACTATGGACGCGGCCCACTTTGTATTAAGTACAAACGATGAGATCCTAAATCGTTCATGTGGTGACATGCGAGTGGGGGCGTCCTATGCAATGAGTTTGCATAAGACTGGACCACGAAATAAGTCACTTTCTCTTTATAACGTCGTTTACTGAAGAAACTGACTATTTCTCATAGATGACCTAGGTAACTCGTTCTTAATCCTGAGCTATCTATGAACTCTTGTTTATGCGAGATTATCCTTTGATCTGCATGGGTGAGAGTGGCCAGCATCACCGACTCGACAAGCCTACCATTTTCGGGATAAGATCGAATAGATAGCTGGGGACATAGTTTCGCAAGACGGAATTCACTCCTACCCATTTTAGGGATAGCAGAGAGGTTGTTCTCTTAAGGAATATTTCTCATAGATGACCTAGGTAACTCGTTCTTAATCCTGAGCTATCTATGAACTCTTGTTTATGCGAGATTATCCTTTGATCTGCATGGGTGAGAGTGGCCAGCATCGCCGACTTGACAAGCCTACCATTTTCGGGATAAGATCGAATAGATAGTTGGGGACATAGTTTCGCAAGACGGAATTCACTCCTACCCATTTTAGGGATAGTAGAGAGGTTGTTCTCTTAAGTACTAACTCCAGGACTTGAACAAGGGGCCCCACCCTCTCGTTGGATCGAGAGGAACTAAGGTTTGATGGTTGGACCGCAAACCAATTGTTCATTAGAGGATTAGTAGAACTTAAGGAATAAGAAGTACTATAGGGGTGTAATGGTTATTTGACCTAGCTATAGCTACGAACAACCTGTGAAGGAACGACTTACTAAACATGGTTAAATCAAGTGGACGGAAATATATCTATAGTGAGGGGAGTGCAACTATCGGGCTATAGTGGAGTGTCCCGGTAGTTAACGAATGTTGGATAACTTTGATAATGAGATTAGTCGGTTAGCCTCGAATCGTTGGAGCCCATGATCTATAGGTCCATTAGGTCCCCCTACTAGCTCATATCGGAATAAAGCTTAGAATATTTTGATAGGAAACTTTGAATTGTTCAAAAACGGGAAATAGGGTTTTATCGTAAAACGTGTTTGACACAATGATTTAATTATGAATTAAATTAGGAATTGAGAGATGAGGTATTTAAAATTGTTTTAAATACCATATATATGTATTAGGAATCATATATAATTCATGGCATTAGGTGATAAAGATTGATTGGATCAATCATATCAAAATTACTTGGAAATGTCTCAATTAATTGCCTAGAAATCAATTTCAATTATGAATTGAATTTGAAATGAATTGAAAGCTGAAAATTCACAATTAGGATTCAATTCATAGTGGATTTATTAGTTTTTCCACTCTTGCATAATGATACATAGTGGAAAACAACACAAACATGCATTAGATGCATGTGTTGTGAAGTAGACACCTAGAATCCACTTTGAGTTGCATCTTGACCATGTGGCTAAGTGTCATGAAGCTTGTCTTTGCATGGGAGAGGTCTATAAAAGGGGCTTGAATTAGATTCAAGAGAAGCAAGCTTTCATTTAGTGTTATGCTGCAAATTTTCTCCCTCAAATTCTCTTTCATTTCATCTCCTTCCAAAAGCTTGTACCATCAAGCATTCCCTTCCTATTTCTTTCTTCTATAGACTCCCACAAGTCTTTCTAGGCTCAAGAGAATAGTAGGGAAGACACTAAAGGTTGTCCAACAGAAGTTGGAGAAAGATAATATCACAAGGAGTTCCTTACAAGTGAGCATCAAAGAGGTTGGTACTCATTTACTCTCTTTTCTACCCTCTCTAGAGCATGCATGCTTTAGGAGTAAAATTGAATGTCTTAAGTGCTTGCGATCTTCAATTGCTTCTGCATGTGTTATATGAACACCTTCATTTATATTATAATGCATCAATATACATTATATGATTCTCCAAATAAATTGAACACTTTCAATTTATAATTTATATTTATTTGCTTCAAGTCTTTTTACGAGCTACCAGTGGACCTAATGGACCTACAAATCAAAAGCTCCAACAATACGAGACTAATCAGCTTAAACTCATTAACCAAGTTAGTCTCCATTCGTTAAATGTTGGTCACTCCACTAAAGACTCACAGTTGCACTCTTCTCACTGCAGAATAATTCTGTGTCCACGGATATCGAGAATACTACAAGCCAGTCCTTCACGTGTGTTCGTATCCTAGTTGGGTCAAATTATCGTTTTACCCCTGGTTTACATCTTTGTCCTTAAGTCCCCAATGCTCCTCTAATGAACAACCTGTTTAAGGTTCGACCAACAAACAGAAGTCCCTCTCGTGCCATAGAGAGGGTTGGGCCCATTGTTCAAGTCTCGGAGACACCACTTAAGGGAACACACCTCTACTTACCCTAGAGTCGGGAAGGAGTGAATTTCATCTTGTGTGATTATGTTCGCAGCTCCCCACTCGGTATTGTCTCCAAAATGGTAGGCTTATTGAGTCGGCGTGTTGACCACTCTCACCCATACAAATCAAAGGACAACCCCTCGTGAACAGGAGTCCATAATCCACTCAGGATTGAGACTAAGTTGTCTAGGTCATCCTAGTGAAATAGAAACTAAGCCAACTAACGGTGTTACAGTTAGTGGTTAACTATTTTGTGGTCCAGTCATATGCAAACTCATTGCATAGGATACCCTCACTCGCGTGTCAAACACATGAACGCGTTGGATCATTGCGTTTGCATCATATTACAAAGTGGGTCGTATCCATAGTGTCACCAGGATTAGGTACCCAGTCTTATCCTTGTACTATAGACCTTTTAGGTTGTTACTTGAACATCGATCCCCGTATATCTCCACATACTAGTTAAAGTTACATACAAACAACCTCGGATCTTAGTTTATTGGATTTGGGTCAAATAGTGATATATTTAACAATAATATTTTATTGCAGAAACTAAATAACAGTTTATTAAATACAAGTATGAAATTTGTTTACATTCACTATCTACGAGTTTTAGGGCATAAAACTCAACAGATCTCCACGTCTTCTCCCTTGATTCCTGCTCCTTGGCCTTGCTTCAGGTCCCACCAAAGGTCTCTAGTCGGAATTAGGGCTAAAATCTAACCAAATGGACTCCCCTAATCCGTAGCACAACATATTGTATTTATAGGAATTCTGCTGACAGCGTCTCGATACTGTCCTTTTACTGCCACGGAACAATTAAGGAAATTGACAACGTCAAGATGCTATCTCAGATTCACGCCTACTACCTTCTCGGGTTGGGCAGCTTCAAATTCTTTCCTTATTTATTTTCTTTGCCTCTTTTTAGCGCCCGAACACCCAATTATCTCCAATTTCTCTATTTTGGCTCCAATAATCAATTCCTACAAAAAGAACATGAAAGTGCAACAAACTAGCCAAATAGTACTCAAAGACTGACTAAAATTAATCGGAAAACATAGTTTGCTATGTGTGCTATCAAACACTCCCAAACTTAAGATTTTGCTAGTCCTCGAGCAAACTAAAAATTAAGCATAGGCTAAAAAATAGATGCAACAAACATAACTCAATCCTCAAGGCAAATGAATTTATAATTAAGCAATTAAGAGACATGCACATAATGCCCAATGAAGGAGACAAATAAAAAATTTTCCAAAATTAACTTGCATAAGAGAGACCTGACTTACTTAAATTGGGCTATATTAGCTTAGGATTGGATTATTAAACTCTCAACTCATCTTCCATCTACATTCACATTAAGGATTTACTAATTATCCAATGAAACAAATTAGTTTGTTTTTATCCAAACCTAGGTGCTTTTAAATTACAATTCAATTAAGCAATTAAAAGTTGCATTAGCTTTCACACACCTATTGTTGGGACCCATAACCCAAGTTTAACCCTTGGTTGGCCTAACTGATCACAACAGGGGTAGCTCTTTTTACTTAAAACATTATTATTCATTGCATATTGTGTACACAAGCCGACATTCCTTTCAAATGTAAAAACAAGAATGCTTTTTCTTTGTAAGTAAGATAAGCACATATTTTTTTTCTTTCCTCCGAGGCAAGATTAAACAAGTTAATTTGTAAAAAAAAATAATAATAACTCTTTAGCTCTTCCCTACACCTATCGAGGTGACAACAAGCATATGAACCTGATAGTTTGCTCATAAGCTTTTAAGTCCAATTTTAAACCAAGGAAAATACTCTACTAGTGCAAGACATCTAGAATTTTTTTAAAAGGTCTCCCTTTTGGAGCATTCATGCTTACAACTCATCAAAAGCTTAAAATTTGACAAGAAATTCAATCCTAGGAAATCATAATCATGCAAGGATAGCATCCAAAAACAAACATATACCATAATCATAAAAAGCTCAAAAAATATAGCTTGAACTCAGATGTTCAAGGGCTCCACAAGCAAAGCATTTCACCCTCCAAACTTAAAACACACATTATCCTCAATGTATAGAAAACTAAAGCCTAATCAAGCATGAGGACAAGAAAAGAATGGAAGGGGTGAACAATATTGTTCTGGAATGTTGACCTTCTCATGAATGCTAACAAAGACAAGAGCCACAGAAACACCTACAAAACAAAAACAGCAAACAAATCAAAAGCATAAAAAGAAAAATAAATTTACTTGGGTTGCTTCCCATAAGCTCTTGTTTAACGTCTTTAGCTTGACATGCTGACTATGTATGCATCAAAGAGGTTTCTTTTTTGTGAATCCATCAGAGGTGCTCTTGCTTGCAACTTTCCTATATCCTATCACGAGCACCTTTGAATAATTGTTTGTGCTAGACTCTAATAGTGAGCTCTTTGTGCTCAGTTTAATAATAACTCGCCCAGTAGCAAGGAATGGTCTCCCTGAAATGATAGGTACTGAAGGATTTTCCATCATATCCATGACATATAAATCAATAGGGAGGAAAAACCTACCTACCTTGATTAAAACATTTTCTACAATTCCACATGGTCTAACCACGGACTGGTTAGCCAACTAGAGCCTAACAGGAGTAGATTTAATATCACAATTATCTAATTTCGTGCATAAGGATAAAGGAATAATATTGATGCTAGCACCTACGTCACACAATGCTCTAAAAGAATAAGTACCAAAACTAAAAGGAACAGAAAAACTCACTAGATCTGCTAATTTCACAGGTACCTTCTAACTGAAACTGATTACTGGTTAGCCAAGTGGAGCCTAACAGGAGTAGATTTAATATCACAATTATCTAATTTCGTGCATAAGGATAAAGGAATAATATTGATGCTAGCACCTACGTCACACAATGCTCTAAAAGAATAAGTACCAAAACTAAAAGGAATAGAAAAACTCACTAGATCTGCTAATTTCACAGGTACCTTCTAACTGAAACTGATTACTGGTTAGCCAACTGGAGCCTAACAGGAGTAGATTTAATATCACAATTATCTAATTTCGTGCATAAGGATAAAGGAATAATATTGATGCTAGCACCTACGTCACACAATGCTCTAAAAGAATAAGTACCAAAACTAAAAAGAACAGAAAAACTCACTAGATCTGCTAATTTCACAGGTACCTTCTCCTGTACTCGGGGACTGCATGTCGAGGCGAGATATACTGTGTCTACCTTCTTCTCCCACTTCTTCTTTTCTGGTCATTCCTTCATGAATCTGTTGTACTGAGGCATCTCTAATGCTTCTGAAAAAGAAATATTAATGTTCAGATTCATAAAAGTATTCATAAATTTATCAAACTGAAACTGATTGTTCTTCTTTTTCTTCCTTTTGGGAACCAAAGCAGTATGAGAAGGGATAGGGGGCTCAGGGTCAAGCTTTTTAGCTTCGTCTAATGATGTGTCCTCTTTAGCTTCTCCGGTGGGAGTGTCATACTATTCAGTCTCAAGTTCCTCAGTTTCTTCAATCGTCTCCTCCTAGTGCACAGTGATGGCCTTATAGTACTCCATCTGGGTCTCTCCATCTAAACTAGGGCTTTACCTTTCTGCATGGTGTTAACAACGTTTACTAGTTGTCCTAGCTGAGTCTCGATGTTTTTTTTGCAGCACTGTGGCCAGTCACTGTGGTGCCGATGGTGATCACTGCCTCCTTCAACTTGTTGGTCTTGTTTCCTGATTCTATAATAAAAGCTCCAACAAGATTCTCTAAAGATTGTTTTATCTCTTGCTTTTGAGGGGAAAAACTAGGAGGATATTAAATATTTTTATCGTTAGCATAAGAGAAGTTTTCATGGTTTCTATTCTTAGGGTGATAATGTGTAGGTGTAGAATTTGTATATCCCCTAAAATTAGAATTTGCAACATACTGAACTTGTTCCATGGTCTCCTCCTGAGATTGAGATGTAATGGCAGTTGTTGACTCGATAGATTGAGCACTCCCTGTACCTGAAAAATTCAAGAGAACATTAGTAAGGGTAGACATTTGAGCTTGGAGGGCACTTACATTATAGATCTCGAATACCCCAGCTGCAACCTTCTTCGGTGTAGACTGCTCAGATGGCCACTGATAGTTGTTGGTGGCCATATCCTTTAGTAAGATACGTGCATTCTCCACGGTTTTGGACAATAGAGCTGCATCAACAATAGTCTTAGTACTTGGATTTAAACCGTTATAAAAGAGTTGAATTTGCAACCAATCAGGATATCCATGTTGGGGGCACTTCCTCAACAACTCTTTATAACGCTCCTATGCCTCGAACAACTGCTTATGAAACTGCTATTAGAACGTTCAAATCTCGGTCCTCAGCTTGATCGTTTTTGCAGGAAGGAAAATTTCTTTAAAAAGGTCTTAACCAAAGCATCCCAGGTAGTAATGCTTCGAGGTGGAATAGACTGCAACCAATCTCGTGTTTTATCTTGCAAAGAAAAAGGAAACAAGCGTAAGCGAATGACATCCTCAGTGACTCCATTTATTTTTATCGTCCCATAAATATCTAAAAAAGAATTTTTTATGAGAGTTTGGGTCCTCGGTGGGCGATCCTCTGTATGCACAATCACGGGCCATTTGGATGAGACCGATTTTTAACTCAAAGTTGTTGGCATCAATCGGGGCATAGACAATCCCCGGCTGTTGCCCTTGAAATACTGGCTGAAAGTAGTCTCTAATTGGCTTGGGCTCCTCAGATGGATTTGGATCAACCATTTGGATAGGTTCTTTAGTCTCTCTTCGAAGCCTATGAATTGTTTTTTCAATCTTGGGGTCCAAAGGTACTAAGGCCAAATCTCTATCCTTTCGCATATACAATCTAAACAAACCTTAAAAAGGAAATAAAAGAAAAGGAAAGAAAAAAATTAAGGAAAGAAAATAGAAAAGAAAACAACTAAACTAAACAAGGAAAAGATATTCTAGAAAAGAAAAATACTAACAAATTAGGAATGAAAAAAAATAAGGAAAAGACAAATAAGGAAACTAACAAATAAGAAAAAATCAAACAAAAAAGGAAAGTACTAAGAAGGAAAGTTACAACTATGGAAACAAAACAAAAAAGGAAAAAATAAATATGGAAAGAAAGCAAATAAAAAGAAATCAATCTACCTAAAAATAAAATAAAAATGCAACTTAAATTAAGACTGAACAATTTTTCCACGATATTGATTTAACTAAATATGTCAATCCCTGAAAACGGCGCCAAAAACTAGATGCTCGATTTGCTTACCACAAGTGGACGAGTCAAGTAATAATATAATGTTTTCGTGTAAAACGAGTGTCGTTCTCTGGATTGCTTTTCTAGTTAAAGTAATTACCGTGAATAATCTTGTCCAATTTTATTTAAAGAGTAAAACTTAATAACAAAGATAAATCTAAAGGCAAAAAGCATATAATAAAAGGTGGATACTCAAATGGAAAGACTCTTAGGGAATTGATTTCATTATTTGAGATTGAGGATTAATTAATGAGAATGAATTTAGCATACAATTATTTTACAAGTCTAGGAACCGTGAATCACTACTATCTCTATCGAGCAAAATTGATTCTCATGCATACAACAAACTTGATATCTCTATCTAAATTCATTAACATGCAAGGCTTTGAGTTTAGTTCTTTTAACAACTTCTAAAGTGATTCTAAATCTCTCAATCTTAGAATTCTGCTTAAGTCATGCAATTAGGGTCTAAGCTAAATCCTCTCTCCCGAGCAAGATTCAATGCTAAATTACATTCAATCAATGGCCAATTAATCAAATGTATTATAATATAATTGCATGAATAAAACAAAAGCACATTCATACCAAAAATCTATCCAACAAACTAAACAACTACATCAATCCTGAAGACAAATAATAAGCAACTCATAGTCTTGAAACTACAAACACTAATAGAAAGAAAAGCCATAAAAATAACAAGAGGTAAGGGAAAGAGAGGGATAAAACTTGAATTCGCGACACCGTACGTCCTCGTCACGATCTCCATGTCTTCTCGCTTGATTCCCGCTCCTTAGCCTTGCTTTAGCTCCCACAAAAGGTCTCTAGTCAGAATTAGGGCTAAAATCTAACTAAATGGACACCTCTAATCCGTAGCACAACATATTGTATTTATAAAAATTCTACCGACAACGTCGAGAAGCTGTCCTCTTGCCGCCACATATCAATTAAGGAAATTGGCAGCATCGAGACGTTGTCCCAGATTCACTTCTATTATCTTCTCTTGTTGGGCAGCTTCAAATTCTTTCCTCATTTATTTCTTTTACCTCTTTTTAGCACCCAAACACCCAACTATCTACATTTTCTCTATTTTGGCTCCAATAATCAATTTGTACAAAAAGAACATGAAAATGCAGTAAATTGGCCAAATAGTACTCAAAGACTAACTAAAATTAACGGGAAAAATAGCTCGTTATGCGTGCTATCAATACTTTCCATAGTGTCAAACCTTTCATTGAAAGCAATAATCGTATCTACCTTCATCATTCCCTTACCTGTATCGTTTTGCCTTTTGCTAGTGTTAAAAAAAGTAGAAAAAGCAGGGAGATACTCCTTCTCGAATAAATCGAGTAACGAGGGGCGGTTCTGACACCCAGGATTTCCACTGCATGAAAGGTTAGTTTGGGAAGTGAGTATGCTCTACAGTCTTAATAGTGAAAAAGATAGGTTACTCTGAATAAATGCTAGGTGGAATAACAGGCAAAAAGAGACGGGAATGCACGCAAATGTTTTATGTTGAGAAGAGTGAGTAAAGGCCTAGTGTTGGAGAAATCATGTTATTAACATAGAGTATTAGAAGTCGAGTTCTTTCTTGAAAGACACTCACAAATTAAACTTACCTATGAAATTCACATCTTTTCTCTCTTGATTCTATTGTCTTATTGATATTGCTTGACGCCAAGCAATGGCTTAAGTTTGGGGTGTGATAACACTCATTTATGTGCGTTATTTAACCTTAAAAACCTAGGTTATTATTTAGAACGCAAAGACTTCGTGTTTAAAATCTTATCATTTCAAGTCAAATTAGCAAAAGTAGTAGAATCTTATGAAAATCATAGAAATATAGAATTTATGTTTACATTGTAAAAAAAGAGATTACTTTTGTAAAGAATTTATCCAAGTTAAATGTTTTTTTTTTTTTTTTTGCAGAGGACGTTGCAAAGGGATTGCGTCCTCAAAGAGGAGAATAAAGGTCAGCGGAGCAAAAGAGTGACGTGAAGATTTGCGCATGAATCTGGACCTGAGGATGTGGGATATGCGATCAATATGTGCCTGCAACCTTATAAGGAAAGTAGCCTCAGCTGAAGACAAAGTTGTAAAGGTAGTGCACACATAGATTTTGGGCCCGCTATGTGGCCGCAACTCGACTTTTGGACGATGCGTCGTGTCGTTAATGCGCAACAGCCTGCTTAAGTGCAAGTATACACTATCAAGTAATAAAGTGGAAAGTATTCTGAATATTGTACCCAAGGGAGATGGTGACTAGCTAAGTTAACACACGATTCTGTAAAATATGAACCTCCTTTAAATTTGCGGCCATGGTTGGTAACCAAATAAAATAAGTTGATTGGGGTTTTGGTTTTAAAACAAAAACAATGAGACAAAGACATAAAAACAGATAAAAATATCGATGAGATAAGAAGGGAAATTCAAACAGTTTCAACCTTGAGCATTAGATCACCTCTACCTATGCGTCTGTAATTTACTCAGGTACTACAGACGACTGAGACAAACTATCTATGTGTTTGGTTTTATGCCCTAAAACTCATAGATAGTAAATGAAACAAATTAAACGATCTCAATAAAGTGTTATTTGAGTGATTTAGTAATTTGATTATTGAATAATCGAGTTTGCATTAATAAACCCTAAACCCAATAAACTAAGATCCAAGGTTGTTTAAATGAAACTTGAACTAGTATGTAGGGACATACGGGGATTAGTGTTCAAATAACAACCTAAATGGTCTATAGTATAGGGATAAGGCTGGGTACCTTATCCTGGTGACACTATGTGATACGGTCCACCTTGTATTCGATACAGATGCAATGATCCAAAGCATCCATGTAGGAGACATGCGGGTGGGGGTTGGTGCGTGTGTGAGCTGAATGGATGGAATGTGAGATAAGATGTATGATAGAGAATAGAGAAAAACTCAGCTAACACTTAAGTGCAAATATACATTGTCGCACGTAGTAATAAAAAACCTTAGAAAGTATTCCAAGGGTATTGATCCCACGAGGACTAGACTGGAAATTCATATTTGAATAAGAAACTGCTCAAATGATTGCTTTTGAAAAAGGTAACTAAAGAAAATAAGTTGATTGATTGGGTTTTTGAAAAGATAAATAAAATATGCAAATAGATAATAAAGAATAACAATAATAAACAACGAGGTATTCAACATGGATTCATCCCTAAGGCAACAACCCTAGTCATGCAATATCTAGCTTAAGTGTATTCAATGCATTGGGTCAGATTTAACTTTTATTTGGCCTTTGTTCCCAAAAATCGTTAGAAGGCTAAGCGAGTACCGTTATGCACATTTTTGTGACTCAACTCCGACATAGATAATTCACGAATGCAACCTATAACCCTATAGTCGATATAGGGTGCCTTAGGCAGCTTGCCCTATACTGCCAAACAATCTCTTTCAAGCTTTTTCTCCTATATCACCTTTATGAGAATCGATATCGTTTGTCCCTTTCAAGATCAAACTCACATAGCAAGCAAAGTCTAAGTGATCAAGTTAAACTCTGGAAGATTAGAGTGATAATCAATAAAGAATGACATGCATTAAACACAACTTAAGCAAATAGAACACTTTCAAGCCATTAAACCGTAAGGGAATTCACCACATTGAACCCCTCAACGGGATTTAGCTACTCATGATGGGATAAAAAGCAAAAGAACACATTTTCATTGAAATAATAATGTAAATAATACAAAGTAATGAAAAGATTCAAGAGTTGGAAATAAGGGAGATAGCTGAATATTATGGGTTTTTGGTTTACACAATCCTTCTAGAGTTCTCTAAGACACTCCACTCTCTCACTTTTACAAGGTGGGAATGGGTGAAACTCTCTACAAACCACAAGGTTTGATGTCTAACTCTCTCTTGGGTTAGAATTTGGTCATCTAAGAAGGACCTCGGGCATCCCTACTCATAGGCGTCAACTAGGGTTCTGTCACCACCCTCTTCTTCCAAATGAGTTCTGCTTGGATTTGACTTCGAATCACAAGCTTATATAGTGTAGAAATTGGTTGAGGAGCTGTGAAATAGGTGCTGGAAGGTTGTCCAGTCAGTTTCGGGGTAAAAACGACAGGTTAGGTGCGAAGAAGACTCGTCAACAACGACCCGCAGACGACTCAGAACGATCTCTAGTTTTCCAGAAATGCGGTCGCATTTCACTTTTGCCTTCCCAGAAATGCGGTCGCATTTTTGGACAGAATCCAGCATTCCTCTGTTTTTTCTGCACAACAACTTAGTCAAATTCACTTAAAATCAAGTCTTTTTAAGCATAAATCAGCACAATTTGACTAAAGTGAACCTCAACATCCTAACTTAGCAACTTTAACACATTTTGAGCTCGGGAATAGTAAAATTGACTTAAACACTCAAGATTTGACCAAGAAATGAGCTAAATATAAGGGTAAAATAGGAATATTTTTTACCTTTATCATACCCCCAAACTTAACTCATTGCTTGTCCTCAAGCAATCAAAAATCAGAATGTTAGAGATCAACTTTTTAATAGAAAATCAGAATGTGAGAGCTCAGAACATCAAAGTTCATACATAGTAATCAATCATAGTGCTAGTAACAACTTTAAAGTGCAAATCAAGTGACATGGAATCAAGTAAACATGTTTTTCAAGATTGTTTTCTAAAAAGTTTGCCTTTCAGGAGAGGGTTCTACTCTAGTGCCAGTCACAACATCTGAGTTTCCTAGGCATGAAGATTTCTATTGTTCTTTTTCAAAACAAAACTCTCTCTAGTTCATCCTAACCAATGTGCTTAAACTACCTAACTTCTACTAATAGAGCCTAGTATAGTCTTTATAGTTAAGAAAAACAAACTTGAGAAAAATACGAGCATACATGAATTACTAGACCTTTTTTATCTCCCTAAAACTTATTTGACTACTAGTGCTCCTTTTTTCAACTTCTTTTTCTCCCACGAGTATCCTTGTTGTCATCTTTACCTTCGTTCTAGCTTATCGACACTTTTTGGTGAAGATATCTAGCTACGAGCAAAGTTCACAAACTCGGAATGATGCTCGCTTCCTTAGGTAAACCTTTCATGCAGTGGCAAACCATGGGTGTCATGAATGCCCCTGGTTACTCAGTAAACCCTAGGAAGAATGAGTAACTCTCGATTTTTCATTTTTCATTTTTTTTAACTACTGAGCACATATCCTTTTCCAGCAGTACAAATTTTCAAAAAATCGGCATTAAACATAACTATTTACAACATAAAGCATAAAGCACCCCCCTCCAAACTTTAAATTGGACAATGTTCTCATTGGCTCTGTTTTTTAGGCATGGGCTTTACATGGGGCTTTTTGTTTTCCAAAACTTCAAGGCTAAACTCTCCTAGAGTGTTAGAAAGGTTAAACACGATGAAGTTTAGACTTAAGAAAATTTTGTAAAGAAAAAGACAAATGGAAAGTCTATGACTAGAAAACAACTCAGTTGAAATGGTGGTACTTTTGAGATAGAACAAAGCTCTAATTATCATCATCAAGGGCTTAAAAGAAAACTCCTTTGAAAACATATTTTTTCTTCCAAAATATTTTTAAAGCACTTTTTCTTTCAAGAGTTGATTTTTTCTTTCTTCCAAAAATTCATAAGTAAAGCTCAAAAAACAGCAAGCAGTTTTTTTTTTTTCCAGAAACAAGTAAAAACCCAAACGTATCTAGCTTAAACTATCTACAAGTTATCTAAACTACCCTATGAAAGTTATTAACAACCTAACAAACAAAACACCAACCTAAGCACTAAAACAATTAAAAACAACAACAACTCATACTAAAAACAGAATTTAAAGCATGCTAAACTCAAAAACAGCAGCAACCTAAAACAGAATTAAAACTATGCTAAAACTAAAAACAGAAAACAGCGAACATAAAAAATAAAAAAATAATAATAAAAAAACAGACTATTATTCACAAAAAATTCAGTCAAAAGGGGATCAGAAAACTCCTCTAGTCCTCATCTGAGGAACTTTCTCTCTCTTTATCATCTTCCTCATCATTTTCTTCTTCTTCATCTTCATAAACTTCATCCTCATTTGGCAGCAGCGATCGAGGGAAATCAGGAAAGACTGGAGCAATGCTCGGTGCTATAGAGAGGTAGAACTCTTTGATGGCTTCATTCCACTCCTTTGCATATGCCCAATACGTTCTCAGGTTGTCCCTAAGCATATCTATCTGTCGGTAGGCGATGGCTAGGGCCTCTGATGAAGGTGATGGCCCTGTGAAAGAAGTGTGCTGGGATGGAGACACTGTACTTGGCCCTGATTGAGAAGTGCCTTGTGAGGTGGAGGCTTTATCCTTCCTCTAGATGTTGTTCTACTGCAGCTTTCCTATCAAAGACAAATCAATAGTAGGATTGAAGAAATGACGCTCCTCGTCCTTGTCTGGAACAATCTTCACCCTCTAACAGAGCTGGGTGATGAGTGATCCAAAGAAAAGCTTGTCTGCCCTTTTTCGTCCACAAGCTATTATCTCCTCTCTTATGATGCTCCCTACGTTGATTTTCAACCCTTTCAGAATGTAGTAGAGGAGCATAACTCTCTCCACCGAAATGGTATTGTCGTGTGCGGTTGGAATCAAATGGTTTTTGATGAAGTGAAGCCAGATTGCCGATTCAGGCTTTAGATCACTTGGCACTAGAGACTTCACTTTGGTCTATGATTCTTTCCACTAAAACCCTTTTGTTGGCCACAATTTTCAAAGCTTTCTTCATTTGCTTGGCCGACGGGTTCCTGATCACATCATTCCCTCGTGGATGTAAAGGTGTCTTGATCCTGTACACCCTGTTAATGTCGACTGAAGAAAAACTGACCATCTTCCCCCTTACTACCGCCATGCTTATACTTTCCTCCGTCAAGCCTGCATAGAATTCTCGAACCAAAGGCACCAGGCCTCATGAGGATGAGCACAGAAGTCCTGCCACTTATATTGAGAAATGATCCTGCTCACAAATTCTGGCAGTGCTCCCGCTCGATTGGATAACCCTTTTTCATTGAGGAAATCTCTCTTCCTCATTGTCTCCATCCTCTCCTGAAAGTTAACATCTTTAAAAATCTCAGGGAATGGATTTTTGGGTGAAGGAGCCGGTGACTTGGCCTTAGGCTTGGCGGGTGAGACGGTAGGAGGAACTGATGGAGAGGCATCCATGGACCTAGTCCTCGGCCTCTTGGCAAATATTGGATCATTCTTGTTCTTTGTCCTCCTCTCAGCCTTTATCTCTCTTTTTCTCTTCCTTCTCAATGTTGCAGAGATAGGAACTTGGTCATCATCTAGTTCCTTTATCTCTGAATCCATTTCTACTTCTGAATCACAATCATTGGAGGTCTCGACCTCCCTATCTTCTTTTCCTTCTTCATTCCTCTTCTCCCCTGAAGAGATACTGTCAACAGCTGGTGGTTCATGTGTGAATAGAGGCTCAAAAACCTCCTCAGCTGGCTGCTCTCTATCGGCCTCAGTTAGGCCTTCTTCAGAATGCGGCCCAGATGCAGTCGCATTTTGTCCTTCTTTTTTTCTGTTTCTTTTTCTTCTTCTGAACTCTCTTTTCTTGGCCCCTGTTGGGCTTCTTCTTCTACCCTCCCTTGCAGCACTTCAGCCTCACTTTGGGCCTTGTGAAGTGGCTCAAAATCTGCAAGGAAGTCTTTGGCTTCCTTTCTTCTTTTCTCATCTTCTCTTATTTCTTCCCTTCTCTTTTTCTCTTCCTCAAGAAGTTGTAAGTCAATAGCAGCCATTCTGAGTTTTTCTCCTAGCTCTCTTTCTTCTTCTTCAGCTAATTTGGCCCTCTCAGCCTCTTGTTCTTCTTCTTTTCTTCTTTCTTCTTCATCTTTTTCTCTTGGAAACTCATCTTCCCCTCTCATCTGATGGTTTTCCATCTCTCTCTCGGCTTCA
Source organism: Luffa acutangula (assembly GCA_036850905.1). Taxonomy (NCBI): domain Eukaryota; kingdom Viridiplantae; phylum Streptophyta; class Magnoliopsida; order Cucurbitales; family Cucurbitaceae; genus Luffa; species Luffa acutangula. The sequence goes on along the minus strand of CM072099.1, from coordinate 48,301,941 downwards.
ATTTCCCTTAAAGCATCATGCTCAGCCTTGTACCCTTCAGCAATCACGAGGGCCTTTGCCACTGCCTGGTGGATTATTCCTTCAAAAACATTTGGAGGCATCCTCGCGATTTGAGGGGCTCAATTGTCATTGGCTTTTCAGGCACAACCTTCTTCAGACTCTTCTTTCTTGCATTGTAAGTCACGAAGGGTTTGGTTCTGCAAAAAGAGGAAGGGTTAGTCGAAGGCTCGGAAACCTTACCCATTGAAGCTCCTTCTTGCTGAGAGCTTCCAACTGCCTTGGCAGCTTCTTCTTCGTATCATCTGTTGGCTTCTTCCTCAATAGCAGCTCTTCTCTTGGCTCTCATCTCTCGGATCATCGTAAACCACTCCCTTGATCGTTTTTTGAACTGTTGAGTGGCGGGCTTTTGGGTTTGGCGAACAGCAGCAGAGCGTGTGACCCTTCTTGGCGCAGATGAACTCGACATCTCCCTCGAACTAGCCACCATTGCCGAAGAAGATGGAGTTTGAGCGTTGAGTTCCTGGTTCACGACCGTCGGCGAGAATCTCATTGGTCTCATTCTTCTCGTGCCTTGTATGGGCGCTTCAAGGTTCTCTTCTTGCCGTTGTTCCCTTGTTTCAGCTTCGTGAGTGGGTGTATTACGTTGGGAATGGGTAATCTTGCGTGCAGATGATGATCCTTGAGTGTTCTCCATCTTCTTGATCGTGGGTTTTTGGTTTCAAGATGGAGAAAATATGGAGGGTTTGAGGGTTTGACTTGAATGCAAAAGGTTGAGAGTTTGGTGAGGAGAAAAAGAGCTTAAGTCAAGCTATTTATACTTTTCCAATTAGGTCACGTGCAGGTCAAATGAAAAAACGTGACTCCCCGATTATTCGGACAAATGAGGTCGCATTTCCAAATATACTGGGAGGAAATGCGGTCGCATTTCGCCCAGCTCCTGCCTTATTCTTTTTTTTTCTAACTTTTTTTTTTTTTTGCCTTTCGACTTTTAGAATCGAACAACAGTTTTTTGGTCTTGTACAATTAATTTTGCTATAATTGCAATTAGTTTGCAACTGTGCTATATTTGCTATTAATTTGGTCCAATTTGCCATCTTTTAGCTATGCAAGAATTTCACTATTTATAGATTGTGTGACCCAAAATGAGATGCTTATCTAAAATTAGTTTGACTTGGGAGGAGTGACATGTGAAAGCAAGCTCTTTCTCTTGTAACCAAAGCTTCTTCACTTTGTATCTTAGCACCAATTTCACTTCACTTGGTGTACAATATTTTTTGGTGGAACAAAGGGGCGAAGGGGTCCTCATTTTCCATTCCTCCATACACTATGCTTCAGGTCATATATTACTTTTTCCTTTTCCCTATCCACCTCCCGAAAAAGACAGAGAGAGTTGGTTAGATACAGGTATCCATCAAAAATATTGAGCTGTGTAGGTGGAAGATGTAATATGTAACCAACCCTTAGCCTTAGTATGCATTTTCCCACGATAAAATTGCCTCATTATTTTTGTTCGAAAACCACTTCTTTTCCTCAAACTTGTGACCTAATTTGGTCAATGTTAAATGATTAATATCTTCAGGTATGATAAATACGCTTTCTTTAACATGACACTCGAACCTAAACTTTAAAGAATGACCCACTTTTTTTCAGTCTTTTTTATTTCAAAATTAAGGTTTGGTTTTGTTGATGGTCAATTTTGGCCAGAGGATCTCACCTGACCTTCACGTGCCACCAACGGTAAATTTGTAGTTGAGGGGGGAAGACGTGGCCTGCAAGACAGTAAACCTGCACACCGGTGTGATGCTCGCCACACCGGCTCCGATGCTTAAGTCAGCAAGCAGAACGGTAGGGCGTGGAAAAGTAAGAGCAAGAGGAGAAAGCAGAGAATAGAGAGTAGAGTTTAGGGATAGAATTCGGGATCCCCTCTTCAGTGGCGAAGAGGAATATAAATACCTGCTCATCCTCCTAGGGTTTTTAGGGATTCGGGGGCGTTTTAGGTCAAACCAGGCGAAACCGAGGCGGCCAAAGGCGGTGGGGACCAGACGGCATCGAACGGACTCAGCCCGCACGAGCGGGCCGAGGGTCGGCCTCGGCCCATGGCCGAGGCCGAGCAGGGGGTCGGGCCGAAAACCCGACCCCTTCGGTCTTGGCCCGTCCCATTTGCCGGTTTTGCCTCCTTGGTCCATCTTTCAGCCCGATTTCTCCCCGGTTGTCCTCGTCAGCCCCTTGTATATCGGGGTGGTCCAAAATTGCCTATAACAGGTTTCATAACATTTTTTTGTTTAACTTGTAGTTGGTTATTATTTTTTCTTTCAAAAATATTACATTATCATATTCTAACCTACCATTTAAAAAAAAAAAATAGAGATATTTTAACTATTGAAATATATATATTTTGCATGTGTAAAGAGTCTAGACCTTATGGTCTAAAATACTAATTCAAGTGGTTTTTAAATGGAAATTTTATTATTTATGAACCGAGAACATAGCTACGAATAGGAAACGATGTGTCGAAGCGATCACAACTTAACAGTGATTGATATATACTATTGAACAATAAATCAGATGTTCAAATCTCCATATGTAAATATGATTGTAATAAAAAAGAAAGGAAATAAGACGATGTCAAGATCAAGACTTTATTAAAGGGAAAATAGAAAAGAAAAAGAAGCGCATCGTCCAAGGAAATAAGAAGAAACAATGTCACAATCAAAGAATTCATTACACTGTGAACATTGAGGTAGAGGTGTTAACAAAGTATATCATTGTACATATTAAGTTGAACATTGAGGTAGAGGATCATTCCCCTACTCTCCATTGCATTTGATTTGATAGTAATGAGATGATTAAAATATGTTTGAACTAATGTTCCTTTTCTTCTTCTAGCAATAGCTTGTGGTTTATGTCTTTATGCTTCCAAAATTTCAGAGCATTCGGCTGTTATTAAGATAAAAGTTTAAGTAATGTCGTCAAGTTGGGTATGGAACTTGGGAAATTACATTTGCCCAGCTTAGTACACTCTTTCGGAGTAAGCATGCTTACTTTTCTAATAAGTGGGCTTAGTTTTATTTAAAGGATATAAGAATCAAATGTCTAGAGCTCTTTCAGGACCAACAACTTTCAAGGACGAAAGTTCTTAAGGGGGAAGATTGTAATGCCCGTAACCTAATGAGAATCCAATTTTATCTAGTTGGGTATTATTTTGATTTAAGAGGGAATTTGAAAATTGGAAAAAAAAAATGGTGAAAATTTTGAAATTTGGGCAGAATGGCAATTTTGTAAATATGCCAAAGCTGAAGCCAAGCCCAAGCCTATTAGGTCAATTTTAGCCTCACACGCAGCCCTAAGAAGGTCTTCTTCACCATTCCCTCCTTCCCTTGGTGTGCAGCCAGCCGCCCAGCCTCCCTTTTTCTTTTTTCTTCTTCGATTCCTTCTTCTTCATTGTCGCAGCCGCACAACAGCAGCCCTTGTGTTCTTCCTCTCGGTCAGCAGTCAGTACAACGACCTCATCAACGGCGGCATCCTTCACCTCCTCCTCCGACCAGATCTGACTCAGCAGTGTTCGTTTTTCGGCGTGACTGGGTGAACTCCGGTGGCAGCAGTTACATCCAGCGGCGGTGAGCGGTTTTCCGGCGTTTTGGTGCGAACTCCAGCGGCGGTTTCGGGCTGTGGGTGTGGGTTTCGAGTTCCAGCAATTAAAGGTGTATTTTCAGCAGGTTTTTGGTTTTGTTGGTTGATTTATCGTTTAATCAAGCTTACCCATTAATTGTAGCTTTTGATTTCAAGGGCGTCACAAGTTTAGTTGTCGGATTGGAGCATTTTTGGAGACCTCGGACAGCAATCGTATTTCTGTTTTCGTAAGCTTGAGAGTTAAATCTCTTTGAAATTTTATTACTCATGGTTGGTCGTTGGTTTGTTTGAATAAAGCTCCAAAAGCTCCAATTGATTAGAAGTTTTCCCTTTTTGTTTTGTGTTTAAGGTCTTGGGGTTAAGGAATTGTTTAGTGCTGGTCAAGAACATTAAAGCCAAGGTAAGTGTTTGATTTTCTAAAATTCTAGTGTTAGAAATTTATTTTAGGGAAAAATTCATTTTTAACCCTAAATTTTAGGGTTGTATCAATTTTAACCCTGAACTTTCAATTTCATCAAATTGAACCTCAAACTTACCAAATCGTATCGATTTTAACCCTAAACTTGCAAAAGTGTTACAATGTATACATTTGGTTAACTTTTTTTTTTTGAACCACCGTAAGTAATTGATTATTTCTTTTTTTTTTCTTAATTCACATTGCATCTGAATTGGTTTCTTATAAATAAAATATTAAAGAAACTTTATTTTAGATGATTTTTTCTCGTTGTTGAGGATATGAGAGTTTTTTTTTTTTTTTTTTTGCTGTTATTTAAGATTACGAAAGCAAAGAAATTTTGATGGTTTTTATCTTCAAATATTTGCTGGTCTTTTCTGGTTGCTAAGAACTTTGTGGGATTTTTTTCTTTTTTTTTTCTTGCTAATTAGAATAATGTACAAATCTAGGAAACGGAAATAAAGAAATTTAGAGTTTTTTATTTCTCATATTTGCTAGATTTTTCTTGTTGCCAATAACTCTGGCTTTTTTTTAATAATAATGAGAAGAATTGCATGAGATATTTGATTTCTTGAAGAGTTTTTCCAACCAATTTCTTACAAAACACAGGTGTAATGTGAATTTAAAAAAATAAAAGGAAATTGTCAATTACATATTTTTATAGCAATTCAAATGAAAAGTTACAAAATGTCTACATTACAACATTTATGCAAGTTGGAGGTTCAAATTGATACAATTTGTTAAGTTTGGGGTTCAATTTGCTAAAATTGAAAGTTTAGGGTTAAAATTGCTACAACCTACAAAGTTCATGGGTCAAAATTGATTTTTTCTCTTTATTTTATTTAATAAAAGCATGAGAATTGTATGATTCTATCCCCAAAAAAAATGCATAAAATTTTAAAATAGCTCTTTTTTATCATTATCCTTCTGGGTTCCGTAGAAGGAAGCGCTCCCCCAACAAAAAGACGGGCAATTGGGCTTTATGGGCCCTTTTGATATTTCATTTGTAAAAAGGGACTCTTTTTTAAAATCTCTTATTTGGGGACTCTTTGGGCTGCGAAAATACTATTTTGCCCTTTTCTCACTCCCTCTCACGCTCTCAAAGGTCTCTCCCTCTTCTTATCCCTCTCAAGCTCGACATAAACGATTGTCCAAGAATTCAATGAATCCCAATCGAATTTTGACAAATAATCATGCAACCACGGACTAAATTCGGCCAAAATTAATGAATCCTGACCGAATTTAGTAAATCCCGGTCGAAAATGACCGGGATTCATGCATTTCCGGTCGAATTTTGGCCAGAAATCATGCAAATCTGGCCAAAAGGATGAATCCCGACCGGAAATAATGAATCCCGGTCGGGATTCATGCATTCCCGGTCGAATTTTGGCCGGGATTCATGCATTCCCGGTCGAATTTTGGCCGGGATTCATGCATTCCCGGCCGAATTTTGGCCGGGAATGCAAGGATTCATCTTTTTTTTTGTCCAAGCTTTCTTCGCCTTAGCCCCCATTGCGGCATATTTGTTTTTTGTTTTTTTTTTTTTAAATGTTTTGAAGAATTAAAAGTTTTAATGTGGTTGGTGCTAATTAATGTGGTTGGTGGAGAAAATTAACTTTTCTTATTTTGAATTGAAGAGGGACTAAAATTGTCTTTTTACACCTTTGCTCACATCATTAGAGTCAGCAAAGGGTCCCCAATTAAGTGAATTTCAAAATGGGGCCCATTTTTACAAAACAAAATGAAAAGGCCCCTAAATCCCAATTGCCCCAAAACGACGCCATTATTGAAGCGGGGCGATCGCGACGGAAGGTTTGTCCAGATGAAAGGCGGCCATGGCGCTCTGGAGATGGCCAAGACGGTCATGGAGGTCGCAGACCTGACCTGGTCTGCGATTGAATGTTGCCATCACCACATGCCCAGCGATGATACTGCCAAGCGCACGCCTACAGAGGAAGAAGAGCTTGAGGCTCTGCGATCGGAGAATCGGAGATTGAGGAATTTGCTCAAGCAAAACCTCGACCTCCTTCAGAAGCTATCCGAATCGCACTGCTTGTTGAAGGATTGCCCTCCTGATGTATTTCCTCTATTTGCCCTCCCGTGTATGCTTTAGCCTGCTTTTGATTGATTTTTGAGTTTACCTAGTTTTGAAATTTCCTGCGGTTGCCCATTTTAGGGTTGAATCGATTTAGTTTCCTTTTCTAAATCATCGCTTATTCAATGCTTTGATGATGTGATTTTAGTTTCAGTTATGAATCTTTCCGGCCCTAGTTTAGATTATGATCAGAAGTCTTTGTTTGAGATTTGATGAGCCTGCGTATTTATTACTTGAACTATAAATGGTTTTGTGTTATTTTTCCTGTTTAAGTTGGTACATGCAAGCGATACATGAAGATCGTAGCATAGTACTTGATTCCTTTCGATTATTGTACATTTTATCATAACTCCTGCGATGAACTGAAGTTTTATTTGGACCTTGTAAATGTCAGTTGTACGCGTCTCGTCGCTACAGTGGATTCTGAAAAGTTCTTAAATGAAATTAAATCCCTCAATGAAGCATCAAACGATGGAATTAGCTATGAATTTCCCTTCAGGGAAGCTACAGGTTTCTTCTTTCTTCCTTTCTTGAACCAAATATTATCTAGTTGGTACAGAAGTCTCATTGTCGTGTTGATTGCTTGATGTTTTTTCCTCCCCTGTTTGGTTCTTTGGTTCTTTGGTTCTTTGCTTGATGTTCTTTGATTCGCACACAGCTGATATTCTTGTGAATGTTAGCCGTGAAGCACCCAGTTGGTGGATATGGATTACTGAAGATATGGTTCCGAGCAAAGTTGAGGAATGGAGTGGGATCGATGATGAAAGTTATGTGATTGTATCTGAAGAACATGTGGTGGATGCAGTTGCCCACTTTATGGCTAGATGTATTATGTCAAACCCGAAAACCAGGGTATGCTTAACACTTCGAATGAATTCCTTTCTGGTTTTGTAGCAATTGCAAAAGCGCTGAATGGTATGGGCAGCAAGATGGACAAGATGTTTGAAATTTGGCATGCTGGGCTGCTGTTTTATTCCTTAGCCACTTGGGGACTTGCACTGGCAGGGTCAGTTTTCCTTGATTTATTTTTCTTGTCAAAAATGATGGTCGTTTCATTTTTCTGGATACCTCATGTAGAATATGAAACAACACACTTGATTGGAGAATTTTCTCTGCCCAACTCTTGAGCTTGTGATTGTTGAATTATAAGAATAAATCTTTTTTTGAGAAGAATTATAAGAATAAATCTCAGCATGCTTGGATCTAAAAACCAATGTGCAAATTCTTGTCAAGCTTGAAACTTGTCAACAAACTAGGAGCCCACATCACATAGCTGGAGTTCTGCTTCATGAGTGCTTGATGTATATGTCCATAACCTAGTTGTTTTGCCATTTCATACCAAGGCCGAGTTCACTTTTTTATCTCTCATTTCATACGGGGACATGAAACATAAATGAGACATTTCATTCATTGATTCTTGAATTGGTAAATCTGGTGACGCTGGGATTATTCAGTCCCGTGTTCTTTAGTTTCGGTACCCCACTTCAATTTTCATCCCAAGGGCAGAAGGAACTTTATCTCACCAATGCGTTTCACACATTTCTGTTGCTATCTATCATCTCTTCTTTCATCTAGGTTTAATCAGATCTTTCCGTGGTTGTTCATCTAAAATCTCAATATAAACAACAGTTTTTGTTTCAGTTCTGGATTAATTGTTTGATAAATTTGTTTGTTTGTTTGTTCATCAAGCAAACTATTGGTTTCGTGAAACTTCACACGGGTTTTGCATATTGCAGCTTGTACAACGGTCGTGCTATATTGAAACGGGCTGCCACTGGTATTCACCATACAAGCAAAGCGGTGATGAAGGTGCTCTGAAGAAGCTATTTATTTATATTCCACATATGTATGATATTGTTTGGGGTTCATTTCTCTTTTCATTATTCGTTCTATTGAGTGGTGTACATAACTGTTAACATTTCTTATGTCCTTGTTTATTTTTCTTCGGATCATTCGTTCTGTTAAGTTGGGTTAATTATCGTTGAAATTGTAAATCTTGTACAGTGGCTTCATTCCCAGTTCTACATTGTGTTATGAAAAGTTTTAAAAACTACGAAATACTTAGAAATTTGGATCAGTGAATTTATCATATGCCATTTGTACATTTCCAAATCGCGTGAGTCTGCATTTGCTTGAGCAAATCTAACGAGTTCCATTCAGGATATGAATAATTAAACTAATTACAATTATTAATAAATATTTGAATGTTGTGCTTGTTTAGTTAGTTATTGTACCTGTAATTCGTTCCTTTTTGTTTGGCAAGTGATCTGAAAACAAGAAATTCAATAAAAACATAATTGTATTTCATGTTTTCGAATGTGTTTGATAGCAGATTTAAAATTTGATTTTTAAATTATTTGTAGGGTTGAATATAAACTATTATTAATTAATTTATAAACATTTTATATGTTATAATTTTTTTATAATTATTATTTTATAATATCATATAATTTACAAATTTTAATTTCACAAAAATAAATTGAGTTTATAACATGAAATACTTTTTTTTTTAAATCAATAACATGAAAACTATATTTATTAAAGTTTTTATCTTTTTTCTTTTAAATTTAATTCTGCATTTAAAATTTTCAAATTCAAAATCTAGATCATACAAAAATGTTTTCAGAATTTTTCCACTATTTGCATCACAATCTGAAAATAATTTTCAAAAACACATCTGCCAAACACAATCATTGAATTCAAAACTCACTAACCCTTGGAAACTTGTAACCTAAAAAAGAAATATATGTGCTCACATTGTCGTATTGAATCAATCGATCCAATAACTTCATATGATTCACTTTGATAGTCATATGCACCCAATTACAAAGTTTTATAAGCGTAAAAAGGAAAAGAAAGAAGCGTGCCCTTAGGTTATTTTCTGTTACCTGTGAGGCTGAAGACCATCTCATTTTTCTATTTAGGTAAGATGGATTCTGGAGGGCGCTCTCGAATTTCCCTCGATCTGTTTTCAACTTGTGAAATTTCAAAATGTGAGGAAGACAACTATAATAACACGGTTCTAAAGTAATTCTGGACACTTCATATGAACTCAGCAGTGTGGAAGGAAACTTTGAAATGCTCTCAACCGTAAGTCGAAATGAATTTTTATGTATATGCTTCGAAACCTTTCAAGCTTTCAGTACACGTGTATCGGTTAAAGTCTCTCAAAGTTTCATAGTAATTTTGTTACCGGATTCTTGTGGGACTGGTAAAGATGAATATGGGTGCATGTCCTTGCTTGCCATGATTCCATATTGCCACATCCAGTTGAGTTCGAATGCTAGCTCTTCTTCGAACTCATGATCTGTGTCGTACAATGTCAGGGCAAATACCGACCCTCTTCCAGCACCCATTTCCCTTGAGGCATCTCCTGCTCAAGCCAAATGAACCAACTTCCATGATTTTAACTAGCCAATTATCAGCAAAAAGACATTTTCCAGTTCCAAAGAGCTCAGGAAAGGAAAGAAAGATGGGACAGTTCTATAGCCATAGAAGTGAAGGACAAAGTAATCAGTTCAAAGTCATACTAACGATCCATCAACCTTATCACACCTTACAGCGAAGTGAAATCATGTTTCTGGAGTTTTCCTCTTTTGTTTAGCCACTGAATCGACATCTACCGGGGTCTCACCAAAAACTGACCTGAATGAAGTCAAAAACTCATCAATAATACACACAAAGACTTGTTTGAAGGAGAAAAACGAATTACAGACAGACTCTCGTTTGAAACATCCACAAAGCACTAATAAACCTATAATGTCAAAAGTTGTTTTTTGAGCAATTGCTGAAGGGTCTTGATTCCTTAAATGGCCGTAATTTCCATCCCAAGTTTCAAGTGCTTTTTATTAAATCCAAGAGTTCAAACAATGACCGCAAGATAGCAGATAAAATTGATAAAGAAACTAAAGACGTCCTTTTAAAGTGGAATTCATCCTTTGTTTTTTCCTTTCCATTCACTCGAATCTCTTCCGTTTCATCGATTTTGTCGGCAGATTCTTTTGGGAATGTATTTAGGCAGACATTATCAATGGGCAAGATAACATATACTAAACTCTAAGCTCCCTCATGAGGAGTGATGACATCAGAACCGAAGTATTCTTCCCAAATTTCCTAGTAAAAGTATTAATTGGCCAAGAAAAAAAAATTCCTAGCATAATGAATTTTCAAAAATCCAGCTTCTTCTTCCTCCTTTTCACGCTTAGAAATCTCAACATGCAACAACATTCTCAAAATCGAAACCACCTTCAATAAGTTTTAAGATATCACATCTAAAAGGGGAAAACATAATAATGACGGTTTAGACATTTCACTTACCCACAGGTAGAACATTTCTTGTGATGCTTGCAGAATATAGATAGGCAAACAGAACAGACATAGCCCATATCAATTGTTTTTTTGTGGCAAAAACACCTGCAAATTACATATTATTAGGTACTAGCAATTCCCTCCTCTGTTGGATACAGAAAAAGATAAAATTATGATGAGAGGTGTAAATTAGTATAAGCCACAGTAAGCTGGCCAAATTTTAAGCACAAAGCTGCAGAATTGTATATTCACAAAACTCCAAACATACCATATACAAAAATCCACACCAACAGAGAAGGAAATTGCTAGTATGAGAGGTGTAAAATGGTATAAGGTGGCAGTAAGCTGGAAAAATTTTAAGCACAAAATCACAGAATTTATATTCACAAGACGCCAAACTTACGATGCACGAAAATCCACTCCAACAGACTTCGGAAGCTGTAAGAAGGTCCGAGAATGCAAATCAGTGGCATAAACAGTCTGCAGAGAAAGAATAATACAATATCACATAAGCGTAAGCAAGAGATTATGAAAAATAGGGAAGACCTCCGGTACCACGATCAAGGAGAGTTTTCAATAAAAATCCATTCACTTAACTAATCTGTAACTTAAAATCCTAAAACGATGAGAAAAGTAAACAGATGCTTTGAAGTTTGAACTTGGAGGGAGCAATAGAAAGCCACAGGTAAATATAACCTACAGAGAGATATTGAAACAACCCATCCATTTGCTGAGGCTTCAGATAAACTCCGCCAGTTATGTAAGAAGCCTATACAGCATCAGAAATCAAACAACCACAAGCAAATGAATAGAGGATACAGCTTATGACGGTAAGATTCTGGGGAAAAAAGTAAAAGACCCATTAACAGAACAATGTACAGATAGCTTACCTGCTGAAGAAATGCAGAATTGTGTGAACCAATGTAACATGAATCTATAGGAACCTGAACCAAGAATACCCAATCATACATGATATGATACTTATACACAAGGAAATTGTTGAATGTTGTTTATAGTTAAAAGCAACATGGAGCTGCAATAGACAGCTATCTCAGACTTCAAATGAATGACTAGTGCACATGAAAGCTGAAAGCATACCCATAAATGCAAACGAGAAAGGAGATTTGAATTTCTTTCCAAATTTCATTGACTATGAACTTTTTGCTTATGACCAAATGATCATTACAATCATGAACATTAATTACTTCATACCAAGATATTAGTCATTCTTTTGGTCATTTTTATGTTAAGCGGTCATAACAAAGAGAAACCTAACAATTGAAAAATCTCAAAAGTTCTTCATCTTTTGAGCTTGATAGATCTTGTTGGAGAGAGTAATTTGACAGTGCATCTCTATTTTTTCTATTTTCAATTTTGAAAATACATTTTTAGGGCCTTTTTCCTAACTTTTGGAGCTTGTACAGTTAGAATACCTTTTATTTGAAGTACTTAGACAAGGGTTTTGTGACTTCTCTACTTCATTGACAACTTGGACGGGGGTTATTCTAATAGACCTCCATCCTAGAATCTGTCCCTTCAGAGAAACTCCCGTCCTTTTTTAGAACCTTTGCTCTTTAATGATATTCTTTTTTCTTATTTTATGCATACATCTTCATTTTCTACAATTTCGGTTTTCACATTTGACAAGATCAATAATAGAAAAGTTGCCAAATATTCATCAAATTTTACGTCCATGGGACAAGGAAATTTTTTAAACATTGGACTTCAATTCTGACGGTAGAAACCAGATATTCAGTTAAACTCCAAGCTAGTAGGTTGATATAATTTGTTGTAGTCTCGTAGATGCATATAAATTCAAATGAACTTATGGGATATATTGAATTATTTTCCAAAAATTATAGGGGAAGAAATCTACAGAAAAATGTAGTCCTACACCACTTTCTAGCATCAAGACCAGACAAAGAACAAGATTAATACAGAGGAAAATTATGTTGAGCATTTCCATAAAATATTTAGGGATGGACTACATTTTTCACTACTTACTGATAATCAACCTGTTAAATATAAGATAATTAGTAATTGACATAAGTTCAAGAAGTTAAATAAAAACACTCACAAGTGACAACAAGAAATACTCACCATTGAACGTTGAGCAGAAAAGATGGCATTCATGATTGCAACATATCTGAAAGAGAAAAACAATTACTAGAAGAAAGATTTTACAGTTTGTTTTCCAATATTAAAAAAAATTACATAAATAAAATAAATTCAACAGAGAAGATCAGAAAAATCTTACTGTTCAGGTCCATCTGGGGATCCCTGCAAGCAAAGGATCTACACTCAAAGTAAATACATGCACATAGATTAGATTAGTCACATTTTCACCAAAAATTCAAAGCAGATTATTGAAATTACTGTGGAACAAATAGTATATGTACGCAACAAACATAAGAAAGGAAACATATAGACCACAAATATCATATGAAAAATGGCAATAAAGTGATGTAGAACAGAAACAAGTGCTTACTCGAGGTTGGGGATGGAGGGATCCAGAGCGGAAAACTTTCTGGATATCTACTCACAAGGTCAAGCATTTGGAGCAAAGTAATATGTTGGTGAACATTAGATTACTCAAGTCGAATTTAAAGAGTGTGTCAATCTACAAATTCTATCGTGTCAGTTATAACTTTCCCAGTATTTTGCTGCCATTACTCATTACCACAAAAATCGATCAAATGTACAGATGAAAGATAACTTCCAAATGCTACTCCCATCTCCATAGATATTGTTTAGTGCTAACTGTTACGTTTTGTTACTCAATTTTAATGGTCCATTGACACATTCTAATTCTAGAACACGATGGAGTTTTACTTTTACGTAGACGACAAGAAGCTATCAACACAAACAAGAAAATAATCAGCACCAAAAATCATCAACAAGGATACAACACAGAGCCATGGAGATCGATCCAGAAAGAAGTGAAGACATGGTTCCTCCTTTGGGGTCTTCCTTAATGGACTGCTCGTCCCCAATCATGAATTCCTCCAAATTCTTCAATAATCGAGTGCAAAGAGCAGGCATTCTACCATCTTCAAGCCCACGATTAGAGTACGAAGACGAATTATATAGATACTTGCATGAGGCGTATCCGGTACCAATGACCACAACCTCATTAAGTTGATTCAAAACTAAAATGGAGTTCAAAAAAGCAAGTACCTACGCCCAAAACAGAAAAAATACCAATATTCATTACATTTCTATCTAAAACACCTACTTGGTAGAATTTTTAGCAGATGGAGAGACAATTTATCGATTACATGAGAGAGAAACTTGGAGAATGGGAGAGAAGATGTGCTCCAGAAAAATGGATTCGTATCCAGTAAAACCACTAAAAGGCTAACATCATCTGCAACAACATAATCAAAAGATCACAAACACGAACAAGTTTCTGCCACTCCGAAACTTCACCTAAGTGCTCGTAATAGAATGAGAGAGGGATTGGAGAAGAACCTGCATAGAGCTTCGAAGGAGCAGAGGCCATGGCTATTTCAGAACAGGCAAATAATGGCGTCGTTTTGTTGGGGGAGCGCTTCCTTCTACGGAACCCAGAAGGATAATGATAAAAAAGAGTTATTTTAAAATTTTATGCATTTTTTTGGGGGGATAGAATCATACAATTCTCATGCTTTTATTAAATAAAATAAATTTCAACACTAGAATTTTAGAAAATCAAACACTTACCTTGGCTTTAATGTTCTTGAACGGCACTAAACAATTCCTTAACCCTTAAACACAAAACAAAAAGGGAAAACTTCTAATCAATTGGAGCTTTATTCAAACAAACCAACGACCAACCATGAGTAATAAAATTTCAAAGAGATTTAACTCTCAAGCTTACGAAAACAGAAATACGATTGCAGTCCGAGGTCTCCAAAAATGCTCCAATCCGACAACTAAACCTGTGACGCCGAAGGAACCTTGAAATCAAAAGCTACAATTAATGGGTAAGCTTGATTAAACGATAAATCAACCAACAAAACCAAAAACCAGCTAACCCAACACCGAAATCAACCAAAAACCCGCTGAAAATACACCTTTAATTGCTGGAACTCGAAACCCACACCCACAGCCCGAAACCGCCGCTGGAGTTCGCACCAAAACGCCGGAAAACCGCTCACCGCCGCTGGATGTAACTGCTGCCACCGGAGTTCACCCAATCACGCCGAAAAACGAACACGGCTTGGTCGGACGATCGCGTGAACGAGACCCACGCCGCTGCTCGCACACGTAGGTTCGTGGTCGCAGGACTTGAAGGGGACGCCGCCGGAGGAGATGCGCTCGTCGGAGGAGGTGAAAGATGCTGCTGTTGTGCGGCTGCGACAATGAAGAAGAAGGAATCGAAGAAGAAAAAAGAAAAAGGGAGGCTGGGCGGCTGGGCGGCTGGGCGGCTGGCTGCACACCAACACCAAGGGAAGGAATAATAATTCTCAACCCATTTTTCAACCCATTTTTCAAAAAACAAAATAAAATAAAATAATAATTGTGAATAATTATTCGCTTTAGATCTGGATGTGCTTATTTTGGGCCCAAATACAAGGCCTTCTCGCTACAAATGGGCCTTGTTTCGGCCCAACCGTTTTTGGGCTTCGTATAGTGCGAGTCCATGGACCTTTGTGAAACATGAAGCCTACCACACATGTCCACTTTTTGTTGATAAAAACGGCCCATTTAGAGCCTTAATGCGCCGAGGGCAAAAAGGTAATTTTCTTCAGGAGTCTGTTTTTCTTTTTTCTTTCAACCTGTTTTTCAGAATATTGTTGTAATTTGCTTTATAAAAACAAGGGCAAAATGCTTTTTTGGTCCCGAGGTTTGGAGTTGATGTCTATTTGATCCCTGAGGTTTCAAAAGATACACTTTAGTCCTCCAAGTTTGTAAAATCATAATAAATGGTCTCTGACTTAATTTTGACTTAACGAAATGCTGACGTAGATATGATGACAAGACTACTTCATTTGCTTACCAAGCAAATATATTACAAAATAATAATAAAAACTAAACTATTAAAAAAAATTACAAATTAAAATTGTTTTAAACAAAATAAGATGTATATAAAAAAATCTTTAACCTCCTAGCCCTAAACAATCGATTGTTTGGCCTTTACGCATCTTGGAACGGATATAGATTGGAGGCAACATAAAGTAGTTGTGATTCTGAAAGGTAACGGATATAGATGGGAGGCAACAGAAAGTAGTTGTGATTGGAGAGAAACAGAGCGACCCCGAAAGCTCCAACGAAAGCAGCGACCATGAAGACGAAAAAGAGAAGGTGAAATTCGAAGTCCAGGATCTGACGAAAAACAGAGACACCGCCAGATATAATCGATTGTGGGAGAATAACCATCGAGAGAAATCTCGGCCATCACTTCAAACAAACATGAAGAGAAATCTTCAAGAATTGTCGTTGATAGATGATTCTGCGTGTTGGGTGTTTTGAAGGAACTAAGTTTTGCCATTGCAGTTCTTCAAGGATTTTGAATGTTAACTATGTTTCGGATACTTGTATAAGAGTCTGAATTCTTATTGAGTCACATGTTTGAAATGGCTTTGACTATGAAAGAATCACACTGAGAATACTGGATTTAATCCTTATTAGAGGGGAAATTGACTGAAATTTTAAAATGCCACTTTTTTTTTTAATCGTGAAATCCAAAGACTTGCAACTCCTATCCTCTGCAATGGCCACTGGAGTGCTATGGGGCGAGGCGATTGAGCTTTGACCAACGGCTACGATGTGATGAAGTTTGTTGGCCTGGGGAGAAGGGAACGACGGGGTGAGAGACGAAGACAACTTTTTAATATTCTAAACTATTTTAATAATTTTTATTTTAAATGTTTACTTCTTTGTTATTAATTATTCAAAGTGGAGATTTGCTATTCATAGAGAACACCATGCAAAGAATAGTTGTGCCCATCCATTGAAAACATTTTATGGGCTAAAATGAAGTTTTAGAATTTTAAAAGTTTTTTGTACTCATCCATTGAAAACATTTTTGGACTATTTTACCCCTTCGTCATATCTTAAATTTACAAATCAATTATAAAGTTTATATGGTTCATTTAACTCATAAAATAGTATTTAAAAGGCTCAAATATGAAAAGTTAGTCACTAAATTTAATAACAATTATTTTAATTTAAAAGACGTTAAGAGGTTAGAATCTACCATTTCAATAAATTATACTTTTAATTTTAATCATAAAATATCATTTTAAAGTTTAAATTTAAATTATGAAAATTTCTTCAAATTTATAATATATATATTAAAAGTTACAATTTTGAAAAGACATTTTTGGACCATCATGACCCTTTTATCAATTTTTAAATTTACTGTTTTGTTTATTTATTTTTAATTATTTATGGTTTTATATTTAATTGAAATTAATAATGGAATTCAAGAGGACCAAGGTTGGAATTTTAAAAGTTTCTAATTTACTCATTTGGTGTATATAAATGTAGCTTTCGTGCACCTTTTCTCACAACAGTTTAAGAGAATGAGTTGCCCATGTATTAGCCTGGAGAATAGTGGAAAAGAAATCATTTGAAATATAATTGGAAGATTGATACCATACCAATTGATGATCAAGATCAAGCTTAGCTTAAGCTTCAAATTGCAAGTGACATTAAATTTGAGTATAGAAATATTTTCTTTAAAATAAAATGATATATCTTTTAGTATAGAAATATTTTTTTTTCAAAATAAACAAAAAAACTAATTTAAAAAATTATAGCATTTTTTTTTAGAAAAAATTATAACAATTAATTGAAAATATATTTATTTTTTCAAATAATTATTTTGAATAATATTTCAACTAAAATATTCAATATTTTAAATATTTTAAAATTTATAAATACACGTGCATGGCACGTGATAACACACTAGTATATATAAATAATAAATAATAACCATTGGACGTTTAAGTTATTTGATGGTCGAAAATGCAATAATATTCCAATGCTGTACATGTAAGAAGAGAGGTAAGCAAACGAATGGCCAAAAGAGAATCATGCATTTGATATGTAAAAAAAAATGTAAATTTATTAGTTTGAATTTGGAACTTTTAAATTTGTTTATTTGGGTTTTTTACTTTTAAAAATTTATAACAAATCTATGAAATTAACCCTTTAGACCTGATTTGTTAATCATTTGGATTCTTAAATTTAAATTTGATTTCTCCCTATTTTTGTAAACTTGTTTTTGTTTTTTAAATTTGACTAGAAATTCAAACGTGTCATTGACAGAGATGAAGACCATAGCAAGAAAATTTAGAGAAAACAAACATGATTTTCAAAAACCAAATAACTATCGAGACTTTGATTATTGAGTTTTTTTCTTTTTTACTTCATTCATGAATTTCTTTATCCTCTTAACTACATTTTAAAAATGTTTTCTAACATAAGTTTTTAATGCATGCTGCACCATGTGATTCGAGGTTCAGATTTTTATGTCTTCAAATGTTGTTGAACTCAAAAGACAAAATTTAAGACTTCGGTAAAAATTTGAATGTCGAACTTTGAAGAAAGAATCAAATTATTTTACAACTCCATAATACGATAGATGCTTCAGCAAATAGTGCCATGCTAATGAAAAACCAAAACTAAAATTAGATGATCGGATCTACATCCTCATATATGGTTGAACAAAAATGACACAAGAGATATTGTCAAAAAAAAAAAAAAAATGACACAAGATATGATAACTATGGGGTGTCTGGGGGAAGGGTTTGGGTTTTCGAAGTGGGGTTTTGGAAATAGAGTGATTTGGGAAATCTGGAGGTTTTGGAAGTTTGTGTTTGGGTGCTGATTTCCGAAATCTGATTTTGGAAGTGTGTGTTTGGGGTGCTAATTTCTGAAGTCTTATTTCGGAAGTCTGTGTTTGGGTGCTGATTTCTGGAGTCAGAGTTTCTGATTTTTTTTTAAAATTTTTTTTTATCAATGGCATACAATTGTTCTAAAATTAATAATTTAAAATTATCTTTCCACTAACTCTAGATTTGGGATTTTAACTCACAATTTTGATAAAAATAAAAAAAAAAAAATCCAAATTCTACAGAAGAAAAAAATCATTTTCTACTGTTCAATTTTTTCAAGTGACATTTCCTAGTTTTCTTTCATGTTATATAATTCTTCTAAAATTAATAAATTAAAATGTTCTTTTCATTAATTGTAAATTTGGGATTTTAAGTCACATGATAAAAAATCCAAAGTAAAAAAAAAAAAATCATTTTACATTCTTCAAATTTTTTTCACACTTGTTACTGTAGGGATAAAAACCCTAGCGCAGCGGAAACGATCAGAGAATCAGTTTAAATATCGATTGGGAAACAAATACGATGGCAAAACAATTATACAGCATAAAACAGAAAATACATGCTGTAAAATGGAAATAAAACATGCTTAAACAAAAATAAAATTATAGATCTAATCTATAAAAATGGATCCTATTGATCCTAGTTCAAGAAAAAACTTACCCTTGAAGAAATTATTGAGTGTTTCGCCAAAAAAACTCTTGATTCTCCCCAAAATACAGCAGCAAGAGGGACTCCTTTTTCGCTGAAAAACCTTGTGAACACCACCAAAAAGAGACACCGGTATCCTCCTAGGCGTATGCGCTGAGTGGCTTGTGGGAACCAAAATCTCTAAAACTTATTTGGGGAAATTTTCTCGGTCTCTGTAAACTCAACAAAAAACCAGAGAACCCTTCTACATAGAGAGTGAGAGAATACGTGAGAGGGGGAGAGTGAATTATGTGAGAGTTGGTTAGAAAAAAACTTTCCACTCCCTTAAAACCCTCATACCAACGTGAATAGGGTTAGGGGAGTGGTTGACTGGTCAGTTCTTTAACTGACTAGTTAATTAAATTAAATATATAATAAAAAAATATTTAATTTAATTATTGGCACATGAACACTTTCATGTACATATCCCACATAACCTATAGTTTTAATATAACTTAATTAAATCATAATTTAATTAAATTAAAACATCAATATTAATTTTTTTTTTTTTTTGAAATAGAACGCATCGACCTTTCATACCACCAAGAGAACCGCTCAGAGAGCAACAATACAACGGTAAATCAGACAAAACTACAACCTCCACACACGGAGGATCAGCCTCAAAAGAATAGGACAAGATACCACCCATTATGGTTCACCCTCCCCCTAACACAATCACGTGTCCCAACCTAAATAAATAGTCATATGCTTCCATCTGCTATTCAGCCGCCATCAGGCTCCTCAAACATTCCACACCAAGCCACTTTGTGCAGCACGACATCACCCTACTATTGAAGCCTGCAAACAATATTCCCATCAAAGAGTATTTATGCACATAAGCCAAACGGGAAGAAGATAAGGAGGAAATGGAACATCAACAAAACTCTAATCAATCCCCCCAGATCCTAAGCTCCCTACACCCTGATCAAACTACTGCAGGCTAATCAAACTTTGCCTGTGGGAAACTATTACAAGCTAGTCAAAATAAGAGACATATTAAAACTGTCCCAAGAAATTCTTGCAAGTGTGAAAACCCGGTCTCACCTAAAGCAGCCCTTACTAAACTCATAACTGATTTATAAAACCCTCCATCCATCTTCCCCATACACTGGACACACAGCCCCACATGAAAGCTAAAGAAGACAAATTAGGATGCTAAACCATACATAGGAGTCTGGCCCAGGGACTCCCCTCTCTTCTAACATGCAACTCTTTCCTACACCTCTTACTTATCAAAACACTGCATGACAATTTTCCTTTTTTTTTTTTTTTTTTTCCAATTCTTTAGAATTCCCTCATGTTTTATTTACAGGGTACTAGCTTTCACACTACAGTGCAGGGACCCAAACCCACGATCCACCCATGGGTGGCCTAACTGAACACACTGAAGGTAGCTCTTTTTACCCCTAAAACATCACTCCCGTATAAGCCCTCCCAGCCCTTGGCAGACAAATAATCATATCTTCCCTAAGTAAGCCTCACCAAACTAATTTGCAAAATTATCTAATCACACAGAGCCCTGATCCTATCGGAGTGACAACGAACTTATGGAACTTATAAAGCAGCCCTAGCCTTCCAAAGCCGACTTAAGGAAGAACCAGAGTTCACACCAGCAAGAAACCTCAAAGGAAAATTAAAGTCACAAGATTAGCAGCACACGCCTCATTTTAACACAAGCAAAGAAACATACTCGCACATACAGGCCTAGCCACGCTAAAACATCTCAACACCACATCCCAGCCATTAAAACTCAAGGTCTAAAACATTGCTCCAGCACAGATCCACTCTTGGGCACATGCCCACACAGAATGTAAACAGAGCAACATAATATCGAAAGCATAGGAACAAGTAAGCAGATAAACATACCCATACCACAAAACCGACACATGCAAACACATAAGCTGACTTCAAGGGAACCAACCTCCAGCCTAAGATCCACTAACCAATCACATGCCCCACCCTTTAGCCAAGACATACCCAACACATACACTCTAACCATGCACCCCATGAGAAACAAAACACAGGGAACAGAAAACCTCCCCTGATATCTGCCCGCTGGTATTTGGTAATGATTTCCATTGTTCAGTCTGGTCACCCTTACAGTTAATGGTTCCCTGGTTTGCTTTCAAAACTCGATCTCCACTAGCTCCAGAACAAGTCACCGAATCCTTGACAAGCTCTCGTCGCCACCTGCCTGCATAAACACACAAAGAGAAAATTATAGGGAAAAAATATCATCCTCAGCTGGAAGATAAGCACACGCCGGAACCGACTCCATCCAATACTCACAGCCTCCCTCTCTCAATGCAAAGCGGGCTAGCTCATGGGCAACCCGGTTTCCTTCCCTTCTAGTAAAACTGAATCTGAACTGCATATGTGCAGACCCCTCCCTTCGAGCCTCAGAAACTATAACACCGAACTCAGACAGATCCACCATCGCAGAGTCTTGCAACAGCGAAAAGACCCGCATAGAGTCAGTCTCTAGGATAACTGGAGCAAGACCCATCTCCACCACCAGTCTCATTCCGTCCACCACCGCTTGACCCTCTGCCAAATCTGAACTCCCCACATGGTCATGACTAACAGAAGCTGACAGCATGACTCGCCCCGCCTCATCCCGAACAACAACTCCAACACCCGCTCGAGACAGGTCCCCACAGTAGGCAGCATCCACGTTTGCCTTATACCATCCTTCCTCCGGTGGGGACCATTTAGCTGCACTCCGAAGCACCCCTCCACCTCCCCCACCATACGTCTGGGAGGCCCCTCGGAAAACAGCCAGATAGTTCGCCGCCCAATCCACAAGCCCTGCTGAGGGAGCCCGCCCCCTAAACTTCTGTTGGTTTCGACAACACCACACCGCCCACAACACCACCACAAGCTCTTCAAACTTAGCCCAGTCGACCCTATCCTTCACATCCCTAAGAAGATTCAGCATAGAGTTTGCCTGAATATTCTGCAGCACCCCCTCCCACTCCGATCCCATCAACAATTCCCGAAAAAATTTGCAATGCCAAAACAAATGCATGCATGACTCCCCATGCCAACCACAATGCACACACACATTCAAGACATCAACACCCCTAATACTCAAATTGTCAACAGTAGGCAGTCGCTCCAAACAAAGCCTCCAAAAGAAAACTTTGATTTTGTTAGGGATCCCCATCTTCCAACACCCCTTCCACCAGCTAGACAACGCCTCACTTGAAGACGAAGATGGAGTATGGGCAGACAAAGCCATTTGGCCAAGCCGGTACCCACTTTTAACCGTATAAATCCCACACTTCTCAAAATGCCAAATGACTTTATCCTCAGACGAAGTATGCCGCAGAGGGATAGTAAGGATAGAGCGTACCTCACGAGGGCTAAAATGATGTCGCAGAAGTTCCTCGTTCCATTGTCCCGGGCCAGTAAGGAGATCAGCCACTCGAGCATCAAGATTCAAAGAAACCGGGGACCGTACCCTGAGACAGAAATCATCCGGAATCCAGTTAGAACCGTATACCCTGACTTTCTCCCCATTTCCAACCCTCCATCGAATCCCCTTTCCCAATAGCTCTCTCCCCCAAATCAGGCTCCTCCAAATATACGAAGGCCGGGACCCCACCCTTGCATTCAGAAAGTCCTCGCTGGGGAAATACCGCCCCTTCAACACACGGGAGAGAAACGAGGAAGGGTGCTGAACAATCTTCCAACACTGTTTGGCCAAAAGGGCTTGGTTGAACGTTTCCAAATCTCTGAAACCCATACCACCCAAACATTTTGGCCTACACAACGTCTTCCAACTTACCCAATGGATCCTTCTATCCTCCGTATCCCCATTCCACCAAAAACGCGCCATAGCCCTACTAATATCTTGGATCAGCTTTTTGGGCAAGCGGAAACAATTCATAGTGTAGCACGGAATGGCCTGCACAATCGACTTCAGTAACACTTCCTTGCCCCCTATAGAGAAAAACTTACCTTTCCAACCCTGGATCTGACGCCAAACCCGCTCCTTAATGAAACTAAGGGTGCTTGTTCTGTTCCGGGGCATGAAAGAAGGTAGACCTAAATACTGCCGATGACAGGCCGTTGTTTGTACCTGGAAAATCTGACTCACCTGAGTCTGCACCCCCACTACCGTGCTCGGGCTGAAGGAGATGATAGACTTATCAAAGTTTATAGTTTGCCCGGAAGCTCGCTCATAGCACTGGAGGATGTTATGCACAGCTTGAGCTTCACCTTCTTTAGCCCGGAAAAAGAGGAGGCTGTCATCCGCAAAGAACAAGTGGGAAATAGCAGGGCACCCACGCGCTATCTTCAACCCCGTAATGATCTTTTCCCCTTCCGCCGCATGCAGCATACGAGAGAGCCCTTCAGCACACAGCAAGAACAGATATGGAGAAAGCGGATCTCCCTGGCGAAGGCCTCTGCTAGGAATGACATCCCCACACCTCACACCATTCACATTAAATGAGTACCGGACCGACGATATGCAACGCATCACTATCTCCACCCACTCCACTGCAAACCCCATTCTCAACATCATCTTCTCCAGGAAAACCCACTCTACCCTGTCGTAGGCTTTGCTCATGTCCAATTTAAGCGAGGCCCACCCCGTTCTCCCCACCTTTTTCCCTTTCAGGGCATGAATGCATTCATACCCCAGAATGGCATTATCAACAACACAACGCCCTGGAATAAAAGCACTCTGGTTATGTGAAATCACCTCATTAAGAATACCCTTCATGCGGTTCACCAAAACCTTGGACACGATTTTGTACGAAACATTACACAAAGAGATTGGCCTGTAATCCGTGACACACCTGGGGCTCTTCTTTTTGGGGATCAATACAATCATCGTTTCATTCAAAGGTGCTGGAGAAGATCCGTTGTTCAAGATGCCTAAACAACAATTAATCACATCAGCTCCAACTACCGTCCAAGAGCGCTGGTAAAAGGCTCCAGACAAACCATCCGGTCCAGGAGATTTATTAGGATGGATCTGATTCATAGCGCGCAGAACCTCATCACGCTGATAAGGCCGCACGAGACGGTTATTCATCTCACTCGAAACCGAAGGAGGCACTCGAGAAGTCACTCGATCAATCTCATCCTCAGAAGGGAGGGATGTCGAAAAGATGTTCTGAAAATACCCCTCAATCAGGCCCAACACCCTTTCCGGCTCTTGTTGCCACACCCCATTACCATCCTCCAAACCCCAAATCGTATTAACCCTCCTTCTATGCGAGGCCCGGGAGTGAAACCAACGAGTGTTTCTATCACCCCATTTTAACCAGCAATCCCTAGACCTCTGCCTCCAGTGCACTTCCTCTTCTACAAGAAGAGATTCTAACTGCTCCTCTGCCCTCTGTAAGCTTGCTCGGGATTCAGAAGATCCCAGCCGCCCCATCACCTGCTGAACATTCGACGTCGCAGCCCGGATACGCTGACCCAGGCTTCCATCCTTCGGCCTCCCCCATCTACTCAGATGTAGCATACACCGGGAAGCAGCTGATGCCAACTCCACAGGAGAAGTAATGGAAGGGTTCGCCTTCCAACCCTCTGAAACTGCCTCCCCAAAATCAGGGGACTGGAGCCAGGTTTCCTCAAACCTCTGAATCCTCCGACCTACGCTACGAACCACTCGAGAAACTGACATCGCGAGCAACAAAGGCCTATGGTCCGACCGACTAAAATCCAGATGGGATAGCATATGCTCTGGAAACATCTCCTGCCAAGCCGTATTGCTCAAACATCTGTCAATCCTCTCCCAAACTGTTTCCTCCCCCGGCCTCCCATTACACCAAGTGAAAACAGGACCCCTGAAACCCAAGTCGACCAACTCACAATCATCAATCGCATCCTGGAAGCCTGTCAGTTCAGCCTCAGCCTTAGCCCTACCACCATCCTTCTCCTGATGAGACAAAATGGCATTGAAGTCTCCACCCACCAACCACGGCGTCCCTGGACTCCCACGCAAATGTTTGAGCAGCGCCCATGTCCTCACCTTCAATTCCGCTTGGGGGAAGCCATAGACCCCAGAAAAACCGCCACGGACTCACCCCTCCATCCACCCACCCATCTATGTGGTTGGGGGAGTATGAGAGGAGACTGAAACGGACCTCCGAGCTCCACAGCAATGCTAGGCCCCCACTCCTCCCAACACTGCTCACAGAAAAGCAGTTAGCATACCCCAACCTTACCTTAAGAGAGTCAAAACGTGACGAGTGGACCTTTGTCTCTGACAGAAACACCATGTGAGGTCTATGTTGTTGTACCAGCTTGTACAACCGCCGGAATGCACGCGGTGACCCCAAACCCCGTACATTCCAAAATAGGATATTCATGGCGACTGGCGGGGCTGTGAGACAGCCGCCGCCGAAATCGAGCCAGTCATATCTAGTAGCAACCTACTTTCCTCCTCCACTCTCATTTTCTTTCCCCCCTGTCCCTCCAACGACCCCGAATCAACCTTCCGTTTGCCCCCATCCAGCAACACAGGAACCTCAGAGTTTGTAACATCTGCTAAAGTCTCTCTCGCTCGCCTCTTCCACCCCCTGCTACTAGAACTCTTGCCCCCCTTCTCAACCTCTCTACCCTGGACCATCTCCACCTTATCCACCACCATAGCCTCCCCCTCCACAAAGGTGGACCATGGTTCGGAGGGGCCATGCCCCACCTTCTGCTTACCCTTCACACTACCCTCCACCTGAGCTTCCTTCCCTCCCTCCACCGTGCAAATCTCCGCCCGTGTATCCAAAGCAGGAACTGGCACTTCCTCCCCAGCAACACTATCAGATACCCCTGTCTCCTTCTCATGCACCTCACCCAGAACAGGACCTACTACCTCTCCTGAACCAGGCATGGGTTCCACTACGGCCTGCTTCCCACTGTCCTTTGCCCCTACCTGACCTGAATCCTGCCGGATACTCTCCCCAAGAAAGGCACCTGCTCTCAGCCACTCGCCATACTGGTCATCCCCCACACCTGAAGAACTCGCCCCCACACCTTCACACTCCCGCCTCGAGTGCCCTAAACAACCACACCCAAAACAGAAGTCCGGGAGACGCTCATACAACATTGGACACCAATGGTCCTTCCCATCATCATCCTGCATATGAAACCCCCTTCGTAGTGGTCGGTCCAAACGAAGACGAACTCTGAGCCGCAGAATCGGGCCTATCCAATCATTCTCATTTGATCCGCCCACCTCCTCAACCACCCCAATCTTGCCTCCTAGATGCTGCGCCCAACCTCTCGTCTGCCACTTCATAGGAACATTATGAATCTGCACCCAAAAAAGACAATCTTCAAACTCTGTTTCTAGCACCGACGCAACATCCTTTGGCTCCTTAAGCACGATAAGGGACCGATCAAAAGCCCAAGGACCCGTACCTAGAACTCTCGACTTCTCCCCCTTGGTACGAAACTGAATCACAAAGACATTCTCTCCAGCCGGCTCCACACGCGTCGCATTGTGAACCCTCCACGCTGACCGCATCACATTGCGAAAGGCCTCTGGATTGACCCGCTTGGATGATAGGACCTTACCCACCACACATAAACCCAAGTCTGCCGCTGACAGAGAAGACGAAACTGCACCCGGACGTATCACCTCCGCCTCCTCCCCGGTAAGTGACCACGACTTCCACTTCTTCACCAAGTCATCCATCATCAAAATCTCCCTTCACCCAAGTATCCTCAATCAAACACACGTTGTCTCCCACCCCTCAACAACAACCTCACACACACATCCAAAACCCTCCACGACAATCGAACCCAGACTCAACAAACCAACACCACAGAAAACAGGAACTCAAACCCCTCATCAAAACCCAAGACCCCCATCAGAAACCCACCAAAAGCCGCCCCGCCGCAAACCACAAACCTGCCAAACGAAAGAAACACACTTGAAAGCAAGAAAACACACTTGAAAGCAGCCGCCAAAACCGGCCACTACTCGCGCCACCACCTCTGGACCCGAAGAGAGCCACCGCCTCAAGCCGACAGCAAACCCCTTCTATTCGTCGTCTTCACCACAACGCCCACGCCGGAACCGTCCTCTGCTCAGCCGCACGCATCACCACGCCACACCCCAGAATCCGGCTAGCCAAAACCCTCTGCACTCTGGTCGCCAGCTGTCACCGCACATCAGACGGTGGGTCGCAGCCTCGCCCTCGCCGGAACGCCCACCTCCGCAGCAC
Organism: Luffa acutangula; assembly: GCA_036850905.1. NCBI lineage: Eukaryota > Viridiplantae > Streptophyta > Magnoliopsida > Cucurbitales > Cucurbitaceae > Luffa > Luffa acutangula. The sequence continues at coordinate 48,274,752 of CM072099.1, read as the reverse complement.
GTTCGCCGGAGTAGAAGAAAACCGAAACTCCTCACCGTCGCGCCAACACCTGTATCGAGACTTCTCACAGTCGCGCCTCACACCAGCAAACCCACACCGTCACTGATCCTCTTCATCGCTCGCCGACGCCCAACCTTGCTCACCGATCGCCGCCTCTACGCACGCTCGCTTACCGGTCACCGCCGCCACCACACGCCCACTCACCGAAACCCTAGCCTTCATACGAAGGAAAACCCTCATAACGAGAGAAAGCCTTCATAACGAAGGACAAAAAAAAATTCAATTTATTTTAAACATCAATATTAATTAATTCACCAATTAATTAATATTTCTATTAAATATCATATATTTAATTATATTTCCCTCAATAAAACTATAGAATTAATATTCATCATATGAGCATTAATTATAACCTATAGTTTTTATTATGAATCATATTCATATTTTAATAAAATATTTGAACCCCTTCAAATATATAACTCCCCTTAGAAATTTACCTCAGCGTCCCAATGGAGCTACCGGTGGGACCTAATGGACCTACAGATCAGAAGCTCCAACGATATGAGATTAATTGGCTAAACTCATTAACCAAGTTAATCAATGTTCGTTAACTGTGGTTCACTCCACTATAGAACCACAGCTGCACTCTTCTCACTGCAGATATATTTCTGTGTCCACGGATATTGACCGTCAACAGCAAGTTAGCCCTTCACGTGTGTTCGTACCCCAGCTAGGTCAAATTACCGTTTTACCCCTGGGCTACCTCTTGGTCCTTAAGTACCAGTGCTCCTCTAATGAACAACCTGTTTGTGGTCCAACCAACAAACAGAAATCCCTATCGTGCCATAAAGAGGGTAGGGCCCATTGTTCAAGACCCGAAAACACCACTTAAGGGAACACACCTCTACTTACCCTAATACCGGGAATGAGTGAATTCCATCTTGTAAGACTACGTTCCCAGCTCCCCACTTGGTCTTGTCCCCAAAATGGTAGGCTTATTGAGTCGGCGAACAGGCCACTCTCACCCGTACAAATCAAAGGACAATCCCTCATGGACAGGAGTCCATAATCCACTCAGGATTAAGGCCAAGTTGCCTAGGTCATCATAGTGAAATAGAAACCGAGCTAACTAACGGTGTTACAGTTAGTGGTTAACTATTTCGCGGTCCGGTCTTTGTGCAAACTCATTGCACAGGATACCCCCACTCGCATGTCAACCACATGAACACGTTGGATCACTACGTTTGTATCAATATACAAAGCGGGTCGTATCCATAGTGTCACCAGGATAAGGTACCCAACTTTATCCCTATACTACAGACCCTTTAGGCTAAAACTTGAACATTGATCCCCATACGTCCCTACATACCAGTTCAAGCCTCATTCTATTAGCCTTGGATGTTTAGTTTATTGGATTAGGGTTATTAAGACAAGATATAATACAAATATTGAATAATACATCACTTTTATTAATGTCCGATCAAATGTACATTTACTATCTACGAGTTTTAGGGCACAAAACTCAACAGTTACAACTTCCCGTATTTGTTCTGAACATAGATATTGTCAAATCTCACGGTTTAAAAATAAACAAAATTGATTGAAAAATTAATTTTGAAGGTTTCCACTGCATGGTCAAAAACTTTGTTACATTACCAAAAAATATATATATATATATATATATATATATATATATATATATATATATATATATATAAGTTTTACATATATTAATTTGCAAATTGATCATTGTTAAGTTTGTCAATTGACACATAATTATCTTAACTTAAAATTGATTAAATTATTGTTTTTTTTTTAATTAACTCTAAGTTCAAATAGTTTTTTTTTTTCCTTTCAAATTAAGCCCAATGTTTAAAAATTAAATACACCAATTTGAATCTTATATTAACTCAACTATAGAAAACATTGTTTTTTTAGTTTTTTTTATTTAACTTGAAAATTGTTTACGTTGTAATTGACTCAACGTTTGGTCTATTGTACTAAACTTTTGGCACAATTGAATATAATATGTGACTTTACTTTTTATTTTTCTTATTACCCCACTGTTCGGAAATCGAGTTCATTTTTATTTTATTGCCTCCTATTTGAAAACACATTGGAAAATTGATTTTGAAGGTTGAATATCCTACCCTATGACTTCAATAATTTGAAATTAACTAAAATGGTAGGAAAATATTTTTAAACAACATAACTTTATTATTCAACCAAGGAAATAATAATAAAGAAAGTAAACAAAGGTTAAATCATGGAAATAATATTATAATAAAAAATAGTTAGTATGCCAAATGTGAGAAGGAACGGTGCTATGGCAGTTAAAAATAATAAAATAATATTTTTTAAATTAAAATAATAATAAACTTAATAATTAAATAAAATAATTAAAATAATAAAGGTTAGTGGGTGTTTGAGAAATAGGGTTTTTTTCAAAAAGAAAAAAAGAAAAAAGAAAAAAAAGAAAAATGAGTGATCTTGGAAAATGAAAAAGGAGAGGGAGAGTGATTTGTGAGGTGAGAGTTTGGGAAATAGGGATTTCTAAAAATGGGGTGTTTTTTAAAACTCTCACTTCCAAAAACCTTTCCCCAAACACCCCTACATACTTTTTTTTTTTGAAACATGTGAGAGTGAGGGGTTTCGAACCACAAACCTTTTAGTCAAGAATGTACACTTTATGCGAGCTATGCTCATGTTGGCCCAAACACCCCTACATACACATAGACATTCAAAGTGGAAAAAAAAAAACATTTCTTGCTTATTTTTGGTATATACTATCAACAATTCACCAGTGTCAAAACAAACTTCTTAAAAAGTGGTCGTCCACCAATAAGAGTGTGTTTTCTCTACGCGCAACTCAAAGAGCGTGACCTTCTACACCATATGAACTTCGATAAGCTAACAAAAGAAAAAAAAAACCAAAAATTCTTTTCCTCAACGGCGCCTGAATTGAAATCCTCCTGGGCCCACTTAGATGCCAGTGCCACCACCATACTCACAAAAAGCAAAAAGCCGAAATTCCCAAAATATCCCCACCGGAAAAAGCAATCCCGAATTCATAAAAAGCTTCCAAACGTCGTCGTTTGTCAGCTGCAAAAGATCGAGAATTTTCAGGTTTCCGACGGACAAAGTAGTCCAAAGAAAAAACTCGAAGATCGAGATTCTGAGTAGTGTCTGTTCTGTTCCGTCTATGCAACATATTAGTCTGCTTGTCTTCTCCAAAACTTATTCTTTCCTTCGGTTTTTAATTCTCCTTTTCTTAAAAACCCTAAAACCCTCAAGCCAAGGAAGAAAGATTAAATACTCACATTCTTGAAAATTTAGCTGTAATTTTGATGTAAAGCCGATTTTTATAAGGTAATTTTTTAATTTAGTTAATGAGTTTTACTTTTTATTAATTGAGGACGAAAAGACTTTAATTTTCCAATAAGGTCTAGAGGGCAGTTTCGTAAATAAGGGAGTTGTGTTCAAGACCTAACCCTAAGCAATTTAAACATATTTTTTTCAGTCTCCACTTTCCCCCTTTCTTAACGATTTCAGCAGCCGCAAGTTTCCCTTTTATTTTTCTGCGTTCTCTTCTTCTTTCGTTGGTCAAGCCGTGATCCCTTCCCCTTGTTGCCGCGACCAGCCAACCCCGTTCTCTTCCTCTCCGACCGCCGGCTGCACGCACGACGCCGGCTCCGACGACGACCTCCTCCGGTGACGCGCAATACCCACGGCGGCGGCAGCGGCTCCTTCCCTTCGGCCAGCAGGTATTCTCCCGTTTCCTTCTCTTTTCGTGAGTGTTTTCTCGCGGATGTGGCACCTCTCGTCGATCTCTCATTCTTGGCCTTTTCCCTCTGTTGTTAGTGCAGTTTCAGCTTAGTCGGGGTCGGATTTAGCGGCGTTTTTCCAGCAAGCCGTCAGATAGGCGCAGACAGCAACTCTTTAGGGGGGTTTTCTGCGTTTCCCGGTGCTTTTAGGTGAGTTTCCGGCATGGGTAAGTTGGAGTGAGGTTTGTTTTGGTTGGATGAAGTATTTAATCGATTACCCACTTGTGGTTATCTTCGTTCAGCAAGCTTTCCTTTCAATTTTTGGCAGTTCGAGCAGTGGCTTCTTAGTTTCAGAAGTGGTGGGCGTTTTCACCTTTGGGTAAGTGAATCTAGTTAAGCATTGGGTGGTTTGTTTGTATGAAAAGAATACCCATTGATATTGGCTTTGTGTTCCAAGGTGCTCATTGCATTCGATGGTCAAATTGCTTATCTTAAGGTGGAGTTGTGAGCGTGGACAGCAAACCTTTGAATCATCATCTCTCCCAGTACTGTTGGCTGAACAAAAAGGTGTTTCTTATCAATGTGGAGAATCCCATTTGCCTCGAATTTCATTTTCCTCTCTGTTTGAGTCTAAGCTCCACTTCTTGGAGATTAGTAAAGTCAAACGAAGAAACCCCATCATTTTTGTTATTTGATTCCGAAGAAAAGTAGAGGAAATCCCAATTTTCCTTCTGCTTTTCTATGTTTTGTTCTTAGAAGAGCTTGACAGAGAACAAAGCTTGCAGAATGACAGATCAAGTGTCGGATAGTGTTTCCAGAGTTCTGAGTTTGTTTTTGTTTGTTGTTTTAGCTTCGATTCTGGCCAATGTAGCTTTTGTTAGCGCTAAATCAACTATAGAGCCATGCTCGAACTCCGATTCTTGCAATGCTCTGCTCGGTTACACTCTCTATACCGACCTGAAGGTTTCTGAAGTTGCTTCGCTCTTTCAAGTCGACCCCATTTCGATTCTTACTGCCAACGCCATAGATGTTTCATACCCTGATGTTGAAAACCACATTCTGCCTTCTCAGCTCTTCATTAAAATCCCCATTTCTTGTTCTTGCGTTGATGGGATTCGCAAATCAGTGTCCACTCGGTATAAGACTCGCCCATCTGACACTCTCTCGTCGATTGCTGATTCTATCTATTCTGGTTTGGTCTCGTCGGATCAGATTCGTGAGGCGAATTCCATTTCGGACCCCTCTGTTCTTGATGTTGGACAGACCCTTGTTGTGCCGCTTCCTTGTACTTGCTTTAATGGGACTGACAATTCGTTGCCTGCTATTTACTTGTCTTACGTTGTTCAACCTGAAGATACTTTAGCTGGGATTGCGTCTAGATATTCGACCACTATCACTGACTTGATGGATGTTAATGCTATGGGAAACCCGACCATTAAGGCTGGTGATATTTTGGCCGTCCCCTTGCCTGGTAAGTTTTAGAGAAATTTTGGATGTTGATGTTGTTAATCTTTATGTTCATGTTGAATCTTCTGTGGAAAATCTGTAGTTGATTTATGAGGTTGTAAGTTAAACTAATGATGTCTAATTGGGCTGTTAAAGGAAATAAATTGATGAATGTGCTACGTTTAGTCATAAGGCGACTCGTAACTAATTGTTTGTGAAGTTATGGGAGTGCTTATGTGCTTCTTTGTTACAGCCTGTTCGTCTAAGTTTCCGAGATATGCCTCCGACTTTGGCTTGATTGTCCCCAATGGAAGCTATGCGATAACCGCGAGTCATTGCGTGCAATGTAGCTGTGGACCAGGGAACCTCAAGTAATAATTGAATAGCGTTTTTCTTGAATTGATGTGGTGTTCTGATTATTGATGGTTTTGATTTGCTTGATTGTGTGTTTTGAAACAGTATGTACTGCATGCCTGCTCCCTTTGCCGTTTCTTGTTCGAGTATGCAATGCAGAGGCAGCAATCTAATGCTTGGGAACTCCACTGCACAGCAGAGTAGTGCAGGTTGCAATGTTACATCTTGTAGTTATGGTGGTTTTGTAAATGGCACCATATTGACGACGTATGTCTATATTTTTCTCATTTGGTTTCAAGCTTTATAATTAGGTTGAATATGCCATTCGAGTTTCATTCAAACAGCCTTTTTGATCAATCTTTATTCACATTTCACAGGTTGTCTTCGAATCTTCAGCCTCGATGCCCAGGTAATTGTTCTTTTTGTTTTGGTTCAACCTTTATGCCCAGAAAACTTCCCTCTTAGTTGTCTGGCTTGGTGGGTTCATCTAAATATTATAGATTATGGGTTTTACTGATTGATGGTTGTCTTCGAGCCCTTGTGCAGGGTGTTTAATCGACCATTTTTTTGCATCTTTTGGTATTCAATTGCAAATTAGAACAATCACTTAAACTATATCATCCTTTTCTTCATGGTCATTTAAATTTACAGGGCCACAACAATTCCCTCCTCGTAAAGCCCCACCTACTACAGTAATCAGAGATTCAAATTTTGCACTTGCACCTGCTCCTCAATTTGATGGCACTGGATCACCTGCACCTGGATTGGGATTGGTCCCTTCAACAACTAGTTCTCTCCCCGGATTCTCGCCCGCCAGTGGCCCCGTTGGTAGTACTTCTGGGTTGAATTCTGCACCTTCTGCTGCTTCCTCATTGGTGTATCCATTAGCGAGTATCTCTGTTGCCTTTCTGTTATTTATCATCACCAACTTCTTTACATCATTTTCATTGTAATTTTTCTAATGGGTTTTGTATTATTTGTGATTTATATGTTTTGAGATTTTTCTCCTGTATGCTGGCTGTATGTAACCCTTATTTATTCTTCCTGTTGAAACTGATGTATGAATGCGGCGAACTATAGGTTTTTTGAGACCCTTTCTTTGTTTCCTTGTAATATTGTACTCTTTCTGTCTTAGAAGATACTGCTTATCAGTGTTACTGTTTATGTAAGATTGATTCATCTGCTACTTGTTACATCCATTTCATACTTGCTATTTTAAATCATTGATGAGTTGAAGATTCTGTTGGAAGAGATTTCCACTATGTTAATGTTTATTGCTTCAGATGCTAGCTAATAGAGAGCAGATCACCACTAGACAATGTCCATTCAAATGATACTTACATATGATCTTTGAACTCCGACTCCTAGTTACCGAGCTGAGCACATTGTGTGGGAACAAATGATACAACTTCCTTCTTGAGATCATGAAGAACCAACATATTCTGGTGTTGCATGCTACCGAAAATTGACAAAGCTCCTGCAGCTCCCATTGCCAAGCACACCAACACCCGCTCCTCATCGGTGACCATATTGTTCTCGAAGAGAGAATTTGCAAGAGTAGTACCAAGAAAGAGGAAATTGAAGTTTGAAGAGGATACAAATTCGCCAGTTTACTTTGTGGCATCTGAAACAGAGGATCTTGTTTAAAAACTTCTCAAATGAAGGTTTATTTTGGCAACCGTCCACGTAGTGGAAGGAAGCCCTTTGAAGAACGTGTAGCTAACTATCAACATATTAAATTAAATAGTTAAGACTTAAGAGTTGATTTAACTTTTGCAAGTGTTTAATTTTTTAAAAAAAATCATTTTAAAAAAGATTTTATTGTTTGACAACCACTAAAGAATGAAATGTTAAAAACTGAGATTGAAAAATAAACCATTTTGAGAGAAACACTTCAAGATAATTTTTTTAAAAAGAAGTTTTCAAGTATATAATAGAGAGAGTAAGGGGTGGTACAGAGGATTAGTTCGTTTTGTAAAACTGAGCTCTTCGGTTCGCTCCTCTAACCTTTTACCAGTTCGCCTCCTTTCTTTTGAAACATTTTCGATTGTTTTGGTAGACGGAGACGAAATTGTTAGAGTCGATGTTTCTTTTCGAAGAGCAGAATTGAAGTACTTGTGTATAAAAAACATTTGTAAGGAAATTTAACCAAACACATGAGAGTTTAAGTCTTAAACAATTTGTATACAAAATGGTTAAAAGAAAATGTTTTTTTTAAAAAACACATAAATTAACCAAAATGAGCTTAGCTTAGCGGTAATTGACATGTAACCTCAACCAAGAGGTCAGATGTTCGAATCCCTCCACCCCAAATGTTGATCTACTAAAAATAAAAATACAAATCCCTCCACCCCAAAGAAGATTGCAGTTGTCCAGTTATCATGTTGATTGCATCTAATGAGTCGGAAAGAACTTGTACCTTCGTGTACTCGCAAGAGTCGAATACCACGTCGCACATCTGACCTCTTGGTCGAGGTTACATGTCAACATGAAAAGTAAAAAAAAAAAACCCATAAAACACGCTGGATGTTTAAAAGTGATATACTAAATATATAGTATATCATATGTATATTTCGTGAATATAATATACTTCATTTATGAAGTATACACATGAGCTTTCATTAGTTTATATATCTTTGATATATTTCATGAATAAAGAATTAGATATATTAGCTTTATTTTATGGCAATATGTGTGGTAGAGGATTTAAACCTCCAACCTCTTGGTTAAATATGTATATATTCGTGATTTTTTTTAATAACAAGTCTATCATTAATGTATTTAGCTACTCATAATCAAGTATATCAATGTTATTAATTATTTGAGTAGTATAAAAAATGAGGTAAGTTAAAAAATTAAAAAAAAAAACAAAAACAAATGAGGTATATCAATGGTGTATCAACATTCATAATAGGTATAGAAGACAAACATTTAAAATATGTAAATAACACAACATAATTCAATAAAGAGAAACATAACAAATACAAGTAAAGAAAGTAACATATCAAGTATATCATTGGTATATCAAATGTGTTATGTTTATCAAATCAAGTATATATTAGGTATATCATTAGTATATTAGGTATATCATTGTATTCATTCGAATATATCAAATTTGGTATATCAGTTAATTGATATACTTTATATTTCGTATATCAGTAAATATAAAGTATATCGGATATACTACTAATATACCTATTGATATACCAACAAGGGTAAAACTGGAATAATAAAAAAACGGAAATCAGATTTTTAAAATTTTGCTATGTTTGCAAATCCAAAAAATCATACCTAGATTTGCAAATATCCTAATATTTTTTGCTACCCATTGCAATTCCCCATTTTTCTACTACTATTATAAATATTCATTTCAATCTGCTCCCTCACTACATATTTCATTGTGTGAGGATTTTTTTTTGTTTTGTTTTTTTTTTTTGAGTTCAACAACAATGGAGATGGAAAGATTTGAACCTCTGACCTCCTGATAAGGATAGAGTGATAATTGGTTCAGTGTTGTCAAGTTTGGGCTCAACGGAAAACTAAACCGAACTAATCGATTTTTGTGTAAATGAAAAATCGAACTAATGTCCAATAAGACACAAAACCGATCAGTTTGATTTCATTTTATTCGATTGTTCATGGTTCAGATTCTCCGTTTTGGGCTTTAGAACCTCTGAATTGTGGATTTGATAAAAAATCAAATCATAAACGAAAATCTAAAAGAGAGAAGATGAGAGGAAGGATAGATGATTGTCCATTTGTGGTCATGACGGGACCTTCGAAGGGTGTCGAACTCTCCAACATCTGTTGCATCTTGGCATGATGGGATGTCATGTCTTGTATGTGGGGTTAGGCTAGCATGTTGTCACGGGATGTGTAGCATAAGTCCAGCAGTTGCGTTGCATGACGCGTAAATCATGTGTAGGTGCGCAGCGTGGCACGTAATTTACGTGTTTGGTTTAGCGTAGCATGACGTGTAATCCATGCAAGTGGTTGTGTAGCATGACGCGTAATTCATGCGAGTGGTTTGCGTAGCATGGCGCGTATGCATGCGAAAGGATTTTCGTAGCGTGGCGTGTAATGCATGTGTTGGTTTGCGTCGCATGGCGCGTAAATCATGTGTTAGGTGTGGAGCATGACGCGTAAATCATGTGTGGTCTAGTAGAATGTGGGTGCATAGTGTGGGATGTATATGCATGATGGTCATTCGTTGCTTGCGAGCATGCATGATGTGGTTTTAGTTTTTAGTGAGCATGTTATGGTTTTATTGCTTTGAAAGCATGTCGGTTTTTACTGCTTTTGGAAGCATGTTGTTTGCGTGTGAGAAGCATGTTGTTTGCTTTGTTTGATGCTTGTGATCTGGCTCGTGTGAGCTACTTACCAGTACCACAGTTGTACTGATACCCCCTTCCCCACCTTCCCCCCAACATTTTAGATGTTGCAGGTATCGAGGATGATCCGGACCTTGGTGGCGAGGAGGAAAGCTATGAGGAAAATTCCTAGAGAGTCGATTCCCTGTTGTTATGTTTTCTTAGTGGCTATAATAAGTTAGCTTGAGATGTTTGGTTTTAGTTGTTTCCATTTGAAGGGAATAAAAGTCCTCACGCAGCGGAAGCGCATCGATTGGACCTTACGCCGTATATTAATTAACATTAAAATACCGTTACGAAAACTCAAACAAACTTTAAACACTCTTTAAAGCTGCTGGAAAATTGGTTTAAACATGCTGAAAAATAAATCTAAATTCATTTTCATGCTTTTCTAAAGAAAGAAGGAAGAACCGTTACAAACCTTTGTTGTAGACTTGACCGTTCTTCGCCAACGACGCTCCAACGAACGAAAACGCAGCAGCCTCCTTGCCTTTTAGTCGTTGGAAATTTCTTCTTGATTGACACAATAACCACAAAAGTTACACCGGTATGACTCTCAGTCTAGGAGACAAAAGACTTGTGGGAGTCTTTCTCTAAGAGGGAGACTAGAGAGAATTCTAGGTCTTGTCTTGAGAGTCTAAGAGCAAGAGCAAAGTGTCAAGTGTCTTGGACCAATTAGGTCTAGTGTTCTATTTATAGAAGAGAGGTCATGAATAAAATATTCAATTAAATCAATCTTTTCCAAAATTGATTCAATCTTATTCCTTAATTAATCAATCATGATCAATCAATTCCATAATTGATTAATCTTTTCCACAAATGACTAATTACTTCCATAAGTGATTAGATCATTTCCATAAATGATTAATCACTTCCTTAAGTGATTAATTATTTCCATAATTGATTAATTCCTGGTTAATGAATTCTTTAATTAATTAACCACCAATTAAATATCACATATTTAATTTTCGGCCTAGAATTAATTAATTTGCCCAAACACATTTTAGGCCTTAAATTAATTAATTCATTATTTGAACTCTTTCAAACTTCCATAAATTTATATTTGAATTTCTTCAAATATTAATTTCTCTCATAATAATATATCAATATATATTATATTTGTTTCCCTTAGTAAATTGAACATTTTCAATTTACTTTTATTACTTAGTTGCCTCAAATTACTTTATGAGCTACCAGTGGGACCTAATGGACCTGCAGATCAGAAGCTCCAACGATGTGAGATTAATTGGTCAAACTCATTAATCACATTAATCAATATTCGTTAACTGTGTGTACATTCCACTATAGACTTACAGTTGCACTCTTCTCACTGCAAACATATTTTTTGTGTCCACGGATCTAGACCAATATCGACTAGTTAGTCCTTCACGAGTGTCCGTAACACCAGCTGGGTCAAATTACCGTTTTACCCCTGGGTTACCTCTATTTCCTTAAGTACCAGTTCTCCTCTAATGAACAACCTGTTTGTGGTCCAACCATCAAACAAAAAACCCTCTCGTGCCATTGAGAGGGTAGAGCCCTTTGTTCAAGACTCGGAGTAACCACTTAAGGGAACACTCATTTGCTTCCCTAAAGTCGGGAAGGAGTGAATTCCATCTTGTACGATTATGTTCCCAGATCCCCATTCGGTCTTGTCCCCAAAATGGTAGGCTTATTGAGTCGGCGTATTGGCCACTCTCACCCATGCAAATGAAAGGACAATCTCTCATGAGCAGGAGTCCATAATCAACTCAGGATTAAGACTAAGTTGTCTAGGTCGTCCTAGTGAAATAGAAAACCAACTAGTTAACGGTGTTATAACAAGAGGTTACTATTTCGCGGTCCGATCTTATGCAAACTCATTGCATAGGATACCCCCACTCGCATGTCTCCTACACGAACGCGTTGGATCGCAGCGTTTGTATCAAATACAAAGTGGGTCGTATCCATAGTGTTACCAGGATAAGGCACCCAGTCTTATCCTTATACTATAGACCCTTTAGGCTGTTTCTTGAACAATGATCCCATATGTCACTACATATAGTTCAAGACACATATTACAACCTTGGATGTCTAGTTTATTGGATTAGAGTTTTTTTTAGGCAAAGACAAATATAAAATAACTAATAACAATTAATGTAAATATATCAATATTATTTCATTAATATCCGGTCAACAATTACATTCACTATCTACGAGTTTTAGGGCATAAAACCCAACAAACTCCCACTTGAACTAAAACACTAGTTAGTGGGATGTAAATGCAATAATCTAAAGCTGGAAATGTCATGTATATTAAAATAATACAATGAACTAGGGCATCCTTATACCCATTATACATTTCTCCCATTTGCCCTAGATTAGATGGCATACATATCTCGTAGATCTAGACCTTCTAGATGACCCTCAAACACTTTAGCCGTGAGAGCATTCGTAAATGGATCAACGATGTTGTGCTCAGAGGCGATCTTAGTGACGATCACATCTCCTCTTTGCACAATCTCTCGTATCTGGTGATACTTCCTCTCGATGGGTTTACCCCGTTTGTGGCTTTGAGGTTCTTTTGAGTTGGCTACAGTCCCACTGTTGTCACAGTATAGTGTTATGGGCACGTTCATATTCGGAACCACTTCCAAATCAGTCAAGAACTTTTTAAGCCATACTGCCTCCTTAGCTACTTCACAAGCTGCTACATACTCAGCCTCCATGGTTGAGTCTGCTAGATGCTTCTCCACACTACTGCTCCTCCATTGAGGGTGAATACTGACCCTGATGTGGATTTCCTTGAATCCTTATCAGTTTGAAAGTCAGAGTCAGTGTATCCAGTAAGAATCAAATCCTTAGCTCCATACACAAGCATGTAGTCCCTCGTTCTCTGAAGATACTTGAGGATATTCTTAACCGCTCCCCAGTGGTCCAACTCTGGATTAGACTGATACCTACTGACTACTCCCACTGCATAACATATGTCAGGCCTAGTGCAGAGCATAACATACATTAAGCTGCCCACAACTGAGGCGTAGGGAATGTGTCTCATGTTCTCAACTTCTTGAGGTGTCTTAGGAGATTGTTCCTTAGATAGCTGTACCCCATGTCTGAAGGGTAGTAGTCCCTTCTTGGAGTTTTGCATCGAATATCGAGACAACATCTTGTCAACATACGTTGCTTGAGAAAAAGCTAGCGTTTTGTTCTTACGATCCCTAATGATTTGGATTCCCAGAACATATTGAGCCTCTCCCAGATCTTTCATTTGGAATTGGGTTGCTAGCCATTTCTTAATGTCAGTGAGGTATCCTACATCATTCCCAATGAGTAGGATATCGTCTACATAAAGTATTAGAAAAACTACTTTCCTTTTGTTGACTTTCTTGTACACACAAGGCTCATCAACGTTTTGGTCAAAGCCAAAAGATTTGATTGCAGTATCAAATCTAATGTTCCATGATCTGGACGCTTGTTTCAATCCATAAATGGATCGATTGAGCTTACAAACCTTTTGTTCCTGACCTTGGGCTATGAACCCTTCGGGTTGAGACATGAAGATATTCTCTTCAAGATTACCATTTAGAAAGGCAGTCTTGACGTCCATTTGTCATATTTCATAGTCATAATATGTGGCTATGGATAAGAGAATTCTTATGGACTTTAACATGGCTACAGGAGAAAGGGTTTCCTCATAGTCAACCCCTTCCTTTTGGGTATAACCCTTTGCCACTAGTTTAGCTTTGAAGGTATGTACCTTTCCAACTGCAACTCTTTTTCTCTTATAGATCCATTTGCACCCTATGAGTTTTATCCCATTTGGTAGATCGGTAAGTTCCCATACAGAATTGGAGTGCATTGACTCCATTTCCAGGTTCATGGCTTTGACCCATTCATCCTTATCTTCGTCATTCATTGTCTGTCGATAGGACAATGGATCCTCAATGCCATCATTAGGTATGACAACCTGAGTTTCAGTTAAACCCAAGTAGCGGTCAGGTTGTAATACAACCCTCCCACTGCGTCAAGGTATTCCCAACGTTTGAGATGGACGTGATGGATCTGAAGAACTAGTTCCTTCATCAACCCTTGTTGAAGGTCCAACTTCATCAACAACTCTTGATGATTCTTCAGTAGCTTCTCCTAATATTATTTTGCTTCGTGGTTTATGATCTCTCATGTGGTCTTCCTCTAAGAAAGTGGCGTTTGTTGATACAATCACCTTATTTTCTTGTGGGTCGTAGAAATAACCACCTCTCGTTTCTTTAGGTTAATCACCAACAGTTTTCTTTTCCTTTGGTAGCCTGTTGGTACGTGCCTTTGAGTTCTGAAAGTAGGAGGATAAATATATATAAAAAAACAACAACAAGATCGAGTTTTACTCTCATGTTCCCCTGAGTTCACACCGTGAGGTTCATGCTTTTCAATCTACAATCTCCACCGCATGCCTCGCAATTTCTGCAGTCACAGGTTGTTTTCAACATCGATTTCTACTCTTATTTGGATTTCACGAATTTATTGGTTAGGATCAGTGATCATCGGTTTGGATTTTATCGGTTTGGGATTTCAACATCTCGAAAGGATCTTTGATTTCACAGTTTGGATCTCAGATTTCACCGATTAATCACATGTCTGGGTTTCATCGGTTTGGGATTTCAACATCTCGAAAAGATTTTTTCAATTTGGTCTATTCATTATTAATCCAGGTTTCTATCAGTGATTGAAGATTTCTATCACTGACAGAAACTTTCTATCACAGATAAATTCTATCAGTGATAGAAAGTCAAGAAGCTTCTATCAGTGATAGAAAGTTTTTTCTATCTGTGATAGAAAGTTTTTCTATCAGTGATAGAAAGTGTTTCTATCACTGATAGAAAAACTTTCTATCAGTGATAGAATATCACTCCATCACTAATAGAAACTTTCTATCACTAGATAGAAACTTTCTATCACTGATAGAAAGTGATAAAATGATATTCTATCTTATAGAATAGATATCAGCAATAATAGAATTCTATCTGATAAAATTATGTTACTCTAGTGATGGAATCTATCTATCAGTGATAGAGTTCTATCAGGGATAGAATTCTGTCACTCTAGTGATAGAATCTATCTATAGAATTCTATTGTCGATTGATAGAATCTATCAGCTATAGAATATGCATTGTCAATGTTCTAATGCAGTGATAGATTTATTTATTTTCTTTTCTCTTTTTGTTTTGCAGTAATTCAAAATTATGGGCAAGCTTCCAATAGTTGTTTTTCATAGTGGAATATGGAATGATAAACGTTCTTATGAGAATTATAAGATTACAGGAGTTTTAGTTGATGAAGTGATGGTGTTTGAGACTTTTGTGAGTTTAATTTTGAAATCAAATTGGATGCATCTAGTTCTTTCGTACAATTTTCAATATTACTGAATTTGGGTATGAATGAGAGTCAAAATGTAATTCAGATTCAGGAAGATAAAGATGTAGCTTGTTTTTTGACTTTAGTGAAGAATCAAAGTACAAAACACCCTTTGGTTGCTCATGTTGATATGTTTTTGGGAGGGTCATCTAGTGCTATTGTTGGATATGAGAATTTGTCGTTTGTTGATTCTTCCTCCAGTAATGTTGATTTTCAAGTTATTACTGATGTGCATTTTGATGGGGATTTAAAGGAGAATGATGTTTTTGGAAGTAAGGAAATTTTGTCAAAGTATTTTTACTTTATGGCTGTCAAGAAAAATTTTGAATTTAAGACTTTAAGATCAAATTCAAAATCACTTGAGTTTCAATGTGTTTAAGATGGTTGCCAATGGTTTGTTAGGACCTCTCGGTATAAAGAGAGTGAATAGTGGATGCTTAGGAAGTATGTATCTAATCACGATTGCTCTATGAATAGTATCCAAACTTGTCATAGGCAAGCCTCTTCATCTCTTATTAGTGATTGTTTGAAGGAGGAATTTAGATTTAGTTCTTTGGATCATTCGACTCCGAAAGATATTGTGCATAAGTTGCGTACAAAACTTGGAGCCAATGTTAGTTATTACAAAGCTTGGAGAGCAAAAGAACAGATTATAAAGTCGTTGAAAGGTGATGCAGGTGAATCGTACAACTTGATTCCAAACTTTTTTGCAAAGTTAAAAGAGACGAATCCAAGTTTTTTTTTCTATCAATTTTTGATGTTATTATTGATAGATTCTATCAATGATATAAACTATTCTATCACTGTCTTATATATGTCAATTTTTCAGATACATACACATCATTTGAAATTGATGGAGATGGACATTTTAAGTATTGCTTTATGGCTGTTGGTTCATCTATTGAGGGTTGGAAGTTGTTGGGTTTTATGCCCTAAAACTCGTAGATAGTGAATGTAACCGTTGACCGGATATTAATGAAATAATATTGATATATTTTTCCATTAATTGTTATTAGTTATTTTATGTTTGTCTTTGCCTAATAATAACCCTAATCCAATAAACTAGACATCCAAGGCTGTAATATGAGTCTTGAACTATATGTAGCGACATATGGGATCATTGTTCAAGAAACAGCCTAAAGGGTCTATAGTATAGGGATAAGACTGGGTGCCTTATCCTGGTGACACTATGGATACGACCCACTTTGTATTTGATACAAACGCTGCGATCCAACGCGTTCGTGTAGGAGACATGCGAGTGGGGGTATCCTATGCAATGAGTTTGCATAAGACCGAACCGCGAAATAGTAACCACTAGTTATAACACCGTTAACTAGTTGGTTTTCTATTTCACTAGGACGACCTAGACAACTTAGTCTTAATCCTGAGTTGATTATGGACTCCTGCTCATGAGAGATTGTCTTTTGATTTGTATGGGTGAGAGTGGCCAATACGCCGACTCAATAAGCCTACCACTTTGGGGACAAGATCGAATGGGGAGCTGGGAACATAATCGTACAAGATGGAATTCACTCCTTCCCGACTTTAGGGAAGCAGATGAGTGTTCCCTTAAGTGGTTACTCCGAGTCTTGAACAAAGGGCCCTACCCTCTCAATGGCACGAGAGGGTTTTCTGTTTGATGGTTGGACCATAAACAGATTGTTCATTAGAGGAGAATTGGTACTTAAGGAAATAGAGGTGACCCAGGGGTAAAATGGTAATTTGACCCAGCTGGTGTTACGGACACTCGTGAAGGACTAACTAGTCGATATTGGTCTAAGTTCCGTGGACACAGAAAATATGTCTGCAGTGAGAAGAGTGCAACTGTGAGTCTATAGTGGAATGTACACACAGTTAACGAATATTGATTATTGTGGTTAATGAGTTTAACCAATTAATCTCACATCGTTGGAGCTTCTGATCTGCAGGTCCATAAGGTCCCACTTGTAGCTCGTAAAGTAATTTGAGGCAACTAAGTAATTAAATGTAAATTGAAAATGTTCAATTTACTAAGGGAAATAAATATAATATATATTGATATATTATTATGAGAGAAATTAATATTTGAAGAAGTTCAAATATAAATTTATGGAAGATTGAAAGAATTAATTAATTTAAGTCCTAAAAGTGTTTGGGCAAAATTAATTAAATTCAAGGCCGGAAATTAAATATGTGATATTTAATTGGTGGTTAATTAATTAAAGAATTCATTAACCATGAATTAATCAATTATGTAAATAATTAATCACTTAAGGAAGTGATTAATCATTTATGGGAATGATCTAATTACTTATGGAAGAAATTAGTCATTTATGGAAAAGATTAATCAATTGGGGAATTGATTGATCATGATTGATTAATTAAGGAATAAGATTGAATCAATTTTGGAAAAGATTGATTTAATTGAATATTTTATTCATGGTCTCTCTTCTATAAATAGAACATTAGACCTAATTGGTCATGACACTTTTGACACTTGACACTCTTGAAAGACAAGACCTAGAATTCTCTCTAGCCTCCCTCTTAGAGAAAGACTCCCACAAGTATTTGGCCTCTAGACTTAGAGACATACCGGTGTAACCTCTGTGGTTATTGTGTCATTCAAAGAAGAAAAATCCAGCGATCAAGAGGCGAGAAGGCTGTTGCGTTTTCGTTCGTTGGAGCGTTGTTGGCGAAGAACGGTCAAGTCTACAACGGAGGTTTGTAACGGTTCTTCCTCTTTTCGTTAGAAAAGTTTTTAAAATAAATTTAGATTTATTTTAGCATGTTTAAACCGATTTTACAGCAACTTTAAAGCATGTTTAAAGTTTTGTTTGAGTTATCGTAACGGTATTTTAATGTTAATTAATATACGGCGTAAGGTCCAATCGATGCGCTTCCGCTGCGTGGGGACTTTTATTCCCTTCAGAAGTATTGTAGGCCCAACATATCTGTGGATGACACATTCTTGAAGGGTAAATTTGTTGGAACTCTTTTGACAACCTCAACTCTTGATGATAATAATCAAATTTTTCCTCTTGCTTTCGGTATTGTAGATTCTGAATATGATGCATCATGGAAATGGTTTTTTTTAGAATATAAAGAATAGTTTTGGAGATCGAGAAGGTTTAGTTATTGTCTCTGATAGACATTTGAGTATTCCCGAGGGTGCTTTGGTTGTTTTTCCAACTGTTGAGTATTGTGTTTGCATTCAACATCTATTGAGAAATATGAAGTCATCATATAAAGATCCTTTGTTAGATAAGATTTTTTTCCTCTACGCAAAAGCTTACACAGTGGATGATTTTGAGTTAAATATGAGGTGGATGGAGTCGATACATCCTACTATTCGAGAATATCTCAATAATGTCGGATTTGAAAAGTGGGCTCGTGCATATTCTAGGTAAAGGAGATATCAGATGATGACAACCAATGTTTCAGAATTTTAAAATTCAATTTTATTAGAGTCTAGAGATTTTCCTGTTGCAACGCTACTTGATGCTATCAGAAGTTTATTGCAAAGATGGTTTTATGAGCGAGGTAATGTAGCATCTTGTATGAAGTATACTTTGACCACTTGGGCAGAGAGTGAGTTACGAAAAGAACATCATAAGTCGAGAAGTTTTGTGGTAAGACTTCACTTTCTATCATAAAAGTCTATTATTAGTGATAGAATCTATTACTACTATCAATGATAGAAAGACTTTCTATCAGTGATAGAAAGACTTTCTATCAGTGATAGAAAGTCTTTCTTTCTATCCAAGTGATAGAAAGTCTTGATGACTTTCTATCAAGACTTTATATCACCGATAGAAAGAAATACTTTCTATCACTGATAGATTCTATCAGTCAGTATCAATGTTAGAAATTCTTTTAATCCTTACTGTGATATTTTTCAAATAACTTTTTTTTTAAAATGTTTTTCCTGGTTGATCCTATTAGTAATGAACAATTCAAAGTAATTGACGAAGATAACTATTTCATTGTAATTTTGGATTCGAAATCATGCAGTTGTCGTGTTTGGGATCTTGATGAAATCCCATGTGCTCATGCACTTGTTGTTCTTCGTGGGTGAAATTTGAATACTTATTCTTTTGCCTCAAATTATTACTTTTCAAGAACATTGTCATCAACTTATAGAGGTTTTGTTCATCCCGCCGGTAATCATTCTAAATGGAGCTCTATAGATGGAAACGTGAATGTGTTGCCTCCAGTTGTTAAACGTCGGGTAGGAAGACCAAGAAAACAGAGGATGTTATCAATTGGTGAAGTAAGAAATTGTATAAAATGTAGTCGTTGTCATCGTGTTGGTCACAATTGTAGGACTTGTAAATTTCCACCATTCATACAATGATGTAATTGACTTTACTCTTTGTTATACATTTGATTTGAGTTACTCAATGTTAATTCTTTCATTATCTATTTCCTTTACAGTTTTCTATTTTTTTTATATCTTGTTTTTGTTTGGGAATCCTTGTACTGATATATTTATATAAGTGATAGATATCTTCTATCACTGATAGAAAACTTTTCTATCACTGATAGATTCTACTAGTGGTAGAAAAACTTTCTATCGATGATAGAAACTTTCTATCATTCATAGAAGACTTTCTGTCAGAATATTGAGCCCCCACCCAAAAAAAAAAAGAACAAAAAAAAAAAAAAAAAAACAAATTCACTATAGATAGAAAGTTTTTTCTATCACTGATAGAAGACTTTCTATCAAAGTCACTGAAACAACAACGAACCAACCAAAAATCAGAAAACAACAACCAAACACATCAACCAAATATGAGAAAGACAACAACCAACCAAACAACTTTGTTCAATTAAATGTAACAAATATATTAATATCAGACTTAATATATCAGACCGTTAAGCCCCCAAAAAAAGAATCAAATTCACTGATAAAAAGTTTTTTCTATCATTGATAGAAAGACTTTCTATTACTGATAGACTCTATTAGTGATAGAAAAAACTTTCTAGAAACTTTCTATCTGCTAGAAAATTTCCATCAGTGATAAAAAGTTTCTATCGCTGATAGAAAGTTTTTCTATCACTGATAGAACTATCACTGCTAGAAAAACTTTCTATCAGTGATAGGAACTTTCTATCACTGATAGAAAGTTCTATCAGTTGATAGAATGTCTTTCTATCACTCACTAACACAACAACAAAAGAACAATTAGTGATAGTATGGCAATAAGCAACCAGCTTGTAGAAAACCTAATAAAACAATACAATATCAGAACACCAAGACTTATAGAAACTTTCTATCTGATAGAAAATTTTTCTATCAGTGATAGAAAGTTTTTCTATCACTGATAGTATCTATCAGTGATAGAAAAACTTTTTATTTGTGATAGGAACTTTCTATCACTGATGGGAAGTTCTATCAGTTGATAGAATGTCTTTCTATCACTCAATAACACAACAACAAAACAACAATTAGTGATCACTGATAGAAACTTAGGAGACTTTCCATGAATGATAAAGTCAACATCAAACAAATATGAGAAAGATAACAACCAACCAAAAATCAGAAAACAACAACCAAACGCATCAACCAAATATGAGAAAGACAACAACCAACCAAACATCAGAAAACAACAACCAAACAGCTTCGTTCAATTAAATGTAACAATCTCATTCTCCATAATGATGTCGATACACAATTCAATGCACAAGAATAAAGTTTGTCATTAAATGAAAATGGTAGCACAAACAACACTATAATTAAATGAAAATGGACACTATAATTCAATTGTAACTTGGCAATCCTTTACATAACCCTTTATAGATATTTATTGAGAAATTTTTAAATCAAAACTAGGCCCATCATCTATCTTTAATTTTGGTGAGCTTCTCTTCGCTTGGGGATTCCTTTTTTTCTTTTTTTTTTTTTTTGCTTGGAGATCCATTTTTCTTGGCTTTCTTTTTTTGTTCTTCTTCGGGAGTGAATTTTTTTGTTGGCTTTGGCTTTCGTTTTGGTCGGCCTTCTTGTGGTTCTTGTGGCCTATATTTTCTTGGATCAACAACTTGTAGATAACACATAAAATATATTAATATCAGACTCTCCAAAAAAAAATAGAAAGTCTTTCTATCAGTGATAGAATGATAGAGATAGAAAGACTTTGATTGAAGCTTTCTATAGTAATCAATAATGTTTTTCTATTAAGCCCCCCCCCCCCAAAAAAAAAACCAAATTCACTGATAGAAAGACTTTCTATAACTGATAGAATCTATCAGTGATAGAAAAACTTTCAATTTGTGAGTGATAGAAAAACTTACTTTCTATCTGTGATAGAAATTTTCTATCTGTGATAGAAATTTTCTATCACTGATAGATTGTCTTTCTATCACTCACTAACACAACAACAAAAAATGTCTTTCTATCACTAACTAAAATAACAACAAAACAACAATTAGTGATAATCACTAGACAATAAGCAAAAACCTAACAAAAGAAGACTTATACACACTTTCTATGAGTGGTAGAAAGTTTTTCTATCATTGATAAATTCCATCAGTGAAAGATAGAAAGTTCGACTTTCATCAACATCAACAAGAAAGACAAAAACCAACCAAATATCAGAAAACAACAACTCAATACACAAGAATAACTTGTCATTAAATAAAAATGGTAGTACAAACAACACTATAATTAAATGAAAATGGACTAAAGGTGACATAAGATGGTAGAGGGGCTTTGAGTTCTCTCTAGACTCATGAGCGAGTGGGCAACTCTTTGAGTTTGCGTAGAGGGGATCCTTGTGATCCAAAGGGATAGGCCTCGACATCTGTTAGGGGTAGCTATCATGGAGGACGAAGCGATTCACAAGAAGTTCCAGAGTATGAAGCTAACGGAAGAAGAAAAGAAAGGGGTAGTTTGTGTGGAAGATGAAGATCTGGAGGAAACAGAAAAGAAAGCCCAAAACATGACAGCATGTAAAATCCTAACCACAAAAGTGGTTGTGGCAGAGGTGTTCAAGGAAAAAAATACCAAAAATATGGGGAATGGAAGGAAGAGTTAAGATTGAGAAAGCTGGAAAAAAACATCTTTGTATGCAAGTTCAAGAGCAAAAAGGAAAAAACAGAGTGATCGAGGGAGGGCCATGGATCTTTGATAAAGGACTGATAATCTTCGATGAGATGAAGGGAAAAAATAATACATCCTCTATTGAGTTCAGGAACGCAAAATTCTGGTTTCATTTCCATAACATCCCTTTTGTTTGTTCCAACAGGAAATATGCGATAGCTTTAGGAAATTCAATCGGGAAGCTCGAATAAGTGGAAACAGATGAATGTGGCAGGCAGTGGGGCGAAATATTAAGGGTCAAAGTCAGGGTGGATGTCACAAAACCTCTACGGAGGGGAACGAACCTGATAGTAGGATCGAATACGGAAGAAAAGTGGATCCCTTTAACAATAGAGAAACTCCTAGATTTTTGTTATAACTGTGGAAGACTCGGACATGTCCTTAAGGAATGTGATGAGGAATCACAATAGGAAAATGAGGAGCTCCCATACAGGCCATGGCTATGGGAAAGCAGTGGTAACAAATAGATATTCAAAGAAAAGAAAGGGGGAACGATTACAAATGAGGAAAAAGCACAAAGGAAAAAACAAGGCAGCGAAGAAGACGAAGAAGAAGAGAACTCAGTTAGTGCAAATGAGGAGGATGGAGAGCCCCAATCAGAAGAAGAAAGGCCAGAACACCCAAAGAAAATGACGGGGGAAGCTAGTCGGAAAAATCAGGCGACGACGGTAGACGAAGAAGGTCCGACGGAAAAATTATTAGAATATTCAATACCACTAGCAGCAACAGTAAAACTAGCCGTTATCACAAAAAGCAGTCGGCAAGAAAGAGGGGCGTTAGTAAAAGATAAAGATGAGGACACTATGAGTGATAGACAGCTGGAGACGAGGAAAGAAAGCATCAAGAAAAAACGAAAAGAAATTGGGCTGGAAAGTTTAGAGAAGAAAATAAAAGGCCCAAGAAAGAAGGTAGAAAAAGGCAAAGTAAAAATTCAAAACCCAGAACCAGAAGGCCAAAAAGGGGAAAGTACAGAAGACAAAGTTGAAAGTCAGAACCGAACAGTGAAGACAGGGAAAAAATGGAAACGAATGGCTAGGATCGGAAATAAAACCAAAGCGGATGATGACATGGAGATGGATACAGAAATAGAAAGTAAGAAACACATAAGAGAAAATGAGACAAAGGAAGAAGTTCATAAGAAAGTGCGGTCAGATTACTTCAAGGAATTCGGAGGGAGATCGGCGGAGGCTGGAATCTAGCCCCGCTGGATGCCATGAAAATCTTATGTTGGAACGTCCGAGGTTTGGGGAATCCTCGGACGCTCCGAGCGCTCAGACATGAGGTAAGAAGCGCAAAACCCCAATTAGTGTTCCTAATTGAAACAAAAATGGTCGGCAGAAGATTGGAGTCGATTAAGAACGAAGTTAATTTCGAGTTTAGCTTTTCAGTCCCTAGCAATGGTCTGAGTGGGGGGTTGATGTTGTTATGGAATAATGTGTCCCTAGTCATTAGATCTCATTCGATTGGGCATATAGACAACGTTTTTTATGAGGGGGGTCGTTGGTGGAGGTTTACGTGTTTCTATGGAAATCCAAGAGCAGAAAACAGGGCAGATTCGTGGGCTCTGCTGAGAAGGCTTCATGATTCTGATAACAATAATCTCCCTTTGATTGTGGGGGGAGATTTCAATGAAATTTTGTACAACCATGAGAAAGAAAGAGGGGCAGAGAGGAGAGGTTTTCTTATGGAAAATTTTCATGAAGCCATTAACGATTGTAAGCTCTTAGATCCAGGGTTCAAGGGAATCAAATACACGTGGAGTAGGGGGAAGAAAAAGAAAAACAGAGTTAAGGAGAGGCTAGACCGGTTCTTGGTTAATCAAAATATGATCCATAACTCTCAAGAGATAAAAATTAATCATCTCTGCTTTCATAGATCCGACCATAGACCAATTTTAGCCCATATTAGTCTTGCTGGAAACCATCAGAAGGTTAAGCACAATATCTTACTTCACAATATCTTACTTCACAGATTTGAAGAGAGGTGGACAAATTTTGAAGAGCCTAAGAATATTATTAGTAATGTTTGGAGAAGTGTGCAAGGCAGTGGCATTGATGCTTTTAATGTTAGGATCGGGGATTGCTTAAAGCGGTTGCATGAGTGGGACAGATGCAGACTCAAAGGATCTTTAAAAAATGCCATTGCCAAAAAAGAAAATGAGCTCAAAATCATTGAAGCTAGAGATTCAGAGGGGGACGAAACGACAAAGGCAGAACAGGAACTGGAAGATCTTTTAGAAGAAGAAGAAAGATTCTGGAAGCAGGGGACGGGGGAAGATTGGCTAACTTGGGGTGATAAAAACACAAAGTGGTTCCATGCAAAAGCCTCGCAGCGTAGGAGAACAAATCAGATTGAAGGCGTTTTCGATAAAAATGAGATTTGGGTCGAAGGAGATGAAAAAGTCGGGGAAACAACCACTGAATATTTCAAAGCTCTTTTCCAGTGCTCCAGCCCATGCCAATTATCCACTGAAAGGATAATAGACAACATTAACACAAAAATTTCAGAAACACAAAACAGAGAGCTATTGAAGCCTTTTACTAAGGCTGAAATAGAATCAGCCATGAAAGGGATGCATCCTACTAAAGCACCAGGAAGGGATGGTATGCAGGCTATTTTCTATCAAAAGTATTGGAAAATAGTGGGGGAAGAAACAATGAGGATCAACATGCAAATCCTTAACGAGGACAGAAATATCAGCAAGCTGAATAAGACTTTAATTGCCCTTATTCCCAAAACTCATAAACCCAAAAGGATAGCAGATTTCAGACCGATTAGCCTTTGTATTGTGAGTTACAAGATTATTGCAAAGGTGTTGGCTAATAGACTTAAAATGGTGCTGGACTCGATTATCTCTCACACCCAATCAGCATTCATCCCGGGAAGACAAATCACAGACAATGTGCTCGTGGGCTTTGAATGTATCCATGCGATCAACAACAGAACAAAAGGGAAAGAAGGTCTGGTGGCTATGAAATTAGATATGAGCAAGGTCTACGACAGAGTCGAATAGGTCTTTATCAGAAGAGTGATGGAGAAGTTGGGATTCTGTAACAACTGGATCGACCTAATCATGTCTTGTGTGGAAACAGTGGAGTATTCGGTTTTGGTGAATGGCAACCCTCAAGCCTCCTTCAAACCAAACAGGGGGCACAGGCAAGGAGACCCTCTATCTCCATACTTGTTTCTGATATGTGCAGAAGGACTATCGAGCATCCTAATCAGGGAAGAACTCTCTTCAAACTTTAAAGGGTTACAAATTAATAAACATTGTCCTTCTATTTCTCACTTGTTTTTCGCTGATGATAGCTTGGTTTTTTGTAGGGCAAATGAAAAGGACTGTAACACCATCAAAATGATCCTCAATATGTATGAGCAAGCTTCAGGGCAAGTTATAAATTTTGAGAAGTCAATGTTTATGGCTAGTAAAAATATAAAGAAAGATAAAATGGGGACCTTGAGTAACATTCTGGGCGTGAGGCATTCGGAGTCTATTGGTCATTATCTGGGAATGCCCTCGCAAAATGGGAGAAACAAGAATGCTCTGTTCAGTAAAGTTAAAGACAAAGTGTGGAAAGCAGTTCAAGGGTGGAAGGAGAACTTATTCTCTTTGGGAGGAAAGGAAATTCTCATAAAAGCCATAATATAAGCCATCCCCACCTACACAATGTCATGTTTTAAGCTTCCGAAGTCGGCTTGTGCAGATATAAATAGAGCTTGTGCTAGATTTTGGTGGGATGCCTCTAAGAATCAAAAGAAAATGCATTGGACTAGTTGGAAAAATCTTTGTGTAGGGAAGGATGGAGGAGGCATGGGGTTTAGGGAGATAAGCCTCTTCAACCAAGCTATACTTGCTAAGCAAAGTTGGAGAATTTTAAGAAACCCGAATAGCCTCTTAGCCAAAACCCTTAGAGGTAGGTATTATAAGCATGAGGATTTCCTTAAAGCTCAATTAGGTCATAACCCTTCTTTAACCTGGAGGGGTATTGTTTGGGGTCGGGATCTTTTCACCAAGGGTTATAGATGGAGGGTTGGGTCGGGAAGTCGTATATACATTGATCAAGATCCATGGATCAATAGGCTAGGGTTGAGATACCCTGTCTATGTTCCTGAAGAGCTGAAAGGGAAGAATGTGAAGAGTATCATGACTGAGAACGACAAGTGGGACGAAGATAAGATAATGGAGAAGTTTTTTCCTCACGATGCAGAAGATATCCTTAAAATTCCCCTGGGTAATGGTAGAGGAAAGGATGAAATTATCTGGGCTCATAGCAAAAAGGGAATATTCACTGTTAAATCAGCATATCTCTTAGCCATGGATAACAAAGTTAGGGAGGAAACATCAGCTTCTGATAAGACCAAGTCTAAATCCCTTTGGAGGAAAGTTTGGAATCTTAATATCATCCCTAGAGCTAAAATATGTGTGTGGAAAATTCTCAAGAATCTTATCCCCACCAAAGCAAATCTCATATCAAAAGGAATCGACACGGATCATTTGTGTTTTCTTTGTAGGGCTAAGGAGGAATCATCTATTCATACTATGTGGGAGTGTAAGTTCTCTAAAAGCATTTGGAAAAGATTCTTTCCTAATGTAGCTAGCATCTTCGATTTGGGCAGGAGAAATTGGGAGGCGGTGGAGATTTGGGAGAAGATGACAGATCAAGCTACAGCAGAAGATACAAACAAAATGGCTATAATCCTTGGGAGCATTTGGAACTATCGTAACAGAGTCCTATCCAACGGAATAAAGCCAGATGCAGAGCAATTATCAAGATCAATTCAAACATCCTGGGAAGAGCATGTCAAAGTTAAAGAGAAAAACCTAGAAATCCTAAAATCGGAGAGCCACCCGAGTCAGGATTGTTGGACCCCCCCTTCCAATGCGTGCATGAAACTCAATGTTGATGCATCATGGAATAACTCGAGAGATATTGGAGGAGTAGGTTGGGTAGTTCGTGACTCCGAGGGATCTCTAATTATCGCCGGAGGAAAACCAATTAAAGAAAAATGGTTTGTGGAAGCGTTGGAATTGCTAGCGATCAAGGAAGGAATTGACAATTACCTCAAGATTTGCAGCGAGCGGCCAAAGCCCTTGACAGTGGAATCAGACTCGTAGACTGCGATCAATCTTATCACCAAAGCAGCCTCGGATATTTCGGAGACAAGTATCGTGCTGGAAGAGGGGGAAGATCTCGCCTGGAAGCTGAAGGACCTCGTCTTTTCGTGGGGGTATCCCGGAGAATGTAACCGCGTGGCTCATCTTTTGGCGTGGGAAGCCGTTTTTTGTGGTTCGAATTTTTCTCAATCGAGAGAAAATCAAGCCCCTGTCGTCGTTAGGCAATCTGTTGTGACTTCTTCCTCTTCCTTGTTGGAAGAGTTATTTTTTTCTGGATCCTCCTTTTTGCCTCTGTGGCTTTCCTCGATTATAAATGAGGAGAAAGGTGTATCTTTGGTTGTTGGTTAGTTTTAATGAAGCATTTATTCTAAAAAAAATGAAAATGGACTATAATTCAATTATATCTTTGGCAATAATTTACATAATCTTTACAGACATTCATTGAGAAATTTTTAAATCAAAACTAGGCCCATCATATATATTTTATTTTGGTGAGCTTCTCTTCACTTTGCTTGGGGATTCCTTTTTTTTTTTTTTTGCTTGGAGATCCCTTTTTCTTGCCTTTATTTTTTTGTTCTTCTTCGGGAGTGAATTTTTTTGTTGGCTTTGACTTTCGTTTTGGTCGACCTTCTCGTGGTTCTTGTGGTTGCTTTCCGAAATCCACTTTAGGCCTATATTTTCTTGAATCAACAGCCTGTAGAAAACACATAAAATAAAATATATTATTATCAGACTTCGGCAAAGAAAAGAACCAAATTCACTGATAGAAGGTCTTTCTATCACTAATAGTATCAGAAAGACTTTCTATCACAATCACTGATAGAAACTGTCTATCACTGATCAATAATGTCTTTCTATTAACCCCCTCCCAAAAAAAAAAAAAAAAAATCAAATTCACCTTCTTATCATGAATTTTCTTTGTTCTTTTTTCTGTCGCATTATCTTCGTCCTCGTTATTCTACACAAACAAAAAATAATGAAGATAAAAATCTATGAGTGATAGAATCAGTTAGTGATAGAATTCTATCACTAACTGATAGAATAACTGATAGAATCTATAATAAAGAATAAGAATTCTAGAGTAAGAATTAAAAAGTTACACTTACATCTTTAGTGGAGAAGATATTTTCATCCAACTCACTCCAATCGGGCGTATCTAACATCTCCCAGTGAGCCATCCGTGGGGTAGAGGTGGGGCTTTGGATTTTTCTAACAAATCCTAAGGTTTCCTCAGATAATTTTGGAATGATTTCCAATGCCCAATAAATTAGGACTATTGGAAATTCCTGAAGATAGAAGGATCATTTGTGGAGGCCTTTTTTTATATATTCTACGGTTAATTCATATGACAACCTCCCCCATGGATGATTTTGAATTGACTCTTGATTCTCAAACAATTTTACATGCCTCCAACTTATCCTATTGTGAGGTTGTTTTGGTACTAGAAGACATTCTATTAAAGATAGAGATGAAAATTTGACAATTAGAGGATCATCATTCTCATCTAATAGAAGGCTCTGACAAATACTAAACCCAGTACCTAAGTCCTTCCTATCAATTGTGTCTTTATGTTTGAAGAAGGATTGTGTTATTTCTGACTCCAACTCATCCCCATCATCAATATTCTCAATAGGAAATGAATTACAATTTAATCCAGTAATGATTGAAAATTCTTTTAAACCAAATTCTATTACATTGCCCTCAAGGTTGAAGGCAATGGTATTATCATTAGGGCAAATACACAACCACCTAATGAGGTGTGTAATGAGTTGTAAAGGCCCTTTTTTCATTTTTAATTCTAAGAAGTGTCTAAAAGGGTCACTTCTAAACAATTGAACACACGACTCCCTCAGACCTTTAATATGGTTAATGACAGATAGGTTTAAATTCAGAGTAATTTTATTGATGGGAACCCAATCCTCTTTTGGCATAATTAAAGTATTAACCTGTTAAATAAAATAAAAAAACATAAAGGAAAAAAATTTAAATCTAATAGTTATACATTTCTATCACTTGATAGAATCTATCATTGATAGAATAGAATCTATCACTGATAGATTCTATCACTTGATAGAATCTATCATTGATAGAATAGAATCTATCACTGATAGATTCTATCACTCTGAGAATTTATAAAATCTAATACCAACCTTCTGTTTCTTCTTGGAGCCCTCTCCTTTATATTTTAATTTCCTTTTTGTCCTTTTCTCCTCCTCATGTTCATAATCTACTTTTTCTACTTTTTCGTTCTTCATCTAAACAACAAGATAAAAAAATGAGTGATAACATTAGAACTAGAACACAAAGGATATAATTGATAGAAAATATTTAGATCAGTGATAGAATGATAGAAAGTTCCTTTAAATTATCAGTGATAGAAAACCTTCCTATCACTGATAGAAAAGAATCTATCAGTGATAGAAATCTTCTATCACAGATAGAAAAATTCAGTGATAGAAAAGACCACCATATAGAAAACCAACAACGATAGAAAGTGACAAATACAAAACAAAAACCAAACAACAACCATAGAAAAACACCAATAAATAAAAAACAACAACATTTATAGAAACTTTCTATCACTGATAGAAAAGTTTTCTATCATTGTTAGAATCTATGAGTGATAGAAAATTTTTCTATCAGTGATAGAAATCTTCTATCACTGATAGAAAAATTCAGTGATAGAAACAGACCACCAGATAGAAAACCAACACTTATAGAGAACCAATAGCGATAGAAAGTGACAAATACAAAACAAAAATCAAACAACAACGATAGAAAAACACCAGCAAATAAAAAACAACATTTATAGAAACTTTCTATCACTGATAGAAAGTTTTTCTACCAGTGATAGAAACCTGATAGAAAGGTTTCTATCACTGGTAGAAAAACTTTCTATCACTGATAGGAAAATGCACTGATAGAAACACTGATAAGAAAATGCACTAATAGAAACACCGATAGGAAAATGCACGGAAAGAAACAGACCACCACTTATAGAGAACCAATAGCGATAGAAAGCGACAAATACAAAACAAAAACCAAACAACAACCATAGAAAAACACCAGTTAATAAAAAACAACAACATTTATAGAAACTTTCTATCAGTGATAGAAAAACAAAAACTACTTATAGAAAAACACCAGTTAATCGAAAACAACAATAACAATATACAACCATAGAAAAACACCAATTAATCGAAAACAATTGATAGAAATCGAAGGAAAAAAAAAAGAAAAAGAGCGAGCGAGAACAAACGTCGAGGAGATGATTTCGTTCCACGAGTGAGCAAACTGATATAATCGGAAGAAGATAACAAACTGAAATGAACTGATAGAAATTGAGAAGAATCGAAGTTAATAGCAAATCACAAACAACAATAAGGAACTGGAAGAAATCAAAGAAAAAAAAAAGAAAGTGAGTGAAAACAAACCGAGCGAGACGAAAACTGTTGATAAAATTCAAATGGAGAAGAATCGCAGAACATTATTGCTGATAGAAATCGAACGAATTTGAAATGGAGATGTAGACCGATAGAAGTCGAGCAAATTTCAAACGAGATGATAAAAAATGAAATGTCGTTGATAGAAAATGGAAGATAGGGTTCAGGGTTTAGGAAGGAAGGGTATTTTAGTAAATGTGCATTTCATATCTTCAATTTTTGCTATTTTTGCAAATTCTTTCGTGGGCTGCCATATTTGCAATTAGTTTGGCCCAGTTTGCCATCCTTGCAACCGACTTCTAGGAAAAATTTAATTTCATAGCTCTTGAATTATTTAAGATCATAGCATGCATATAGTAACGTCCCTAGTCAGTCTATTGGTTTTAAAAAGTCGGGGCGTTACAAAATCTCTTATCATACATATTGTTTCAAAATAAAACTAATATATCTAATTCTTTATTAATGAAATATATCAAAGACATCTAAACTAATGAAGACTTATGTGTATACTTCATGAATGAAAGACATTATGTTCATGAAATATACATCTAATATACAATATATTTACTATATTAGTTGAATATACATATAATATACTATATATTTAGTATATTGGTTGAATGATATACCAAATATCTAGTATATTAGTCACACTAAATAATTGAAGGATGTAACTAATATACAACATATCAATAATAGCATTGATATAGCGAAAAGGAGTTTAGGGTTTTATTTTACTTTTAAACTTTAATGTTTAGGTTGGTCTTTTTTTTATATTTTATTTTGGGCAAAATACATTTTTGGTCTCTGAAGTTTGAGTTTGATGTCTATTTGGTCCCTAAAGTTTAAAAAGTGACACTTTGGTCCCCAAAGTTTGAAAAATAGTTCTAAATGGTCCTGAGTTAATTTGACCGTTAGTTGACTAACTGAAAAATGATGTGGCATGTTGAGGTAGCACATTTTAATTGAGGTGGCACATTTAATAATTTTATATTATTATTTTTAAATTACATGGCATTTTCTTTTTTTTTTTCCACTTTCTCTTTCTCTCTCTTCCCTTACCTTCCTTCTCCCCTCTGTTCTCCTCATTCTCCCGTTTCCCTTTCCTTTATCCCTGTTCTCCTTCGATTGTCAATGATCTTAATTCCACTCATTCCTTTCTTCCTTTTCATTTTCACAACCGAGAAGGAAACCCACAACCAAAAATCTTCCTCCCAACCCTCTCGCTCTCCCCGTCATCGACCATCTCCATCTCCTCAAGCACCCCATCAACAGAACTCTGTAGACTCTCTCACAAAAGTACAACCCCATTTTCACCCTCCGCCTCAGCACCTGTCTCGTCATTGTCATCTCCTCCACATCCGCCATCGAAGAATGCTTCACCACGTACGACATCGTTTTTGCCAACCGCCCAGAGTTCGTTTCCAGCAAGTACTTCACCTACGACAATAGCACCCTCGGAGCCGCCCCCGTACGGCGACACTGGCGTAACCTGAGGCAGCTGAGCGCGATGGAGGTCCTGTCGTCGATCTGACTGAACTCGTCGGCGGGGATCTGGAGGGAGGAAATCAATATTTTACTGCAGAAGCTGCATCGAGTTTCGAGGGACGATTTCGGTAGGGTGAAGTTGAAATCGCTGTTTTCAGAGTTGACGTTCAATATAATCATGAGAATGGTGGCCGAAAAACGGTACTACGGCGAGGAAGTGGTGGAATTGGAAGAGGCGAAGAAGTTCAGAGAAATCATGGAGAAGGCGTTTCAATTGGGGTCGTATCTAGGGGATTTCTTGCCGTTTCTGAAGTGGGTGGATCGTCAGTACACGAAACGAGTGGAAAGTCTGGGGAGAGGGAAATGGGAGAAGGAGAACGGGGATGGAGGAGAGGGAAAAAGGAGAAGAAGGTAAGGGAAGAGAGAGAAAGAGAAAGTGGAATAAAATAAGAAAATGCCATGTAATCTAAAAATAATAATATAAAATTATTAAATGTGTCATCTCAATTAAAATGTGCCATCTCAACATGCCACGTCATTTTTCAGTTAGACGGTCAAATTAACTCAGAGACCATTTAGAACTATTTTTCAAATCTCGGAGACCAAAGTGTCACTAGACATCAAGCTCAAACTTCAGGGACCAAAAGTGTATTTTGCACTTTTATTTTTTATCTTTTTATTTGCAACATTAAAAAATGATGACATAATTGCAAATTCTATTTTTATTTTTTATATTTGCCTGAAACCATTTTATATTTGAGTTTGCTAAAGTGCACAGAGGCGTCTCAGTGGTGAGCTCAGTTCCATTTCTTCACCTTCAATTTCACCCGCACTGCTCATTCCCTCTGCTTTGGCTCTCCAGTCGAAAGCCTTCACAATTCCACAAACAACTTCGAAGACCTACAATTAACTGCAAAAAGCAACCATGATTCCACGACTCGGATTCAAGAACACCAAATTCATCAACCTATTCGCATCAATCAGAACTATCGCCACCACCGACTCGCTGTTCCACCACCGCTTCTCAACTCCACCTCCTTCTAAACCCTCTCTAGAGCCTCTCGCCGCCGCCGGATTGATCCTTTGGTTTTCTCAGAAACGCCACTCTTGGAAAGGGGCCTCCGACTATGATTACATTAGGGCTGATGTCAATTGTCCAAGGTGCTCCAAGCAAATGCCCGTCATCTTCTCCAATCGGCCCTTGTCCATTACTGGTCGAGAGACTGGCGTCTATCAAGCCCTCAATCTCTGCCCCAATTGCAAGACTGCATTCTACTTCCGACCCTTCAAGTTGGTTCCTCTGCAGGGTACCTTTATTGAGATTGGTAGGGTTAAGGGCGCCAGGGACTTGGATAGCGATGTGGAAAATGAATCCTCTCACCCTACGAAAGGAGATTTTGGCGCCAATTCTGCTGATGATTCTGCGTTGCCTCCACGGTGGAATGGTAGCTGTGCCGATGGTTCGGTGGAGAGTAACAGCGTCCAAAAGGCCGAGGGGAGCTTAGGAAGGCAGTTACTAACTCCCAAGGAAATTTCTGAGGCGCTGGACAAGTTCATCATTGGACAAGAAAAAGCCAAGAAGGTTGGATTCGGGTGATATGACAAATAACTGTGCTTCTTATGACCTTTTTACACTATCTTGGTGGCCTATTTTTCATAATTGAGGAAATATATACTTTTCTTTTGTATTTTGGTTAGGAACTCAGAATTTAATTGATAGAACGAAACTACAAATGAAGGACTACTATCCATAGAAGAGCATGGAGTTAGAGAAAGACTCCAATTGGCAATGATGAAGAAAAGGGTAACTATAAAAAGAATTAGAAAGAATGGTCGATGAGGAAGTTAGATACGCTGATGATGTCCCGGAATCTCTCGCTAGGCATCTTGTAAATCGTAGTAATTTTTTTTTTTTTTTAATTCCTCTTCCACTACACATTCCTATGGTGCTCTAGCTTTAGTATGTAATAGGCCACAACACCTTCGCCTTCCTTTTACATCTGTCATTGCGGAACATCATCTCTAAAGCCTCTAAAAAGCTCTAGGGAAGGCGAAAACAACTAAAAATGTCAACTAACTCCTTACTAGGGTCTAGGAGAGGGGAAATTAGAAAAGGGTGGCCCTTGTGTGCGCCTCTGCTTTTACAAAGGATAATTCATAACCCAACTTCTGAAGGTGTGTCTCTGGGGATTTCTAAGTTGGATTTTATTACCCTGTTTAACCTCCCAATGGCAAGCGTGCTCTAGAAAACTTTGCATCTTCTTGGATAAGCATCTTCTAAAAGGGCCTTGCAGAAACTTGGTTTTTAAGGCTATTTCCCCCAAAGTATTTTGTCAAACAGAGACTTACTGGAGAAACAACCTAAATTAGCCAGTTGTGATGTTCTAACATCCCTCCTCCGAGTAAATTGAAAGTTACCAACTCTAAGAAGTCTAGTGCAATCCTCCAATTCTCTTTCCTTTAACTGCCTTATCATCCTGGATGATGGTTTTGGTTTGGTTTTGTTTTGTTTTTTTTTAAAATAGAAATGAAATATCATATTAAAAATGAAAGGAAACACACTGGAAAAGAAAAAGGAAAAAAAAAAAAAAGAAAGAAAAAGGAAAAGAAAAACCAGCCTCAGCCAAAGGGAGCCAAGACCAAAGGCAAATGTCTCTAAAAAAAGGTTCAAACGGTTGAGCAGTTTGACCCAATGATCAACAAGGACCATGTAAATAATAAAGGACTTAGAGAGAATGTGTTAGAGAGAATGTGTCCGAGTCATAGTGGCTACCTATCTAAGATTTAATATCCTATGAGTTTCCTTGCCAACCAAATGTAGTAGGGTTTGGCGGTTGTTATGTGAGAATAGTTGAAGGACACACAAACTAACTCGGACATTTGTGGATATTAGGGGGGGGGGGGACAAAATTCTCTAGTTATTGACGAAACCTCATTGAAGACCAGACCTCCTACCAAAACACCTACACCTCCTAAAATTTCTTCTATTTCTATCAGATCAAATGTACTACAAAATAGCTAAAAAGGTAGACATCCATAAGACACCTCCCTTGAGGTGGAACAAAACTTCTGCCACCATTGAAGGACATGATCTATTACTTGCGAGGGAAATGCTGAGGTCGCCAAGAAAGGGCACATTTGCACAAAACACATCATGGTGGTCCTAAACAAAAAAACGTAATGAAGTCAATGGTGTTAGTCTTATGTTAGGTATCCAAACTAGAAAAACACTCAAATAGTAATATATTGCAATAACAAAGAGAAATTACAATATAATGATAGCCTTTCAAGAGAGTTAACTCTCAAAGTTTCCATACTGCTCAAGGTCGCCAAGAAAGGACACATTTGCACAAAACACATCATGGCGGTCCTAAAACAAAAAATGTAACTGAAGGCAATGTTGTTAGTCTTATGTTAGGTATCCAAACTAGAAAAACACTCAAATACTAATATATTGCAATAACAAAGAGAAATTACAATGTAACGATAGCTTTTCAATAGAGTTAACTCTCAAAGTCTCATGCTGAGACAATAACCAAAATTCTTCACACCCTCTAAACTCTCCACTCCTCTATTTATAACCAAGACTCCTTAACTAATTACTACTATACCTTTACTACTAATCTAATACTATTCCCCATATACCTCTATTAGTACTTTCACATCTTAACATGCATGAAATGCTAGACAAAAAAACGTTACCTTCTTGGTAGCTCTGACCTCACAATAAAGAAAACAAAGATGGATTTGGATAGGGATAACCACATAAGAAGGAAAAGGAGGAGAGAAGTTGTAGAGAAGCCATTTGGAGGGTTGGGACTCCACAAACAATGGAGCTGGGGCAGAAAAAACACCCTTAAAGAGGAGACATAAAAAATTTCCCTTTTTGAAGGCGGGCAAATAAAACCAAAGTTTTAAGGAAAATGAGTCCCCTGATGGAGATAGAATGTGAGCTACAGTCCAACAGAAGTAGATTTGAAGGATGATAGGGAATAAATGCAGGAGAATTGGAGACAGAAAGGGGACTCACAAAACCATTGATCCTCTCGGAAATGAGCACCCAAGCTGGCCCCAATTGAGAATTTGATACCTATAGAAAACGAACTAAAAGTAGAGGGGATGACTTCTGAAGGATTCATGCATGTGATTTTAGCCCCCCAAATAGAGACCATTAAGAGCCCAATATTTACTCACAATGATCTAATGCCACAATGTTTTAGGCTCCATAGAAAAATGCTATAACTACTTAACTAGGAGGGCCTCATTATGAACTCTCAAATTACCTGTACCCATACTGCCAAACTCAATCAGCTTTGAAACAATTTCTCATTGGACCAAGTGAGAACCCTCGACTTCCAACAGTCCCTACCCATGAAGCACAAACACTTGTTAGACACGGATATTTATGAACACACTCCAAACACATGTTTGACATGCTAAAAAAGTTGTTGGATATTTTATTATATTTTTAAATTTTGGGTAGGACCTTGGACACGTTTGGAATTTTTTTTAGCTTAGCTCATGTAAATTCATGTAAACCCAACCTAAAAAGTAAAAACAAAAAGCCCAAGAACCATTAAACTACAAACACCTGAAAACTAATTGAAGACAGAACCATCCGATCAGAGAGATGAGGCACACTGTGATTTCTTGTCATTACACTTCACCAACCGCTTGCTACTTCTCCGATTGCCGATCACCGCCCACCTCACCCCCAATCCATCTCACTGCACTCACTTCGCAGCCGGCTGCTGCAACTGCAAGTTTTTTTTTTTCCTTTAAACTTTATGAAAAACATAGGTTCTAGAACAAATTCTAATTCTTATGCATCGATGATTTACAAACCAATAAAACCATTAGGATGCCATCTTCTTCTCTAGCCAACTAAGTCTTTTTATATCTTCTAGGTCTTCTATTGTCAAAGATGAAGTATTAAATATAATATATATACACATATGTTCAGTGTTCCAAGGCGCGTGCCTTGGCCGCGCTTTCCTCGAAGCCCTTGAGGCGTGTGCCTTAGGCACCTGTTGGGGCTTCACATCTTTATATATTTTAAAATTTTTTTTAAACCTAAATACTTGTTATGATAGTAATTTAGGGAAAAATACTAAACTCATCGTTTTTTGTGGAGTATTGACATTTGACTCTAGGTTGGAAGACTAATATTTGAACCTTGTTTATCTTTTATCTATTTTTCTTGGTTAAAATCTTCCTTACTTGCCATGAAAGTGTTTTATATACATGTATATATTTTTGTAAGTTTTTTTCTATATAGTGCCCCTTAAAAAAAAAGCCACGCCTTTTTGTGTGCCTTGCGCCTAGGCCCTAGGGAGCCATTGTGCCTTAGTGCGCCTTGAGCCTTTTAAAACAATGCATATGTTATATAAAAAAAAAGAATGAACAAAATGTGTTCATGTCCTTTTTTTTTTAATTAAAAAATAGATGTGTTGCTGTGTTCGTATTTTATCGTATTCATGTCTAGCTTTGTGTTCATGTCTGTGCTTCTTAGCCCCCTCCTAAAGAAAGTTCCTCATGAGTCATGATCTTCTTTAGCCTACAAAGAATAGTAGAGGGGGCCTTAAACTCTGATACGAAATAGGTAAGGATCCCACTCATTACCAATTGAATGAGAGTCATCCTATTACCCTTGGAAAAGAATGCTGTCTTAGATAATTGCTTTTGGACCGTTTTCTTTTGAACCAAAAAAACAACCTAAGGGCAAGGGGTAGAGGGCATTGCCTCCCAAAGATCTATAAAACAAAACCCTTCCAATTGTTAATAATTGTAGATAGGCTATAATTTACAAGAGAACTTTGTGTGGTTTGAGCACCACCAAAAGGCACTATGTTGCCTAACTGGTTAAGGCATATCTCCACAACTAAAATGTCATAAGTTCGAAAAAAGAGGCACTATGCTGTACATTAAGACAGAGAGAATCAAAAGGAGAGAGCTGATCTTAAAAGATCTTAAGGTTTCTCTCTCCAAAGGTTCCAAAAAAGGACCTGTGTAGCACAACACCATATACTGTTTCCTTATCCATTAAACATCCAGCCACAAAGCATTTACACAAGCCAATCATCTATCCTTTTGGGTAGACATGAAGCAACACCAAACTCTTTGGAAATAACTGACCAACTCCTTGCGGCAAAAGGGCAGTGGAAGAAAAGATGGTCCCAAGTTTCTTTACTTCCTAGGCAAAGACAACAAACCAAGGGGGAAATCACCCAATTTGGGAGCTTTCTTTGCAGCCTTTCGTGAGTATTTAGGTTTCTATAAGCCGTTGACCACCAGAAGAAGACTTTGATCTCCTATGGGACTTTGCACATCCAAATCCACTGGGTTATAGAAAAATAGATGGGATGAAGCTTTTGAACTTAATAACGGCGAATCAGGGAATTCTGGAGCTGCCACTTGCCACTTGTTCAGGGTTTGGCAAACCACCCATTACTATCAGCACTACACTTGTGGGTATTACTTAAAAGTTCTATTCGCTAGGCCTCTTTCCTTCTGATGTCGTAGCTCCCCCTTTTCAGAGGCAAGGAAGTGATTCTCCAATTTGGACAGTTGTTTTAAAAGAAGTTTGCAGATCTGTGAATTTATTTGCATAGGTTATTGGAAAAAAAACTTCTCTTCTTTTATCTTTAATACGAATTGTGATTGGTGGCTTGTAAAGTTGTTAGTCATTTGATAGCACTAAAAAAAAACAATTTCAGCTGTACCATTTAGAATATAAGAGAGCATATGTGGGTAACTAACGATTAAAATTGTTTTCTCATATTTTCTAAATAGAACAACTGAATTTTATTCAGTTTTTTTGTCTCCTGGCTTAACCAAATGTTTTTCCATTGAATTTTATTATTAAAGGCACATATTTGTTTTTCCAAACAACTCCCGGACTATAACTTCTTTCTCACATTCTGTTAGTCTAAGTATAATATTTAGGTTCTGTAAGTTCGGTTAAATGGTTTATTTTCTTGTAATTTTCCTTTTTGTTTGAAAGATATCTCATCCTTATCTGTATTAATAACTTCTTTTAATTAAAAATCTATTCCAAAAACAAGGCTCCTTAGCTTTTGATTTGCAAAGAAATTTGGCCTCCTTGCTACTCTCGGCTTAGTCCACCAGTCCACATATTCTGTACATTGCGATAAAAGGACAGGGCTTAATCCATGAAGAAAGCTAGTCTTATTTAGAATTATTAAGCTTTTGGTCCACTGATTTTACCATGGATCTATCATTTTGATTGATATAATGTTAACATTTCAGGTGCTTTCTGTAGCAGTATACAACCACTATAAGAGGATATATCATGCCTCATTGCAGAAAACGTTAGTTTGTAAGAGTTGTCTAGTTTTGTCATTTTTCCATCCTTTTCAAAATATTATTTAAATATGCTTAGTATTGCTTCCTGACGGTTAAGGAGTTTACGGTAATAGCCTATATTTTTAAAAAGCTAATATTAATATCCAGTGGAAAGATATTTCTGCAATGCTAATGATTGTGCTCTGCTTTGACTTGGTGTCTACATTTGCATTTAGATCAGGGCAAAGATCGCTGGGTATTCAATTGGAGAACGATGATAACGAAATTGTGGATCTGGAAAAGAGTAATGTGTTGCTAATGGGTCCTACCGGCTCAGGTATGATTGATTTTCTTCTGTATTTCTATTTTCTTTTTTTGTGTCAGAGAGCCTTGATTTTGTAAGAGTTTTTTCATTTACCATTTATGGAATCTCCAAGGATAGGGAAGACATTACTTGCAAAAACCCTTGCCCGTGTTGTGAACGTGCCATTCACTATTGCTGATGCTACTGCATTAACTCAGGCAAGTGCATTATCAGGATGACTACCTCTTCTTTCCCTGTTAATGCCCTTTTTTAAAACAAAATTAATTTAATTTAATTTGATTTTATATATTTTTTAATTAGAACAACTCATTAAAACCAGCTAAGTGTACAGGAAAAGGGGAGATAAGGAGTCTCCCAGGGTTGAGGGTTTATATGAAACACCCCCATTCCTAGTTAAGTTAATCAAGAAAAAGGAAAAATTACAAATTTTCCTTTGAAGAGCACGGCAAGAAGAGGCTGTAAACTGTACAATTTCCTAGAAAATACAAAAAATCTGTGAAGATTTCTGGAAATTTTCTTATTTTTTCCAATCTTGAGGAGCCCAAGAAACGCCTTTGTGACATTTTTCCGGATACCCTAACTTTTCTAAAAAGTCATGGACAAGAGAGAATTTCAGGGAGCAAAGAGGAAGTATCCTTTGGTTTACACCAAGTCGTATAAAAAGTTTAAAAAATAAACTCCCAGCTCTTAGTTGCAAAACCACATTGAAGAAAGAGATGGCCGATATCTTCCCCATTCTTGATTCATTTCAAGAAAAATCTGAGGAGAAAAATGCAACATAAGTTATTTGTTTTTTTAAAACTTATCTTCCGTTCAAGAATTTTGAGCTAAAGTTCATATGCGAAGTTCTAGGCCCCATTTGGTTCATGATCCGTTTTCGTTTTTATGTTTTCAAAAATAAAAAATACAAGAAAAACAATGAAAACGTGTTTGGTATACCTATTTTCAAAAACAACTCAAAAAATGACTTGTTTTAAAAAATGATAAAACGTTCTTTTCGTTGTTTTTTTATTTTGTTTTCAAAATAATGGAAACATGGGATACAACTATAAAAACACGGGATACATCCTTCTCTTCGTCAAACAATGTTGCATTATCTACGAACAATATTTTATATTTTTAATATCCAAATTCTCCCTAACTCTAAAGAAAAAAATACAAAACTATTGTTGTGTAAATAGTGTATATGGTTGATAGTGATGTTTTGGTTGTTATTTTTACATAATCATGTCAATTTTGATGTACTCTACCCCAAGCTTCGTACAATACAACTATCTTCTATTTTTTTTTAAAATTATAATTTCAATTCTAACAATTTTTTTAAGAATCAATTTCAACTACATTGATTTCTAATATTTCTCTAAAAAATAATAAAAATCAAGTAAATTCCTTCCCTTTAATTTTTTTATTTTTTTATTTTTATTTTTTTATTTTTATTTTTTTGAAGAAAATCAGTAACCGATTTAATCCAACCCACAACAAAAAGGAGATGAACAAAAAGAAGAATTTATTTTTCTTTTTCTTATTAGAAGAGACTCATTTTTCTTTTTCTTATTGAAAACTTTTCTTATTTCTTTCTCTCGTCATAAAGGATTTATTATTCCTCTTATAAATTGTACCACCTATTTCAAGAAATAAAAAATTCTTCCTATAAATTACAATTTTTGTTATTAGGCTTCATTTAATTGGTACATCATTTACATGATATATGTATGTATGTAAAGTATTCATTTATCAAAATTGTTAATAAGAACTAATCAAATTAAATTCATTTTTTTAAAAATGAATTTTACCAAACACATATTAATCTTAATATTTTCTTGTGTTTTCAAATTCATAATCCAACACAGTTTTCAAATTTTAAATTCAAATTTAAAGTTTTTAAATTGGAACGTTTTCAAATATAGTGGAAATAAGAAATTTGTTTTTGTTTTCTGTTGAATTCTTTAATTTCGAAAACAATTTTCAAATCACGAACCAAATGAGGCCTTATTCTTTTTTGGATTTTTCTCTTTCCAAATGAGTTTTATGCGATCTTTATCAAACATTGAAAAGAAAACTTTTCGAGTGGAGAGGCTTGATACAACAGAATAATTTTTAGGATTATCGAACAACTAGGCCAGTTTGTCTTCATGTTGAGTAGAGGGATAATTCAATGCTGATATTTTGTAATTTCAGCCAATGATTAACAGATTTGCCTT
This sequence comes from Luffa acutangula, assembly GCA_036850905.1. Lineage (NCBI taxonomy): Eukaryota > Viridiplantae > Streptophyta > Magnoliopsida > Cucurbitales > Cucurbitaceae > Luffa > Luffa acutangula. The sequence goes on along the minus strand of CM072099.1, from coordinate 48,232,471 downwards.
TTGAATTTATGAGGTTGGACATGTTTGGATGTGAAAGGTAGAGGGGTTGTTGAAGAAGTCATTTCATTTCTCTGTTTAACTTCATTTCCTTCGTGACTTGAGTTAGCATTTTGCAATTGCATTCCGAGCCCACTTGGCTAACAGAGCAGTAATTTTTGTTTAGGGTTTTGAATTTTACCGCAAATACTGAGGATAATTTTGTTCCAAAGTCCAAAGTTTTTTTGTGAAAATCTCCAAAGCCACTTGGCTAACAAAGCAGTAATTTTTGTTTTTGATTTTCCCAATTCCATGGCCACCTAACTCTTGGGGAAGGGAGGACAAAAGTTCTATGGATAAATGCAATTACGACTTTGGTGTGGGAGTTATGGCTTCAACAAAAGGAACATCAGTGGGAAGACGTCTTTGAGCTAGCCAAATTTCGGTTGTTGTTTGTGGAGCTCTTCTCTTAGCATTTTAGTAATCATAAAACTTTTTTTAAATTTGCCTCTCGAGCTCTTTTGTGGGAATTTGGAAGGAAAGGAATTGAACAGTTTTTAAGACAACTCTACTTCCTTGGACTTCTTTTGACTTCTTTTGTAATTATAAGCTTTAATCCTCCAAGATTGGAGGGCTTTGTTATTCTAGCTTTTTTGGGAAAGGGGCTTTCTCATCCCCCTGCCTAGATTCGATTTTTGTTTTTAGTAATACACCATCTCCATTGCTTCGTATAAAACAAAATTTAATTGTTTATGAGAGAGTTTCCCCCCCCCCCCCCCCCCCCCGGAATGCTCTCTCCTCTCTCCTCGTTCCTTCCTCCGTTCTTGCTTCATCCGTCGAATTCGGGTTTTAGCAGCCAATATTCTTTCTTCCTTTTCTTCCCTTGTTTCTAGCCTCCTTTCATCATAATCGTGTTCAAGTTGATTGTGGTCTTTATCTGAATGTCATGGAGGTGATAAGCCGTAAGATTATGAATTCTTTTTATTGTGTTTGGTCCGAAGAGGAACGCTTTTTTGTGGAAGATGTGGCTTTCAACAAGGTGATTTCTCTTTCTTCTTCCCTTTTGCTTTGGTTGGAGCGTTCGTTGGTTGAGATTTTGTGCCAGCCTATTCAGAAATTTTTTCGTAAGCAGTTTCGGGATGCTTTCGGGTTAATTCGTTTAGGTAAACTTCGTTCTTCTTCAGGCTGGTTTTTGCGCTGTGTTGTTTGGCCTTTTTCAGGTGGTAGACAATTCATCCATGTGCCAATTGGAAATTCCAAAATGGGTTGTTCTTTATTCAAGGAGCTTGTGGTCGATTCCATTAGGAGTTTAATGGTTTCTAATGCTTCAGTTGCTTCTGGGGAGGTACCTCCTATGAGTTTTGCTGAAACTCTAAAGTTTCCTTGAAATCATTAGTGCAAGGTTCTGGGGCTGTTGGTGTTTCTAAGAATTCTTCAGTTCTTCAAAAACGAAAGGTTTCTTACTGGATTAGAAAAAATCAGGAGGTTTTGAACGTTAATTTTGCAGATTTTTGGGTGGTGTCCAGATTATTTGCCCACAATAGTTGGAAAGATATTATTGAGGTTTTGGAGTTTCATTTCAAATCGAAGATTTCGATCAATCCGCTTTTTGCAGATAAAGCATTGCTCAAATTTGAAGATGATAATGTTGTTAGTTCATTAGATATGGTTGGGAAATGGAAGGTCTTTGGTAATTTTCATCTTTTGCTTGAAAAATGGAACAAAGAGCGTCATAGTCATCCCTGTTTTATGGAGGGTTATGGTGGTTGGATTTCAATCAAGAATTTGCCTTTAGATTATTGGTGTCGACAATCTTTTGAAGCAATTGGAGAATATTTTGGGGGTTTAGTAAACATTTCAAGTGAAACTCTTAACATGACTATTGTTTCAGAAGCTAGAATTCAAGTTAAAACAAATCTATGTGGTTTTATGCCGGCTACAATTGAACTTAAAGATAGTTTTAGAGGGAATGTTTATCTTCATTTTGGTGATGTGTCTACTCTGGATTCTCCGAAAATTATTCACCATAGTCTTGAGTTGAGCGATTTTTCCAACCCAATGGACCTTTTTCGAATCAAACAAGTAATGGAAGATGAAGGGTTTGATTCTCAAATTCAAAATCCAGATGTTGAACACTATGGAAAAATTCTGGAAATTCCTTCTGTATCAAGGGACCCTAAGGTAATTTACAAGTTTGTTCAATTACCTTGTGATGATAGTAATATTAACGGGTTTTCTGTTTTGCCGAATATTTCTGAAGTTGAAGAGTCAACGAGATTTAATTTTGATGATGCTTTATTATCAAGAAAGTCCTTTTCAGATTCCCCTGTAATGGGAAAGGCCTTTTCGAATATTGTAAAGGCCTGTGGTAATTTTCAAGAACATGCAGTAATTGAGAAAGAGAAAGAGTTATTTAATTTTAATGTTGAAGACCTTGCAGTAATTGAGAAAGAGAAGGAGTTATTAAATGCCAGTGGGCTGCATGTCTATGGTTTTCCTTCTGCCGAGAGTATATTTTCCAAGGAGCCTTTGCATGAAGTGGGGGAGGTTTTTAAGAAAAATAAGGAGGATGCTGTATTTATTGAAGAGATAGTAAATGATGGGGAGGTTCTTAAGAATAAGGAGGATGCTGCATTTATTGATGAGTTAGTAAATGATATTTTAACCCAAGTTTCAAATATGGCAGATAAGTCTTTATCTCAGGGGCAACCTTTCAAATGTCCAGCAATTCATAACCCAGAGGCTTCTTCACATGTGAACTCGGTTTAGGATTTTTTCAATTCAGATTCAAATGAAAATTATTCTTTGTCTGAATTCTTGGACTCCGGTATTCCATCTAGTGTTAAAGAAGTGCATGATAATTTATGTAAATCTTATTCTAAATATTATGTGCGAAAGAAAGGGCCAAGTGTGGAAGGTGATATTTTAAAGGTTAATGCTGATGTTTTGGAAGAAGTTGTCTCTAAGGTTTTGGTTCCTCAAGAGTCTATTTTAAATCAGGATTCTTCAAAGGCTGCAGACAAGTCAAATGATTTTGCAATCAATAGTTGTAATATTGGGCCAGAAGGTGTGCTTTTCACAAGAGTTCTTTTTCCCTCTTCTAAAGATAGTTTGCCGGCAAATGCTTCATCACATTGTGGTAATGAAGATTTAGATGATGAGTCAGAGGTTAGTATGAGCAGTGAAGAGATTGATTTTCCTCCGGAAAATCTTTTGAATGTTGATAGTTGTGATATCTCGGTAAATGATGATTTGAATTTGCTCTTTTCTTCTCCATCAAAATCTAATGCTTCAAGCAAGAAGATTGTGGACAACTTTAAGTCTTCAATTCCAACTGCTTCAGATAATTTAGAATTTTAGATACTTTTTCTGCTCTTATTAAAGCCAGTGGTCTACAGTTCAAGGAAATTCTGTCATCCCCATTGTTGGAAGCAACTAAGCAGTACTAGGGTTGTTCTTTGCATCATTTAAAGGCCCTTCATGAAGATTATTTCCTGGAACACTAGAGGTTTGGGGGATGTCTCCAAAAGGATTAAGTTGAAGAAATTTTTGCAAAATGTAAGTCCGGATATGGTTCTTATTCAAGAGACTAAATTGTCTTCTATTGATGGGAGGTTTGTTAAAACTCTTTGGAGTTCTAAGGAGGTAAATTCAGCTTCTTATTGAATCAACTAAGAAGCTTTTTATATTTGATGCTCAAGAGGTGCTGAAAGTTTCTTCTAGGTTCAACTGCAAGATTGAAAATCTTCCGATTTTGTATCTTGGGCTTCCTTTGGGAGGTCATCCGAATTCTATTTCTTTTTGGCAACCAGTATTGGATAAGATTGGTAAAAAACTAGACAGATGGAAGCGTTTTAACCTTTCGCGAGGAGGAAGATTGACGTTATGTTCCTCGGTTCTTTCAAATATTCCATTATATTATTTCTCCCTTTTTGTAATGCCTCCTCAGGTAAGTATTGAGCTGGAGCGTATGTTGCGGAATTTTTTCTGGGAAGGTAAGGAAGGAGGTAAGATCAATCATTTAGTCCGATGGAATTTGGTTTCTAAGTCTAAAAAAGATGGTGGCTTAGGAATTGGTGCTCTAAAGCATCGAAACCTTGCATTGATTGCTAAATGGGGGTGGCGCTTTATGAATGAGCCTCATGCTTTTTGGAGGAAAGTAATCATCAGTATTCATGGTAGTTCTTCATTTGAATGGCACACGGTAGGTAAGCATGTTGCTAGTCTTAGAAGCCCTTGGATGAATATTTCTAAAGTTTGGAAGAAGTTCGAAGCTTTTGCAAGTTTCAAATTGGGTAATGGTCGGCGAGCTTTTTTCTTTCATGACATTTGGTGTGGAGAGGTTTCTCTTAAGTCTCGTTTTCCAAGACTTTACTATTTCCTCGTCACCTAATGGTTCGGTCTCGGAATTTTGGGATTGTCATCATAATTCTTGGTATATTGTTTCTCGAAGATTTCTAAAGGATGAAGAATTTGCGGATTTACAATCTTTGTTAGGTGTTTTGGACTCTTTGGTGGTTGGTTCATCTGATGATGCTCGTGTTTGGTCTCTTGAAAATTCTGGTCAGTTTACCGTTAGCTCTTTGTCTCATCAACTTGGTTCGAGTTTCCCCATTCAATCGGATTTGTTTTGGGCCATTTGGAAATCTAAAAGCCCTAAACGAATAAATATTTTGATGTGGATTATTTTGATTGGTAGTTTGTATGCTTCTGATGTTCTTCAAAGAAAATTGTCGTTCTTCAGCTTATTTCCTTCGATTTGTCCTCTTTGTTTGAAGGCAGGAGACTCCGCATTGCATCTGTTCTTTGAGTGTGCTTATTCACAACTTTGTTGGTCAAAGTTCTTTACTATTTACAATTTGCAGTGGGTTTTTTCAAATTCCGTAAAAGAGATTGTGCTTCAACTGCTTATTGGTCCTTCTTTTTCTTCAAGACCGAGATTATTATGGATTAATGGTGTTAAAGCTTTGATATCAGAAATTTGGTTGGAAAGAAATCAGAGGATTTTTGAAGATAAAGCGTGGCATTCTTTAGCTCGTCTAGAATCAGCTTGCTTAAAGGCTTCTTCTTGGTGCACTCTTTCTAAATCTTTTGTAGCTTTCTCTTCACAGGATATTTGTTTTAAATAAGGTTTAGGGTTGTACAACTGTGTCCTTGAGTTCTAAACAAAATAATGAAAAGTCGCCAATACTTTCATAATTAGTCCGTATCACACGAATTAAAAACCCTTTTTAAATACAGTTTGCACATCCCAATAACATCACAAAAATTCTTCCCTTGAAGGTAAAATAAAAGTATATGGTACAATAACAATACAAGGGTCATATTGTTAGGAACCCGAACACTAGGAACAAACTTAGATATATATTGCAATATCAAAAGAAAATTACAATATAAAAATAGCCTTTCGAGAGGGCTATCTCTCTCCCAAGAGTCCCACAATGGACACTCCTACTAAAATTCTCCACACCCTAAAGACTCCATAAACTACCCTATTTATAACCAAGGCACACCTAAGGCTCCCTAGCTATTTACTATTATACCCTTACTACCCTTCTAATACTATTCCCCAAATATACCATACTAATACCCTTACACATATTCCCCTAGCATTCTAGTTTTTATCTCTTTTCTTTTTCACAGAGTTTATGGCTTGAGAGTAATAGGTATTTTTAAAGGCTCGGAGAGGTCTGTGGAAGAGGTTTGTTCTCTTATGAGGTTTAATACCTCTCTGCTACTAAGGATTTTTGTGATTATCCTTTAAGCTTATTCTTTTGGATTGAAACCCTTTTTTCCATTGTTAGGTCATATGTTGTTTGGCTCCTTTTCAGATTTTTTGTATTCTTTCCTTTTTCCCATGGAAGTTCAATTTAGATAATGACCTTACTTGGAGAGGATCTGTTCTATAGGTTGTACAGCTGTGTCCTTGAGTTCTAAGTTCAGTTTCGATAAAACTATATATGCTATACCCATTAGTAATTGGTAAGCACTACATTTTTTTTCTCTTGTTTCTATATCAAGAATTTTTAGCCTCAATCATCTCAAATGTTTTACTACAATAAATAGTTCAAAATATTATTACCTGTATTTTTCAGTTGGCTCAGGAGATTTTAAATTCTCACTCTCCCCCCTTTTCAGGCAGGTTATGTTGGAGAAGATGTGGAATCCATATTGTACAAGCTCCTTCTGGTATTAACTTATTTGTTTTCTCCTCTTGTGTCTCAATTATATTGTAGGGATTTTATTTATCATTCTCATCAGTCATCTGTATGGTTCAATTTTGTACCATCCATATCTATATAACATAAAAGAGCCTGGGCTCTTGGAGTCTTAGCCTCTTAGCCTTGTTGAGGGATTCTCTTGTCGGTCTCTTTTTTGGTGGTTTCTCAACCCTTCTTCCTCTAGTGAGTCAATCTTTTCTATTCTTTGGAGAGTAAAAATCACGAGGAAGGTAAGATTCTTCATTTGGCAAGTCATCCACGAAAGAGTTAATACGATTGATAAGCTCTTGAGGAAGATGACTTTGTTTGTTGGTCTGTTTTGTTGCATTTTATGTCAGAAGATTTGGACCATATTTTATGGAATTGCGACATTTGCCTGTTCGGTGTGGGGTTTTTTTTTTTTTCGGGCGAGACACTTCAAATACTATAGAGAGATGATCCAGGAGTTCCTCCTCCATCCGCTGTTTTGCGATAAAGGGGAGGTTTTTATGGTTAGCTTGGGTGTGTGTTGTTTTATGGGGTCTTTGGGGTGAGAGAAATAATAGAGTTTTTCGTGGTCTTGAGACGGGTCCTTCTGATGTTTGGGCCCTTGCTAGATTTTATGTTTCTCTCTAGGCCTCGGTTTCTAAGGTCTTTTGTAATTATACTCTAGGTTCTATTATTTTGGATTGGCGGCCTTTCTTTTAAGGGAGGTCTTTTGTGGGCTGGTTTATTTTGCATGTCCTTGTATTCTTTCATTTTTTCTCAATGAAAGTTGATGTTTATATAAAATAAATAAATAAATAAAATGGCTCGTATTTTCTCAATGAATTGGAAATACTAGCAAAAGAAAAAAAAGAAATTGATTCATAAAGCAATCATTTTTGATAAAGAGCCAACTTTCATTGAGAAAAAATGAAAGAATACACGAATGTACAAAAAAAACAAGCCCACAAAAAAACGGGTCCAATTAAAGGAAGGGACCCCAATCAAGCAAAATAAGACCTAATAGATAATTACAAAAAAATTTCGAAACCGAAGCCCAAAGAGATACATGGAACCTAGCAAGGGACCACACATCCCTTGGTTGGGATATTTTTCTTGCCTTTGGAATAGAAGAGAAGTAGTAGTTTTGGCATCCAAATATGGTAGGGTCAGGTAGTTGTCTTGTGAGAAAACAGTGGAGGTGTGTGCAAGCTGACTTGAAAACTTAAGATATATAACAATAAAGAAAAAAGAAAAAGAAAAAACCTCAAGGAACTATTTTCCAATAAGTTTTCCCTTGGATGATGGATTTGGGGTATGTACCTGATAGACCCCAGTGAAGTACGTTTATAGCAGGAGACGAAAGAAGAATGGAGAGGGGACTGTTATCAGTTAGTTAAGGTTGTTAGAGTTGGTTATATGAGTCTGTTATGTATAGCCTATATAGTTAGTAGTCTGAAGGGTAGTAGGTACCTTTTGTGTAGAATTGTGTGAGAGGTGAGAGGGAGAGATAGGAAGCTCTCGAAATCTTCCTGTGGTGTAAAGGTTACTTTGTTCATAAATAATAGCAATAATCTATCATTTTGGTATCCGAGCCAAGATTTTTTTTCGTACTCCAGTTGATGATGTCTACTCGTATGGAATCGCGAATGGAAGCCTTGGAGGCCGGTCTCGCTGCGCAGGGCAAAGAGATTGCGGCAATTCATTACTCGATGAACAACTTTTCTGACATGGGTTTACAGATGAAAGAAAGTTTTTCCACAATGGCTGCGCACTTCGAAAGTATGAAAGCTGAGAAGGTTGCTTCGGTTAGGGACCAACCCCGCAAATCCGATGAAGCGGCAAGTGCCGCGAATCTCGTGGAGATCGACGCCATCGACCTGCAAACCTTGACCAAAGCATTGGCACCCGTCTTCGACTTACGCCTGAGGAAGTTGGAAATTCCGGTATTTTCCGGTGCAAACCCGTATGAATGGCTTCATCAAGTCAAACGTTACTTTGAAGTAAATCGTTTGACAGATTCAGAGAAAGTTGGTGCAGTGGTGTTATGCCTCGATGCAGTAGCCTTGAAGTGGTATTACTATGAACAGAAACGCAAGCCAATTGGATGCTGGGAGTAGTTTCGCCGGCTACTGTTGAAGCGTTTCTTGTTGACAAAAGAGGGTAGCCTTCACGAAAGATTCTTTGCCCTCAAACAGGAGATGACTGTAGCCGAGTATCGGGAAAAATTTGAAGATTATTCAGCACCCTTGGACAACCTGGACGATGCTACGTTGGAAGGAAAGTTTATTGATGGGCTGAAAGAAGACATCAAGATCAAGCTACGAGTAGCAAAGCCCGTTGGGCTGGACATGGCAATGGAAACGGCCCAGAAGTTGGAAGATGAATTACTCCACTTTTTTTTTTGAACAAGATACAAACTTCTCATTGAAATAATGAAAAGGTACAAACATATTCGAAAGAAATAAACCCCATGGGGAATGAAAGTAAAAGGACAACATGAGTCGACTTGCTTAAAACCTAGTGATGAAAAATGAACATGTCCCAATTCGTACAAATATAAGCATGGAATAATTATCACAACAAATCAGGGAGAGAACACAATGAGATGCTTTATCGAATTCTTCCATCCAAGCTACAGACTTGACTTCAAAACCCCTTCGGATTCTCTCAAACCAAAGATCTGAAATTAAAGCTTTGACAGCATGACCACGTGGAGATAACCAGCCCATATAATAATTGAAGGGAGATTCGACTTGCAAAATATCAAAGACCCACTGAACCTTCAGGCTACTTATACTTACAATGGAGCTTCACAGACTAAATCCCTGGATTTGACTTCAAACTATGTGGGCTTTGGTTCGTATACTTCATTTACCTTTTAGCAGAATATTTGTTTCTCCAATCAGCTTCTAACTTTGAATTAGGCTTGCAATTTGAAAATGCTCCAAGCCCACCTCTCCTTAAGGGCTATCATTGACCTGCCTGCCAAAAATTAGAACATTATTAGCCCTCAAGCACTTGCCTCCTAAACCAGGCCTTTGACATCTGCCCATCCAAAGATTGTTCTTGCAACCCAGAAAGGTTGAACCCATGCCTTTTATCCACTGAGTACATGTAGTATCTAGAACCCATTGCCATTAGACAAGGACCTTTTTCTTCATCATAGAGTCTAATGGCTGATTTTCCATAGACTTCCACAAATGACCAGCCAAATTCCTTGGAACTCCATAAGGATTTAAAGAATCTCGAATCAATTGCAGCTTGTTTAGTCTCCAGAATTAGAACTAAATCAGGGCAAATATTTTGTAGGAATTTCTTCAAAGACACCCTTTTAGACTTATCACCGAGACCCCTAATATTCCACGAAACAATATTCATAATTGATTAAAAAAGGATCAAACAGTCACTTTAGAAGACTGGGGCGAAATTTTGCACAACTTAAATCCACAAATATCAACTAGCGAAGAGAATTGGTTTGTAATTTGTGAAGGTGATAATAAAGACTCATGAATAATTGAATCTTGAGAGCCTAAACCATCAACATTCTCAGAAAAAATAGATTTCAAAGACTCACCAATTTGATCCTCTGAAAAGTGTTCCACACTATCCTCTTTATCTAACAACTGATCAGAATCTTCACTGCTAACACTAACCTTAGACTCATCGTCTGAATCCACTGGAGAATGAATACTATGATTGAAGGATCTACCAATACCTCTAACGAAAACATCACTCCCCCCGGAATTTCAATAGAAGATTCCTTAAATTTCTTGGCCTGAAACAACCCATTTCCAGGACTGTCATTTGAAGATCCCGAAGCCTTTTTGACAGCAATTAAATGGGTACATTCAGACTCTAAATGATCCGCATTAATGTTGGACTTAACAGCCAATGAAAGAGAAGATTTTTTTCGAGAATAGGTCTTTAATGCTACCTGCTGGACAACATTATTTAAATTACAATTAACGGCATTAAAATGCTTAGAAGGAGGTTCAAAAACCTGAGATGGCTGGACTTCTTGAGGGCTGAGATCATTAAACACATTGACAACTTTAGATGGAGAGAGAGCAAAAACCGGCTCATTAATGCTGACATTAAAACCTTTACATCCAGCCTAATTAATGCCCTTATCATGCAATGAAACACCTTTTGGGGAACCCAACGCCTCATTAAAATGATCTTTCTCTCTTGAAATCTACTGTAAATCTTTATTCAACTTACAACTACTGTCATTAATCATCTTGGGTGGAGGATCATAACAACCAACACAATCAATTCGTTCCTCATGCACCAAGTCAACCTTTGAGTGAACCAACTCCCCATTAAATTCCTCCTGATAACGATAATTAAATGGCAACTCACTCAACCTTTCCCCTTCATTAACAAGATCCAATTCTTCATCCAAAATCACTTGCCTAACCCTAATTAAATCCAGGGAATTTGAAAAGTCATTGACATCTAACTTTTTTCTTGAAACAAACTTCAAATTTCTATCCTCTAGGGAATTAATATCACCATATCTTAATGAAAATTCATGTTTATTACCAATCTTAACCTTAATATCAGCTGGGATAAATCCACAAAAATTATTTTCTACTTCAATGTAGGCTTTAGAACAATTTAACAAATTAAGCGTATTGGAAGAAATACTAACCAACCCTCCAAGGTTCCTTCCAATAGCTTCAAAGGAGTCACGATGCCATAAATTCAAAGGAAGATTTTTGATAGCAACTCTTTATAATCTTCGGCTCTGAATGGATCTCAGAGGACCAATATTCCAATTTCAAATGAAGGTTCCCAAATTTCTTCCACTTGCCATTCGCAGAAGAATCCAAACCACCCTCTGCTACATGAATCAAAGCTTTATCATCCATGAAGGGGTTAATCAAGACGGAAGATTTAAAGAAATTCTCAAGGGCAATCTTAACATCCCCCAAGAATAATGAGCCATCAATCTAGAAACAACAAGTGAGCTTTCCAAATCTATTTCTAGTACATCCCAATTCTTGCGAACCCAGTAAGCTTCTTCATTGACGCCTTTAACATTTCTTATTGAATCATCCAAGGAAACTGAACTTTTTATAAAGCCACCTTGCTTAACCACTTCAGCATTGGGAAAGGCTTGACCTTCTGAAACTTTATCAAAAAACGGAGGACACTCCTCATTGCTCAACAATGACCGATTTGGCTGATTCTCATATGAGAGAATTTTAAGAATGAAATCCCTAATCATTTCCCAAAAAACATACCATCCCTTCCTGGAACTTGAAAAATTCTTCTCCCACCCGTGGAAGGCCAAACAACATATTCAAAGAACCATTCATTATCCGAGAAGAACTTAATCAACCTAATGACTCCAAATTCTTCCTTAATTTTCTGACGAAAGAAAGAAGAAACAGGATTTTGTAAAATCTCAACTAACACTTTTTCAAGCCACTACAAAAAGGAAATGGACAATGGGATCAAATGCTTCTTGCACGTATCTTCAACAAAATAGATATTTCCTTCCCTCCCGATACAAAAATACCTATTCTGAATACAGCAGTTGATGACTTCCATTGAAGAAGGAGGATGGAACAACCAGAGAAGAAACAAAACAGCAGCTATAAAAAATTGGCAGACAATCTGTGGCACGAATCAATGGATGAAGGCTAAGAAATGACACTGGTCTAGCAGATGAAGGCTAACGGAAAGGGAAGAGAGGAGAGAGGAGAGAGGAGAGCATTCCGGGGGGCGTTTTGGTCTGTATAAGCTTCTTCAAGGAGGACTATTATAACTCCATCAGATCATTGAAACAAAGTTGTGAAATGAGGAATTGGAATTAAGAGAGAATCTTTGTGTGGACATAACAATTAAGTGTTCTCCTCCCCCTTTTCAGGTTTTAGGACATAGCAACTCCTTCACCCTTTAGGAAAGTTTCTCACATTCTTCCTTTAGGAAAGTTTCTCACATTCTTTAGTTGTGGGTGGAGATTTCTAGAGATGTTAGGGGAAATTGGCTTATTACTCCACTTTGAAGAAAAATATTTTGGATCTACCTTCAGTCCGAAGCCCATAGCCCGGACCAATTCAACGGCCCAGTCCAAAACGCCCACGTACGGCGCGGGTGCCACGACCCGTACAGTGTCCGTTAACCCAAGTAAGTTGGGTGCCTCTGTTCGTCCAGATTCAACTTCTAGATCGTCTGAGATGACGTTAAAAAAAATGACCGTTGCTGAGCTTCAAATGAAGAGAGAAAAAGGCTTATGCTACTGCTGTGAGGAAAAGTTCTTTCCTGGCCACCGGTGTAAGAAGAAAGAACTCCAAGTAATGGTGGTGCAAGAAGATGAGATGGATCTTGATCAACATGCCGAAGATGTCGCCATGCAAATAGCTGAATTAGAGCATGACGACAATGCTCTCCCGATGAAGGACCAACATGAACCAGAAATGGTGGCCTTGCAGTCAATGACGAGTGTTGGGTCTCCGAAGACCATCAAACTAAGAGGGCTAATCGGAGCAACAGAAGTGGTCGTGCTGATCGATAGCGGAGCGACCCATAACTTCATTGCGTTACAGCTTGTTGAAACGTTGAAGTTACCTCTCAGCGACACAGAGGGGTACAAAATTATTTTAGGGACAGGATCGGGGTGCCCAGATATGCAAAGATGTGGTTCTATCTTTGGGTTCGATTACAGTAATGCAAGATTTTTTGCCAATCGCCTTAGGTACAACCGATGTCATCCTAGGCGTCAAATGGTTGGAAACGTTGGGGGATGTCACTTCTAATCACCAAACCGTGCAGTTGAGCTTCACGATTGATGGGAATATAATGGTATTGCATGGTGATCCATCGTTAATACGTTCTCAAGTCACGTTGAAGACGTTGATGAAGACCCTGAAACTCGAGAAACAAGGTTTTTTAGTAGAATTTTGCGCTTTGCAGCAGCAGGTCGAGTCTTCAACAGAGGTGTGGGACGATGCTCCCCTAGTAATCCGTTCTGTGCTGGCAAGTCACAGTTCAGTGTTCCAACCGCTACCTGGTCTACCCCCAATCGTGAGTTAGACCACTCAATCGAGCTGTTTCCCGACACTGTCCCGGTTAATGTACGTCCGTACAGATATTGTTGGTTTCTGTATTTTATTTTTTCCTTAATTAGAATTATTTGCTGTAATTATATTGTATTTAGTTTGTGTATCTTTTCCTTATTTGTAATTAGGTCTTTCTCTCCTTAAGTAAGACCTTTTTTGTGCCTAGAATTTTTATTATTCAGATTATTCAATAAGAAATATACCTTTTTGCACATGGTATCAGAGCAAAGGTAAAACCCTAAAATTTCTAACCAAACCCTAGCCGCCACAATAGCCGTCGCCGCCGCCGTTTAAGTCGCCGCCGCCGCCGTTGTTTAAGTCGCCGTCGTCCGCATCTTACCCAGCGCCACCGTTCGATTCCCACCCAGCCACCACCGTTATCCAAGTGCGAGAAGATCCGTAGCCACGATACCATCAAGCCGCCGACTGACGCAATCACGACCCGCGACCCGGACTCACCCGCACGCTTGCTCGGTGACCCGAACCTCGCGTCGCCTCTGCAAGTCGCCCCTTTCTGTCCACTCCGTGACCCGTGATTGTTTGCTCCGTCAACTCTGGCCACTCGTCGTCTCCGGTTTCTGTTCATCCGCCGGGAATTTTTTTTTTCTTCACTTTCGGTTTTGTTGGACTGAGTGATTGGTGCTGGTGTAACTTGGTTCTCATTGAAGTACCAAATTGGTTTTTGGGTGTATTTTTTCTCTTCACAGCAGCTAGTTCTCAAATCTCCAAAATAGTAACATGTCCGAAGAGAAGTCATTGATGACTAAACTCTCGGACTCACGTACTCATCCCACTTTCCAAATTACAACCATCCGTCTTAATGGGGACAATTTTTTACTTTGGTCTCAAAGTGTTCGGATGTATATTCGAGGACAAGGGAAGATAGGCTACCTTACGGGAGAGAAAAAAATGCCGAAGAAGGAGGACCCTTTGTTTGCTACTTGGGATGCTAAAAATTCTATGGTAATGACGTGGTTAGTAAACTCTATGATTGAGAAGATAAGTCGCAACTATATGTGTTACTCGACTGCAAAGGAATTATGAGAGAGTGTAACTGAGATGTATTCTGACTTGGGCAATCAATCCCAAATGTTTGAACTGAATCTCAAACTGAGAGACATTCGCCAAGGCGGAAATACAGTGACCGAATACATTCACTCTTTGAAAACAATCTGGCAAGATCTAGATCTGTTTGACACTCATGAATGGGAATCCACTAACGATCAAACTCATTACAAGAAAGTCGTAGAGGATGATCGTATTTACAGATTCCTTGCTTGCCTTAATGATGAATTCGATGAGGTTAGAAGTAGAATACTTGGTGAGAATCCTCTCCCAAATATTAATGAAGTTTACTCTGCAGTTCGTAGGGAAGAGAGTCGTCGCAATGTCATGCTTGGCAAGAAATCTATCAGTACAGTTGAAACGTCTGCTATGGTGGTTGAGGCTACTGCACATAAGGCTTCTACTCAACCCACCAAACCTCGAGTATGGTGTGACTACTGTAATAGGCATCGGTTAACTTGAGTGTATTTGTTAGCTAAAAAGTCTGAGGTCAAAGATATCTTTATTCGCTTTTACAATATGATTGAGAATCAATTTCAAACTAAAATCTGTATTTTACATTCTGATAATGGGACTGAATACTTTAACACATATCTAGAGGATTTTTTAAAGGATAAAGGAATTCTCCACCAATCTACCTGTCGTGATACTCCACAACAAAATGGGATTGCTGAGCGAAAAAATAGACATTTATTTGATGTTGCTCGTGCTATTATGTTTTATATGCATGTTCCTAACTATTTGTGGGGAGACGCAGTCCTTACCGCTGCTTATCTCATAAACTGGATGCCCTCTAAGATTTTGGCCTTTAAAACTCCTCTTGATCAACTTAGAAATTTTTATCCCACTGTTCGTTTGTATTCCGATTTACCGATAAAATTTTTTGGGTGTACTGCATATGTTCATCTCTCTAGTCCTTCTCAGTCTAAACTTGACCCTCGTGCTGTTAAATGCATTTTTTTAGGCTATGCTTCAAACAAAAAGGGTTATCGATGTTTTGATCCTTTAACCAAAAAATACTTTGAAAGTATGGATGTATTGTTTGTGGAGAACCAACCTTTTTTCAGCCAAAATTCTCTTCAGGGGGAGATTTCTAGCTTGGAAGAAAATTTTTGGGATACTTCCCCCTTCCTAAAATCATATGTTCTGAGACTACTAGCACTTCTATGCCAAACATGGAAAGTTCTATTTCAGGGGGAGAAATTCTACAAAATGATCTCATTGATCGAAATCCTGAACTTCAGGTTTATACTAGAAGGACATTACATCAAAAGAACGGGGATCAAATAGTGGACTTGTCACGATACCAATCTACTGCTCCGACGAATGATACTGAAGATTCAGGTAACCAATCTTCTCCTGATATCTCTGACCTTGATATCCCAATAGCCCATAGGAAAGGTGTCCGTAATTGTACCAAATACCCTATTGCAAATTACCTTTCTTATCATAGATTGTCTGATAATCATAAAGCCTTCACCTCTAGGATAACCAACCTATTTATTCCAAGGAACATACAGGAGGCCCAGAATGATCCGAATTGGAATTTAGCAGTTATGGAAGAGATGAATGCGCTGAAACAGAATTGTACATGGGATGTAGTTGAACTACCAAAAGATAAGAAAACTGTGGGGTGCAAATGGGTATTCACTATAAAGTGCAAAGCGGATGGTGATATTGAACGATACAAAGCCAGATTAGTTGCTAAAGGCTTTACTCAAACCTATGGAATTGATTATCAAGAAACGTTTGCTCCAGTGGCTAAGATTAACTCTATAAGAGTACTCTTATCTATTGCTGTTAATTCAGATTGGCCTCTTTATCAGCTTGATGTAAAAAATGCATTCCTCAATGGTGACCTTGAAGAGGAAGTATTTATGGACTTACCACCAGGCTTTGAAGTGGATCTTGGAACTAACAAAGTTTGCAGGTTAAAGAAATCTCTATATGGCCTTAAACAGTCTCCTAGGGCGTGGTTTGAACGATTTGGGAAAGCTGTTACTAGCTATGGTTTCCTTCAGAGTCAGACAGATCATACTATTTTCTATAAGCACACTGGAAATGACAAGATGGTTGTGTTAATAGTGTATGTTGATGATATCATTCTTACAGGTAATGATGAGGTTGAACTGAATAGTTTGAAGGAAAAACTAGCCAATGAATTCCAAATCAAAGACTTGGGAACTTTGAAATATTTCCTAGGGATGGAATTTGCTAGATCAAAAAAGGGTATCCTTGTCAATCAAAGGAAATATATTATTGATCTGCTTCAAGAGACAGGCTTACTTGGTTGTAGGACATCAGAAACTCCTATTGAACCAAATTTGAAATTACAGGCTGCAACAGAGAAAGAGGTAAGAGATAAGGGAAAATACCAAAGACTTGTGGGAAGACTTATTTACTTATCTCATACTCGTCCTGATATTGCTTTTGCAGTTAGTATGGTTAGCCAATTTATGCATGCCCCAGGGTCAACTCACTTTGAGGCAGTCTACAGGATCCTAAGATACTTGAAAGGAACTCCAGGAAAAGGCATATTTTTTAAGAAACATGATCACTTACATGTTGAAATTTACACTGATGCTGACTGGGCAGGTAGCACAACAGATAGGAGATCTACTTCTGGGTATTGCTCATTTGTTGGAGGAAATCTAGTTACCTGGCGTAGTAAAAAACAAAGTGTGGTAGCCAGAAGTAGTGCAGAAGCAGAGTTCAGAGCTTTAGCTCATGGCATTTGTGAAGGTATTTGGATAAAACGACTGCTTGAAGAATTGAAAATTGTCCAAACACAACCTATGCGCGTCTACTGTGACAATAAGGCGGCCATCTCCATAGCTCACAATCCAGTCCTTCACGATAGGACAAAGCATATTGAAGTTGATAAACACTTTATAAAGGAGAAAATTGATACTGGGGTAATATGTATCCCCTATCTCCCTACAACGGAGCAAATTGCTGATGTGCTAACTAAGGGACTTCCAAAATTACGTTTTGACAAGTTGATTAACAAGCTGACAATGGAAGATATCTTCAAACCAGCTTGAGGGGGAGTGTTGGTTTCTGTATTTTATTTTTTCCTTAATTAGAATTATTTGCTGTAATTATATTGTATTTAGTTTGTGTATCTTTTCCTTATTTGTAATTAGGTCTTTCTCTCCTTAAGTAAGACCTTTTTTGTGCCTAGAATTTTTATTATTCAGATTATTCAATAAGAAATATACCTTTTTGCACAGATATCCTTAGAGCCAGAAAGACGAGATTGAAAAGTTGGTCGATGAAATGCTCACCGTGGGCATAATTCAACCCAGTTCAAGCGCTTTCTCCAGCCCGGTTCTGTTGGTAAAGAAGAAGGATGGGAGTTGGCATTTCTGCATTGATTATAGAGCTCTCAACAAGGTAACGGTTCCGGACAAATTCCCTATTCCTTTGGTTGACGAGCTGCTGGATGAATTGGTTGGGGCAGTGATTTTTTCTAAAATCGATCTCAAGTCCGGGTATCACCAGATACGACTCAGGGATGTTGATGTCCACAAGTCTGCATTCCGCATGCACGAAGGACATTACGAGTTCCTTGTAATGCCATTTGGTCTGAGGAATGCACCCTAGACTTTCCAAGCCATAATGAATAGAATATTACGGCCATTTCTACGCAAGTTTGTACTGGTTTTCATGGATGATATTCTTGTATACAGCAAATCGGTTGCAGACCATGCTGAACATCTGAATCTGGTGTTAGGTGTATTGAAGGAGAATCAGCTTGTGGCCAACAAAAAGAAGTGTAGTTTTGCATTGAGACAGATTGAGTATTTGGGCCATTTTGTTTCTGGAGAGGGAGTGTCAGCAGATCCCTCGAAGATATTAGCAATGGAGCAATGGACGGTGCCAAGAAACATTAAAGAACTTTGCGGATTCTTGGGGCTCACAGGATATTATCGAAAGTTTGTCGCAAATTATGGAGTGATTGCCCATCCGCTAACTCAACTGTTACGAAAAGACTCTTTTGAGTGGAGTAATGAAGCCTTTGAGGCTTTCCTTCGGTTGAAACATGCCATGACAACTGCCTCGGTGCTGGCTTTACCGGACTTTAACAAAACCTTCATAATTGAGGCTGATGCATCAGGAGTGGGAGTTGGAGCAGTCCTTATGCAAGATGGCCACCCAATTGCATTTTTTAGTCATGCCTTAGCTCCTTTACACCGCAACAAGGCTATCTATGAACTTGAGCTTATGGCAATCGTTATGGCTGTTCAAAAATGGCGGCCCTACCTTCTCGGAAGGAAATTTCTGGTAAGAACAGACCAAAGCGAGAGTTCATCCTAGAACAAAGACTGGTGGTAGGGGAATACCAAAAATTGCTCACAAAATTATTGGGATACGACTTCGACATTGCTTACAAACCTGGAGTAGAGAACAGAGTGGCCGATGCATTGTCTAGACTCCCAAATGTGTTAGAATTCGCAGTGGTTAGTGTCGTTGGAGGACTGAACACGGGGCTGATCATTGATCAACAGAAATATGATGTGAAACTCAATGCCATTCATACTAAGATCAACAAAGGAGAAGAGGTGCCTTCTGGGTACAGTTTGAAGGGAGACGTTTTGTATTTCAAGGGGCGTGTTGTGTTGCCCGAAGACTCTCCTTCCATACCACTATTACTTGAAGCTTTTCACTCGTCTGCTATTGGTGGACATGGGGGAGTCCTCCGCACATACCAAAGACTGGCTAAAGAGGTCTATTGGGTGGGCAAGAAGGCTAGGGAGAAATTATTCATCGCTGAATGCAATGTCTGTCAACAGGCAAAGTACTTAGCCCTCGCTCCTGCTGGTTTACTTCAGCCTCTGTCGATCCCTGACAACGTTTGGGAAGATATATCAATGGACTTCGTAATTGGCCTACCTAAGGCAGAATCGTTTGACTCCATTTTGGTGGTGGTGGACAGATTGTCCAAGTATGCTCACTTTATCCCTTTGAAACACCCTTATTATGCCTCAACGATTGCACAGGTCTTTATTCGAGAAGTTGTTCGATTACACGGGGTTCCAAGGAGCATTGTGTCCGATCGTGATCCTGTATTCACGAGTCTGTTTTGGGACGAGCTATTCAAATGGCAGGGAACCAAGCTAAAAAGAAGTACGGCGTATCACCCCCAAATTGACGGGCAAACAGAAGTGGTGAATAGGGGGTTAGAAACTTATTTGCGCTGCTTCGCCATGCATTGCACATCTTAATGGGTCCGTTGGTTACCTTGGGCCGAATTCAGTTATAATGCATCTTACCATTCGGGGATGAAGACCATGTTGTTTGAAGTGGTTTATGGCCGTCCTCCGCCCCCATCCTTCCTTATGTGGCTGATGGTTCCCCTATTTCGGTCGTTGATAAGCAACTAAAGGAAAGAGATGAAATGTTAAATGTGATTAAGGAGCGATTAGCCTATGGTCAACAATACATGAAATCTTAAGCTGATGCTAAGCGTAGACATGTGAAATTGGAGGTTGGAGACTGGGCTTATTTGAAGCTCAACAATACATGAAATCTTATGCTGATGTTAAGCGTAGACATGTGGAATTGGAGGTTGGAGACTGGGCTTATTTGAAGCTCAACAGTACATGAAATCTTATGCTGATGCTAAGCGTAGACATGTGGAATTGGAGGTTGGAGACTGGGCTTATTTGAAGCTTCGACTGTACAGACAGGGGTCATTAACTAAGGTTTACAACGCTAAGCTAGCCCCTAGATATGTTGGCCCTTTTCAGGTCAAAGAGAAAGTGGGTAATGTGGCTTATTGATTAGCTCTTCCTGACAATGCGAGAATTCATTCGGTGTTTCATGTGTGCCAACTTCGAAAGGCTATGGGTCAAACTTTCCCTGTGACACCGTTTCCACCGAATATGTCTCCAGACTTTGTGTTCAAAGTTGAACCTGTCGAATTATTGGGTGTGCGACAATCCCCACAAGACTTGTCCAAATTAGAAGTTCTCATTCGATTGGAAGACATGGAGCTGGAAGAAGCAACTTGGGAGGACGTAGTTTGGATCACCAATCAGTTCCCAAACATTCATCTTGAGGACAAGATGGTTCTTTGGGGGCCGGGTAGTGATAGACCCCCAGTGAAGTACGTTTATAGCAGGAGACGAAAGAAGAATGGAGAGGGGATTGTTATCGATTAGTTAAGGTTGTTAGAGTTGGTTATATGAGTCTGTTATGTATAGCCTATATAGTTAGTAGTCTGAAGGGTAGTAGGTACCTTTTGTGTAGAATTGTGTGAGAGGTCAGAGGGAGAGATAGGAAGCTCTCGAAATCTTCCTGTGGTGTAAAGGTTACTTTGTTCATAAATAATAGCAAGAATCTATCAGTACCCTGCTGGAAATATAGAATGAGAGCTTGACCAAGGCCCTCCCCATTTGATGTTTGGGTCTTTAAGGTTCTATGTTTCTCTTTGGACCTCAGTTTCCAAGTCTTTTTGTAATTATTCTCTAGGTATCATCATTCTTGATTGGCGGCCCTTCCTTTAAAGGGGTCTCTGGTGGAGCCGAGAACTAGTTTGAATAATCAATCAAGGAATGAATCTTTTATTGAAGAATACTTGCCTTAAATAGGCAAATGAAAACTAAAAGTAGTTACAACATGTGCCAAGCACATGACTACTTAAAATAAAAGACTTTACAACCTAACTACTAACTAGCTTACAACCGGCTACACCAAACATCCCCTTCCAAAAAAAAAAAAAAACTCGACCTCGAGTTACACAGACAAAGTAAACTCATCCGGAGGATGGTATGTGTATAAATCAGCCACATTAAAAGTTGAGTTGATGCGATAATCCTCGGGGAGGTCAATTTTGTAGGCATTGTCCCCAAAGCGTTCCAAAATTGAGAAAGGACCAAGTTTCTTTAGCTTCAACTTGTTGTAAGTACCCGCAGGGAATCTGCTTTTCCGTAAGTGAATCATAACAAGGTCGCCAATTTTGAATTCCTTAAAACGGCGTTTCTTATCTGCTGCTTCCTTATATTTACTTGTTTGCTTTTCAATGTGGTCCTTGACTTGTTTGTGTAATTCCGTGATCCGTTCAGCCATCTCCTCTGCTTCCAAACTAAAATCAATCGAGGAAGGAATATTGGTTAAGTCCATAGTTAGACGAGGCAGTTTAGTGTAGACTAATTCAAATGGTGACTTCCCTGTGGTTCTATTCATCATGTGGTTGTATGCAAATTCCGCCTGAGCCAAGGTTAGATCCCATTGTTTTGGTTTGTCCCCACTTAGACAGCGGATTAGATTTCCCAAAGTTCGGTTGGTCACCTCTGTTTGCCCGTCAGTTTGAGGGTGACTTGTTGTGCTGTATTTCAGAGTTGTATCAAATTTCTTCCATAGGGTCTTCCAAAAATGGCTGAGGAATTTCACATCACGATCGGATACTATAGATTTTGGAATGCCGTGAAGTCTAACTACCTCCCGAAAGAAGATGTTAGCAATATGGACTGCGTCGGATGTCTTTTTACAGGCCAAGAAATGGGCCATTTTGCTGTACCGATCTACTACCACAAAAACTGAATCGCATCCCCTTTGGGTTCTTGGTAAACCAAGTATGAAATCCATGGAAAGGTCCTCCCATATATTTTCGGGTATAGGTAATGGGGTGTATAATCCAGTGTTTTGAGTTTGACCTTTAGATGTTTGGCAAGTGAAACACCGGTTGACAAAGTTAGCTACATCTCTTCTTAGTTGAGGCCAATAGTACCTTTGTTCAAGTAGGTACAATGTTTTGTCTCGGCCAAAATGACCTGCCAAACCTCCCGCATGGGCATCTCTAATGAGGGCTTCGCGCAATGATGTATGAGGGATGCAAAGAACATTGTCTTTAAAAAGGAAACCGTCTACTATGTGATAGTCCCCTGCTGGAACATGATCTTCACACTGTTTCCAGATTACGGCAAAATCTTGATCATGGACATATGAGTCTGGGAGATGTTCTAATGCAATGATTTGTCCTTTGAGGATAGTTAGGAGACTAGCCTTACGGCTTAAGGCATCTGCAACTTTGTTAGTGGTGCCCGAAGTATGCTTTATAACAAAATCAAATCGTTGTAGGAAAGAAAGCCATCTAGCATGCATACGACTAATGGATTTTTGACTATGTAAGTATTTTAAAGAGAAATGATCAGTAAATAAAATAAACTCCTTTCCCAACAAGTAATGTTCCCATTGCTTTAGTGCACGAACAAGTGAATAAAGTTCTTGCTCATAGGTGGACCATTTCTGTCTTGGAAGACTAAGTTTTTCACTAAAGTATTCAATAGGGTGTTGATGTTGGGAAAGTATAGCACCAATTCCTAAACCCGAAGCATCTACTGCAACCTCAAAAGGATAATCAAAATTTGGTAAGGCTAACACGGGTCCACTGGTTAGTTTGTCCTTAATTTCCTGAAAACTAGTTGTTTGAAGGTTTTCCCAAAGAAAGTTTCCCTTTTTTAGACAGTCGGTTAAAGGGGCTACAATGGTGCTAAAATTTTTGATGAACTTTCGGTAAAAAGAGGCAAGACCTAAAAAACTTTGCAGTTCTTTGATAGATCTAGGTTCTTTAATAGCTTTGGTTTTTAAAGGGTCCATACTGATCTCATTTTTCCCAATTATGTAGCCGAGGAAAGAAATTTCAGGAGTTGCAAAAAGGCACTTTTTGAGGTTAATAACTAAGCTATTGGTCTCAAGGGCTAAAAATAAAGTGCGGATATGATCTAAGTGCTCATTATAGTCCCGACTATAAACCAATATGTCGTCAAAATAAACCAAGATAAACTTATTGATAAAGGGAAGGAGTACCTGATTCATTAAACGCATGAATGTGCTAGGAGCGTTGGATAGACCGAACGACATTACAAGCCATTCAAATAAACCCTCGTTAGTTTTGAAGGCCGTTTTCCATTCATCCCCGGGGCGTATGCGTATTTGATGATAGCCACTCTTCAAGTCAATCTTGGAGAAGATTGTGGCGCCACCTAATTGATCTAATAGATCACCAATGCGCGGGATAGGAAATCGGTATTTGACTGTGATCTTATTGATAGCTCGGCTGTCCACACACATTCTCCAACTGCCGTCCTTTTTGGGTGTAAGTAAAGCAGGCACTGCACAAGGACTTAGACTTGGTTGAATATGTCCTTTGTCTAGCAGTTCTTGAATTTGATCGTGGAGGATTTGGTATTCGGATCGTCTAGCAGTTCTTAAAGTGTTGGTGTTGAATTCTTGGAGCCCTGGATGCTGTGCTTGGTTACTTCTTGGTATTGTCACTAGTTCTTGAGAAGTATGCCCTTCAAAAACTTGTCCGATTTTAGCTTTACCACGTTCTTTATGAGATTCTTGTAGCCTTTTCCCCATATCTTCCTGTTCTTGAACCTCCGATGCTTGTGGTCCGATTTTACAGCCCATCTTCACACACATCATCTCTAAGATTTTTTTAATCTCACGCACATCGTCTTCGACTGACAGCAAGCGTACAGTCAATTCTTGTGGTGAGAGGACGGCTATAGTTTCCGCCTCTTTGCCCATTGATGTTGAATCTCCACCTACAACGGTTGAGATCTTCTTGGATGCCATCGAGGAAGCGCCCAAAACAATTGCTCTGATACCAAAATATGGTGGAGCCGAGAACTAGTTTGAATAATCAATCAAGGAATGAATCTTTTATTGAAGAATACTTGCCTTAAATAGGCAAATGAAAACTAAAAGTAGTTACAACATGTGCCAAGCACATGACTACTTAAAATAAAAGACTTTACAACCTAACTACTAACTAGCTTACAACCGGCTACACCAGTCTCTTTTGTGGGCTTGTTTTTTGGATACCCTTGTATTCTTTCATTTTTTTCCTAATGAAAGTTTGTTTAAGTATATAAAAAAAAAGAATAATAATTTTCATGCCTTCTTTATTTGTCTTTGTACCTTTGCTCAGTCCACACATCATTGCTTTGATTGTACAGGATGCAGAGTTCAATGTTGAAGCAGCTCAACGAGGGATTGTATATATTGATGAAGTTGATAAGATAACTAAGAAGGTATGGCGTGGTCTAAGATGTATGAATTGTAGTTGCCAACTTTATTGTATTTGTCATAACTTGCTTTATGTCTTATTAGAGTGAGAGCATAAACACTGGCAGAGATGTATCTGGAGAGGGGGTCCAGCAGGCACTGCTGAAAATGCTTGAAGGAACTGTGGGTATCTCAATTTGACAGTGATATTGTTCATTTTTGTTTTTTTTTTTTGTTTTTATTCTTCTTGCAGTGCTTCAT
Source organism: Luffa acutangula (assembly GCA_036850905.1). Taxonomy (NCBI): domain Eukaryota; kingdom Viridiplantae; phylum Streptophyta; class Magnoliopsida; order Cucurbitales; family Cucurbitaceae; genus Luffa; species Luffa acutangula. Next base: position 48,207,891 of record CM072099.1, on the reverse strand, counting down.
CTGTTTTCCTTGCTTAATCTCCTAGAAGTTGGATCAATGTTCAAATGACTTGGATGTCAATTTGATGTTTCCTTTTTGACTTATATTCTTTTCTCCACAAGTTTGAAGCATATTTGTATTGGTTTAATATTTGACTTTTATGGTTAACTTGCCCGTGTAAATTCTTTCTACTGCTCAACTTATTTCCTTTGTGAAATATTCAAGTGCTTGACCAAAGGGCCTCTAATCAGGAGGTTACACAAAGTATCCCAAAGTGGAAGCTGTAAAGTTTAGTGAGAGAGCCTCATTTAAATGATACCAAAAACAATAAAATCAATGCAACTCACGTAGTCCATTTGAGTATCATTGAAGATTCTTTGATTTCTTTCCTTCTAGATTTTATACTTTTGTGCAACATTAATATTCTCCAAGAGTTCTCTCAAAAAAAAAAAAAAAAAAAATCCAAGTGAGTCCTGGAAAGTTTTTTTTTTTTTTTTTTTTTTTTTTTTTTTTTTTTACGTTTGCTGATTTGCTTCGAGCTATGACAATAGCCCACCGTGTTCCAAAGTCTTGCTTTTCTTTCATCCTCAACAAGATCGCTAGTAGCATTTGTCTTGAGGTTTCAAAATTTGGGAACATTGGAAGATTGAAGCATCTGGGATTTTTTCTTCTAAATCTCTCTCTGCTGATTCTAATGGAATTCTAGATAAAGAAATATCTTTGGCTATATGAAAAGGATGGATGCCGAAGAAATTTAAACTTTTCTGCTAGTTTCTTTGTCTTGAAAGTCTCAATATAGCTGATTGATTACCGAGAAATTGTCCTAGCATATCATTACAGCCATGTTGTGTTTTATACGGAGATTTGGGGAAAGTCTGAGGCATCTAATTTTGTGCTGTGATTACAGCAGAAATTTTTGGAATTTAGCAGGGAACTGTGGGATATTATTCACTTTGAAGTTTTCATTTGGAGCTCTTTCGCAAATTTCTTTTGTAATTATAGTTCGTTTAGAATACTTTGTATTCTCCTTGGCTCTTGTTGGTCAATGTCTTATCACGCTTTTTGTCTTTTTATTAATGAAAGTTTGTTTCCTACTACCAGAAAAAAAAATTCTTTTCTCACATCTCAATTTACTTCAAAACAATTTATTTCCTTCAGGTAGTCGATGTTCCTGACAAAGGTGCTCGAAAGCATCCTCGAGGTGATAGTATTCAGGTGGAGTTGAACTGAAATTTAGTATTGTTTTATTGGTTTTTTTCTTTGATGTAATTATAGACTTATAGTCTGCAAGTCATGTCAGAATGTTAGCCCTACCTTCAGCTACATTTTCCATTAGCTTTGCCAGACCTCTCTTACTCAAATTGATGTGAATGTCTGGAAGTGATGAGCCATCAATTTAAGATATTAACCTCACAAATTCACATACTCGAAACCTTTTCTAGCTGTCTAACATTAACTTGTTGAAGTTTGTTACCGTCTTATTTGCATGGTCAAAATTGAGCTGCCTTGAGCTTCTTGCTTGCTGTTAACTGTTTGATCAATCCCTTTTCTTCCTAGTTCCTCCCCCTTTTAAGTTTCTGCTTTCGTTTTCAGAAGGTATGACTATTTGGATGTTTGAAAGAAAGTTAAAATTTTTGGGTTCAATTATGACAATGGCTAGTTGTTTCCAAAAAAAAAAAAAAAAAATTATAACAATGGCTATAGTCTGAGGTTTAATTGTTGTATCTCCTATAGTTTAGTGATTGTTTGTGCATTTTTTTGATTGGTCACCAATGGAGGTTAAATAGTAGGGCTCAAGTGTATGATGATGTAAATTATAAGGGTACAATAGTAACAACCTTAGTGGTTTTTGTATTCTTTTTAATATAGTTCTAATATAGTATTTTATGAAGAATTTAAGAACTGTCTTCCAAAAATCTTCTTTTTTTAAACAATTGCATATTAAAGTTCTAATTTCTTAAATTCTTCATTGTCTAATATACTATATTGTTTTATGTATAAAATTTATATATTTTCCAATCGTGAAACCTCACTTTTTTGCACTTTGTGCTTGAGCTATTGTACTTCATGGCACTTGCATGTTTTAAAAAAACACTGCTTTTAGTCAATTAAGACAACAGAAATGGTAGCGGAGTAGAATTCGGAATTAAGTTCTTTCTCCATTTTAGAGCTGAGGAATATCTTGAAAAAATGAAGTGAAGTTGGCTGAGTTGGTCAAGAGAACTAGTTTTATTCTGAAGAAACTAATACAAGTTGAGGAGTGTATTCTTTCATGTTTTTTGAGCATTCTTATTTGGAATAGAATGTGAATGTGAAACAGCTAATAATTAACTTTTATTTGGTTTTATTTTATTGTTCTGAATGTATGTTGCATGATTGCATGGCAGATGGATACGAAAAATATTCTCTTCATATGTGGTGGTACGTTTATTGGCTTGGAGAAGTGCATTTCTGACAGGTAAAGAATTACTTCGATCTAAATGTCCAAAAAAAAAAAAGAGATATTTTTGTTTTGTTGTTTTTTTTCCCCTGTTATCTCTAGTAATCCATGTATGGAAATAGAATATCAACTTTCTTTTTACAGGCAGCATGATTCTTCAATTGGCTTTGGAGCACCAGTTCGTGGCAGCATGAGAACCGGTGGATTGATTGATGCAGTAGTGACATCTTCAGTACTGGAATCTGTGAGACCTTAAACATTGAAAGCTAAATTGTTGCACCGCAAAGTATTTTGTTATTTTATTTTATTTTTGGCATTTTGTGAACTGTAGCTCCATTTACTTCATTTTTCCCTTTCATTTCACAATCGGTCTTCATTCAACAACTGAACTAAAGGTCTTTTAACTTTTAGGTAGAAAGCAGTGATCTTGTTGCTTATGGTCTCATACCTGAATTTGTTGGACGATTCCCAATTCTTGTGAGTTTGTCAGCTTTGGATGAGGACCAACTCGTTCAGGTTTGTCTAGTCTTTTGGGTCACCTTTACTTCAATATTTCCATTCTAGCAATGGCCAAGTTCATATTTTTATTTCTTTGCTCTGTTTTCATTTTTTATTCAGAAATATGTATAAAATTTCTTCATCCTTGTTTCTCTTTAATAGGTTCTTACTAAACCAAAAAATGCACTTGGTAAACAGTACAAGAAGATGTTTAGAATGAATGATGTAAGTATTCTTTTAATATAATTGATAAACCAAGAGTTTATTACATATATGTGAAACGTTACCTAAGTTACTTTTTCACACGTTCATCACAAAAACTTAAAAGTTCGTGTAAATCCATTGGTTCTTGTTTGTCTACTTGTCTTTGATTTTGCAGGTTAAATTACATTTCACCGAAAATGCTTTAAGAATGATAGCGAAGAAAGCAATGAAAAAGAATACAGGTGCTAGAGGATTAAGATCCATTTTGGAAAATATTCTGACAGAAGCTATGTTTGAGGTATCACATTTTATGGTGCAATGTGGCTATTCTCCATTGAATTGCTGTCTCTCTAGTTTCAAAATGAGATTGGTGCATGGACATGTGTTTTTGTTTTTCCGAATGTTTTTGAAACGTTACTTGTTGGTTAGTTTGAATGCTGGGAAAGTGCTGCTGCCAACTTAATTCATTATGTTCAGGTTCCAGAAACTAACAGTATAAAGGCTGTTCTGGTTGACGAAGAAGCTGTAGGATCAGTGGACGCTCCAGGATGCGGAGCAAAAGTTCTTTGTGATGTTGATGAATTAGAGCAATGTTCAAATGGAGGAACAGTGAGAGATTTGAAGGTATTTTCTCCTGATGCTCACTTCAACCGTTTGTTGCCCCATCTTTCTATTAATCCTTTGCTTAAGTTTGAATTTTATGGATATGTAACGTTGACAAAGATAATGTGCTTACCATTTTGTGCCATCATTTCTAATGCTATGATTGACATTTACATAAAATCTATCATCGAACAAGCATGTCATGGACGGACACTTCTTTTCGAGTTTAAAACATGTGTTCCAGCATGTGTCTGAGCATGTCCATGTTCGAAATGGTTGAAAATAGAATGTCCGTGCTACTGGATGAATGATACGAGTTTTGTATGAACACAAGTTTTTCTTTGTTGTCTCGAGTGGCAGTGAAGTTTGACATAATATCTTTTTTGCTATGATGTACAGGGAAATGGTTTGTTGGCAGAGGACAAGGTTCCGTTCTCAGATGGAGTCGAGGTTCCATCAATAACTATGAGATTGTAAATGCTTTTCTATAGAATGTGTATGTAAGTTTTGTGCAATCCGTATCAATAATAATAGATCCAACTTTCAGCCTCTTCTGCTAGCCTCTTCTGCTGGGTTCAAGTAATTTTCCATAACGAATAGACTTTTGGAAAAAAAGAAAAAAAGGAAAAAAAGGAAACAAAATGGAGAAGAAAAGGAAAAAATATTCTCCCCTTAACTAAGTTATAAAAGACTCCAACCAGTGTGTATATAATGGAGAGAAAAAATGGTCTTATAAAGAATGTAGGGAATATAAAGTATGATATTTTCCTTTCAAACCTTACATTTCACTAGATGTATATATGTAATCGGTGCTGGAAAATAAGATGTTTAGGGTTGTTTGAGATGCTGGGTTGGTTATTATAGTCTGGGGGTTATAGTAGTTACTATAATATGGAGATTATAATAATCTGTCGTGTTAAATAATCTGTGTCTGGGGTACAAATTATTTTAGTCTAGGATCAAATAATTTGTATTTGTGGTGTAGATTATTTTAGTTTGATATAATAATAGTCTATGTTTGGGATACAAATTATTTTAGTTTAGGATAAAATAGTATGTGTTTGGAGTGTTAGATTATTTTAGTATATGTTAAAATAGTTGTGTTTGGGGTGTCGATCTGTTTAACATGAGAGGTTCAAGTTGAATGTTTTTTATTTTCCTTTTTTTTTTAAATCTTCCTCATACAACTTTGTACGTCAAATATCATATTTTGTAAATATCAATAAGAAATGTTTGTTCCATCAATCTTAAGAAATTAGTTGATGGTTTTAAGTTATGTTATTATTTGACAATTTGATCTTGTTTGATTGTATGAATATTGTTGAATATGCACAAAATATGGTTAGGATATGTGTTTTTTTCTGTCTAAAAAAAACTTTCGTGTTAAGTATTTCTTAAAAAGAAAAAAGTTAAGTTTTTGGTACAGGGATTACCAAACCTTTCGTAGTAGAGACCGATGTGTCAGACTATGCGTTGGGTGGTGTTCTAATCCAGGACGGACACCCCATCGCGTATGAAAGTCGGAAGCTGAATAATGCGGAAAAGAGGTATGTGGCCTCAGAGAACGAGATGTTGGCAGTAGTTCACTGTTTGAGAGCTTGGAGACAGTACCTCCTCGGGGCCAAGTTCGTGTCCAGATCGATAACAGCTTTATCTGTCACTTCTTCAGTCAGTCGAAATTGTCCTCCAAGCAAGCGAGATGTCAAGAATGTCTCGCAGAGTTTGATTTTCAATTTGAACACAAGTCGGGTAAAGCCAACCAAGCGGCAGACGCGTTGAGTCGGAAGAGCGAGCGTGCGGCCTTGTGCATGCTAGCTCATTTGAAAGCGAACAGGTTGAACGAAACCATCCGCGAGACCATCAAGGAACATTTGTCGAGTGATACGGCCGTCCAGACCATAATTCAACTAATGAAAGAAGGGAATACACGTCAGTTTTGGGTAGAAGATGATCTTCTCCTGCCTATATGTTCCTCGTCAAGGGAACTTGCGAAGAATTTTTTTAGAAGAATGTCATGACACTCTATGGGCAGTACACACCGGGTGGCAAAGAACTTATACCATTCTGAAGCAGGGTTACTACTGGCCCAACCTCCACGACAATGTTATGCAATTCATGAAGACCTGTCTTATCTGCCAACAAGACAAGGTCGAAAGGGCTAAGATAGTAGGGTTGGTGAAACCCTTACCTGTTCCCGCAAGATCGTGGGAAAGTGTTTTGCTCGACTTCATCACCCACCTACCTAAGGTTGGGGAATTTGAGGCCGTACTTGTGGTCATCGACAGGTTCTCAAAATTTGCAACGTTCATACCCATCAAGAAATTGTGTTCAGCTCAGATGACGACGAAATTATTCTTTAAGAATGTAGTCAAACTATGGGGTGTCCCTGCAAGCATCGTTAGCGACAGAGATGCGAGATTCACTGGAACTTTCTGGACGAAATTATTCAGGTTGTTAGGCTTTAACCTGAATATTTCTTCCAATTATCACTCCCAAACAGATGGCCAGACAGAGAGATTCAACATGCTTGAAGAATACCTGCGCCACTTTATTGATGCAAGACAGAAGAATTGGGTCGAGATGCTCGATGTAGCACAATTCAGCTTCAACTGCCAAAAGAGCACATCGACAGGCAAGACACTGTTCGAAGTTGTTTGCGGGCGGCAACCCACGATGCCCCATGTCATCGACCACCCATATGTGGGTAAGAGTGCCCATGCGTATAATTTCACAAAGGAGTGGAAACAAACCTCTGAGGTCGCTCGGGCTTACTTGGAGAAGGCGTCGAAACGCATGAAGGAGTGGGCATATCAGAAATGGCGCCCTTTAGAGTTCCAAGCTGGAGACAAAGTGCTGATTAAGTTGAAACCAGAACAACTCCGTTTTCGAGGCAATCGAGACCAACACCTCATCAGAAAATATGAAGGTCAGTTGATGTTATCCAAAAGGTCGGGAAGGCTTCATATAGGGTTCAACTTCCTGCATGGATGAAAATCCATTATGTCATTCATGTCAGTAATTTGAAACCCTACCACCCCGACCTTGAGGACACCGCCCGCAACGGAGTAACACGACCTCCTGTCACCATGAAGAATGTTGCTGATAAAGAAGTCGACTACCCTGGAAACGAAGTTATTTTGGTTTCAACTTAATCAGCACTTTGTCTCTAGCTTGAAACTCTAAAGGGCGCCGTTTCTGATATGCCCACTTCTTCATGTGTTTCGACACCTTCTCTAAGTAAGCCCGAGCGACCTCAGAGGTTTGTTTCCACTCCTTGGTGAAATTATACGCTTGGGGACTCTTACCCACATATGTGGTCGATGACATGGGGCATCGTGGGTTGCCGCCCGCAAATAACTTCGAACTGTGTCTTGCCTGTCGAGGTGCTCTTTTGGCAGTTAGAAGCTGAATTGTGCTACATCGAGCATCTCGACCCAATTCTTTTGTCTTGCATCAATAAAGTGGCGCAAGTATTCTTCAAGCATGCTGTTGAATCTCTCTGTCTGGCCATCTGTTTGAGGGTGATAATTGGAAGAAATATTCAGGTTAGAGCCTAACAACCTGAATAATTCCGTCCAGAAAGTTCCAGTGAATCTCGCATCTCTGTCGCTAACGATGCTTGCAGGGACACCCCATAGTTTGACTACATTCTTGAAGAATAACTGCGTTGTCATCTCAACTGAACACAATTTCTGGACGGGTACGAACGTTGCATATTTTGAGAACTTGTTGATGACCACTAGTATGACCTCAAGTTCCCCAACTTCGGGTAGGTGGGTGATGAAGTCGAGCGAAACACTTTCCCACGGTCTTGCGGGAACAGGTAAGGGTTCCAGCAGCCCTGCTATCTTGGCTCTTTCGACCTTGTCTTGGTGGCAGATAAGACAGGTCTTCGTGAATTGCATAACAACGTCGCGGAGGTTGGGCCAGTAGTAACCCTGCTTCAGAAGGGCATAAGTTCTTTGCCATCCGGTGTGTTCTGCCCACAGAGTGTCGTGACATTCTTCTAACAAAAGTCTTCGCAAGTTCCCTAAATGAGGAACATATAGGCGGTTGCCTTTGGTAAATAGTAGATCATCTTCTACCCAAAATTGACGTGTCATCCCTTCTTTCGCCAGCTGAATTATGGCCTGGGCGGTCGTATCACTCGACAAGTGTTCTTTGATGGTCTCGCGGATGGTTCTGTTCAATCTGCTCGCTTTCAAATGAGCTAGCATACACTGGGCCGCATGCTCGCTCTTTCGACTCAACGCGTCTACCGTTTGGTTGGCTTTACCCGGCTTGTGTTCAAATTGAAAATCAAACTCTGCAAGACATTCTTGCCATCTCGCTTGCTTGGAGGACAATTTCGGCTGACTGAAGAAGTGACAGATAGAGCCGTTATCGGTGTGGACCATGAACTTGGCCCCGATGAGGTACTGTCTCCAAGCTCTCAAACAGTGAACTACTGTCAATATCTCTTTCTCTGAGGCCACATACCTCTTTTCCGCATCATTCAGCTTTCGACTTTCATATGCGATGCGGTGTCCGTCCTGGATTAGAATACCACCCAACGCGTAGTCTGACGCATCCGTCTCTATTACGAAAGGTTTGGTAACATCGACAATTCCGAGTGCCGGACGTTCCATCATTGCACGCTTCAACCTGTCAAATGCAGCTTGACATTTTGGAGTCCAACTCCACGTCTTGTCTTTCTTTAACAACTCGGTCAGAGGGCTAGCACGATTCGAGAATCCCTCTACGAATTGTCAGTAGTAGTTGGCCAGCCCCAAGAAGGAACGTAACTTTGTCACTGTCTTTGGAACTTCCCAATCCCTGCTTCGATCACGTGTCCGAGGAAGTTAATGCGATGTTGTGCAAAGGAGCATTTCTCTCTTTTCACATACAGTTGATTTTTCTTCAACTTCTCAAAAACCAACTGCAAGTGAAGTTGATGTTCTTCCATGGTCGGGCTGTAGACCACTATGTCATCGAGGTAAACCACCACAAATTTGTCGAGATACTCGTGAAACACTTGGTTCATTAGTGTGCAAAAGATAGTCGGAGCATTCGTTAGACTAAATGACATGACTAAGAACTCGAAGGCCCCGTACCTTGTGACACGTTTTCTTGGGTTCATCTCCTTCGACGATGCACACTTGATAGTATCCCGACCTGAGATCTAATTTCGAGAAATACTTTGTCCCGTGGAGACCATCAAACAAGTCGGTGATAATGGATAATAGATATTTGTTGCGCACTGTGAGCTTGTTGAGGGCTCGGTAGTCAATGCATAACCGCAGACTTCCGTCTTTCTTCTTTTGGAACAACATTGGGGCCCATATGGAGCCTTTGCGGGCCTAATGAACCCAACATTTAGTAACTCATCTAACTGTTTTTGGAGCTCGGCTAGCTCTAGCGGCGCCATGCGGTAAGCATTTTTAGCGGGCGGTCTCGCCCCTGGTAACAATTCAATTTCGTGATCTATCCCCTGCCGTGGAGGTAGGGTCTTGGGCAGACTATCTGGCATTACATCACGGTACTTGTCCAACACACGTTGGATCTCTCTGGGGACTAGTGCTTCCGAATTTTCGTCTTCTGTCATTGGGATGGCTATGAATGTGGGTTCGTCGTGTGCAAGGCCTTTCTTTAGCTGGAGGGCTGATATCATTTTCACCCCATTCGGTTGTCTGATACTGGTCGTCATGACCGTGGGGTTGGATCTTGTGATCACCAAGCATTTCGCTAGGGGCGTGGGAATGACTTTGTGTTCGAGAAGGAATTCCATTCCCAACACCACGTCGAAATCATCCATCTTTACTATCACGAAATCTGTCTGGCCATTCCAAGTCCCAAACTTAATTGTCCCTCTCTTCGTAATTCCCATGATCGGTAGGGCGGCTGAGTTCACCACTTTCATCTTTCCTGAATCTCTGTCCCATCTTAAGTTCAATCGTCGTGCTTCGGCTTCGGTCATAAAGTTGTGGGTGGCACCAGAGTCGACCATTGTACTCTTGGCCTGCTTCTGATTAACTCATGCTTTGACGTACATGAGACCACGTTCAAGCGGCTCCTTGGCCCATTCAGACTTCTTCTGGAGGGCAGATAGGAACTTCAAGGCTCCCATGCGAGGGTTGTCTTCATTCGCCTCATTCGTCGTGCTAGTCTCAATAGTTTCAGTCTCTGGTCCCACAATGCTCGTCAGTGAAGCTTGAAAGGCATTCAATGCAGTTCGACTAGGGCATTGGTATGATCGATGCGACCCTTTACAGATATAGCAATAAGGGGGTTGTGATAAATTAAAAATAAAAACAAAAAGACGGTTAGAGTACGTGTTCGATACTTAAAAAGGAAAAAAAAGTTTAGGATATACGATTCACTTTGATTTAGGGTTATGTTTTTTTTTACAAAACAAAAAAGTTTAGGATTTGATATGAAAAAAACATATTAATTAACTTTCAGTACTGTCAAAAGAAAAATGGCAAGTGTTTAGTTAAAAAACTATATTAGTTTTATTTTTTTAGTTATTTATTATTTTTTTTATCAATAAAATCATTTGAAATAAATTTGAATGTGGTAAATAAATTTTGTTTAAATGTTTTTTTTTAAGCTAACCTTGGTTAACCTCAAAAGTAGGGAAGAAATTTGACCTAAACAAATTGTTAGTTCTTATTAGTTCAAAAACCATATTGTTTTTTGTTTTGTTAATATATATATATATATATATATATATATATATATATATATATATATATATATATATATTTATTTATTTATTTATTTTTTAATAAAAAAATCACTAGTGAATAAATTTGAGGATAATTGTAATGGGTGGCAAATTTAGGGTAAATAATTGCAATTTTAGCAATTTTTTAAAATATTTGCAAATATGGCAAAATTTTTGAATTAATTTTTTATATCCCTATTTTGCCCCTGCCCTTAATTGCGCGCACATCTGGTGGATTTTACTCCTCTATTTTTGTTTTGGTAGGTTTCTATCTGATAGAAAATTTTTCTATCACTGATAGATTCTATCAGTGATAGGAAAACTTTCTATCTGATAGAAAAATTTTCAACTTTCTATCTGATAGAAAATTTTTCTATCACTGATAGAATCTATCAGTGATAGAGAAAGTTTTCTATCAGTGATAGAAAACTTCTATCACTGATAGAAAGTTTTTCTATCACTGATAGAATTAACTTTCTATCAGTGATAAAAGATTTCTATCACTGATAGAATCTATCAGTGATAGAAAAACGTTCTATCACTGATAGAATTAACTTTCTATCAGTGATAGAAATTTTCTATCACTGATAGAATCTATCGGAGATAGAAAAACGTTATATCAGAGATAGAAAAACGTTCTATCACTGATAGAAATCTTCTATCATTGATAAAATTAACTTTCTATTAGTGAAAGAAGTTTTGTATCACTGATAGAAAACTTCATCAGTGATTTCCTTAAGCTGGTATGCACATTTTTGGAGAAGAACACCATTGATTTCCTTAGATTGATGCACTGCCCAAACACATTCTCATACTTCATCATTAAAGTCTAGAAAGTCTCAAATTCTGCTTTTATCGCCATGAGAAAAACCAAACTGTCATCTGCAAAGAATAGATGAGAGATCTTTGGACTTCTTCTTGCTATAGAAATACCAGAACTTGTCGTACTCTCAACAGAGTCAAGCATGGCCAATAGACCTTCGAAACACAAAAGGAATAAATACGAGGATATGGGATCCCCCTGTCTGAGCCCTCTTGAAGGCTTAATGTTGCCAAAAACCTCACCATTCATGATTATAGAAAATGTGGGGCTCGAAATACACTCCATAATAAGTTGTATCCAATCTGCATGGAAGTCCAGTTGATGAATATAAATCCATTCCACCCTATCGTACGCTTTATTCATGTCTATTTTAAGTGCAGCGTAGCCAACTTTGCCTTTGCGTTTTTTTTAAGAAGTGTAACGTTTCATGTCCGATTATCATGTTATCTGAAATAGATCTACCAAGAATAAAAGTCAATTGTCCTTCATTTATAATATCATTTAACACTAGACGTAGTTTGTTAGCAATGATTTTAGTGATAATCTTGTAAGAAACATTACAGAGACTAATGGGTCGATATTTCGAAACTAACCTCGTATTGGGGAGCTTTTGGATAAGCACAATATTCGTATGATTCTAGGCTTTAACAGATTCATTATGGTTTAAAATAGCCAGGCATTCGTCTACCGTTGTTGGTCCCACTATATCCCAATATTTCTGGTAGAATATGGCTGGAAAACCATCTGGACCAGGAGCCTTGGTCGGATGAAAACTCTTGACTACATTTTCCACCTCATCACGTGTGAAAGGGGCCATCAAAATCTGGTTCATCTCAGGGGTAACTTTCCTTGGAATATGATCCAAAACTGCATTCAGGTCTTCTAATGAAGGATTCTTCGATCGGAAGATGTCAGTAAAATATTGTTCAAAGACCTCTTGTACCTTTTCCGCCTCCATGTGCCAAAGCCTTTGTGAGTCCTCCACTCCATGAATAGAATTTCGTCTGCGACGCATTGATGCCTTATCATGAAACCATCTCATATTACAGTCCCCCCATTTCAACCAATTTTCACGTGATCTTTGTCTCCAGTACATCTCTTCTTCGAGAAGGAGTGAGTCCAGTTGGCTTTCTAACGAGTGGATTAACCCGAAATCAAGCGGTGAAGGTCTGTTGTAGGCGCCTTGGATTTGATGCTTGAGCTTCTTAATATTCCCCTTTAAAAGCTTATTTTGCTTAGTTCCCCATTTACCTAGAATTGTCGCACACTACTTAAGTCGGTTTTGTAGGTTGCAGACTTCGCTCCTCTACAACCCCAACCCTCAGCTCGAGCAATAATTTCCTTGCACTCTACATGGTGCGTCCACCATTCCTCAAATTTAAAGGATATGTTTCCTCTTCTTGGGCTGCTACTGAAGTGCGAGCCTAGTAAGTTCAGTTCCAATTGGACGATGGTCCAATTTTGCCCAATCTTGATGTAGAACCAGGTGATTTGGAAACAGAGAACCGAAATTAGAGTTTCCAATAAAACGATCTAGGCGTAAGCTCACTTGATCACCATCTTCTCTCCTATTGCACCAAGTATAAGTGCTGCCTAAAAAGCCCAAATCCATGAGATTGCAGTCATCCAAGACCTCCCTAAAATCCATCATCAGGCGATGGTCCCGCGTAGGACCTTCTGACTTGTCATTGTCCCAAAGAATCTCATTAAGATCACCTCCAATAACCCACACATCATCACAAAAATTATGTAAGCGTTGAATGAGTTGCCAGGTCTATGATCTCAAACTAGAATCAGGTTATCCATATAAACCGGTGAATCGCCATTGTTTATCTTGCCAAATTATATCTGTGTCGATATGATGGATAGTGTAATTTCTGATACGAACATTCACTTCATCTTTCCATAACATGCAAAGACCACCACTCAACCTGACTCTATTAACCACAAAACAACCAGAATAATGCAAAGGAGCTTTCCTTTTATTCAATTGAAATGACAAACATTTAGTCTCAGAAAGGAAACATAGATGAAGATTTAAGTGCGATAATTCGTCGCTTACTTTTCGAAATGTCCATGGGCTCTCCAACCCACGAACATTCCAATAGATAATCTTCATGGATCAAGACGGGGTTGTCCAGCAGTCCCCGCCTCCTTATCATACTCCTCTTCCATCTTTGGACACTTTATGTTATCAGGAGATAACAATATTGGCCCATCCTTACGCTTTTGGAACTCCTCAAGTCGTTGCACAGATAGCCCAATAGGTACATAACGGCCCGCTTCGTCCATTTACGACCTTTGTTGATTCCTTCCTTCAAATGCATGACCGTGGCAACCTTGACTGAATCTTTCCGTTTGCTTCTTCTTCACCTTCAGTAGCAATAATAACGCTTGTGGGGTTTTGCTTCTTCTCGTTATCACCAACGCCAGTCGCAGGCAAGGAATAATCCGACGACCATTGACTCGCCAACGGATCAGACCCATCCCCTTTCGCCTTCTTAGGCAGATTCGACTTCAAGGAAACATCTGCAACAGTCTGTGAATCGCCCCTCGAATCTGCAGTGTTGAAAATTTCGAATAGTTGCTGTGATAAACGATGGTTACAACGAGCAATAATATCTTCGATCCTCCCATTCTCGCTCGTGGATGCTTAAATGAAATGGAATAATGAATTCATTGAAGGAGCCTTAAATATCGATGGATTTGTAACCCCTGGGCTATTAATGGCGACCCAAAAGACGTTACACTCTCCCAAAGCCTGGTCAGACCCAAAATTTCGGCAACCAAGTTCGAGCTAGAGCCGACTTCCTCTAAATTTCACTGCCATTTCAGATACCTTTTCTTTCCCCTTACTGCATCCCATCGTTTCGTTGGAAAAGGAGTAGTGGGCAGGACTGAGATTGACCACTTGTCGTCGGTGGGACTTTTGGACCGGTATTGGAGGTTGTCGTAACTTCATTGCCGACTGCAAAATTGAACCAATCGGAGACCCACTGAACTGGAAGTACAAGAAGAGAAGTAGGGGGAGGGGGGAGGCTACCTCTCAAGGTCCGAGAATGGGTAAACATGTTTAGGAATAACCGTTACGAATAGAACAATCAACATATTTAACAATAAGATGTAATACATGGATGATTAAAAGTTGACCGACCACAGAAAAATGAAATTCATTCATGTAAAATGAATTTCATGTAATATGAATAAAACCAGACTAGATTATACATTGGAACATAATACCATAAAGAAACAAAGCAAAATTCATTTTTGAGTTCACATTGGCAAACAACACAATACATACAGAGAGGATGGATTAAATCTATAATACATTATTATAGTGTAGAAATTTGACTGTGCATTAAAGAAAATTTGCAGTGATCATTTATGAGACAAGCAATCAACAAATGTAAAAGGGATGTATAAAAGGACATTGCAATTAGGAAGGGCAGCTATGAAGAGCATGTAGCATTTATGAAGGACAGGTGAGATCAAAGTTCCCTTTTAATACATACAACAGAGAGCACAGAGAGGATAAATGAAAATTAGACAAGAGTGTGGAAATAAATTTAAACAAATATACAAAGAACATAATAAGTATGAAAAATAAACTATACTGGAATAAAAATTAGGGACACGAAGAACACAAGAACACAACAGAGAGAACAAATAAAAAATCCAAAAGTAAATATAGAGAGCATAGATCAACAACACAAGTGCATATAGAGAGAACATGCATATAAAATAATCAGAGAACATGCATTGTACAAAAATTGGGAAAAGTTCATCATCTAAAAAATAGATTCAACTTACTCAACCAAATTAGAGAACATGTATATAAAAAATGGCAACGTTCGTCATCTATTAAAAAAAAAAAAATAGATACAACTTTCTCAACCAAACTAGAGAACACGTGTAAAAAAAAAAATTCATATATGTATATCGATACCACAAAGAACACAGTAGACATACTTCCTTCTTAAATCAGAGAAAATGTTTAGGATAAAAAACCAAATATTCATCATCGGTTGGCCATAGGGATTGAGTACAAACCTTTGAAGTACCTTCCCCCACCAGGCTCATGATTAGGTTCCATTCAGCCCCTACCAAGAAGATCCTAAACCCTAAGCGATGAAATAAAACATGCATCATCGAAGAGAGACGAAATAGTGAGTATGATGGAACAAGGGGGGAACCTAATCGAAACAGCGAGAGAGAGTAAAGGTAAAGGTTTTCAGATCTAGTGAAAACCACTGATCTGGAAAACCGAAAACGAACCAGACAAGGGAAGAAGACGAATATAGATGGACAGCGAAGAGCTTCGCCTAAGAGAAAAAGATAACAGCGGAGGAGATTGAAGGTTAGAGGGAAGAGAGAGATCGATGGTGAAACCCAGATCTAAAAGTGGAGAGAAGGCAAGGAGTCACATGGAATAAGAGAGGGGGGAGTTATGGTAGAGAATTGATAGAATAATTAGACAGGTTGAATAATGGTTGAAATTTTGGTGGATGAGCTAATTTGAAATCCTATTTTCAGATTTGTCAAAAGATTTGAAAATTTACAAGATGAGATTTTTGTGTGAATTTTCTTACCATATTACATTTGTTCTAATTCTCCCCCATGATCAAATTCTAACCCTAAAAATATTTTGTCAATTATCTTTTCTAATTAAAATTCAATCCATATATATATCAGTCTTCTTAATTCTCTCCAAATTCCACAAGCAATTTGATTAAATTTTAGGGAAAAATACACTTTTAGTCCCTGAGGTTTGAGTTAGGTTTCATTTTGGTCCCTGAGTTTTCAAATTCAACAATTTAGTCCCTAAGGTTTGAGATAAGGAGCAATTTGGTCCCTGCCATCCATTTCACCGTTAAATCTAACCGGCTTGCTGACGTGGCACTATTATTTTAATTAAAAAATTAATTTTTAATTTTTTAAAATAAAATATATTAAAATAATAAAATATTATGATTTTTAATTTATTTGATTTATTTTTATTCTTTTCTCTTCCACCTTCCTCTTCCTCATCCTTCTTCTACTTCTTCTTCTTCAATCATCTTCCATGGTCGGCGGCCGGTGACCACCGCTCGCCGACCGCCGTCGTCGGCCGGCGACCACCGCTCGTCGACCGCCGTCGTCGGCGGTGATTCTTTTTTTTTCTTTATTCTCTATTTTTTTTCCTTTCCCTTTTTTTTCTTCTTTTCTTTCTTTCTTCTTCTCCCTCCCTGTTTCTCTCCATTTCCCTCCTCCCTGTTTCGTTCTCTCCCTCCTCATCTATCTCCCTTCACTATCTCTATCCTTCGCACCGACCTCAAAGCTCCATTCCCTCCTCCCTGCCTCTCTCCCTTGCACCGACCAACAATGAGCAACCAAGATCTGGTTTTCAGACTTACAGCGAGCAGGGCTTCGACGGATCTCACGCGCCGTGGATCGACGACGGGTACAGCGAGCAAGATCATTCCAGATCGAGCGAAGACGGGTACAACGAGCAAGAGCATTCCAGATCTGGTTTTCGAACTTCCACGAGAGGTGTTCGACGACAGATTCGCGTGCGGTGGATCGTTCGGAGCTCGCCGTGGACGACGACAGGCATTCCAGACCTCGCCGTTGATCATTCAGAGCTCATAAACCAAGATTTGTTCACCGCGCCCGTGGATCTGCTCCGCAGATCTGCTAACGAACCCAGATCTCTGTGTTTTCCGGTGAAGTGGGAGGGAGCTCCTCGATTTATTATTTTTTTTTAAAAAAAACTTGAGAAGATGGGAAAAGAAAGGGAGAAGAGAAGAGAGAGAAAAAAAGTAACATTCGGCGGCGGCCGCTGGCGAGTGGTGGTCGTCGGCCATGGAGGATGATGGAAGAAGAAGTAGAAAGAGGAGGATGAAGAAGAAGAAGGTGGAAGAGAGAATAATAAAAGAAATAAAATAAATTAAAAAATAATATTTTTATTATTTTAATATATTTTTATTTTAAAAAATTAAAAATTAATTTTTTAATTAAAATAATAGTGTCACGTCAGCAAGTCAGTTAGATTTAATGGTGAAATGGATGGCAGAGACCAAATTGCTCCTTATCTCAAACCTCAGGGACTAAATTGTTGAGTTTGAAAACTCAGGGACCAAAATGAAACCTAACTCAAACCTCAGGGACTAAAAGTGTATTTTTCCCTAAATTTTATTTGTTGATTTCTCAATTTCTTCTTTTCTCTCTATAATAAATTTATTGATTTTGTTTATTCTCTCTTTTTTTTTATGAAAATTATTATTTTTATTATCTTTCCTATATTATACCTAATAATTAAATATTTTAAATTTAATTTGAAAATTTTAATTTTTTTTATGATAATCTCACGTTTTTTGCATTGATTTTGTATAACACGATTTTTTTTTTCAAGATTTTTTTCATTTTACAAAAAAAAAAAGTCAATATTTGTTTATAATCTCATATATACATTATACATACCATGTATGTTTGTGTGTTATATACAATTTGTTTTGCTTAAATCTCTCACAATCTTAGCATTGATTTTGTATCATATACTTTTTTTTCCCTAGATTTTTGCATTTTACAGAAAAACATTTATATTCATAGCTACCGGTTTATAAATAATATGTACATAAGTTTTTATTTATTTTTTTTTAATTATTATTGTAGCCACATATACGTGAGTTTTGTTTTTTTTTTGGTCATAACTATAGTATTAAATATACATTTGTTATATTCAGGTACTTGCTAATATATATATATATATATATATACACTCCATATATTTGTTCATCACCACTCATTTGCATAAATATATATACAGATATATATCTTTTCCAAAAAAAAAAAAATTATAAACAAAATATATCCCTTATATTATTAAATATACTACTACATTAGGAAATATATACATGGTATGAAACAAATATACAACAATATATATTAAAAAACCATGATATGAAACAAATATACAACTATATATATGTTAAAAAAAACTTTACTATTTTTCAAGAACTCTGCTCTCCATGTAGGTGTTAATATCTAACATGCGGAAGCAATTTTGGATCATAGGCACATAATAACATCAATTTGATTATACAAAGCATGCTGCCCATAAGAGGAAAAACAGAGTTCATGAGTACCAACCTCTTGTAGCTTAAAATTGAACGGATTGATTTGTTGTTTTTCCTCACAAACTGATCACGAACCACCACAAGATCTTCCTTGCTATTCTCATGCCTTTGGAACGGATTGTGGAGTCCTCTAGTGATGGAAATTAGAAGGGAAAGTGCTTGAGTTTCAAGCTATGAGAAGTTTTTGATTCATGAGTTTGAGGGATGATTTTGGCAGCATAACACCAAGATTTCCAGCTTCCTTTCTTCTGCAAATCTTCCTCTATTTAAAAAGAAAACCATGTTGAGTTGAAGCAGCAAAGATTGACAACAAATTAGTCCCAAATTGAGTGAGATTTGTTGGCTAATTAAGGAGGAGTGCATGAGTTTAGTCACCAAGCACTTCACCTCTTAAAATGCATTTTCATTTGAATTTAATTAATTCAATTGAAAATTAATTTTAGTTAATTGATTTTAATTAATAATCTCAAAATTATTTTCAATTTTAAATTTTCAAATTTAAAATAATTCATAATTAATTTAAAATAATTATTAATTAAATAATCCATTATATAATTATATATTAATTTAATATCCAATATTAAATTAATATTTTGCTACCAATCCAGATCATTTTTGAAATGCAATTTTTCAATCATGAATCCTTATTCACGTGCTCGATATTTAAATCATATTTAAATATGTCAAACTCTCAAAATTAGGTTTAACCAAAACCCAATGTGTCGGTAATATCCAATACGATCGATATATTCCCTAAACTGAATTTGAACAATTCAAATTCTTTCCATCATATTGTTCCAAAGTTTATTCCTTAAGTTAGAAAGAAGACCTAATGGACCTAGAGATCATGGGCTCCAACGATTCAAGGTTTAACCAACAAAACTTTTTTAATCTAGTTAACTAACATTCGTTAACTAGCGGGTCACTCCACTATAGCCTAGTAGTTGCACTCCCCTCATTGTAGATATATTTCCGTCAACTCGATATAACCATGATTAGTAAGTCAATCCTTCACAGGTCGTTCATAGCTATAACTAGGTCAAAAGTCTGTTTTACCCATATAACACGTCTTGATTCCTTAAGTCCACTGGTCCTCTAATAAACAATTTGTTTATGGTCCAACCACTAAACATAGTCCCTCGGCAATGAGAGGGTGGGACCCCTTGTTCAAGCCTCGGAGTCAGTACTTAAGGGAACAACCTTTCTACTATCCCTAATACGGGTAGGAGTGAATTCTATCTTGCAATACTATGTCCTCAGCTATTCATCCAGTCTTATCCCCAAAATGGTAGGCTTATTGAGTGACAATGTTTGACCACTCTCACCCATGCAAATCAAAGGATAATCCTGAACAAACAGGAGTTCATAGTTAGTTCAGGATTAAGATCGAGTTACCTAGGTCATCACATGAAATAGTCAGTCTTAACAGTAAACGACGTTATAAAGTTAGAGTGATTTATTTCTTGGTCCAGTCTTGTGCAAACTCTTTTACATAGGATACCCCCACTCGCATGTCTCTACATGAACGATCCAAGATCACGTCGTTTGCCTTGTTCGCAAAGTAGGCCACATCCATAGTGTTACTGGTGCGTGGTCAGCTGAATGGATGGAATGTGAGATAAGATGGAATAATAATAATAAAGAAATATTCCGCTAGCACTTAAGTGCAAGTATACACTGTCGCACGTAGTAATAAAAAAACCTTAGAAAGTATTCCAAGGGTATGGATCCCACGAGGACTAAACTGGAAATTCAGATTTGATGAAGAAACTGCTCAAATGATTGCTTTTGAAAAGGGTAATCGAAGAAAATAAGTTGTTTGATTGGGTTTTTGAAAAGATAAATAAAACAAGCAAGTAGATAGTAAAAAATAACAATAATAAACAACTGAGGTATTCAACATGGATTCATCCTTAAGGCAACAACCATACTCATGCAATATTTAACTTAAGCGTATTTAATGCATTGGGTCAGATTTAACTTCTATTTGGCCATTGTTTCAAAAAACCGTTAGAAGGCTAAGCGAGTACCGTTATGCACATTTCTGTGACTCAACTCCGACATAGATAATTCACGAATGCAACCTATAACCCTATAGTCGATATAGGGTGCATTAGGCAGCTTGCTCTATACCGCCGAACAATCTCTTTCGAGCCTTTTCTCCTATATCACCTTTATGAGAACCGATATCGTTTGTCCCTTTCGAGATCAAACTCACATAGCATGTAAAGTCTAAGTGATCAAGTTAAACTCAACAAGATTAGAGTGATAATCAATAAAGAATGACATGCATTAAACGCAACTTAAGCAAATAAAACACTTTCAAGCCATTAAACCATAAGTGAATTCTCCACATTGAACCCCTCAACGGGATTTAGCTACTCAGATGGGATAAAAAGCAATTGAACACATTTTCATTGAAATAGTGATGTAAAGAATACAGAATAGTGAAAAGATTCAAGAGTTGGAAATAAAGGAAATAACTAAATATTATGAGTTTTTCTATTTACTCAATCCTTCTAGAGTTCGCTAAGACACTCCACTCTCTCACTTTTACAAGATGGGAATGTGTGAAACTCTCTACAAACCACAAGGTTTGATGTCTAACTCTCTCTCTCGGGTTAGAATTTGGTCATCTAAGAAGGACCTCGGGCATCTTTACTCATTAGCGTTGAGCCAGGGTTCTGTCACCACCATTTTCTTCCAAGTGAGTTCTGCTTGAATTTGACTTCGAATCCCGAACTTATATAGTGTAGAAATTGGTTGAGGAGCTGTGAAATAGGTGCTGGAAGGTTGCCCAGTCAGTTTCGAGGTCAAAACATCCGGTTAGGTGAGAAGAAGACTCGTCAACAACGACCCGCGGACGACTCGGAACGACTTCATATTTTTCCACAAATGCGGTCGGATTTCAATTTTGCCTTCCCAGAAATGCAGTTGCATTTCTGGGGAATTCCAGCTTTTCCTCTGTTTTTCTGCACAACAGTAAACTTGCTTCAAATCAAGTCTTTTTAGGCACAAAATAAGCATAATTCAACAAAAGTGACTTTCAACACCCTAACTTATTAAATTAACATATTTTGAGCTCGGAAATAGTAAAATTGACCTAAACACTCAATATTGGACCAAGAAATGAGCTAAATATAAGGGTAAAATAGGTATATTTTTTACCCTTATCAGTTACCAGGATAAGGTATCCAACCTTATCCCTATACTATAGACCATTTAGGTTATATACTAGAACTTGATCCTTGTCCATATTCATAATATAGTTCGAGTATTTCATATTATAACCAATGGTGTTTATCTATTGGATTCAGGTTATTTAAACAAACAATTCACTGAATAACATCTTTATTTCAAAAGGGTTACAAACTATGAGTTTTAGGACATAAAACTCAACACTCCGACAACCATGTGACTTCTCATTGAGTTCTTCCCTACAGTGGCATCGACAATCGATTGTTTGAGACGTAGCTAGCTTGAACAACAACGACGGTTGCGAAATCTGGCAATATCCACGAGTAGGATAACAATAGGAGGAAGGCGGTTGACGAGTTTGCAACGTCCATTAATGTGCGAGCGTTGGTTTGAGTTTGCGGTGACGGTGGCGTCTCTGATGGTGGTTGGTCGTCAATGGAAAGTGGCAAAGAGAAAGAGAGAAGATCATAGATGAAAGAGAGGAGATCGAAGATGAAAAGGGAAAGGGAAGCCGAGAGAAAGGGAGAGAGACCATGAGAGGGGGAGGAAGAGAGGAAGAAACCATGTGAGAAAGATAAGGAGTAGTTTTAGAGATTTTTTTTTAAAGATGGGGGGTGATTTTATGGATCCTTCCAAAATTGCTGAGTGAATTAATGGGTTGGATTTTTTTTTAATAGAAAAGAATAAAATATGATTTTTCCTTTTATGATTTTTGTTGTATTTTAAATACAAAAAATTATGAAAGAGAGCATAAATTTAATTGAATAACAACTTATATGTAAAAACTCAGGAATCTTATGCTATTTACGTAAAAAGTGGTTGGTTTGAACAAAAACGAAATATAAGGTCAATTTATAGGCTAATCATGTACTTATTAACCCACCTCACCAACACAGAGTCCAAATGGCCCCTTAGGGCCCGTTTGGTACAAGGTTTTTGGAGATGAGAATGGGCAAGGGTTTTTAATACCCTTGTTTGTTTCAAGATTTCTGTGGTGGGCCCATGAAATAACGCATTCCCAGACATCATTTATGCCCATAAGCAAGGATTTTCTATGCCCTCGCAAAAGCATGGGTTTTCTCTTTTCCCATATCTTCTTTTTTATTTTTATATGCAATTTTATTTTGAATATAGTTAATTAATTAACTATTGGATACTAAATTAAAAATAATATAATAAATTATTTAATTAGATTAAATAATAATTTGTCAAGAATTTCATTTTTTTTAAACAAATACTTTTTTCTAGGACTTTTAAACAAATACTTAGTCCGAGTTTATTAAAGGGATGTAATTACATATTTACTAAAATTATAATTAATTAGTCAATATTATCGAAAATATATTTAATTATTGAATTAAAATCTTAATTATAATTAATTACTTATCGATTATTTATAATCAATTAATTACTTTTTAAAATTTCCTTATAATAACTAAATAATCATATTATTATTAAATATTTGTCTTATTAATATTTATGGATACAATATATTAAATTATTGTAGTTAAATATATTATTTCATTGATTTTTATTAATAGTTTGAATTAATTTTGATTATTTTATTGATTAATTTATTAAAATTACATAAAGTTTACCTGATTAATTCTAAAAAATAAATACAGACATAATTTGTTCTCATAAAATCCTGATGACATTCCCATGTACAACCAAACACAGTTATCTTTGATTCCCAGCAATCTTATTCCCGGGCATAACATTCCCAGACATCATGTATTCCCAGGCATCTATAAAATCTTAAACCAAACGGGCCCTTAAAGGATAAGATTATTGGGGAATAAAAGATTATTTGGTTCTATATGGGAATACTATAAGAATTTTATAAAAATAATAACGTTCATTTTTATGGTGTTAATGGGACAAATGTTTTATAAGTATGATGTATTAATTAATAAAGCACTCAAAATTAGTTTAAAAAATAAATATAATTTTTTGAAAGTTCATAATTTAAAATTAAATGGTTATAAATAATTGAAGAAATAATCCATTATAATTATTAAAAATAACTTCATAATTACAATTAATTAATAGTTAATTATAATTATTAAAAGTAACCTCATATTGGATTAATCATAATCACAATGAGTTAACTAAATATATTATTAATTCATGAATGAATATTTAATAAGTACTTTTGCATCACTGCATTCTACTTATTAAAATAGTAAGTATTATATTAATAAAGGTTAAATTATAAGTTTAGTTTTAACTTTGAGGTTTATGTCTATTTGATCCATGAACTTTTAAAAGTGTCTAAAAGGTTTCAATTTTGTATTTAATAGGTTTCTAAAAAATTCAAAATTTTTAAAAGTGAATTGATCTAGGAGATATAGATTTGAATTTTATGTTTAATGGAAGTCTAAAATTTCAATTTTTTATTTAGTAGATCTGTAAATTATAAAAATTGCAAAATTTTAGGTGATTAACTTTGTAATTTAAGGTTTAATAAATTAGTTTGTTACTATTGATATGAACTAAGGAGAAAAACTTCTCTCTAGGAGTGCGATCTCTGATGAGTGATTTGCGACCATTATGGCCGAATTTGATACGATGTTTTCTACCGTAATTTGTTTCTTGGTAGCAAACATCTCAGATCCTACACTTCAAGTGTGATTCTGTTTGCACTGCATACCCTTGCAAATATCGTAGGTGTTTTTTCGTTTCCAAATTTGTTTGCCTCACCATCCTCTTCCTTCGGATTGAAAATGGATCCCCTTTCAATGGTGGAAGAATGGTCCAAATTGAGTCTTACTTCAGTCTAGGAATATGTGTCCATTGATGTTGATCGTAAAGCGGTGGAGCACACAAGCCAACTCTTGGGATGTTGCTTACTTGGTAAGTTGCTTTCTCACATAATCTTGGTCATTGAAGTCATGAGGAAGACCTTCAAAACTGCATAGAAGATGTAGGGATGAAAGCCCTAGCGCAGCGGAAAAACATCAAAAGAACCGTTACGAACGTTGAATTTACAGTATGTATTAACGATGAAAGCGTTGTAATAAAGCTATAAAGCATGTTGAAAAACAAAAAATAAAATCCCTATTTTATTCACACGTTTTTCCAAATAGAGAAGAAAGAACCGTTATAAACCTTCGTTGTACACTTGAACGATTCTCACCAACACCACCCTTTTGTTGAAAATGCAACAACCCCGAAGTTTTTCGCTAGAACTTTTCTTCTCGAAGGCACGCTACCACTAAGATTACACCAGTATGACTCTAGTAATTGTGGATGAAGGAGTGTAGAACACTCTAGCGGAAGCGATTTGGATCGAAAGCAACTCAATTTCTTTAATTTTACAAACAAAGCATGCTATATATAATGACCGAAAAACAGAGCACTCGAGGAACCAACCTTTGGACGTTGAATTCAGCTGCACCGATGATGTTTTTGGATCACGAACGAGTTGTAGACGACCACGAGAATCTTTCCCATTATCCTCCGGCCTTAGAATGGTTTGTGGGAACCTCAATTGTGATGAATTAGAGAAGAAGATATGTGGTTTTTTGAGAGTTTGATTATTGGGTTTTGAAAACTATTCTAAATAAATTTATTAAGGCTAAGCATACAACCTTAGAACTAATCTAAAGAGGATAAGCAAACATACCGGTCGTTGTCGTCTTTGAAATATCAAGAATGTCTTTCTTGATTTCATAGGGACCAAACATCAACAATTGGGACACCACCGATTGATCTTTCTCGCTATGATTCCGAGATTAGGAACGTAGTTGTGGGACTATCCAATCTGAATGAGAAAAACACAAGAGAAAAAAGTCCTCTTTGTGTTCTTGGTTAAGAGAATATGAGAGAGTGGCTAGGGAGGCTAGAGAGAATGCAAGAGTGCATTCTTGTGGCCTTAGGGTTGTGTAATGTGTATCACCTAAACCTTTGGTTTAGTGTTCTATTTATAGGAAAAAGGTCATGAATAAAATATTCACAAATAATCAATTATTTCCATAATTGATTAATTATTTCTATAAGGGGTTGTTTGGGGCACTGAATAGGTTATAATAACCCCCTTATTATAACCTATTCAGTGTTTGGGGCACCAACAAAAATAAATGGTGAGGTGTGTTATTTTTATCCCCAATTATTTTATCCATTCTCTACAGTAACCATCATTCAACCCACCCGATTATTCTATCCATTTTCTACAGTAACTCTCTCCTCTCTTCTCCATGCAACTCCTTGACTTTTCCGACGACTGTCGGCCGGTGAAGTTTCCGGCGACTTTTCCGACGGCCGCTGACCACTTTTCCGACGACTTTTTCGGCGATTGCTAACAACTTTTCCGGCAACCTTTTTTCCCTTTTTTTTTTTATATTTCTTCTCATTTTCATTTTGAAAATGAAAAATATAAAAAATGAAAATAAAGAAAAAAAAAGAAGAAAAGAAAAAAAACGAGGAAAAACATTTTGGTCGTCGAAAAATTTGTCAGCAACCGCCGGAAAATTCGTTGAAAACGTCCGACCACTTTTCCGAAAATCGCCGACGACTTTTCCGGCAACATTTTTTTTTCCTTTCTTTCATATTTCTTCTCATTTTCATTTTGAAAAATATAAAAAATGAAAATAAAGAAAAAAAAGAAAAGAAAGAAAACGAGGAAAAAATATTTGATCTACAAAAATTTTTCGACAACCGTTGGAAAAGTCGTTGAAAACGTCGCCAACATTAGGGTTAGAGGAAGAAGAAAATGATGAAGATGGAGTTTGAGGTTGAGAACCTCAAAGATGGAGATGATGATGGAAATGGAGGAAGAAGATGATGAAGATGAAGATGAACATGGAAATGGAGGAATAAGATGAAGATGATGCAGATGGAGGAAGAAAATGAAAAAGAAGGAAAAAAGAAAAAGAAAAAAGAAATACTAGGTTGAGTTGATTTAATACCTTCTAGACGAACATAGTTGACCTACCACTCCTCGACCAATGTGTTGCTTCACAATTATCTTTGCTTTCAAGAATTTTCTATCTATCTTTTGTACTCATATTTCTAGGAAAAAATATTTTTGTGCCACGATGGTCGTGGCCCATAGAAGGCAACATTACCTCCCAGATGTATTTTTTTTGTGCAACTTTAGGGAATTAAATACTAGGTTATCTTTCTACATATATAAATATGAAGTTTTGTTACAAAATTTCTTTGTACATAAGCATTTACCACTTTTACGTTGAAAATACAGAAATGAAACAAATATGGTTTTCCAATATGAAATCATAAAATGACTTCTTTTGTGAAAAAATCATGACCCTAATATAAAGAAAATCAACTCTTACCTTAGGTCATTCTTGTTTCCTTTTAAGTTAAACACATCATTTAACTCGTATACCCAATACTTTATTTTTTTTACAACTGAATCCAAACAATTTTTTATTGATATTTGCAAAATATAATATTTGACATACAAAGTTGTATGAGGAAAATTAAAAAAAAAAGTCAGGAAAAAACAGTCAACTTGAACCTTTGATTCAGAATCTCATGTTAAACAGATCAGCACCCCAAACACATACTATTTTAACCGAGACTAAAATAATCTGCACCCCAAACATAGATTATTATAACCCCCAGACTATTATAATCCCGAGATTATTATAACCACCAGATATTATAACCAATTCAGTGCCCCAAACAACCCCTAAATGATTAATTACTTCTATAAGTGATTAATCATTTCCATAATTGATTAATTATTTCTATAATTAATCATCTCCATAATTGATTAATTATTTCCATAAATGATTAATTACTTCCATAATTGATTAGTCATTTTCATGAATGATTAATTATTCAATTAATTAATTCTATAATTAATTAATTACCCAATTAAATATCATATATTTAATTTCAGACCTTCAATTAATTAATTCTATAATGTGAATAAAATTCATATTAAAATTTGAACTCCTTCAAATTCTCTTATATCCTATAAATTTAATATGAATCAAATTCATATTAATATTTGAACTTTTTCAAATATTTATTTCTCTCATAATTTATAGTTTAATTAAATCACATTTAATTAGACTAAATTCAATAATTAATCAATTCATAATTGATTAATTAATTTACTAATTAAATATATTATATTAATTTACTAATTAGTCATATATTTGAACTCCTTCAAATATATAATTCTCTCAATTAATAAAGTTTAATTACAAATTAAACTTTATATTATAATGTATCACCATAGATTATATTAATTGTATCTCATACAGTTAATTTGATTTCCATAACGAATTTGAAGAATTCAAATTCTTTTCAAGATAAATTGTTCCTAATTACTCTTTACGAGCTAGCAGGAGGACCTAATGGACCTACAGATCAGAAGCTCCAATGATATGAAGTTAACTAACTAAACGCGTTAATCAGGTTAACCAATATTCATTAACTGTGGGTCATTCCACTAAAGACCCACAGCTGAACTCTTCTCACTGTATAACATTTCTGTGCCCATGGATATAGACCTATATCGGTAAGTCAATCCTTCACGAGTGTCCATAATCACAGTTGGGTCAAATTACCGTTTTACCCCTGTGTTACATCTGTATCCTTAAGTACCAGCGCTCCTCTAATGAACAACTTGTTTATGGTCCAACCATTAAACAAAAAGTCCCTCTTGGACCAGTGAGAGGACGTGATCCCTTTGTTCAAGTCTCGGAGTCACCACTTAAGGGAACACTCATCTACTTCTCCTAGAAGTGGGAAGAAGTGAATTTCTTCTTGTGTTGTCATGTTCCCAGCCCCCAACTCGGTCTTGTCTCCAAAAAGGAAGGTTATTGAGTCGACGTACAAGCCACTCTCACTCATGCTAATCAAAGGACAATCCCTCGTGAGAAGGAGTTCATGACACACTCAGGATTAAGACTGAGTTACCAAGGTTATCCTATTGAAACAGTAACCTAACTAGTTAACGGTGTTACAACTAGTGGTTGACTATTTTGTGGTCCGGTCTTATGCAAACTCATTGCATAGGATATCTCCGCTCACATGTCTACTACATGGATGCTTTGGATCAATACGTCTGTATCAAATACAAAGCAGGTCGTATCACATAGTGTTACCAAGATAAGGTACCCAGCCTTATCCCTGTACTATAGACCTTTTAGGTTGTTATTTGAACATCGATCCCCGTATGTCCCCACATACTAGTTCAAGTTACATACAAACAACATTGGTTCTTAGTTTATTGGATTTGGGTCATATTGTGCAATACTTAACAATAACACTTTATTGTAGAAACTCAATAACACTTTATTGAAACAAGTATACAATTTGTTTATATTCACTGTCTACGAGTTTTAGGGCATAAAACCCAACATGAAAAACACAAATGGAATTGGATTTGTCATCTAATTTGGTGGCATCCTTACAAATTATGCATGCCAAAATTTCATGGGATTAAGCCACCTACAATTGAAAATCAAAATTGATTTTCTTTATTTAATTTCATAATAAGACTAATTCTTGTAATTAATTTTAAATGAAAATAAATTTTAAATAATTAATTAAACATTTTAATTAATTAAGATTATTTAATTGAATATCAAATACCAAATTAAATAATTGTTGTAATGCCCCAGGTTTTCCAACCTCTAGCCTAGCGATGTTACTACTCACTCTAGACTCTTAAGTAACTAGGACAATTCTCTTTAAACCGAATGTACCGAAAATTTCGGCAGCATAACGACGTAAAACTGGTTATCCCAAAATTTTTCTACACCTGATAAAGACAATAAGCACTTCTAAACATGCAAAAAGCCAAACTCCACCAAACTACAGCCAGATTTCACAACCTATCTCCTCTAGACGAGACAAACCTTATAACAACATACAATAACCTAAAACCATGCAGCGGAACATAAAGACATCTTATAACCTAAAACCACTAGCTAAAACAAATTATTAACATAACCAAAACTATCCAGTCTAGTTTTAAGCTAAAAAACAAAACCTTTCTAAGGTGAATCCCTCACCATTACAGAACTACAAAATGAAACAACTCAAGCTATCCTATTAAAGCCATTAAGGAAACATAACAACGAAAAAACCAACACTCTAGGAATTTTCCTCGTGGTCCTCCTCCTCGCCACCAAGGTCCGGATCATCCTCGATACCTACAACATCTAAAATGTTGGGGGAAGGTGGGGAAAGGGGGTATCAGTACAACCGCGGTACTGGTAAGTAGCTCACACGAGGCAGATCACAAACATCAAACAATGGCAAACAATATGCTTCTCACACGCATACAACATGCTTCCAAAAGTAGTAAAAAGCCAGCATGCTCACAAAACAATAAAACCACGTCATGCATATGCTTCCCACACTATGCACCCACACTCTACTAGACCACACATGATTTACGCGCCATGCTACGCAAACCAATCGCATGCATTACGCGCCATGCTACGAAAACCAATCGCACACATTACGCGCCATGCTGTGCAACACCACTCGCATGCATTACGCTTCATGCTACGCAAAACTAAACACGTGGATTACGCGCTACGCTGCGCACCTACACATGAATTACGCGTGATGCAACGTACCGCTAGACTCATGCTACACTTCCCGTGACACATGCTAGCCTAACCAAACATGTTTGACCCAAACACAACATGCTTTAACAATAACACAACAAGACATGCTTATCTCAAGCAACTAAACAGGACGTGCTCATCTCAAGCATTGCAGTATATCTAACACAGCAAAACATGCTTATCACAAGCAAAACACAATCCACGCTCATCTGGAGCAATACATCACAGAACAACACAGTAGATCATACTTTTCGCTAGTATAAAGATAAAGCATAAAAGCAAACAACATGCTTCACACAATTAAAAAAAATCCAACAAGTAGAAACTACTTACAAATCACGCTTTTAATTACCAACGAGGCGACACTTGCACCAAGCTCCACAAGCACCTTGAACTACAACATAAAACGTTACCATCAAAGGCTAAACCAAGAGATAATGGCCTAACATGCTACTAGGGCCAAAACTACTTTACCCAGCTCATTTCTTTGCTGGACAACCTTTAAACGTACCCCATAATGAAAACCCAAAACCTTTATACTATGGGCAACCATGTCTAAGGCACAACGGGCATGGGTGTTCGCCAAACGGCTCCAGATAAGGCTTTTCAGCCGCTGGACAGCAAGTAAATGACCCACATAAAGCGTACTAGGAACTTCTAAGGACCGGACACACTACTAAACCTAAGACAATTAATGGAGACCTAATCTAACATGCTTTTTAAGCCATGAACAGCAAGCAAAAGCTCAATAACTCATGCTTTAAGAACCTATAAGGGTTGGGCAAACTACAAGGCGGCGAGACTTAATGGGCATTGAAGAACTACATGATTTTAACCAAAATAGCCATGATAATCCATTTTATAACATAAACTAGGACCTATAAAGATTGGGGCGACACTTACAAGCCTAGATATGCAATGGGCAACAACATCACATGCTTTGAAAGCTAAGACAACTAATGTGCAGCAAACTTCGACGCTAAAAATGAAGGGACAACAAACATTCTGTTGGAGTGAAGAACACTCGAGCGGAAGCGTTAGCGGATCTTAGGCACCGATTTTCATTAATTTTGTTGATTAAAGCATGCTGAAAATAAGAACGAAAAACAGAGGAAAAGGAAACCGACCTTGATAGCTCAAATTCGTGGATCTCTTTGGATTTTTCTCAACACAAACTCGACATGGACTACCGCTAGAGTCTTCCCCACTATCCTCCGGCCTTAGAACGAGCTTGTGGGAACCCGAACATGATGAATTGAGAGAAAGAAAGCTTAAGAGATATGTGGGTTTTTGTGAAAAAAAAGAACTTCTAGCAAGCTCCAATATTTTCCATCTTTCATCCTCCTTTGCTGCTCATTTTCATTCTCCTTTTAAAGAAGTAATCCATGCACTTAAAATGCATTACACTTAGCTAGCAAACATAATGACTCAAGGAGTTGGTGTCACTTGATGAAGGAAACAACAAAAATGGAATTTTAAGTTTAAAATTCAATTTTATTAAATCAATTATCTAATTAAAATTAATTCAGAAATTAATTTTAATTAAACTAATTAATTAAACAAATTCTTAATTATTTAATTTAATATCAAAATATCAAATTCAAATAATCGAATCAATCCCTATCTCTCTTAAAACCTGCTTATTTCAAATATGAATCACTATTCAAACTCAAATGAAAATACGTATCCGATACATATTTATAGTATTTAAATCATATTTAAATAATAATAACTCTTAAAATGTAGTTTAATATACAATTAAACTTATACATTAAACTATATCGAATATAATTAACGATATCTCCCCAAGTTGAATTTGAACGTTTTCAAATTCGTTCATCACTATTATTCTAAGGTTTAGTCCGTTTGAGCTAGCAGGGGGACCTAATGGACCTACAGATCATGGGCTCCAACGATCCGAGATTAACTGCTTGAACTCATTCAATCCTAGTTAACCAACATTCGTTAACTAACGGGACACTCCACTATAGCCCGTAGCTGAACTCCCCTCACTGTAGATATATTTCTGTCCACCTGATATAACCGTGATCAGTAAGTCAATCCTTCACAGGTTGTTCGTAACTATGGCCAGGTCAAAAGTCCGTTTTACCCCTATACCACTTCTTGTTCCTTAAGCCTTCACTGAGTCCCTAATGAACAATTGGTTTGTGGTCCCACCACTAAACCTAAAACCTCTCGGGCCAATGAGAGGGCGACGCACCTTTTTTCACGTTCCGAAGTCAGTACTTAAGGGAACAACCTCTCTACTATCCCTAAAGACGAGTAGGAGTGAATTCCATCTTGCAGGACTATGTCCCCAGCTATCTACTCGGTCTTATCCCCAAAGTGGCAGGTTTATTGAGCGGCGCTTATGGGCCACTCTCACCTATGCAAATCAAAGGATAATCCCAAATAAACAGGAGTTCATAGTTAGCTCAGGATTAAGATCGAGTTACCTGGGTCATCGCTTGAAATAGTCAGTTTCACAGTAAACGACGTTATAAAGTGAAAGTGACTTATTTCGCGGTCCAGTCTTATACAAACTCATTTGCATAGGACACCCCCACTCACATGTCTCTACATGAACGATATTAGGATCACATCGTTTGTATTAAAACAAAGTGGGCCGCGTCTTATCCCTATACTATAGACCATTTTAGGCTATGTACTTGAACCTGATCCACTTATATGTCACTACATAAAGTTCAAGCATTCATCTCATAGCCAAAGATTCTAGTTTTATTGGATTTGGGTAAATAAAAACATAGTTAAACAAATCTTTCGACAACCATAATAAAAACTATTCTAATAAGTTTTATATATAAATTTGTTACATTTACTATCCACGAGTTTTAGGACATAAACCCCAACACATTCAACCCTTTATTTTATCACTTTCTAAGGACCTTTAAGGGATTGGGAACATTCTAAGACCTAAACAACTATTGGCAAAGGTAAATTCATGCTTCTAAAGCTAAAACACTATAACTACCAATGAACCTCAAAACTAATAAACTGAAGACAGCAGCGAATCTTACCCAAACGGTTTCGTTTCAATGCTAGATGGGCTATACAAACCACAACCAGCGAGTCAGAAGGCTCCTTGGGCAGTGGGTATTCAAGTTGAAGTGATTCGAACTCCAAACGATCACCTAGACGGCGCTGCAGATCAGAATATCGAACACAATTTAATTTTCTAGCACCTAAAGCTAATGGGCATTCTACTTTAAGCTCTAAACATGAGTGGGTAAGGGCTAAACTTACTGGAAACGCTAATTGACGCCGAACCACTCACGAATTGAGCAAAGACGGCACTGCAAATTAGAATTTCAACATCAAAGCTTAATTTCCAACACTCAAATGAATGGGTAAACTGATTTTAAAACCAAAAGCACGAGGGTCAGTACTTAAAGCTTACCAACAAGGTGAACGACGCTGCTACGATCCAGAACGGAGTCAAAACGCCACTGGACAGAGGCGAGGATGCGCGAAAACGAACAAGAATCACTTAGATCGGCTTTAAAACAACAAGAATGGGGGAGAAGAGACTTACCCACGACTTTCCTTGGCCAAAAACGCACGGACAGAGAGGGAGACGGCGCGAAAATGGCGAAACGAAGGAGATAGAGCCGCGTGAAGACCTGTACGCGTGACTCATGGCTGGGTCTTTAATCTCTTGCCAAAGGCCGACGACTGGATGGGTCATGACCACACGTGAGGGAGAGGGATCGACAGGAGAGAGAGAGTTCGCGGAGAGAGACAACACAGAGAGAGAGAGCTCGCGGAGAGAGACGACACAGAGAGAAAGAGCTCGCGGAGGGAGACAGCGACTACGGTTCAGGCGTGACGACGGCGGCGCGATGAGCACAGGCGACGGCGCGATCTCCGACAAGGGCTTGGGCGGCGGCTCAGATTCGCTGGGGGGTTGCCTCATGAAAGAAAGAGAGAAAAGAGATGGAGAGAGAGAGCTTAAGGCTTTTTTTTTAAAAAAAATCCTTTGAATTTCCTTTCTTTTCGTATTTCTTCAAAAACCCAAGAATAGGATTTTCTCAACCAAAACCCATTATTCAACGCATAATTGAATTTTAACACTGAAATTTCTCAACCGAATACAAACCAAGTCCAACAAACTTTAGAGGGGGATTTATTTTTAATAACGCTTAACTCCCAAACACTTTGGTTCAAAATTAAACCCCTAAGTTCAAGCCAAAATAGAATTTATATTTCTTTCAACTCTAAACTCGGGATTTAAATACACCCAAGACACACGAGGTATTACAATTGTACTAATCCCGATTTCTCTCGAAACCGAACATGAATCCCTATTCAAGTTCATGTATCCTATACATATTTATAATATTTAAATCACATTTAAATATTTTCAGCTCTCATTATAATCAATTCATAATTAAATTATAATATGTTAAATATATCAAATATAATTAACGTTAATTCCTTAAATCGATTTTGAACGATTCAATTCTTTTATCACACTGTTATAAGGTTTAGTCCGTATGAGCTAGCAGGGGGACCTAATGGACCTACAGATCATGGGCTCTAACGATTTGAGATTAACCGGTTAAACTCATTAACCTAGTTAATCAACATTCATTAACTACCGAGACACTCCACTATAGCCCGATAGTTCCACTCCCCTCACTATAGATATATTTTTGTCCACCCGATACAACCATAACCAGTAAGTCGACCCTTCACTGGCTGTTCGTAACTACAACTAGGTCAAATGTACGTTTTACCCTTGAAGTCACATCTCATTCCTTAGGTCTCACTGATCCTCTAACGAACAATTGGTTTGTGGTCCGACCACCAAACCGAGTCCCTCTCAGGCCAATGAGAGGGTGTTGCCCCTTGTTCAAGTCCCGGAGTCAGCACTTAAGGGAACAGCCTTTCTACTATCCCTATAATGGGTAAGAGTGAATTCCATCTTGCAAGACTATGTCCCAGCTATCTACTCGTTCCTATCCCTGAAATGGGGGGTTTATTGAGTCGGGGATGATGAACCACTCTCACCCATGCAGATCTAAGGATAAGCCCGAATAAACATGAGTTCATAGTTAGCTCAGGATTCAGATCGAGTTACCTAGGTCATCACATGAAATAATCAGTGTCAATAGTAAACGACTTTATAAAAAAAGAGTGACTTATTTCTCGGTCCTGGTCTTATGCAAACTCATTGCATAGGATGCCTCAACTCGCATATTTCCACATGAACGATTTAGGATCACATCGTTTGTCCTTATGACAAAGTGGGTCGCGTCATACATAGTGTCCCCAGGATAAGGTACCCAACCTTATCCCTATACTATAGACCGTTTAGGCTATTTATTCGAGCCTAATCAAATTGTTATGTCTTCACATAAAGCTCTAGTATACATACAATAGCCAGTGATCTTAGTTTATTGGATTTGAGTTATTTAATGTGCAATTCACTTATTTAATGACTTAAGTGAATCCAACCTCAATAACGACTTTATTGAACAAGTATATATAATTTGTTAACATTCACTATCTACGCAGTTTTAGGGCACCAACCCCAACAGTGGAGGCAAGAAGGTTGATAGCGAGCATAACTAGCTATCTTTAATTATTTAATTTAGCTAATCTTTTATGATTTTTGGGCCATTTTATTGTGCTTTAATGTTTATTTTGTAGGAAAAGGTTGATTGGAGCTAAAATGCAATAGTGGAGTTAATCGGGTGCTCGGGACGCGAAAAGATGCAAAGGAAGGAAAAGAATAAAAAGGGAAAAAAAGTCAAAATTCAATCAAAAGGTGACTAGCGTCTTGACGCTAGCATTCCTTATTCCGATAGGCGCGAAATTGTCGCAGCGGCGAGACGCTGCGACCTTAGCGTCTCGACGCTACCGTAATTTCCTTTCCAGAACGCGCGTGTTTAGAGGCAGCGTCGAGACGCTATCTTGACAGCGTCTCGACGCTACGATGAAATTTCAGAATAAATAGTTCTTTTCGGCTAGGTTTTTAGGGGAACGAATTTTGGGGACTTCTTGGAGCCGTAAACAGAGCAAAATCAGAGGAATTCAAGGCTGAAACAAAGGGGAAAATTTAGAAATCAACCCATTGTTCGTGGGGATCGTGACGGGGACGTTTGGTCTCGGCCTACAACGAGTTTAATTCTTCTTTCCCTCACTTTAGTTAGATTTTTATGGCTTTTACATGTTTAGTTGAGCTTGTAATTTTAATCATGAGTAGCTAAACTTGTAAGCTTAGGGATTGATGTAGTTGATTGTGTTTATGGATTGATTTATGGTTTAAGTTGTGCAATGTTATTATGTTTGTAATCTTGATTTAATGCTTTCAATTAATTGGCCATTAGTTGGATGATTTAAGTTTCGAATCTAGCTCGGGAGAGGGGATTTGATTTAGACTTACTCAAGATTGCATGACTAAAGTTTAGTTTCTATTTCGTGACGGTTTTAGATTAACTTTAGAATTGGTTAAAAGATCTCATTGCCTTGCATGATTAATAACTTAGATAGGGATATCAAGTTGGTTAATTTGCATGAGAATCAATTATACTCGGGAGAGGTAGTTGTGATTAAAGGGTCTTTGGCTCATAATTTCATTGTGCATAATAACTTATTCCTTAAAATCAATCCTAGACTAAATCGGCGAAATCAATTCCTTAAGTAGTTTTCCCAATTGAAATTCCACACTTTCTACGTTTTTTGATTTAGTTTTCTTATTATTCAATCATCACTTTTTGATCCCTAAATAAAATTGAACAAGATAATTCACAATACTTGATTTGCTTAAAAATCCAATCCAGAGGACGACACTCGTTTATACGAACTCTTTATTATTACTTGACCCGTGCGCTTGCGGTTAGGAAAAGTCCACATCAAGTTTTTGGCGCCGTTGCCGGGGATTGGCACATTTAGCTAGATTGATATTGTGAAAAAAATTGTTCGGTCTTAATTTAGGGTGTATTTTTTACTTTTTTAGGTTGATTGCATTTTTTTCCTTATTTGTTTTTCTTTCCATATTTGTTTTTCTAGCTTAGTTTTTTCTTTTAATTGTGTAATCTTTTCCTTATTTGTTTCTTGTTATTTTTTTTTAGATTAGTTTTTCCTTATTTGTTAGTTTCCTTATTTGTGTTTTGCCATATTTATTTTTGCATTTCATACTAGGTTACTTTGTTTCCTTTTCTAGATTATATTTTCCATATTTAGATTAGTTGTTTTCCTTTCTTTGTTACTTTCCATAATTGTTTTTTTTTCCTTTTTAGGGTAGTTTTGTTTGTTTATGCGTAGGAATAAAGATTTAATTTTAGCACCATTGGATCCCGAGATAGAAAGAACAATTCATAGGCTTCGAAGGGAAAATAGAGATATTCAAATGGCGGACCAAAACCCACCTGAGGAGCCTAGGCCTATTAGAGATTATTTTCAGCCTGTGTTTTAGGGACAACAATCGGGGATTGTCTATGCCCCGATCAATGCCAACAATTTTGAGCTGAAGACCGGTCTCATTTAGATGGCTCGAGACTGTGCATATAGAGGATCGCCCACTGAGGATCCAAATTCTCATCTTAAATCATTTTTGGACATTTGTGGGACGGTAAAAATAAATGGAGTTTCTGAGGATGCTATTCGCTTACGCTTATTTCCTTTTTCTTTGCAGGATAAAGCACGAGATTGGTTGCAATCTATTACCCCTGGGAGCATTACCACCTGGGATGCTTTGGTCCAGGCCTTTTTAAAGAATTTTTTCCCTCCTGCAAAGACGATCAAGCTGAGGACCGAGATTGGGACATTCCAACAATAATATGATGAGCAGCTGTTCGAGGTCTGGGAGCGATTTAAAGAGTTGCTGAGGAAGTGTCCTCAGCATGGTTACCCCGATTGGCTTCAGGTACAGTTGTTTTATAATGGTTTAACTCCTAGTACAAAAACGATTGTTGATGCAGCTGCAGGTGGGACTCTGTTATCCAAGACCGTGGAAAACACTCGCACACTTTTAGAGGATATGGCCACCAACAGCTATCAGTGGCCATCTGAGCGGTCTACACCTAAAAAGATTACTGCTGGAGTATTTGAGGTTGATAAAGTAAGTGCACTCCAGGCCCAAATGACCTCCCTTACTAATGCTTTTATGAAATTTTCAGGTACAGGGAGTGCACAGTCAATTGAATCAGCTGCTGCTTTGGCATCTAGATCTTAGGAGGAGACCATTGAGCAAGTTCAGTATGTATCAAATTCTAATTTTAGGGGATATAATAATAATGTTACACCTACACATTAACACCCTTACAATAGGAACCATGAAAATTTCTCTTATGCAAACACTAAGAATGTTCTTAACCCCCTGGTTTTGCCCCTCAAACTCAAGAAAATAAAAAGTTAGAAGATCTTGTTGGAGTTTTCATTGCAGAGTCAAGCAACAGGACAACCAAACTAGAGGAGGCAGTCATTGCTATCAATACCACGGTGAATGGCCACAGTGCAACCATAAAGAACATTGAGACTCAGCTGGGACAGTTGGTAAATGTTGTAAGTACCATGACTATAGGTATGGCCCCAACTAAACAGGAGAAAACTCAGATGGAGTACTGTAAGGCAATCACTGTGCACCAGGAGGAATCTGAAGAGGAACTTGAATCTGAGGACTATGAAACGCCTACAGGGGAAGCTGAGGAGGACACATCATCTGATGAGGCCGAAAAGCCTGAACCTGAGCCTCCTATTCCTTCTCCCGCACTGTTGGTTCCCAAGGAAAAGAAAAAGAAAAAGAAGAAGAAGAAAAAGAACAATCAAGTTTAGTTTGATAAATTTATGAATGCTTTTATGAATCTGAATATTAATATTCCTTTTGCAGAGGCATTAGAGATGCCCCAATACAACAGGTTTATGAAGGAGTGGTTAGCAAAGAAGCGAAAAGAAAAGAAGGTTGACACTGTATATCTTGCTTCCACATGCAGCACCAGAGTACAACAGAAAGTACCTGAAAAAGTAGCAGACCCAGAGAGTTTTTCTGTTCCTTGTAGTTTTGG
The DNA here is from genome assembly GCA_036850905.1 of Luffa acutangula. Taxonomy (NCBI): domain Eukaryota; kingdom Viridiplantae; phylum Streptophyta; class Magnoliopsida; order Cucurbitales; family Cucurbitaceae; genus Luffa; species Luffa acutangula. The sequence continues at coordinate 48,168,735 of CM072099.1, read as the reverse complement.
TACTTACTCTTTTAGAGCATTATGTGACTTAGGTGCTAGCATTAATATCATTCCTCTATCGTTGTGTAAAAAGTTAGATATAGGTGAGATTAAGTCTACTCCTGTAAAGCTCCAATTGGCTGATCAATATGTGGTGAGACCAGTTGGTATTGTAGAAAATGTGTTAATCAGAGTAGGTAGATTTTTCCTCCCTATTGATTTATATGTTATGGACATGATCGAAAATCCTTCAATGCCTGTCATATTAGGAAGACCATTCCTCGCTATTGGGCGAATGATTATTGATATTGAGCGCAGGGAGCTCACTATTAGAGTCAAGAACGAAAAAGAAATCTTTAAAGCAGTTGAAGACTCTAAAGATGAAGTGCTTTTCATGGGATATAGGAAAGGTGCAAGAAAGAGCACCTCTGTTGGATTCACAGAACAAAAGCCCCCTTGAAGCACGATCAACACGTCGAGCTAATGACGTTAAACAAGCGCTTATGGGAGGCAACCCAAGTAAGTTTAGTGTGTTTTCTTTTTTGTTTTTAATTTATTGTTTGTTTTTGTTTTGTAGGTCTTGTTTTCTTTCTCTCCTTTGCTTTCAAGCTTTCAAGATTCCAAGCTTTCAGTCAAGAAGTCATCATTATTCCAGGCCAGTATTATTCACTCCTTTCATTCTTTTATTGTTCTCATGCTTGTTTGTGTCTTATTTTCTTTATACATTGAGGACAATGCATGTTTTAAGTTTGGGGGTGGCTTAGCATGTTTGTGGAGCCCTTGAGCATCTGAGTTCGGGCTATAGTTTTGAGCTTTCTTTGAATTATGCATATGGTTGTTTTCTGGATGCTACTTTTGCATGATTATGATGTCCTAGGATAGGCTTTCTTGTCAATTTTCAAGCTTGTGATGAGTTGTAAGCATAACTGCCCAAAAAGGGAGATTTTTTAAAATTTTTCTAGGAGATGGCTTGCATGAGTAGAGTATTTGTCTTGGCTAGATTTGGATTTGAATGCTTAGGAGCGAATTATTGGGTTCATATGCTTGTTGTCATCTCGATAGGTGTAGGGTAGAGCTAAAAAGTTAATGCTTTGCAAATTAGCATGTTTGATCTTGTTGTTATTGTTGAAAAGAAAATTATTATGCCATGGCCTGTGCACAGTTTGCAATGTTTAATAAAGATTAAGGCAAAAAGAGCTACCCCTGTTGTGATCAGTTAGGCCAACCAGAGAAAACTCAGGTTAAGGGTCCCTGCAATGGGTGTGTGAAAGCTAGTGCCACATATACATGCTTAATTTAATTGTTAATTATAAACACCTAAGTTTGGAGGAAAAGAATCTAATTTGTTCCATTAACTCATTAGTGAAGCCTTAGTGCCAGTGTAGAGGGAAGATGAGCTGAGAGTTTAATAATCCAATCCCGAGCTAGTAGAGTCTGATCTTGTTGAGTTAGATCTCGCTTGTGCAAGTTAATTTTGGAAATATTTTTATTTGTCTCCCTCATTGGTCCTTATGTGCATGTCTCTTGCTTGCTTGGTTGTTGACTTTTGAGCCTTGAGGATTGAGTTATGATTGTTGCATCCATTTTTCTACTGTATGTTTGATTTGTAGTTTGCTCGAGGACTAGCAAAAGCTTAAGTTTGGGGGTATTTGATAGCGAGCATAGCTAGCTATCTTTAATTATTTAATTTAGCTTGTCTTTTATGATTTTTGGGCCATTTTATTGTGCTTTAATGTTTATTTTGTAGGAAAAGGTTGATTGGAGCTAAAATGCAATAGTGGAGTTAATCGGGTGCTCGGGACGCGAAAAGATGCAAAGGAAGGAAAATAATAAAAAGGGAAAAAAGTCAAAATTCGGTCAAAAGGTGACTAGCGTCTCGACGCTAGCATTCCTTATTCGGATAGGCGCGAAATCGTCACAGCGTCAAGACGCTACCGTAATTTCCTTTCCAGAACGCGCGTGTTTAGAGGCAGCGTCTCGACGCTACGATGAAATTTCAGAATAAATAGTTCTTTTCGGCTAGGTTTTTAGGGGAACGAATTTTGGGGACTTCTTGGAGCCGTAAATTGAGCAAAATTAGAGGAATTCAAGGCTGAAACAAAGGGGAAAATTCGGAAATCAACCCATTGTTCGTGGGGATCGTGACGGGGACGTTCGGTCTCGGCCTACAACGAGTTTAATTCTTCTTTCCCTCACTTTAGTTAGATTTTTATGGCTTTTACATGTTTAGTTGAGCTTGTAATTTTAATCATGAGTAGCTAAACTTGTAAGCTTAGGGATTGATGTAGTTGATTGTGTTTATGGATTGATTTATGGTTTAAGTTGTGCAATGTTATTATGTTTGTAATCTTGATTTAATGCTTTCAATTAATTGGTCATTAGTTGGATGATTTAAGTTTCGAATCTAGCTCGGGAGAGGGGATTTGATTTAGACTTACTCAAGATTGCATGACTAAAGTTTAGTTTCTATTTTGTGACGGTTTTAGATTAACTTTAGAATTGGTTAAAAGATCTCATTGCCTTGCATGATTAATAACTTAGATAGGGATATCAAGTTGGTTAATTTGCATGAGAATCAATTATACTCGAGAGAGGTAGTTGTGATTAAAGGGTCTTTGACTCATAATTCCATTGTGCATAATAACTTATTCCTTAAAATCAATCCTAGACTAAATCGGCGAAATCAATTCCCTAAGTAGTTTTTCCAATTGAAATTCCACACTTTCTACGTGTTTTGATTTAGTTTTCTTATTATTCAATCATCACTTTTTGATCCCTAAATAAAATTGAACAAGATAATTCACAATACTTGATTTGCTTAAAAGTCCAATCCAGAGGACGACACTCATTTATACGAACTCTTTATTATTACTTGACTCGTGCGCTTTCGGTTAGGAAAAGTCCACATCAGAGGTGAAATCCTTTTCTCTAAGACGGAGGCTTGAGAGGCTAGGCTTTATTTAAATCATATGAATCAAATTCACATTATCATTTGAACTTTTTCAAATTCTCTCATATCCTATAAATTTAATATGAATCAAATTCATGTTGATATTTGAACTCCTTCAAATATTTATTTCTCTCATAATTTTGAATTTAATTAAAAATTATATTATAATGTATCACCATACATTATATTCTTCCCTTTAGACTTAGTTGCCTCAAATCACTTTACGAGCTACCAGTGGGACCTAATGGACCTGCAAACCAGAAGCTCCAACGATATGAGATTAATCGGCTAAACTCATTAACAAAAATAATCAATACTCGTTAACTGTTGGTACACTCCACTATAGACCCACAACTGCATTCTTCTCACTGCAGACATATTTCTGTGTCCACGGATATAAACCAATAACAACAAGTTAGTCCTTCACGAGTGTCCGTAACTCCAGCTGGGTCAAATTATTGTTTTTACCCCTAGGTTACTTGTACATCCTTAAGTGCCAATACTTCTCTAATGAACAACTTGTTTGTGGTCCAACCACCAAACAGAAACCCCTCTCGTGCCAGTGAGAGGGTAAGACCCTTTGTTCAAAACCCGAAGACACCACTTAAGGGAACAATAATCTACATCCTTAAAGCTGAGAAGGAGTGAATTTCTTCTCGTGTGATTATGTTCCCAACTCCTCACTCGGTCTTGTCCCGAAAATGATAGGCTTATTGAGTCGGCGTACTGGCCACTCTCACCCATTCAAATCAAAAGACAATCCCTCGTGAATAGGAGTTCATAACCCACTTAGGATTGAGACTAACTTGCCTAGGTCATCATAGTGAAATAGAAACCTGATGACTCTCCAAAAGGGAGTTATTTAGGCCTTAATTCTATACGGATTTGTGGGTCTTTTGTGCTTAATAAGGTTGTTTTTGGATATATGTTATATGTTTTAACCCATTTGGAAGAATGGAAGCTTTGCAAATTATTTTGTGCAGAATATGTTGTTGGGCGACTTAATGGAGCAAATTCTGTGCTGCAGCAAAGCTGGGAGCAAAACTGCCACGACACAGTTCGTTAGCCAGTTGAATGAACTAAATTCTATTAAGCTATTCTCGGGATAAAGGAGCAAGGAGTCGGGATAAAGGAGCAAGGAGAGCCATCCACGTGTTTAGGTCAACCTAATTCAAGCATCCTATCACTCTATAAAAGGAGATGGCCGCCCAAGTCAAATTCATTCCACTTTCGGGAAGAGATCCTTCTCATTTCCATTTTGGGAGCCAAATAGAGGAGAGAGATTGGAGACCATCAAGAAGACCATCATTTGCAAGTTGATCAAGGGAACTAATATTTTCTTACATTACTTTGTAAATATGGATATGCTTACTCAGATTGTAACGTGTGTCTTTATGCATCTTATGAACTAAGTAGCTTTAGGCGTTGGTTAGGAAACATGTGATTGTTGTGCTTAAATTCTGGTAATAAATATTGATTTAATGCATCTTGGTTAATTGTTGTGCTCATTTCTATTTTGTGCCCGCCTGGCCAGCCGGTATGAATACATCTCTCTAGTTGTAGGGATGATTTAGGGAGCGTGTGGCGGTTAATCAAACTAGATCATTGTGTATTGGTGAACGCCAGTGACTGAGCTAGGGATAGCCAGTTGCCTAGTGCTTGATCGATAGAGCTTTATTGGAGTTGAAACATATTCTAAAAAATCTGGAGTTCTAGGATGAATCTGCTAATAAGACTGCGAGAGTTTGCATGATCAATAATATTGCTAGAGCATATTTTAAAACAATTACTAAATCCTGACCAGCACATGTTTCTAATCTGTCTGCCTATTTGTTTAATTCTTGTTCTGTCATTTCTTTTGCTTCAACATTACTACAAAAACCAATCATTTTAACCACTTTTGAAACCATTAAAAAGCTAAACAAAACAGATAAAGTGGAAGCTAATTCAGACTTTGGATTCGATAAATACTTATTATTGTTGCAGACTGTGTATACTTGCACAGAGTTCTAGAGTCTTTTTATATCTCATTTTTACTCACTCTTGGAACCCAACAAGTTTTTGGCGTCGTTGCCGGGGACTTGAATAAGTTTTTATCTGATCTGTTTTGTGTATGTGTGTTTAGTGGTTTGGTGCTAGAACTTTTTGATTGTTTCTTTTGTTTTTGCAGGCGTGAGTTTGGTGCATGAGCGATCCGCCTGGGGTAAGGCTCGAGCTTGATCCAGAAATCGAGAGGACATTCAGGAGAAGAAGGAGAGAGGAGCGTAGACAACAAAATCAAATGGATAGTGTGCCGTGTCTTCCACAGGGTCCTGAAGATCCAGCGAACCCCCAACAGAATTGTTTGCTGCAGCAAAACCAGCCGCTGAAGCAAAATGAGCAGCAAAATAATCAGGCTGAGAATCCAATCTCGATAGCAAACGATAGGGCCATAGCCATTCGAGCGAATGCTTTTCCAGTGTTTGATGAGTTAAATCCAGGGATTGCACGTCCTCAAATTGAGGCAGCAAATTTTGAAATGAAACTGGTAATGTTTCCGATGTTGCAAACCGTGGGTCAATTCCATGGTTTGTCATCTGAAGATCCTCATTTACATCTTAAGTCATTTCTAGGAGTTAGTGATTCTTTTGTAATTCAGGGAGTGCCTAGGATGCCCTTAGATTAACTTTGTTCCCGTATTCTCTTAGAGATGGAGTAAAGGCATGGTTAAATTCTTTTGCTCCAGGATCAATTAGGACATTGAATGAGTTAGCGAAAAAATTTCTTAGTAAATATTTCCCACCAAATAGGAATGCTAATTGAGGAGTGAAATAGTAAGGTTTAGGCAACTTGATGATGAAACTTTTAGTGAGGCTCGGGAGAGGTTTAAGGAGCTTTTGCGAAAGTGTCCCCACCAAGGTTTACCACATTGTATCCAAATGGAAATATTTTACAATGGGTTAAATGGAGCAATCCAAAGTATGGCTGATGCTTCGGCTGGAGGGGACCTTTTGGCAAAAACTTTTAATGAAGCCCATGAAATTTTAGAAAGAATATCTACTAATAGTTGTCAGTGGTCAGATGTTAGAGGCACAAATAAAAAAGTTAAGAGTGTGTTAGAGGTTGATGGTGTGTCCACCATTAGGGCTAATATTGCAATGTTAGCTAACGCTCTTGAAAATGTGAGTGTTTAGTCATCAGCAGCCGCCAGCTGTGGAGCCTGCTGCAGTGGTGAACCAAGTTGCAGAAGAAGCATGTGTCTACTGTGGTGAATATCACATTGTCGTTTGTATTCTTTTTTCTTTACCTCTGTGTGCGGTAAGTTCCTTGAGTTTTCAATGGCAAAGACGAGAGCAAGAAAAGAGCGGAAAAGTGACGAAGAAGAGGTACCTGTTACCCCCGAAGTACAGAAAGTGAAAACGAAGAAAAAGAAAACGCCGAAGGAAAAAGAAGCCAAACGGAGGAGAAGGCAGCAGAGGGCTGAGTACCAAGAAGCTGTCCAGAAGGCGGCGGAAGATGTTGCTACTACGACAGTTGAAGAAGGAAATCCGAAAGAACCAGAAGTACAGAACCCAGAGCACACTGAGCCGAGAGTTGCGGATACAGCTCGAGAGGAGAATACAAAAGAAGTTCAAGAAAAAAAGACTGAGGATGTGCATGAAGAACAGGCAGAGGTTGCACCTGAAGAAGGTAATGAGCCAGTGCAGGAGGCTCGAGTAGAGGTGATCATGCCGGAAGTACCCAAACGTCGTCGTATTAAGCGAAAAGCGGGCCGCATCAAGGTAATCCGCACTGATACTTCCTCGCCTCCAACCACTGATTCTGAAAGAGAAAATGCAGAGAGAGAGGAACAAGAGAAAAAAGAGGCCGAGGCCAAACAAATGGAGGAAGTAGAGAAAAAGGCGAAAGAAGAAAGGTTGCTCAAACGAAGAGCAGACAGGGGCAAAAGTGTTGCGGCAACATCAGAGGAACCTGACGAAACGGAAGAGCCGTAGTTGTCGTATGTTCACTTCGTCAACAACCTTGCTAGAGAAAAATATGTTGAGCTGCTGAAAAGAGATTTCCTGTTTGAAAGAGGATTTAGTGGTGATCTTCCACATTTTCTGAGGGTCAGCATTACAAACCACGGTTGGAAGTTGTTTTGTTCAAAGCCTGAATATGTGAACGCGCAGGTGGTGCGCGAGTTTTATGCAAATATTGACAAAGAAGACGGTTTCCAAGTGATCGTTTGAGGTGTCGAGGTCGACTGGAGTCCTAGTGCTATTAACGCCCTGTACAACCTTCAAAATTTCCCACACGCAGGATACAATGAGATGGCTGTGGCGCCATCTAATGAACAACTGAGCGATGCTGTGCGGGAAGTTGGTATTGAAGGGGTGCAGTGGAGGCTTTCAAAAACAGAGAAAAGGACGTTTCAGTCAGCCTATCTGAAGAGGGAAGTAAATACATGGATGGGGTTTATTAAACAGAGATTGCTTCCAACGACTCATGACTCGATGGTTTCTAGGGAACATGTTCTGTTGGCTTTTGCGATCTTAAGGTCTCTCAGTATTGATTTTGGCAAGATTATTGGAAAAAGAAAGTGGGGAAATTGTTTTTCCCGAATACAATTACCATGCTTTGCAAGCGTGTAGGGCTTCCAGAGAATGAAGGTGATGTTATTTTATTTGACAAGGGAATCATCGATACGCCTAACTTGGCACAGCTTCACCGTACGCAAGAGGCACGTCAGGGTGGACTTGTCTATGACATCAACACGATTTTAGAACAACTTGCACCGTCGGCCAACAGGCAAGAGTTTGTTGAGAGGCAAGCTCTAACCTTCTGGAACTATGTTAAAAGTCGTGATGCCAATCTGAAGAAGGCGCTACAGGAGAATTTTTCCAAACCATATCCAACCCTTCTAGCATGCCCTGAGGATTTATTGAACCCCTGGATTCCGCCCCCACCGATGGAAAGAGAAGAAGAGGATGATGAAAATGAGCAGGGTCGGGAGGACTGACGGATGAAGTGGTCCTGAGCGAGCATGATTTTTGTTCTATTATTTTTGTTTGCTCGCGCATATTCTAACCTCATTTTCTTTAAATATTTTCTACTTCTATGTTGTTTTTTTAGGCCACCGAAATATCTGCTTTTGTAATTTCTTTCTATGTTTTTAATGAAATTTCTGAAGTTGTTTCCATTCTATGGCACTGAGTAATTCCTAACTTAACTAATTTTCTTCTGAATTTTTGAAGCTTGGACTGAATTAGCTTAATTTGATCAAGGTATTCTGATCTTCAGAAACCTTTTGCTTGAGCATTTCTTCTAGCCTGGTCGATTGCTTCGACAAAGAAGATCCTGAGGTAGTTTTGATTTATATGATCCACTTTAAGCTTAGTTCTAGTCCCTCGCTCAGTTTAAAATTCAGATAGAAAAGTTAAAGTTTGGGGGTATTCCTCACAAAATTAATGATTCATTGGGGACAATGAATAATTCAAGTTTGGGGGACTTTTTTCTACTCCAATTGTTTTGCTCGAGCATTCTTCTCCTTCATTAAATAATTTTCTAGGTTATTGAGTAACCAGGGACATTTGTGACACCCACAGTTTGTCTTTGCGTCAAAAGATAACCTAGGAAATATGAAAAAATGAAAAAAATTAGTATTTGCTGAAAAAATTGATTGTTGAGAAAATTCATGGAGCAAAAGTTTTGAAGGATGAATGATAATCCAACAGTTTTTCTGTCTCCCAGAACTTAGGTGAGCTTCATCATAAAATCTCGTCATTCTGAGGAGTAAGAGATAGAATAACTAAGGATTCTTGAGCTTTGCAAAGAGTATTTAACTTAGTTGGTGATGAGTTTGAGGTAAGGGTCTACTGCACCATAAAGTGGGTCATCCCATGCTTAAGAGCTTATGACTGTAGGGCTGCTTTAAGTCTGAAAAACAAAAATATAAACCCCTTAAAAATGTGTTTTAATATGTCTGATAATAGAGCTAGGCTGTGGCAAGTTCTTAGAATTGAGTTAAAAGTGGTGATTATTTGTCCATGTTGGAGAAATTACTTTGCTGCAGCAGAGCTTGGTTTTGCAGAATGCTCAGGTAGAGGTTGAAGGTAGTGTTGGATTGTCTGGTTTGATTGAGCTATTCTTTGTCTAATGTTTTAAATTCTTAAGGAAAGGTTGGTTAGTATTGCTCGGGACGCGCAATAGTTCAAGTTTGGGGGTATGATAACTCTCCAAAAGGGAGTTATTTATGCCTTAATTCTAGAGGGATTTGTGTGTCTTTTGTGCTTAATAGGGTTTCTTTTGGATATATGTTATATGTTTTAACCCATTTGGAAGAATGGAAGCTTTGGAAATTATTTTGTGCATAATATGTTGCTGGGCGACTTAAGGGAGCAAATTCTGTGTTGCAACAAAGCTAGGAGCAAAACTGCCACGTCACAGCTCGTTAGCCAGTTGAATGAATTGGATTCTGTTAAGCTATTCTCGGGATAAAGGAGCAAGGAGAGCCATCCACGTGTTTAGGTCAACCTAATTCAAGTCTCCTATCACTCTATAAAAGGAGATGACCGCCCAAGTCAAATTCATTCCACTTTCGGGAAGAGATCCTTCTCATTTCCATTTTGGGAGCCAAATAGAGGAGAGAGATTGGAGACCATCAAGAAGACCATCATTTGCAAGTTGATCAAGGGAACTAATATTTTCTTGCATTACTTTGTAAATATGGATATGCTTACTCAGATTGTAACGTGTGTCTCTATGCATCTTATGAACTAAGTAGTTTTAGGCGTTGGTTAGGGAACATGTGATTGTTGTGCTTAAATTCTGGTAATAAATATTGATTTAATGCGTCTTGGTTAATTGTTGTGCTCATTTCTATTTTGTGCCCGTCTGGCCAGCCGGTATGAATACCTCTCTCTAGTTTCAAGGATGATTTAGGGAGTGTGTGGCGGTTAATCACACTAGATCATTGTGTATTGGTGAACGTCAGTGACTGAGCTAGGGATAGCCAGTTGCCTAGTGCTTGATCGGTAGAGCTTCATTGGAGTTGAAACATATTCTAAAAAATCTGGAGTTTCGGGAGGAATTTGCTAATAAGACTACGAGAGTTTGCATGATAAATAATATTGCTAGAGCATCTTTTAAAACAATTACTAAATCCTGACCAGCGCCTGTTTCTAATCTGTCTGCCTATTTGTTTACTTTCTGTTCTGTCATTTCTTTTGCTTTAACATTACTACAAAAACCAATCATTTTAACCACTTTTGAAACCATTAAAAAGCTAAACAAAACAGATAAAGTGGAAGCTAATTCAGACCTTGGATTCAATAAATACTTATTACTTGTTGCGGACTGTGTATACTTGCACAGAGTTCTAAAATCTTTTTATATCTCATTTTTAGTCACTCTGGGAACCCAACAAAACCTAACTAGTCAACAGTGTTAGAACTAACTGTTACTATTTTGCAGTCTGGTCTTATGCAAACTCATTGCATAGGATACCCCCACTCGCATGTCTCTACACGAACACGTTGGATCAATGCGTTTGTATCAAATACAAAGTGGGTCGTATCCATAGTGTTACCAGGGTAAGGTACCCAACCTTATCCCTATACTATAAACCATTCAAGCTGTATCTTGAACAGTGATCCCTGTATGTCTCCATATACAGTTCAAGACTCATACCACAACCTAGGATGTTCAGTTGATTGGATTAGGGTTATTTAGGCAAGACAAACATAATACAAACAACAATACTTATTGAATAATACATCAATATCTTTTTATTAGTGTTCGGTCAATTGTTACATTTACTATCTACGAGTTTTAGGGCATCAATCTGAGTGTGCTCGTCTATGACCATCCCATATGTTTCTACCATGTTAAATTGGACCATCATGTACAGGACGTGTTCCCGAACAGATGCGCCCTCTTTCATGCGACAATTATAAATCTGTTTGAGAGCATCATGGTAGAGTTGACGGGACGATTGTCCAAACATCTCCTGGAGAGAGTTCATAATCTCCCTTGCTGTAGCCATGCCTTCATGTCTCTTATCTAAAACTTCAGATAAGCTGGTTAAGATATAGACGCAGGCCTTATCATTAGCCTTTGTCTAGCAGTCATGAGCATCCCTTATTGCTTGGAATGCATTACGAGCGGGGGTCGGAAGACAATCCTCCATTAAGACGAACCGCAGATCGTCGATGACAAGAATCATTGTATTCAGATTCGACTTCCGCGTAGCATAATTTTTGCTGGTTAATTTCTCATTTTTAAGCAGAGAGACTATTGAGGAAGACATTGCTGAAATTAAACAAACAATGACCATATTAGCTATCTTTGCCTTAACCCTTCATACAAGCAAACAATTGCATACAATCCAATCAATTCAGCAAAACAAGCAATCAAAGAAAAAAAAAACTATTGATTTAATTTTGCAACGATGCTTCAGAGGTTTAGAGTAACAACCACCAAAGGGTGATCGGCTACTCCTCCTATGAAATGAGACACTTCTCAGCTAACTATAATTCCAGAATAACTCATATTCCTATAGACATTCGCCACCGTTGTTTGATCAAGTATTTGTTAACACACTTAACTCATCTCCGTAAGTTTAACCGTCCCACTTTCAGATCTCAGAGGTACGCACCAACAAGCTACCGTTAGGAAAGACAACTGTTGGTAGTTAACCTAAGAGTTCCTATCCTTTTCAAGAGTTCATGGTGTTTCGAATCCTATGATCGAGCCCTCCGAAGGGATGGTTGCTCCAAGACAACACGTAGGCGGATCATAGGACTCTCACGGTGTGACCTAGGGTTGGAGACCGAGGGATACGTTGACACCCGTGTCCCGCTCCCACTTACTATAGACATTTTCCCTATTCACCTTGTTATTGACCCACGCAAACACTTTTCGAAGGGAGGCCGCACCTAAGGCGACACGAAGTCGAGCATGAATCTCACGTTGTGAATATAGGGACGTAGGAGCAAAACTTGATTTAAATCTCGTTTTGTAATTTTTCTCCCACTAAAATGTCCTACTGTATATTTTTAGGGTTATTTAAATTAGATAAATTCAGCTAAGTCAATCTATCTAATTCTAATCCTATTATAACTCTTATAATAATAATTTTACACTATCTTCTAGGTGAATTAAACACTTTTAATTAACCCCTAGTAACATGGCATGCTAACATTAAACTATGATTAATTCAACTCAAGTGTTTCGGGTCAGTTTCCAGGTAGGAGGTGTTCCCTAAATCGTCAGCTTAAATACCCCCAACCTTAGACAAAACTTAACTGATAGAGTTCCCTTATAATCATAGTAATGTTTTTCATACTTAGTTAATTAATACTATTTTTAATTCTAAGTAAGAACAATTCTAAACCTATTAGAAAACGATCTTAGGTTTAATTAATTTTAACCAAATTAATAAAAACCTTTTTTTTAGGAGAGTTAATTTAAACCTATGATCCTATGTTTGCATGCAATTCTTGATTATAGATTGACGGTTTCTAATCAATAATTTTAAAACTATTTCAAATTTTATTGATTAAACCTATAATCATGCTGCTAAAGTTTAATTTAATCAACAATCAAATTCAAGTTAATTAATTAAACTATACTATATGCATTGCATGAATATAATATAACAATTATATTAATAATTATGGATGTTTCATGCTCAATGCATTATTGATTTTCTTATTAAATATAACGATTATATTATTGTCAATCAAGAAAATCATCCAAGCATGTTGCATACATCACATGATCAAATATCACATTTATATTTAACCTAAGTAATGACATGCTTTATGCTTTACCATTTTTCATATATTTAATATACTCATATATTAAATCACCCATGAAAAAAAAAATACATGCATTTCAATCGTACATTATAACAATTTTATTATATATATAAAATTCATGAGCATGTTTATAACCTAAGGTGGGATTATATTTTATATGACATCCACAAAGCACATAAATAACAATTGAACTGGTTAATTTTGGCCCATAGGATAAAATAAAACACAAATTACAATAATTCTAGCTAAATTCTATCCTAAAACCCTATTGCAGCTCCAAAACTTGGTATAGACAGCACGAACCGACCCAAACACCTTCGAATCGGCCTCCAAAATCACGAACCATGCCAAAATTGGGTTGAACTGGATCAAACTGGCCCAAACTCAACCTTAATCATCAAATTGAATCGCCTTGGGTCATTGAACCACTTGTTTTGAAACCCTAATTCGCGTCGCACATCGAGACAGCGTCTCGATGCTGAGTCTTCTCAGCACCGCCTTGGAATGGAGACATCGTTGAGACGCCGATAAACAGCGTCTCAACGCTGTTGCGTCTGGAGCACAATCTTCGTAAAAGCAGCGACTGTTCATCGATTTTTTGCTTCGTTTTCAACCGCGATTTCAAAAATCTTCATCTCATGAAGACCTAATCTAGACCCAGACTTACATAGGACTCAATTTTACATTTAAATTCCCAAAACACAGGGGCCCTTACATGATCAAATCACATGAAATAGTAAAATCTATGACAAAAAATTAACCTAAACAATCAAATGCAAACCATACATACATTATGCATTAATCCCACCTATTAGAGCCTATCACAAATCTTAGTTTTGATTGAAATGGACAACAAGGCCCTGATACCAATTGTAGGGATGAAAGCCCTAGCGCAGCAGAAGAACATCAAAGGACCTCAAGCCGAATTTTAATCAAAATCAAAGAACTATTACAAACGTTGAATTTACAGCATGTATTAACGATTAAAGCGTTGTAATAAAGCTATAAAGCATGCTAAAAAACTGAAAATGAAATCCGTATTTTATTCACATGTTTTTCCAAATAGAGAAGAAAGAACCGTTACAAACCTTTGTTGTAGACTTGAACGATTCTCACCAACACCACCCTTTTGTTGAAAACGAAGCAGCCCCGAAGTTTCTTCGGTGGAACTTTTCTTCTCCAAGACACACTACCACTAAGATTACACGGGTATGACTCTAGTAATTGTGGAGGCAAGGAGGTGGAATCATTTTCTCTAAGAGTAGAGAGGCTAGAATGAGAGCCATGAATTAAATATTATTTAAAAATAATATTAAACTCATGATTGATTTAATAAATAATTATTTAATTCTTTAATTAATTAATTACCCAATTAAATATCATATATTTAATTTTAGGCCTTTATTTAAATCATATGAATCAAATTCACATTATCATTTGAACTTTTTCAAATTTTCTCATATCCTATAAATTTAATATGAATCAAATTCATGTTGATATTTGAACTCCTTTAAATATTTATTTCTCTCATAATTTTAAATTTAATTAAAAATTATATTATAATGTATCACCATACATTAAATTCTTCCTTTTTAACTTAGTTGCCTCAAATCCCTTTACGAGCTACCAGTGGGACCTAATGAACCTGAAGATGAGAAACTCCAACGATATGAGATTAATCGACTAAACTCATTAACCAAAACAATCAATACTCGTTAACTATGGATACACTCCACTATAGACCCTCAACTGCAAACATATTTATATGTCCACGGATATAGACCAATAACAGGAAGTTAGTCCTTCACGAGTGTCCGTAACTCCAGTTGGATCAAATTACCGTTTTACCTCTAGGTTACCTGTACATCCTTAAGTGCCAGTATTCCTCTAATGAACAACCTGTTTGTGGTATAACCACCAAACAGAAACCCCTCTCATGCCAGTGGGAGGATAGGACCCTTTGTTCATGACCCAGAGACACCACTTAAGGGAACACTCATCTACTTCCCTAAAATCGGGAAGGAGTGAATTTATTCTCGTGTGATTATGTTTCCAACTCCTCACTCGGTCTTGTCTCCAAAATGATAGGCTTATTGAGTCGGCGTACTGGCCACTCTCACCCATACAAATCAAAGGACAATCTCTCGTGAACAGGAGTTCATAACCCACTCAAGTTTGAGACTAAGTTGCCTAGGTCATCCTAGTGAAATAGAAACCTAACTAATCAACAGTGTTAGGACTAGTTGTTACTATTTCGCAGTTCGGTCTTATGCAAACTCATTGCATAGGATACCCCCACTCGCATGTCTCTACACGAACGCGTTGGATCTATGTGTTTGTATCAAACACAAAGTGGGTCGTATCCATAGTGTTACCAGGATAAGGTACCCAACCTTATCCCTATATTATAAACCCTTCAAGCTTTATCTTGAACAGTGATCCGCGTATGCCTCCACATACAGTTCAAGACTCATACCACGACCTAGGATGTTCAGTTTATTGGATTAGGGTTATTTAGGCAAGACAAACATAATACAAACAACAATATTTTATTGAATAATGCATCAATATCATTTTATTGATGTTTGGTCAATTGTTACATTTATTTTCTACGAGTATGAATATTATATGCTGAAATGTTCATGGATTAAAGAGTCCATGGCCATTCCGAAATGTGAGCTCGTAACTGGCTCGATTAATCCTCATCTATGTTTTATTTCTGAGACTAAGTGTCCATATTCTGTTTTGAATAAATTGAAACTCAGGTTTCATTATTCAAGTTGCTTTATTGTTGATCGAATCAGACTTAGTGGTGGTTTGTGTCTATTACGAAAAGAAAAAGATGTGGATGTGTCTGTTCATCATATTTATGCAAATATTGTGTGGAATGGGAAACAATGGCGATTTATAGGGATTTAAGGTCAACCGGATAATAATCTTTGTTATGAGACTTGGGAATTGTCGTGACGTATGAATAATAATGATGATTCTTTGTGGGTCTTAGGCTAGGATTTTAATGAGATTCTCTAGAATTCAGATCAAACACTTATACATGCCTTCAGGAGTGCTCTGAAGGATTGTTCTCTCCAAGATTTGTGTTTCTGACGGGACGCAGGAGGGTGTCGAATTCTCCAATGTTCGTGCCAAATAAATTTAAAGTCCACAACCCCTAAAGCTAACTTGTAGCAGTAGTGGCCGAGGTCGAACACAGGGAGCACGATTGTTAATTTGTCTAAATCAGGTTTATTGCAAAGACCAAACTGATGGGGGGTTGGAATTTGGATAGAATAAAAGCAGGAAAAAATAAAATGGTGAAAATAAATGGAAGAAAAGTAAATACGGGAAAATAGAAAGGCGGGTAGGCTAATCGTACCTTCATGATCACTGCAATTGGAATTACTCGGTGTTAGTTTATTTAAATTCAATCATTGGTTATCTAAAGATTAATTTTACTAAATTATTATGAGCTTGGAGTGCTTCTTGACTTTTCAGATAATCCACCTACTAAGCCTGTGTCTAATTGATTAACTCACCCGATACTCCATGAATTTATTTACCAATTAGTTATTCAATTACATCCGCTACCTCTCATGCTTAGTCCGATGACTCCTCAGACTAAATCTAATTAGATAAATTAGTAACCAGATGACTCCTCAAAATTACAAATTAACTAACCGCATTATCATGCAAGGCTCGAAATTGTCTAATTTAATTAGGAACTTAATTTCTCTAATTTAATTAAATAACCTTCTCCAATGTTCTAAGGCCTATTGGAAGTCTACGCTAGGCTACCGTCAAACTAGCGATGGATCCGCCTCAACCTAGTGGCTATCTAAAAATAACGGATAAATCATACTCACAACTAATCTAAGAGGCGTTATGATACGAACCAAGGTGCCTTAATCAAGCTACAAGAACCCAAAATGGTTACAAACTTTAGAGTTTGCTGAATGGAAGATGAATCTCGGATTTAAGGCATTTTTATTGTAATTTTCAGTTTTAAAGTTGTGTTTTTAATGTTTTAACTTATTATTTAGTTAGTGGTCATTATAGCATTGATGGGGATGAATGTTACAACCCTTCATATGACCATAGGTTATGTTTGAAGGCTATAAATAGACATCTATGTTGTTGCTTTGAGAGAAGATTGGTTTTGATGGAGTTTCAATGAGAATTAAGTCTTTTGAGCCTAATGGCCATGAGCACCTTTGCATATCTTGTGTTTAGATTTGCATACTAGGATCATTCAAGTAGCGTTGATCAAACTACTTGTGGAGTGATTCGAATCTCGAGTTTAGGAACGAGTTTTCTCTACTCTAGATCTTGATCATCAAGGTAAATCTCTATCTTCTTCCTTGGGATGAAATCATCTTGGTTTGGGGGTTTTAGCATTTGAGATCTAGAAATTTGCATAACCATAAGGGTTCTTAGATCCAATTGGCTCGGGTTGTCGTTACACGTTAATTCTTAAACTAACATGCAAACATGATTGTTTAAGCAAGAATCATAAGATGCAGCATAAAACATCCAGTAAAACCCACAAGAACAACACATAAATCTCATGAAAATTGAAATAAACTTACAATCGAGGTTCCGATTACAACGAACGGTGCTTAGACAACCATAGACAAGCCTAATCTAAGCCCGAAGGCTTGAATAACCTCCCCAAAACTATTCTAAACTAAAAGAACTGAGAAAAACTGAGAGAATTAGAGTAGAAAAGGACTGAAACGAAAGAAAACAACGAAGAGTGACCTAAAATTGAAAAAAAAGACCCAATTTATACTCATCGCCAGCGACTCGGGGCTGGGCCTTCTATCCGCGATTTTAGGTCGAAGCAGTGTCAAGTCATCGCTATTGCAGCATCTCGATGCTAGCTCTCGGGTGGACAATTTTCAGCAGCACTCTTTTGATCCTTTTTGCTCCAATCTCGAGGCTCGAACGCTTCAGTCACGTCCATAAGCTCCCTCATCATCTCGGGAACTCCAAATTAGCTTGAAAACGTCCTAAAACTCCCGAATTAGTGCCGATTTGGTAAATTGGCCTAATGATCCTCTTGTGCTCGAATACCTGTAAAACAAACAATAAACTCATAAAATATAAACTAACTGTTGGGTTTTATGCCCTAAAACTCGTAGATAGTAAATGTACATTTGACCGAACATTAATAAAAGTGATGTATTATTCAATGTTTGTATTATATCTTGTCTTATCAACCCTAATCCAATAAACTAAACATCCAAGGCTAGTAGAATGAGGCTTGAACTAGTATGTAGGGACATACGGGGATCAATGTTCAAGTTTTAGCCTAAAGGATCTGTAGTATAGGGATGAGGCTGAGTACCTTATCCTAGTGACAAATTGATTGAATATATGCAATTGTTTGTATTGCTTGTGTGATGGGTTAAGGCAAAGATAACTAATACGGTCAATTGTTTGTTTTTTTCAGCAATGACTTCTTCTATTATCTCCTTGCTTAAAAACGAACAACTAACGGGCGAGAATTTTCCACAATGGAAGTCGAATCTAAATACCATACTCGTGGTAGAGGATCTAAGGTTCGTCTTAACGGAGGAATGTCCTCCCGTTCCCCCTCGCACTGCCACTCAGGCAGTAAAGGATGCCCACGAACGCTGGACAAAGGCCAATGAAAAGGTCAAAGTCTACATACTGGTCACCTTGTCTGAAGTTTTGGCCAAGCGTTACGAAAACGTGGAAACTTCCAGGGAGATTATGAATTCCTTGCAGGAGATGTTTGGACTCTCGTCCTATCAACTCCACCACGATGCCTTGAAGAACGTCTTCAATGCCAAGATGCAAGAGGGTCAGTCTGTTCGGGAACATGTCCTGGACATGATTAACTAGTTCAATATTGCTGAGGCAAATGGCGGGGTAGTCTGCGAGCGCAGTCAGGTTGCGTTCATCCTTCACTCGCTTCCTACAAGCTATATGCCGTTTAGGACGAATGCGAGCATGAACAAAATTCAGTTCAACCTGACTACCCTCCTCTCGGAGTTACAGATTTATGAGTCCATGCAGATATGCAAGGGCAAAAATGTGGTAAAAGGAGAGGCCAATGTGGCCCATTCCAAAAAGAAGTTTCTAAAGGGTTCATCCTCGGGAACTAAATCTGTACCTCAGGCTTCTTCATCAAAGCAAATCCAGAAGAGGAAGGGAGACAAGGGGAAGGCTCCTGCGCAAGCTGTGCAAGGTAAGGGCAAGGCCAAGGTAGTGGCCGACAAAGGCAGATGCTTCCACTGCAATGCAGATGGTCATTGGAAGCGCAACTGTCCTCGTTACCTCACTGAGAAGAAGAGAGAAAAAGAAGGTAAATTCGATTTACTTGTATTAGATACTTGTCTCGTCGAACATGATGAGTTTGCCTGGATATTGGATTCGGGAGCCACTAATCATGTTTGCTCTTCTTTTCAGGGAAATGATTTCCAGCAGCTGGCTGATGGTGAAATGACTCTTAGGGTTGAAACATGAGAGGTCGTTTCAGCTCGTGCAGTGGGAGCTGCAAAATTATTTTTTAGAAATAAGTATTTAATTTTAGAGGACTTGTATTTGGTTCCTAGAATTAAAAGGAATCTTATTTCTGTTTCTTCTTTACTTGAACAAGGTTATACTATTTCATTCTTGCTTAATGAAGCTTTAATTTCTCGGAATGGAATTTATATTTGTTCAGCAAAGCGTGAAAATAATTTATTTGTGTTAAGACCAACCAACGCTAAGGCTATTTTGAGTCATGAAATGTTTAAAACGGTTGAAACGCAAAACAAAAGGCAAAAGATTTCTCCTCTAAGTAACAATGCGTATCTTTGGCACCTTCGTCTCGGTCATATTAACATCGACCAGATCGATCGTTTGGTCAAAAATGGACTTCTAATTGATTTAGAAGATACATCTTTACCACCCTGTGAATCGTGTCTCAAGGGTAAAATGACCAAGAGGCCTTTTAATGGAAAATGTTATAGGGCCAAAGAACCACTTGAACTGATACATTCGGATCTTTGTGCAGGGATAATAGCCCTAGCGCAGCGAAAACGTTCAGAGACCTTATCGGTATGAATATCGATCGGGATACCAATACGACGACAAAAAAATATAAATTTTACAGCAAGAAAAATATTCTAAACATTGCTATAAAACGGATATAAAACATGCTGGAAAACATAAAGGAAGTTTAGATCTAATCTAAGAAAATGATCCTATTGATCCTAGGGGTTCAAGAATGACTTACCCTTGAAGACGTTCTTGATTCGCTTCGCCAAAACCTTTGATAGACAGAAAAATACAGCAACCAACACCCAACTTTTGATCTTGATCTTGCTGCAAAAATCACGAACACCACCACCAAGATTGCACCGGTGTCCTCCAAGGTATGTGTGTTGAGTGGTTTTGTGGGAACCCCAATAATCTAAGGTTTTTCTCTGGAGAATTCTCTGTATCACAGAGGGAGAGGAAAAACGAGAGAGAGATAGGGCGAGAGAAAGGGAGTCAAGCGTGAATGATGGGGAGTCTGAAAAAATTGATTCCCACATATTCAAAACCCACGCATAATATCTGGTCACTGAAATATCAGTTACCTGATATTTTTAATTAATTATAATTTTAAAATCATAATTTTAAAATATAATTAATTAAAATTTTTATTAATCAATATTAATAAAATAAACATTAATTTAAATCTAATTTAAATTAATATCCCTCTTATCTTATAGTTTAATTAAATCAAATTTAATTAAACTAAAATAATTAACTAATTCAAAATTAATTAATTTTAAAATAATAAAATTGAACATCATATATTCAATTATTATTATTATTCTTTCTCATAAAACTATAGTATTAATATACATCCAATGCATATTAATTATAACCTATAGTTTTAATATGAATAATATTCATATTTTAGTTTAATATTCGAACTCCTTCGAATACTTATTTCAACCTTAGAAATTTACCTCAACGCCCTTATAGAGCTACCGGTGGGACCTGATGGACCTACAGATCAGAAGCTCCAACGATATGAGATTAGTTGTCTAAACTAATTAACCAAGCTAATCAATATTCGTTAACTGTGGTTCACTCCACTAAAGAACCACAACTGCACTCTTCTCACTGCAGATATATTTCTGTGTCCATGGATATCGACTGTCAACAGCAAGTTAACCCTTCACGTGTGTTCGTGCCCCAGCTAGGTCAAATTACCGTTTTACCCCTAGGCTACCTCTTGGTCCTTAAGTACCAATGCTCCTCTAATGAACAACCTGTTTGTGGTCCAACCAGCAAACAGAAATCCCTCTCGTGCCATAAAAGAGGGTAGGGCCCATTATTCAAGACCCGAAGACACCACTTAAGGGAACACACCTCTACTTACCCTAATATCGGGAAGGAGTGAATTCCATCTTGTAAGATTACGTTCCCAGCTCCCCACTCGGTCTTGTCCCCAAAATGGTAGGCTTATTGAGTCCGCGAACATGCCACTCTCACCCGTACAAATCAAAGGACAATCCCTCATGGATAGGAGTCCATAATCCACTCAGGATTAAGGCCAAGTTGCCTAGGTCATCCTAGTGAAATAGAAACCGAGCTAACTAACGGTGTTACAGTTAGTGGTTAACTATTTCGCGCTCCGGTCTTTGTGCAAACTCATTGCACAGGATACCCCCACTCGCATGTCAACCACATGAACGCGTTGGATCACTACGTTTGTATCAATATACAAAGTGGGTTGTATCTATAGTGTCACCAGGACAAGGTACCCAGCCTTATCCCTATACTACAGACCCTTTAGGCTAAAACTTGAACATTGATCCCCGTATGTCCCTACATACTAGTTCAAGCCTCATTCTATTAGCCTTGGATGTTTAGTTTATTGGATTAGGGTTAATAAGACAAGATATAATACAAACATTGAATAACACATCAATTTTATTAATGTTCGGTCAATGTACATTTACAATCTACGAGTTTTAGGGCATAAAACCCAACACTTTGTGGTCCAATGAATTTAAAGGCTCAAGGTGGTTATGAATATTTCATCTCTTTTATAGATGATTATTCTCGATACGGTTACTTATACCTAATGGGCCATAAGTCTGAGGCTCTTGAAAAGTTCAAAGAGTTTAAGTTTGAGGTAGAAAATCTGTTAGGTAAAACAATAAAGACACTTCGATCAGATCGAGGTGGAGAGTATTTGGATCAAAGATTCCAGGACTATATGATAGAACATGGAATCCAATCCCAACTCTCAGCACCTGGTACACCTCAGCAGAATGGTGTATCAGAGAGGAGAAATAGAACCTTGTTAGATATGGTTTGATCTATGATGAGCTATGCTCAATTGCCTAGCTCGTTTTGGGGGTATGCAGTAGAGACTGCAGTACATATTCTTAACAGCGTTCCCTCTAAAAGTGTTTCTGAAACTCCTTTTGAGTTATGGAGGGGGCGTAAACCTAGTTTACGTTACTTCCGTATCTAGGGTTGTCCTGCACATGTGTTAGTGACAAATCCTAAGAAATTGGAACCACGTACGAGAATATGCCAATTTGTTGGATACCCGAAAGAAACGAGAGATGGTCTTTTCTACGACCCTCAAGATAATAAAGTATTTGCATCGACGAATGCTATTTTCTTGGAGGAAGACCACATTCGAGATCATAAACCACGAAGTAAGTTAGTATTAGGAGAAGCTACAGAAGAATCAACAAGGGTTGTTGGAGAATCCAGTTCTTCTCGTCAATCTAGTCCTCCTCACGTAGTGGGAGAGCTTCGACACAGTGGGAGGGTTGTGATACAACCTAACTGCTACTTGGGTTTAACGGAAACATACCTGATGACGGCGTGGAAGATTCATTGTCTTATCGTCAGGCATTGAATGACGTAGATAAGGTCGAGTGGGCCAAAGCCATGGACCTTGAGATGGAGTCAATGTACTTCAATCAAGTTTGGGAACTTGTAGATCCACCTAAAGGGGTCAAACCCGGGTGTAAATGGATCTATAAGAGGAAAATAGATGTTGTTGGGAAAGTACAGACTTTCAAAGCAAGACTTGTAGCAAAGGGTTATACCCAACGAGAAGGGGTGGACTATGAAGAAACCTTTTCTCCAGTTGCTATGCTTAAGTCCATAAGAATTCTCTTATCCATTGCCACGTTTTATGACTATGAAATATGGCAAATGGATGTCAAGACAACTTTTTTGAATGACAATCTTGATGAGAGTATTTTTATGTCTGAACCCGAAGGGTTCATAACCCAAGGTCAGGAGCAAAAGGTTTGTAAGCTGAATCGATCAATTTATGGGTTGAAACAGGCCTCCAGGTCTTGGAATATTAGATTGGATACGGCGATCAAATCTTTTGGTTTTGACCAGAATGTTGATGAGCCTTGTGTATACAAGAAAATCAACAAGAATAAAGTAGCTTTCATCGTACTTTATGTTGACGACATCCTACTCATTGGGAATGATGTAGGGTATCTGTCTGATGTAAAAGAATGGCTAGCGGCCCAATTCCAAATGAAAGATTTGGGTGAGGCCCATTATGTTCTTGGCATCCAGATTATTCGAGATAGAAAGAACAAAACGCTAGCTCTGTCTCCAGCAACGTATATCGACAAGATGTTGGCCCGATATTCGATGCAGAATTCCAAGAAGGGCTTATTGTCTTTCAGGCATGGGGTTCACCTGTCTAAGGAACAGTCTCCTAAGACACCTCAAGAGGTTGAGGATATGAGACGGATTCCCTACGCCTCTGCAGTGGGTAGCTTAATGTATGCCATGCTCTGCACGAGGCCTGGCATCTGTTATGTTGTAGGGATTGTCAGCAGATATCAGTCAAATCCAGGGTTAGACCACTGGACCGCCGTTAAAGGAATCCTCAAGTATCTTAGGAGAACGAGGGACTACATGCTGGTGTTTGGGGCTAAAGAGTTAGTTCTTACTGGATACACCGACTTTGACTTCCAGTCTGGCAAGGATTCTAGGAAATCCACGTCAGGGTCAGTGTTCACCCTTAATGGGGGAGCTGTAGTTTGGAGAAGTATAAAGCAAGGATGCATAGCAGACTCCACCATGGAGGTTGAGTATGTAGCTGCTTGTGAAGTAGCGAAGGAAGCTGTTTGGCTAAGGAAGTTCTTGACAGATTTGGAAGTTGTTCCAAATATGAACTTTCCCATTACGTTATACTGTGACAACAGTGGGGCTGTAGCCAATTCAAAGGAACCTCGCAGCCAAAAACGAGGTAAACACATAGAGAGGAAGTATCATCTGATTCGAGAGATTATGCAAAAAGAAGATGTGGTCGTGACCAAGATCGCTTCAGAGCACAACATTGCTGATACGTTTACGAAGGCCCTCTCGGCTAAAGTGTTCGAGGGTCATCTAGAAAGTTTAGGTCTGCGAGACATGTATATAGCGTAATCTAGGGCAAGTGGGAGATGTGTAATGGGTGTAAGGATGCCCTAGTTTATTGTATTTTGTATATTTACTTTTCATGTAATGTACAACATACATGTACCATTTCCAGCTTTGGATTATATTGTATATACTTTCCCTTAACTTGAGTTTTAGTTCAAGTGGGAGTTTGTTGGGTTTTATGCCCTAAAACTCGTAGATAGTAAATGTACATTTGACCGAACATTAATAAAAGTGATGTATTATTCAATGTTTGTATTATATCTTGTCTTATCAACCCTAATCCAATAAACTAAACATCCAAGGCTAATAGATTGAGGCTTGAACTAGTATGTAGGGACATATGGGGATCAATGTTCAAGTTTAAGCCTAAAGGGTCTGTAGTATAGGGATGAGGTTGGGTACCTTATCCTGGTGACACTATGGATACGACCCACTTTGTATATTGATACAAACGTAATGATCCAACGCGTTCATGTAGTTGACATGCGAGTGGGGGTATCCTGTGCAATGAGTTTGCACAAAGACCGGACCGCGAAATAGTTAACCACTAACTGTAACATCGTTAGTTAGCTCGGTTTCTATTTCACTAGGATGACCTAGGCAACTTGGCCTTAATCCTGAGTGGATTATGGACTCCTGTCCATGAGGCATTGTCCTTTGATTTGTACGGGTGAGAGTGGCCAATTCGCTGACTCAATAAGCCTACCATTTTGGGGACAAAACCAAGTGGGGAGCTGGGAACATAGTCTTACAAGATGGAATTCACTCCTTCCCGACTTTAGGGTAAGTAGAGGTGTGTTCCCTTAAGTGGTGTCTCCGGGTCTTGAACAATGGGCCCTACCCTCTTTATGGCACGAGAGGGACTTCTGTTTGTTGGTTGGACCTCAAACAGGTTGTTCATTAGAGGAGCGCTGGTACTTAAGGACAAAGAGGTAGCCTAGGGGTAAAACGGTAATTTGACCTAGCTGGGGTACGAACACACGTGAAGGGCTGACTTGCTGCTGACGGTCGATATCCGTGGACACAGAAATATATCTACAGTGAGAAGAGTGCAACTGTGGTTCTATAGTGGAGTGAGCCACAGTTAATGAACATTGATTAACTTGGTTAATGAGTTTAGCCAATTAATCTCATATCGTTGGAGCTTCTGATCTGTAGCTCCATTAGGTCCCACCGGTAGCTCATTTAGGGCGTTGAGAAAAATATCTAAGGGGAGTTGCATGTTCGAAAGTGTTCGAATATTAAGTTTAATAATATGAATTGGATTCATATTAAAACTTTAGGTTATGATTAATGTCCATTGGATGCACATTAATACTATAGTTTAGATGAGAGGAATATAAATAAATATATGATATTTAATTATAATATTAATTAATTTTTGAATTAATTAATTTTGTGTTTTAATTTAATTTAATTAAATGTTTGATTTAATTAAGTTCTATTGAAACTTTGGGTTAAGTGGAATATGTACATAAAAGTGTTTTATGTAATGGTAATTAAATTCAATGTTGATTTAATATTAATTAACTATTATTAATTAACTAATCAGTTTAGAAACTGATCAGTCAACTACTTCCCTAACCCTACACGCGTGAACAGGAGAGTTTTAAAGGAGTGGGACGTTTTTTGATCGTGGACTCTCTCTATTCCTTAATTGATTTAGGGAAGTTATTAATTCCTCTCTCTCTCACTCTCACGCAATTCCTCTCTCTCTCTGGAGTTCTCTGGGTTTCCAAGAATACATAGAGGCCAAAATTCTCCCAACCTTCTTAGAGTTTTTGGTTGGTTCCCACAAGCCACTCAACACAAAATCCTAGGAGAATACCGGTGATACTACATGGTGGTGTTCGTGAGTGATTTGCAACACAAAAAGAAAAGTTCTCGCTGCTGGAATTTTCTGTCAACTTGGTTTTTTTTGGCGAAACGCATCAAGAACGATCTTAATAGTAAGTGGTTCTTGTCTTTGGATCAATAGGATCTCCTCTAGATTAGATCTAGAATTTTTTTAGATTCAAGCATGATTTTGATCCATGTTACAGCATGATTTATTTATTTTCTTGCTGTAATTTTGTTTGTCGTCGTATTGGTATCCCAATCGGCGTTTAAATCGAAAAAGGTCTCTGACGTCTTCCCCTGCCTAGGGTTATTTATCCCTTCACTAACAAGACTAAATTAAAGATAATTAAATAGCACATTTCAGGTGCTATCAGTTTCCAAGGTGGAACTTTCACATGGTGTAACAGGCGGGATAAAGGTGATCAGGCTAGCACGAGATTAGTTCGTTTCCTTTCAAACTCGCATTTCTGTGATCTTTTTCAAGATTGATGGGTCAATAATCTGGACTGGGCTAGTCCGACCATCGACTTATTCAGTTATGCCTTGACTTGGATTTGGCTTTAAAAAACCAAAAACAATTTAAACGTTTTCGATTAGAAGAATTATGGACCAAGTGAGATGATTGCAAAGATATTATTGCTCAATTAGTGGAATGTAGTTCAGCTCATCGTCCAGGGCTCAGATTGCAACATGAGTTGAATAAATGTGCTTTGGCTCTCGGTGATTGGGGGAAAAGGCAAAATTTTGACCTATAGTATCAAAGTCCTGCGATATCAAATCAAGATTGAATATGTGTAACCTCTTCCTTTGGCATTTAGTGCCATTCACGATCTAGAACATTGATTGGATTCGCTCCTATTAGATGAGGAGATTTTTTCAAAGCAGCGATCCCCTGAAAATTGGCTAAAATGAGGTGATCGCAATACGAAATGGTTCCATCATAAAGCTACTCGCAAGAGGAAACAAAATCAAATTTTAGGGGTGATTGATTCTAATGGGGGGTGGCAAACAAATCCCATTAATGTTGGCAAAATGTTTGAAACATATTTTGGCAAGATCTTTAGTTCTAATCAACCATCGGGGGACGATCTAACAAGAGTAGTGTCCCTCATACCACACAAAGTGTCTGATGAGATGAATGATGATCTTTTACAACCCTTCTCAAGGGAAGAAATTGAAAGAGTTGTTAAAGGCTTCCATTCGACAAAGGCTCTTGGACCTGATGGGTACCCAATAGTTTTCTCCCAAAAATATTGGGAGATAGTGGGAGATCAGACTGTAGCTGATTGTTTGGATATTCTGAACTAGGATCGTTTCGTGAAACATTGGAATCACGCTCATATTGCCCTTATCCCAAAATTATTTGATGCCAGGTTAGTCACCGATTATTGTCCTATTAGTCTTTGTAATGTGTCTTATAAAATAATTGTAAAGGCTTTAGCAAATAGGATGAAAACTGTTCTTAAAGAAATCATTGATGATTGTTGATTGCTTTCTTATCTGTCAGTATTATGATCTGGAATATGGTCGTAGATAATAATCAATCCAAGTATAAATTGACAAAATCAAGTAATACCTGGTGAGTCCAGGGTCGAATCCACAGGGAAAGGATATTCACAAAGTTTTTAACAAATTTACTAACCT
Organism: Luffa acutangula; assembly: GCA_036850905.1. Lineage (NCBI taxonomy): Eukaryota > Viridiplantae > Streptophyta > Magnoliopsida > Cucurbitales > Cucurbitaceae > Luffa > Luffa acutangula. The sequence continues at coordinate 48,141,117 of CM072099.1, read as the reverse complement.
AAACTCTAAACGTATGATATTATTTTTTTTAACAGATTAAACAAGCGGGTTATTATTTTTGAAAAGTAATATTTCCATAAAACAAAACATGCGAAGAGAGTAAAAGGAAAATCTTTAAGGAAAATAAGATCAAGGCTATTGCGGTTGCAACCTCATGCATAAATAAGAACCTTGTAGCGCATACTTTGAGTAATTGATCCATTAATGTCTAAGTAAGAAAAATTCATAAGTTTCCCTTCCGGTATTCCCTATGCATTTAACACAAACTATCAATTGATTAATTGGCTAGTTCATGCGTTAGGTGCATTTTCTTTTAAAACTTACAAGAGATTGCGTTAGTCACAACGCAGTCAAAACTCATGCATGCATTATCTTTTATCGGTAGTGTTTTAATGCTACCAAGACTACATGTCATGTGCTAACTTGCTCTATTCAAAGAATTCCACATGTGTTACCTGTCAGGGGTTTAGCATGCTGCTACCGCATTCGGCTGGCCAATCGGGAGTTAGTAATGAAAATAGTATTGCAACTGAATAGAAAGCAATTAATGGCTCATTTAATTCAAAATATGCACTTACAAAATGTTACTTATTGCCGCATGAGGTGCTTGCGCTAAGACTTGAAAAGGATTTTAGCTCATGCGAGCAACACAAGACATCCTAGAATAAAACATTACAAGCATAAGCTTGCTCCCAATCACAGCGCTCTCTGTGATTCCTCTGCTGATCTTCCTTTTTCCCCTTCTTGAGTAGAGAAATGAATGAATTATTATCTCTCCTTTTTGAATATGTGGTTTCTATTTATAGGTGAAGGAAGATGACTTCTTCAAGTAATTAGCCACTTGCATTAATCATCATTAGGCAGCTTGTAACTTTTCAGCCCGTTTTTCGCCCACTTGCGCTTGCTTTGTCAGCGCTTGTCTTTTCATTATCTTAGCTGTTTCTTGATCATCTTGGGATGTGTGCTTGCGCTGAGAAGAAACTTGAAAAACAACTTAATTAGTTGCATTAGCGCCCTATATTTTCTAATTTTCCACCGCATACATGAATATAGTTCGCCACATAAAATTATCACATTTTTCCCTCTTTATGTGCTGAAGCAACGCATCTTTGTTTCTTTTGGCCTTGTTTTAGTCTAAGTTTAGAGGACAAATAACTTGCTTTTTGCAAGTTATCAAACCCCCAAACTTAAATTATTGCTTGTCCTCAAGCAATGCCTATTATCCATTCTGCGATAGTTACTCAGCTCTTCATTGCTTGCGATCTCAACATCCTTTTTCCTATTTTTCTTGCACGCATTATTAAGTCGGGTTAACTTTTGCCAAATATCCTTCATTGCTTAAAGAAAGCTTCTTGAGCTAAGATTCTTCTTTGCGATCTCAACATCTTTTTTCCTCTTAAACACATGCTTTCGTTTTGGCTTACCCACATTTGTGATGAACGGTATCCAACTACGGGCATTGCATTTTTTTACTATCCTCTACGCTCATGGGTTGCGTTTGTCTTCGCGCAGTGGCAAACTATGGGTGTCATAAATTCCCCTGGCTACAAACATGTCGCATACCTAGAGGAACACATGCATTATATTATGCGCTAACTCCCCCAAACTTAACATGGACAATGTCCTCATTGTTCCCCAAACTTACACTGGAGTGCAAGGAGTGTAGAAAATCAAGGCTGAGTTGCGGCAAGTCGAGAATGCGATAGGATTTTCCTTAAGGTTTGAGGAAATGAAGACAAAGGTTAAACCAATTTAAGTAATGTGGTTAAGAAAATTCAAAAAGTCAGATGCATGGATTTAAACCAAAGGAGCTTATGCAAAGATTTTCTAGATAACGACATTAAGTTAAGGCAGAGAGAAAGTTGCGATGAGATAAACAACTAGATATATTAATGTATTGCGAAACAAAATTATAAACAAGGGCGCATACATTTAAACAAAACAAACAAAAAGTAGGGAAAGTAGATGATTGGTTCTATTCCTGCAGTGGTGGAGGTGGAGGTGCTCTTAGGTCCCTTGGCGCAGGTGGAGGCATGAATCCACGCATTTGGGATGGTCCTGCGCCAGGAGGCCTTTGTTGACCAGCTGGCCGCGCAAATAGATTGGGCGTGACAGGCAAACGACCAAAGCTTTCAGTCCATCACATGAGAAAAAGGACTAAGTCGTTGACCCTTTGTGATAGCTCGAACTATTGCTGGCGCAGCAACTCCTACTGTTGGCACAACCTTTCTTGCTACTGTTGTAAGGGCTGAATAACCTCTTGAAGTATCTGCCGCTTCTGAGAAAAGACCAGTGTTTTGTCGATATCAATGGTCAGATCAGGCACAACCTGACTTGTGCGTGCAGAAGCTGAGGCTTGCGGTGTTGGGGCTGGAGCAGGAGCTTCATTATTGCGATGAGGACTAAGTATAGGTTCTTCAAAAACCTCCTCTGAGCTCAAGTCCTCAGTGTGCTGCGAAGGCGGTGGGTTCAGATCAATGGGTTGCGATGATGGCAGTGGAGGTGGCAGCAAACTTTCTTGTGATTGCGGCAAGGATCCCTGAGGTTGGGTGCAGACATTATTTTCCTGCACTGGAGGAGTAGAATTCTGGATCCTTGTAGCTGGTGGTGGATTTCTGCCCTCAGTCTGCTTGCGTCTCTTCTTCTTTTGTGGCTCAGGCGCAAGCGAGGGCTCAGTGGGGTGGGATGCTGGGTCTACTGGTGGTTGTTGCACGCTTCCTTGTAAACGCTTATTACAAGTACTGGTTACACGGGTCCACCACAGGTCGTCGAAATCCTTCCGCATGGCTCGAATTTCTTCGTCTGCTGCAGGCATAAGTCTGGAAGCGCGACACAGTCGGGTTACAAGACTAGGGCAAAACATTGCCCCTTTAGGTTTTGCGGCAGTTTGGCGCAATGTATCGACGAGGATTTGGCCCAAGTCGATAGGGATTCCTCACATAATGCAATAAACTAAAATTACCCGTTGGAAGCTTAGTGTGGCATCATGCGTTGTGGGCATGATGCGGTTCTTGACCCAATGCATCCAGCAGGTCGCCTCGAAGTCTAGCAGCTACGATTTTAGGGTCCTTGCAGCACCTTGTCCATCCCAATTGGCCCCAGGTCTGGCCACCGCAATCAATACTGTGTTTAAGAAATCGTTGTCGAGGCAGTCAAGGAGTGCATTCCCTTCTGCGTTCGGGATATCCCACAGCTCGAACACACTATTGATGCTTGTGGAGGAGAATGCGACTGCGTGACCTCTGACCATGACCTCATCGATTTCTTCTTGCCACTGTGCCCGATAGAAGTCGTGTACCAACGCAGGGGCATAATTGCGGGGATTTTCACAGACTGCCTCCCACTTGCACTGGGTGATCTGTTCGGTCATTGTTTGTGGCAGGGCGCAACTGAAGCCTCTTTCTTCTTGGAATTTGCCCCAGTTGTTGCCCTTTTTTTCGTTGACTGTGCCCACTTTGGGTTTTCTTTTATCTTTGGGTGCGGTGGGCGCTTTCCTTTTCTTGCTGAGAGCTGCTGCAAACTTTTTAGAATGATCTCGGATGACCACCTCAGTTGACTTGACCATTGTTTAGAGCCAAGGCAGTGGAAGGGCTTGGAGGTGGAAGAATGGGAACAGACGGGAAAGGAGAAGAAAAAGGAGTTAGGTTACGTGGGCCAGGGATATTTTATGCGGGTTGGAGGTTTACTGGCTGTATGTTGAAAGTGGAGGTGTCCAGTGGTGCTACGTCGAGCACGTCATTGGTGGCTGCACCGGAGGGCGAAGGATCAGTGGTGAGCGGGGCTTCCATGCTTACGATGGGTTCTTCTCCATCTATGACTTCTGGTTCTTCTTCTTCTATGGGGTTGTCGTCTTGCCCGTTATCCTACTCTTCATCCAACGAGATAATGACGTCCCTATTCAGTCCCTCCACCTTCGGCGAAGATGAGGGAGCATCGTCAGCGTAACCGGCGAGAGAGGGGTTTTGTGAATCCGACATGCTGAGGATGGATAGAGGTTTTCACAAGAAAGGGTTTAGGGTTTTGGGGGATTTTTCGACGACGCTGAGTTTTTTTTAGAGAGAGAGAGTACTCCCTTCTTATAGCTAACACAAGGCTTTGGTATTGATGCCCCTTCGCAACCCACGTAGACAGGTGATCATGATTAACTTGGGGGAATGTGGGCGGTTACCTTGGTTAATGTGAAAAACGGGGATTAGTGCGGCTAATTAATTGCACACATGATTATGGTCGCGCCTCCTATGCGAGAGAAATACAGATGAATTGGGAAATGCGATGGGAATTTTTCTCCTAAGGTTCGATCGCAACAAAAATTCTGAAGCAAAGATAAATCTAATACACCTAATGTGAGTAAAACATGCGATGGGATCAAAATATTAATGCAGAATAAAGTATTTAAAACTCTAACCTGTTGTGCTCTTACCTTGCGCTAGGTCCTGCATCAATCAGAGAGCACTTTTGTCATGGACCTATTAGGTCTTGCTATTTTAAGGCGGATCTTTCAGAAGAATAATCTCAACTACTTCATCCAAATTCCCTTCGATGTATGGCTTCACTATTTGCCCGTTGACTTTGAAAATTCTCTTTCCATCGGTAGAGTGTAGGTCCACTGCTCCATGTGGATATACTTTATGAATAGTATATGGGCCCGACCATCTGGATTTAAGATTGCCTGGAAAGAGACGTAGATGAGAATTATATAACAATACTTTTATACCTTCTCTCAGACCCTTTTTGCATATTCTCCGATCATGCCATTGTTTCTGTTTTTCTTTACTGATCTTGGCATTTTCATATGCACACCTTCTGAATTCTTCCAACTCCGATAGCTGACGCAATCGTTCTTGTCCTGCTGCTTCTAGATCAAAATTTAAACGTTTCATTGCCCAATGCGCCTTGTGCTCCAATTCTAAGGGCAAATGACAAGCCTTTCCGAACACCAACGCATATGGAGATGTTCCTATGGGTGTTTTGAAGGTTGTGCGATATGCCCATAGCGCATCATCTAGATGTTGCGCCCAGTCTTTTTTGCTTGTGTTGACAACTTTCTCGAGAATTTTCTTTATCTCCCTATTTGATACTTCGGCCTGTCCATTGCTCTGCGGGTGATAGGCTGTTGCGATATGATGTTTAACGTTGTACTTCTGCAACAACTTATTCATGCCTTATTTATGAAATGGGTCCCTTGATCACTAATCAATCTGCGTGGCACACCAAATCTTTTAAAAATATTCTTTTTGAGAAATTTTGCCACGGTCGCCACATCGTTCTTAACGCACGCGATTGCCTCTACCCACTTTGTGACGTAGTCAACTGCGAGGAGGATATATTGGTACCCTTGCGACGATGGGAAAGGTCCCATGAAATCAATGCCCCAGACATCGAACGACTCAATTTCTATTATGTAGTTTTGTGGCATCTCGTTCCTTGCGCTGATATTGCCAATGCGCTGGCATTTGTCGCAACTATTAACATATTTCCTTGCGTCTTGGAACAAGGTGGGCCACCAATAACCGCTCTGTAAAACTTTAGCTGCGGTACGCTGACCTCCAAAGTGTCCTCTATATGGGGCTTCGTGACAAGCCTCCAATATCTTCAATGCATCTTTATGGCCAACGCATCTTCTGATGATCTGGTCAGGTCCTTTGCGATAGACAAAGAGGTCATCCCATAAATAAAATTTTAATTCATGAAAGAATTTCTTACGGTGTTGCGCTGAATATTCCTCTAGTAAGACTCTTGCGGCGAGGTAGTTTGCGATGTCTGCAAACCAAGGCTCTTCATCTTCAATCATCAAAAGCTTTTAGTCAGGAAATTCTTCTGCAATAGGGATTCTTGGCGCATCTACCTTCTCAGGATTCTCCAAGCGTGAAAAATGATCTGCGACCACATTCTCACTCCCCTTTTTGTCCTTGATCTCAAGATCAAATTCTTGCAGCAATAAGATCCACCTAATCAATCTAGGTTTCGCAACCTTTTTTGTGATTAGATATTTTATCGCTGCATGATCTGTGTAGACAATGACTTTGGAGCCAATTAAATAAGCACGAAATTTGTCAAATGCATAAACAATCGCTAATAATTCCTTCTTGGTTGTCGTGTAATTTGTCTGTGCTTCATTTAATGTTCTGCTGGCATAATAAATAGGGTGCAAAACCTTTTCCCTTTTTTGTGCCAACACTGCTCCAACTGCCATATCACTAGCACATCAAGACAAAAGGTTCCTTCCAATCGGGAGTTGCGATAATGGGTGCACTTACTAGCGCAAGTTTCAGATCCTTGAATGCCTTGACGCATTCCTCTGAAAATTCAAATTTTCTATTTGTCTCCAATAATGCACATAGTGGCTTTGTAATTTGCAAGAAGTTCCTGATGAACCTGCGATAGAATCCTACGTGTCCTAGGAAACTTCGAATTCCCTTTACAGATGTTGGTGGCGGAAGTTTCTCAATGACATCAATTTTTGCCTTGTCAACTTCAATTCCTACGCTTGATATGCGATGGCCTAGGACAATGCCTTCTTCCACCATAAAGTGGCTTTTCTCCCAATTCAGCACAAGGTGAGTCTCTTCGCATCTTTCTAGCACTTGTTCCAACTACGTCAGACAATTTGCGAATGACTTCCCATAAACTGAGAAATCGTCCATGAAAACTTCCACGAAATTTTCTAGAAGATCTGAAAAGATGGTCATCATACATCTTTGGAATGTTCCTGGCGCATTACACAACCCAAAAGGCATTATTCTTAACGCCAATGTGCCATAAGGGCAGGTGAATGTAGTCTTTTCTTGGTCTTCCGGTGCAATGGTAATTTGATTGTATCCAAAGTATCCATCAAGAAAACAATAATATGTTTGTCCCACAAGTTGATCCAGCATCTGATCAATGAATGGAAGAGGGAAATGGTCCTTCTTAGTGATTGTGTTCAACTTGCGATAATCCCTACATATGTGCCATCATGTAGTGGTGCGAGATGGAATCAACTCATTGTTTGCGCTGGCTATTACGGTTATTCCGCCTTTCTTGGGCACATATTGAATTGGGTTCACCCATCTGCTGTCTGCAATGGGATATATCACGCCTGCGTTGAGCCACTTGATACTTTCCTTTCGTAGGACTTCCATCATCGCAGGATTTAGCCTTCTTTGTCGTTCAACAAATTCATTGGATTCATCTAGCAATCGAATCTTATGCATACAATATGAAGGGCTAATTCCTTTAATATCTGCTAGACCCCACCCAATGGCCTTTTTGTGCTTTGTGAGAACTTGCATCAACAGGTGCTCTTGCGATGAATTGAGCTTTGATGAGATGATAACTGGGAGGGATTCTCTTTCTCCTAAAAATCTGTACTTCAAATGCATTGGCAAGGGCTTGAGTTCTAGCTCAGGAGGTTGCACTATAGAAGGCAAGGTGGGGATTCCTCCTTTCAAATGGATAACTTCTTCATGTTGCGCTAGGATGAAGTCTTCTTCCACCCGTTCTTCCTTGTTGCATTCTTTCATGGAGTTGAACGCATTTGATTGTAGCATTTCCTGCGGAGAGCATACGTCAATGTGAGCTACCATGTCGCATTCTTTGTTATCATCAGGATATTTTAATGAGGAGAGAATATTAAAAACCACTTTCTGATCATTCATACGCATTGTCAGTTCTCCTTTTTGTACGTCAATCAGTGTTTGGCCGGTGGCAAGGAATGGTCTTCCCAAAATAATGGGGACCTCTCTATCAGCTTCATAATCTAGAATAATAAAATCTGCAGAAAAGATAAACTTGTCAACTTTGACCAAAACGTCTTCAATTTTTCCTTCTAGGTGGGCCACAGATCTGTCTGCCAATTGGAGCGTAACAGTTGTTGGTCTTGCTTCTCCGATACCTAGGCGCTTGTAAACAGATAATGGCATCAAATTTATGCTTGCGCCTAGGTCACATAATGCCTTGCCCACATCGATTCCTCCTATTGAACAAGGAATCGTGAAGCTTCTAGGATCTTTCAATTTTGGGGGAAGCTTGTTGGCAAGTATTGCGCTGCACTCACTTGTCAACGCAACAGTTTCAAACTCTTTCCATGGTCGTTTATTCATCAGAATGTCTTTCAAGAACTTGGCATAACTTGGCATCTTTTCTAACGCCTCTACAAGTGGGACGTTGATATACAGCTCTCGCAAGACATTCAAAAACTTCTTAAATTGAGCTTCATCATTTTTCTTTCGCAACCTTTGAGAAAAAGGGATTGCGGGCTTATATGCGTCAGGGTCCTTTTACTGTGTGGGCCTTATTCTTTTTGGATTCTTCATCTTCAACTACTTTTTTTTCTTGCGTCTGGTTATGATCTTCTACGGCTGCATTTTTAGGCAAATTGTCCTGCGTTGGAGCAGGGTCATTTACTTGCAGTTGCTTTCCACTGCGAAGAGTCACCGCATGGTAGTGTTCCTTCCCCTTTGGATCCTCTGTATTACTGGGCAGTGCTCTCGCAGGTCTATTCTTTAATTCTGACGCAAGTTGTCCAACTTGTATTTCCAAACTGCGCAGGGATGCGGCCTGACTCTGAACCACCGCATCATTCTTCGCCATATACTCCTTTTGACTTGCCATAAATTCCTTCATCATATTTTCCAACGCATTCGAGGATGATGCTCTTTGGTTTCCTCCGTCTGTGTTTCGCTGAAAATGCCCCTGCGAGGATTGATCATTGTTAGAATTAAATACTCTGGTCACAGGGTTTGCGTTACCTTGTTGTGGTTGCTTATTTGTGCCACCATTCCATGAAAAGTTCGGGTGATTTCTCCATCCTGGATTATAAGTGTTTGAAAATGGGTTGTTGCGTGCAGCTCCTTGTGGTCCAAAATAGAAGACTGACTCTGGGTTTGAAGGACACTGGTCATGCGTGTGTCCTTCACCGTAGCTCCCGCACCCAACTGCGTTGAGTTGCGCAATTAAAGGTGTTGTGCTAGCCGTGAGCGCATCCATTTTTGTAGTCAACGCATCTATCTTTGCGTTCACCGAGGTTATGGGATCAACTTCAAAACTTCCCAAGCTGGTTTTAACTGGTCTCCTTCTTCTATCTTCCGCAGTGCCCCACTCATAGTTGTTGCGTCCAATCCAATCAAGGATTACGTGGGCTTCGTCATACGTCTTTCTGAGTAGTGCACCATTTGCAGATGAGTCTACCAAAACTTGCGAGTTCTTGTTAAGACCACATAGAAGGTCTCTAATGGAATGCATAATGGTAGTCCATGGTGCGAGCATCTCTGCAGCAAGCACTTGAAATGTTCCCAAGCTTCGCTCAATGTTTCATCTTCCATTTGCGTGAAAGTCATTATTTCCTTTCTTAATCTAGAGTTTGCAGTGGGCGGAAAGTATTTTTCTAGAAATTTCTCAGCCAGATCATTCCATGTTGCGATGGAATTTGCAGGTTACTGATTGAGCCACACTTTCACCGCATCCCTTAGTGAGTAAGGAAACAAGATGACTTGCAATTGCTCATGCGTCACTCTTGGAATAATAAACTTATTACAAATTTCCAAAAATTACTTTAGGTGGGAATGAGGGTCTTCTGTTATGCTTCCTCTAAACTGTCCTGCAGCTGTCAGCATTTGAAACATAATGGGTTTTAATTCAAACCTTTATGTTTCTAGAGTAGGTTGAACCATCCCTGGATTGAAATTACAATTTGCAGGGGCTGCATAGTCTCGAATTCCTCTGGCCCTATCATCGGCCATTAGGATGGGATTCAATGGTTGGTTTGGTTGATTAGGTGCTGCCATTTCTCCTGATTGTCTTCGGGCTCTTAGATTTATTCTCCTTCTGTGATATGTTCTATCAATTTCAGGGTCGATTTCGAAATCGGGTTGTCGGGTGGCACGTATACAACTTCTGGTTACCTGGAGAAAAAGTACTCGACAGGAAACACAGTAAATAATATCAACAGAGTGTCAAAATCAGAAAAATTATCAAAAACTTTTGTTGCCTTTCCCCGGCAACGACGCCAAAAACATGATTGCTTTCTTATCTGTCAGTATTATGATTTGAAATATGGTCGTAAATAATAATCAATCCAAGTATAAATTGACAAAATCAAGTAATACCTGGTGAGTCCAGGGTCAAATCCACAGGGAAAGGATATTCACAAAGTTTTTAACAAATTTACTGACCTAAACTCTAAACGTATGATATTATTTTTTTTTTAAAGATTAAACAAGTGGGTTGGTATTTTTGAAAAGTAATATTTGCATAAAACAAAACATGTGAAGAGAGTAAAAGGAAAATCTTTAAGGAAAATAAGATCAAGGCTATTGCGGTTGCAACCTCATGCATCAATAAGAACCTTGTAGCGCATACTTTGAGTAATTGATCCATTAATGCCTAAGTAAGAAAAATTCATAAGTTTCCCTTCCAGTATTCCCTATGCGTTTAACACAAACTATCAATTGATTAATTGGGTAGTTCATGCGTTAGGTGCAGTTTCTTTTAAAACTTACAAGGGATTGCGTTAGTCACAACGCAGTCTAAACTCATGCATGCACTATCTTTTATCGGTAGTGTTTTAATGCTACCAAGACTACATGTCATGCGCTAACTTGCTCTATTTAGAGATTTCCACTTGCGTTACCTGTCAGGGGTTTAGCATGTTGCTACCGCATCCGGCTGGCCAAGCGGGAGTTAGTAATGAAAATAGTATCGCAACTGAATAGAAAGAAATTAATGGCTCATTTAATTCAAAATATGCACTTACAAAATGTTACTTATTGCCGCATGAGGTGCTTGCGCTAAGCCTTGAAAAGGATTTTAGCTCTTGCGAGCAACACAAGACATCCTAGAATAAAACATTACAAGCATAAGCTTGCTCCCAATCACAGCTCTCTCTGTGATTCCTCTGCTGATCTTCCTTTTTCTCCTTCTTGAGTAGAGAAATGAATGAATTATTATCTCTCCTTTTTGAATATGTGGTTTCTATTTATAGGTGAAGGAATATGACTTCTTCAAGTAATTAGTCACTTGAATTAATCATCATTAGGCAGCTTGTAACTTTTCAGCCCGTTTTTCGCCCACTCACGCTTGCTTTGTCAGCGCTTGTCTTTTCATTATCTTAGCTATTTCTTGATCATCTTGGGATGTGTGCTTGCGCTGAGAAGAAACTTGAAAAACGACTGAATTAGTTGCGTTAGTGCCTTATATTTTATAATTTTCCACCGCATACATGAATATAGTTCGCCGCATAAAATTATCACATTTTTCCCTCTTTATGAGCTGAAGCAATGCATCTTCGTTTCTTTTGGTCTTGTTTTAGTCTAAGTTTAGAGGACAAATAACTTGCTTTTTGCAAGTTATCAATTGTTAGTCGGAATTTTTCCTTTGGAGATCGAATCTTGATAATATCATTTTAGGTCACGGAAGTTTGCACTATTTGACCCACTTGGAAAGGAGTAAGCTTTGGGTTTACAGCGTTAAAGCTCGATATGAGTAAGGCCTGTGATAGGGTTGAGTAGTCTTATCTTAGTCAAGTAATGCTTAAATTGGGCTTTCATTCAAAATGGGTTAATTTGGTGATGAAATGTATCTCCTCAGCATCATTTTCAATCCTCTTAAATGGGGACCCCAAGGGATATATAGTTCCTACACTGGACTTAGGCAAGGTGACCTACTTTCGCCGTATTTGGTCTTGCTCTTTTTCGAAGGGCTTTCTTCGCTTATCACTAATGCAGGTAGATCCAAATTTCTTTTAGGTATACAAATTGCTAGATCAGCTCCTAAGTTGATTCATCTCTTTTTCGCTGATGATAGTTTAGTCTTCCTAAACGCCACTGTGCCTAAATTTGGTATTTTCTAAGGGCTTCTACATGACTATGAGAGGGTGTCGAGTCAATGTGTGAATTTTAGAAGTCAGTCATGTGCTTCTCTCCGTTGGTCTTGCCTGAAAAAAATTGATTTTATCAGTACTATTCTCCAAATGAAGGCGGTGAAGCAATTTAGGGAATTATCTAGGTTTATCGTCCATGTTCTCAAGGAGTAAAAGTAGGGATTTCCAACAGATACTAGATCGGGTATTGAATTATCTTCAAGGTTGGAAGTCGAAATTTTTTTCAGGAGGGGGGAAGGAGGTTTTGATCAAAAGTGTGATCCAAGCTATTCCAACTTATGCTATGGGTTTTTTTCGCTTGCCAAAACTTCTTCTCTCCAAAATTTTGTCTCTTTGAGCAAAATTTTGATGGGGAAGTAGTGAAGACAAGCGGAAGATACACCAGATGAAATGGGAGAAACTTTGCTACTCATTGAAACTCAAAATTATGATGGGATTGAAACCAAAAATCTCTGATGTAGTGTCTAGATTGAAACTCCAAAACCGTCTCTCTCAGTCTTGAAGCAAAGGTTTTATAAGCCTCTAGGACAAGGTCGACTGTTCAAATCAGTGTGAGAATCCAGATTCTATCAACATTGCAAATCAATGAATCAAATCGCATCAGCTCATTTAATAATGCTTAGTCTATCTGTTGGCACCTTACGCTTGCAAGGTTAAAGTATACGGCTACAATCTGGGAAAAATCTAGATTGTGCACAAAATCAAGAAATTATGTCGATTTTGACAAAAAAAAATGACTCTAATTTGTACACCAAATGATGTATAATTCATAAATCTGGACTGAAAACATGTGTTTGACCCAGTTTTGCATAAATCTTCTTTATTTAATAAATAATAATCACTAAATACTAACTTTCAAATGATAACTTAGGGTTTTAAGGTGAAATAACCCTCCTAAATGAGCGTAAACACTAGAGTGCCACAAATTTCAAAAGTGCAAGGCATCAAGAGCAATAGCTAGACAGCTATCAAGACATACTATCCTAAAGAAAGTGTAGGGCGGCGATTGTTGAAGGCAAGGGAGTTGTTTGAGAAAGAGTTAGGACAACTCCTTGGTGCTTAATGGGTCACTGTTGAGACTTTACTTCAGTTGATAGCTAGTTGGCATCCAGTTAGCAATGCCCAACCTTGACCGACACTACAAGAAAATGTATTTTCAGCGACAAGTTTTCAGTGGCGCAGCTAAAATAAGTCACAAAATGTGACTTTCAGCAACATCGTAAATGATCAACTCACAATCAATTACATATCGAATTACAAAATGTGACTTTCATGAAGTTAACAATATTTCGACCTATATGATCAACTCACAATCAATTACATATCGAAGAACAAGAATGAACTCAAAAGGCAAGGTCAGGGAGATCAGATAAATATGTATGACTAATAGTTATGCATAAGGAAGACTCTCAAGAATGGAGGCAAGAGTTGAAGTTTTATTCCTCAAAAGTAATGGGTGCTACGAGATAATTGCTCCAAACTAAGTACTCTATTTTGCTCCCTTTGGCACCTTGCAAGGAATGTCATACATTCCTTTTTAACTCTATTTCGGTCTAATTTGGATTTTCCTATCAGTGGAAGAGAAGAGGGGAGGGACAATGACAAAGGAAACTCGTGCCTAAATATTGTTTATGCAATATATCCCTTATACTCTAAGAGGAAAATGGAATCATGAGCATATTTATGACATAATGGAAGTATTTCCACTTTGATGTGGCATTGGTACCAATAAGATATCAAACTTTGATATCTACTTTGATTGCCTATTTGGCTATTTACATAAAACTTAGACCTCTAACCCTTCAATTTTCAATTTAGGTACTTATTGCACTTGCAATGGATCGAAGTTGGATAAATCTAAACGATCGAGGGTGCAGTCAATATTCAAACGGTGTTGATAACTTTATTCAAGTTGCGAAGGGGCATTTAGATGAAGAAGGAAGAACAAGATGTCCTTGTTCAAACTGTTTGAATATGAATTGGAATAAACTAGATGACATAGAACGTCACTTATTTAAATATGGCATGTCTACGACTTATAGTCGATGGATATTCCATGGAGATGAGGTGGACCTTTCTCCCTTTTTAAGACCCAATTCAAGGTTTCTCGGTGCTACATTTTCAGATTCAGTTGATGGGAATCTAAGAGCAGACATTAGAGTTAGAAATATTTTTGATGATGAGATGCTCGAAATGATGGATGATTTGCGTGGGCCAATGTTTGAAGACAGTACTAGAGAATCAGATGTGCAAGATGAGACTAATAGATTTAGTGGAATGTTTCATGAAGTAGAAGAAGAGTTATACCCAGGATGTCTAAAGTATACTTCATTTAATTTTTTGGTCAAACTTATGCACATTAAGGTGATTAACCGTTGTAGCGATAAATGCTTCGATATGTTGCTCGAATTATTAAATGATGCCTTTCCAAATGGTGTAAGGTTACCAACTTCATACTATGAGGCAAAGAAAAAATTGCGAGACCTTGGGATGGGATATGAATCAATTCATGCGTGTAAGTTTGATTGTGCTTTATTTTGGAAAGAATATGCATCACTTGACCATTGTTCGCATTGTGGAGAGTCGAGATACAAATTGAGTAATGAAAAGGGAAAAAATTTCTGCACAAAGTGTTGAGATATTTTCCATTGAAGACGAGGTTGCAAATATTGTTTATTTCAAAACATACTACTGAGGATATGAGATGGCACAAGGATAAAAGGTGTGAAACTGCAGGAATACTTCGACATCCTGCTGATGCTGAAGGTTGGAAGCATTTTGATAGTCAATATCCTTGTTTTGCTGTAGATGCTCGTAATGTCAGATTGGCAGTTTCTTCTGACGGTTTTAACCCATTTGGAAACATGAGTACATCATATAGCATGTGGCCAGTTATGCTAATTCCATACAACTTTCCCCCTTGGAAATGTATGAAGGAACAATTTATTTTTCTATCACTACTCATCCCTGGTCCAAGGTCTCCTGGTAAGGAGATTGATATTTACCTACAACCACTGGTGGATGAGTTAAATGAGTTGTGGGTTAATGGCATACGAACTTTTGATGGTTTCAGTGCTTCTTTCTTCCAGCTTCATGCTGCACTATTATGGACAATCAATGATTTTCCAACTTATGGAGATTTATCTGGTTGGAGGACAAAAGGTTATAAAGCATGTCCGGTTTGCAATGTCGATACAAGTTCAATGGGATTAAAGAGCAAAATTTGTTATATGGGCCATCGTAAATATCTACCTCCAACACATGCATGGCGCAAAAGTAGGCAACATGATGGAAAACAAGAAATGCGAGCAGCTCCGAATATATTATCTGGACGAGATATTATAAATGTACTGAATTCGTTAAGTTTTCCTATGTTGAGTAAGAATCCTACCAATCGTGAGAACAAACGGAAAAGAATGGTTAATGAGCACAACTGGACCAAAATAAGCATCTTTTTTAATCTTCCATATTGGGAAAACCTTAAACTACGTCATAAACTTGATGTGATGCATATTGAGAAGAACATATGTGATAATTTGGTAGGCACTATATTGAATGTTGATGGGAAGACTAAAGATACCATTAAAGCTCGTGAGGATCTAGCTCAGTTGAAAATAAGAAAGGAACTTCACATACAGGAGGTTGGAAATAGGCGTGTGAAGCCTCATGCATCCTACACATTAACTGCTGAAGAAAAGGTGAGCTTTTGCACCTTCTTGAAACCTGTGAAGTTTGCAGATGGATTTGCTTCCAACATATCTCGTTGTGTTAATGTAAAAGAGGGCAAAATCTCTGGTTTGAAAAGTCATGACTGCCATGTTTTATTGCAAAGACTTCTTCCAATTGGCATTCGACCATTTATACGTAAGGATATTGCTACAACTGTATCAGAATTGTCAAATTTCTTCCATGATCTATGTGCAAAAACTTTAAGCATAGCAGATTTAGACAGAATGCAAGCTGATATAGTGCTAATCTTGTGTAAGTTGGAAAAAATCTTTCCACCGGCTTTTTTTGATGTAATGGTCCATTTAGCTGTTCATTTGTCGTGGGAAGCGAAAATTGTTGGACCTGTTGGATATAGTTGGATGTATCCTATTGAAAGGTATGACACTTACTTTTGAAGTTTTGTTGATTCATAAATCTATGATATAGGCTTTAAGATATTGGGTTCGGATGATTTGTATCAGGAGTTTGCGATATTTAAAGCAATATGTTAGGAACAAAGCTCGGCCAGAAGGTTCAATTGCAGAAGCTTACATCATAAATGAATCTTTGACCTTTTGTTCTATGTATTTACATGGAATTTAAACAAGGTTTAATAGAAGTGAGCGTAACAATGATAACATTGAGGATGAGGATAACAATAACGAGCTATCCGTTTTTTTTGGACGTATACGATTGTTGGGTGGTGGCCAGTTTCGAAAATTAACTCCTGATGAGTTAGAAAAATCACATTGGTACACACTAAACAATTGTGATGAAGTGGGACCTTATCTTGAATGAGTACATCTTCTTATATACATTTTTTTTTAATGAGATTTGGAAAATTAAACTATACTTCCATGTTTAGGGAGCATATGAGGGTACTCCAAACAAATGGACCTAATGATTTGTGTAAGAGGCAACAATTAGAATTCCCTTCGTGGTTCAAAACAAAGGTAACTTCTTTCTTTAGGTTACATATCGCTATTTTAAATTGGTATTCTGTATAACTATATGTTAGTTTCTTTATGTTTAGGCCCAAAGATTGTATCGTGATAAAAGAATTTCTGATGCATTGTATGCCCTTACTTGTGATCCAAATGAGTGTGCTCGATCTTATAGTGGGTGTATAGTAAACGGAGTTCGGTTTCATTCAAAAGATCGTGATAGTCGTCGAATCACTCAAAATAGTGGAGTTATGGTGCCTGGTGATGATGAAACTGGACAAATCAATTTTTATGGTGAATTGCATGAAATAATTAGGCTACAATATATTCACATGAAGGTAGTGAGCCTTTTTAAGTGTGAATGGTATGATACCAGTTCAAGAAAACATAGAATTAATATAGCCGATGGCTTCACATCGATAAATACCCGTTACCGATGGTACAAAGATGAGCCATTCATTCTTGGTAGTCAAGTGTTGGGTTCCTAGAGTGAGTAAAAATATGATAGAAAATACTCTAGAATTCTTGTGCAAGTATACACAGTCTGCAGCAAGTAATATTATCAATCCAAGGTCTGAATGAGTTTCCACTTTATCTATTTTGTCTAACTTTCTAATGGTTTCAAAGATAATAAAAATGATTGAGTTTTATCGGAATTATGCTGAAGCAAAATAAATGACAGAACAACGAGTAAACAAATAGACAGACAGATTAAAGACAGGCGCTGGTTTAGGCTTTAGTGATTATTCTAAGATATGCTCTAGCAATATTATTGATCGTGCATTTCTCGCAGTATTATTAGCGGATTCCTCCCGGAACTCCGGATCTTTTGGGATATTTTCAAACCCAATGAAGAGCGACCGATCGAGCACTAGGCAACGGGCTATCCCTAGCACAGTCACTGGCGTTCACCAATACACAATGATCGTAATGTGGAGAATTGCCACACACTCTCTAAATCATCCCTGAAACTAGAGAGAGCTATCTATACCGGCTGGCCAGGAGGGCATAAAATAAGAATAAGCACAACAATTAACCAAAATGCAATAGTCAATTTATTACTAGAGTTGAAGCACCGTAATCACATTATTCCTAACCAACACCCTAAGCTACTTAGTTCATAATAGGCATAGGAATACGAATTACAATCTGAGTATGCATGTCCATAACTACAAGTTAAATAAGAAGGTAAACTCCCTAATCAGCTTGCGGTTGATGGTGTTCTTGATAATCTTCAATCTCCCTAACTATTCGGCTTCCAAGGGAAAACATGGAATGGCTTTGACTTTGACGGCTACTTCCTTTTATAGAAGGATGGGAGGCTTGAATTAGGTCAACTAGGACACGTGTAAGGCTCTCCTTGATCCTTTATCACGAAAATATCTCAACAGAAGTCGGTTCATGAAGTTGGCTAACGAGCTGTGATGTGGCAGTTTCTGCTCCCAGTTTTGTTGCAGCATAGAATTTGCTCCTTCCAGTCGCTCAGCAGCATAATCTGCACAAAGTGATTTCCAAAGCTTCCATTCTTCCAAATGGGTTAAATCACGTAATATCTCTCTAAAACCAACCCTAATAAGCATTAAAGACACACAAATCCTTATATAAATGAGGCCTAAATAACTACCTTTTGGGCAGTTATCATACCCCCAAACTTGAACTATTGCGCGTCCCGAGCAATACTAACCAACCTTCCTTCAAGAATTTCAAAACATTAGACAAAGAATTAGCTTAATCAAATCAGACAGTCCAACACTTCCTTTAACCTTTACCTGAGCACTCTGCAAAACCAAGCTCTGCTGCAGCAAAATGATTCCTTCAGTAGGGACAAATAATCACCACTTTTCAACTTAATTCTAAGAACTCACCACAGCCTAGCTCTATTATCAGACATTTCAAAACATATTTTGAAAGGGGTTTATAACATTATTTATCAGACTTAAAGCAGCCTTACCGTCATAAGCTCTTAAGCATGGGATGACCCACTTTATGGTGCAGTATACCCTTGCCTCAAGCTCATCACCAACTAGGCTCAATACTCATTATAAAGCTAAAAAATCCTTAGTTATTCCATCTCTTGCCCCTCAGAATGGCAACATTTTATGATGAAGCTCACCTAAGTTCTGGAAGACAGAAAACTGCTGAATCATCATTCATCCCTCAAAACTTTTGCTCCATCAATTTTTTCAGCAAAATCTTCAACAAATAATTTTTTCCGCAAATAATAATTTTTCTCATATTTTTCATTTTTTCACATTTCCTAGGTCATCTTTTGACGCGAAGACAAACTGTGGGTATCACAAATGTCCCCGGTTACTCAATAACCTAGCAAATTTTAATTTGAAGGAGAGGAATGCTCGAGCAAAATAATTGGAGTAGCAAAAAGTCCTCCAAACTTGAATTATTCATTGTCCCCAATGAATCATTAAATAAGCAAGTATACCCCCAAACTTAAATTTTTCTATCTAAATTTGCAAACTAAACATGGGACTGAGACTAAGCTTAAAGTGGATCATATAAGTCAATACTACCGTCAAAAATCTTCTTTGCCGCAGCAACAGTCCAGGCTAGAAGAAATGCTCAAACAAAAGGTTTCTGGAGATCAGAATACCTTGATCTAATTAAGCTTTATTCAGTCCAAGCTTCAAAAATTCAGAAGAAAATTAGTTAAGTTAGAGTCAGCCAGTGCTCATAGAATAGAAACATTCAGAAATTTCATTAAAAATCATAGAAAAATATTACAAAGCAGATATATTTTTTCGCAGAAAAATTAAAAAGAAAGACAATCAAACATTTTTAGCAAAATGGGGTCAGATATGCGCGAGCAAACAAAATGATAAGACAAAAATAATGCTCGCTGAAGATCATTCCATCCATCAATCTTCCTGACCCTGATCTTCATCATCATTCTCTTCTCGTTCAACAGGCGGGGGTGGTATCCAAAGATTAAACAAATCATCGGGAAACACTGGAAAGGCCGGATATGGCGTTGAAAAATTGGTCTGCAAGGCCCCCCTGAGCGCATCATCTCTCCTTTTAGCATAAGTCCAGTAGGTCTGAGCTTGCCTTTCAGCAAATTCTAACCTACTGGTCAACACTGACAGTTGCTCTAGGATCTGATTAACGCCATACACAAGCCCACCCTGGCGAACCTCTTGCATACGCTGAAGCCGCACCAGATTAGGTGTGTCAATGATTCCCTTATCAGTCATGATCATATCTTCTGGAACCGTGGGCACTCCTGCCCTGCTGCATAACATCGTGATAGTGTTCGGAAAGAACAGCTTCCCCACCTTCTTCTTCCAGCAATCAACAATCTCAGAAGAAATTATCTTTCCTACATCTATACTCATCGAGCGAAGAATGGCAAAGGCAAGCAATACCCTGTCCCGAGATACTGTGGAGTCGTGTGTTGTCGGCAGCAAGCGTAGCCTGATGAAACCCATCTAGGTGTTGGCTTCACTCTTCAAATAAGCAGCTTGAAATGTATGCTTCCTTGTCTGCGACACCCTCCACTGGGCCCCCTCAATGCCTACCTCTCGGACAGCCGCACTCAGTTGATCACTAGATGGTGCAGCCACCATCTCATTAAAAACGGCATGCGGAAAATCCTGGAGATCGAACATTTCATTGATGGCCTCAGGGCTCCACTGTACAGGCACTCCTCGAACAATAACCTCAAAATCATTCTTAATGTCAAGGCTGGCGTAAAATTCTCGAACAATGTTGGCATTCACAGGTTCTGGCTTCGCACAAAATTGCCTCCAACCGAGGTTCACTATTCCAGACTCCAAAAACCTAGGTAAATCATTGCCAAATCCACGTTCGAACAAGAAGTCTCGTTTCAGCACCTCTTGGTATTTTGCTCGAGCAAGATCGTTGACGAAGCGAATGAATGGCGCCCTCGGCTCCTCAATTTCTCCTGATGCTTCGGCAATTCCTTTGCCCCTGCTTTCTCTCTGGACACGCAAACGCTCTTCCTCTGCCCTTCTCGCCTCTTCTTCTTTTTCCTTATTCTCAGCTTCCCTTCTTTCTTCCTCAGAGTCCGACGTCGGAGGCGATGGAGTGTTCCGAATCACCCTCACGCGACCCGCCTTCCTTTTGATGCGGCGGCGCTTGGGCGGTTCAGGCATAATGATTTCAACATGGGCCTCCTGCACCGGCTCCGGTGTTGTCTCCTTGGTATGCTCACCTTCAGCCTCTGTTTCTTGATTTTTCTCAGCAATCTGTTCTTGAACCGTATCTGGGTTTTGTACTGCAGGTTCTTGAGTACTTCCTTCCTTCGCAGTAGTGGCAACAACGTCTGCCACCTCCTGAACTTCCTTCTGTTCTGCAGCCCTTTGCTGCCTTCTTCTTCTCTTCGCTTCCTTTTCCTCTGGCGCTCTTCTTTTCTTCGTTTTCCCTTTTTGCACTTCCGGTGTGACCGGTACCTCCTCCTCTTCACTCTCCCTCTCTTTCCTAGCTCTAGTCTTAGCCATGGAGGTCTCAACAATTTTTCAAAGAATTGAAGTGAAAAAGAAAGAATGTAGATGGCAAAAATTGGATCAAGAAGACGAAGTGTAGAGGAACTTACCAGCGGTAGTGAATAAATAAGGGTGCAGCAAACAAGAATCCTAACCGAAAGGATTTGCCCTGTCATAACTAATATTACCGTTGCAATTAAAAAATGCAAACCTGAAATTCAAAAATTACCAACGGTAAAATTGCGAATTCCAAACGGCCATGGTAAAAATTAATGCTCTGTCATCATTGAAGCCGTTGGATAATTTCTCTGCGCCACGTGGCCTCATCAGACAATGCACGCACATTTACCTGCAAGAATTCAAAGCCAAATCCAACGGTAACAATAATAAATTCCAACGGAAACCCTTCTGACTCGGAATATTTTGCTCCAGCAATATTTGTGCCGCAACAATCTTCCGAACCTAAAGAATCTTAGATACGGAATTCGAATCTCAAAATAGACAAATCAAATCTTTTTTTAATTCAAATTAAACCAATCAAAGCAAACTTAACCTGTTATTCTCAAAAGAAACTGAATAAGTTAGAGAAAATCTCTATTTAATTAAAACTAGAATTCAAATAACCGAAAATAAAATCTAGATAAAATAAAATCTATCCAAAAGATAATTGCAAGATAATTTAAATAAATAACCCGAAAATAAAATAAAATCAAATCTAACCTACCAAAAATAATAAAAATACTTAAAAGATAAAATCTAATAACTCATGCAAAATTAAATCTAACCTAACCGAAATTAAAATCAAATTAACGGAAAATAAAATTTCTGGGAGCTCAAAATTTTGCTCTGTGAAATGCTCCCGCAAAAGTCCTGTTCTCTCAAACATCGACCAACCTTAGGGAAGGATATTTCGACTGAAACTCCTCACCCCAATAATTTTTCACACACTGTCCATTCACCTTGAATACTCTCCCATCTTTTTCATCCTGCAAAGTAATTGCTGAAGGAATTGAATCCTCTAGCGGAAGCGGTTTTCACCGATCGTGATTTAATTTCAATTATTCGAATACCGGTACGTTGGGCAAAATAAGAAACAATTTCTACACTAGATTAAGCATGCAATACTAATTCTAAACGATTTAGAATTTTTGGAACTTACTTGTTGAAGACCGTTCTTCACAGCACTATGCTCCTCAACGAACAGTTCGTCAACGATCTCTCCAACGAACACAACCATTTGGATCACCCACTAATCTCTGAGTTCTCGAGGTTGTGATTGTGGGATCACTTCTTGAAATTGGGAATCGAAAAATTACAGCCAACCTTGTTGTGTTTTTCTTTTTGGGATGAGAGAATTTCTGAGAGAGAATTCTTGAGAGAGAAAGATTTCTTCTTCTGTGTAAAAAGTGAGAATCAATCAAGAGATCTTTCAACCCCTCACTGATACTTGGGAATAAGGGAAGTTAACTTCCCTACGTGATCTCCACCGTTGATCATAATCAACGTGATCCAGGTCGTTAAATTAAATAACTAATTATCTAATTATTTATAATTAATTTAATTAAACCAATTTTAATTAAATCAATTATAATATAAAGTTTTAACTCAATTAAATCATATTCAATTGAATTAAATAGGTCATCCAATTAATTCTTAATTAATTGTTCCCACATTAATTAAATATCAAATATTTAATTAATTTTACATTTGAATCATATTCAAATGAATCTCTCTCATTTTAACCTATAGTTTTAATGTGCATCAAATGTACATTAATATTAACTATAGAATTAATTTAATTAAATCACATTTAATTAAATTTAATTAATTAATTCTCCAATTAATTAATTCATTAATTAAATATCATATATTTAATTAATTTACTATTTGAATCATTATTCAAATAATTCTCTCATATACTATAGTTTTAATATGAATCTCATTCACATTAAATTTAACCTATAGTTTCAATATGAATCTAAATCATATTTAATATTTGAACTCCTTCAAATATTTAATTCTCTCGTTAATTAATTTTGAATCATATCCAAAATTAATTTATAATATAAAGTTCAATTCACCAATTAAACTTATATTATAATGTATCTTTATACATTATTTTAATTGTATCAAATACAATAAAATTCCCTTTATGAATTTGAACACACTTCAAATTCTATTCAAGACTATTTAACCTCAGAACCCTTTACGAGCTAGCAGGTGGACCTAATGGACCTACAGATCAGAAGCTCCAACGATACGAAACTAATTGGCTAAACTCATTAACCAAGTTAGTCAACATTCGTTAACTGTGAGTCACTCCACTAAAGACCCACAGCTGCACTCTTCTCACTGTAGAATATTTCTGTATCCACGGATATCGACCAATAACAGTAAGTCAATCCTTCACGAGTGTTCGTAACGCCAGCTGGGTCAAATTACCGTTTTACCCCTGGGTTACCTCTGGATCCTTAAGTACCACTGATTCCTCTAATGAACAATCTGTTTATGATCCAATCAATAAACAGCAGTTCCTCTCGGGCCAGGAGAGGATGGGCGCCCTTGTTCAAGACCCGGAATCAGCCCTTAAGGGAACACACATCTACTTGCCCCAATAGGGGAAGGAGTGAATTCCATCTTGTACTGTTATGTTCCCAGCCCCCATTCGGTCTTGCCCCTGAAATGGTAGGATTATTGAGTCGGCGAACTGGTCACTCTCACCCATACAGATCTAAGGACAATCCCTCCTGAAAAGGAGTTCATAACAGACTCAGGATTGAGATTGAGTTACTTAGGTCATCCTATTGAAATAGAAACCTAAACTAGTCAACGGTGTTACATCTAGTGGTTACTATTTCGCGGTCCGGTCTTATGCAAACTCATTGCACAGGATACCCCCACTCGCATGTCTCCTACATGGATGCTTTGGATCATTGCATCTGTATCGAATACAAAGTGGGTCGTATCACATAGTGTTACCAGGATAAGGTACCCAGCCTTATCCCTATACTATAGACCATTTAAGTTGTTACTTGAACACTGATCCACGTATGTCCCCACATACTAGTTCAAGTTTCATCTAAACAACCTAGGATCTTAGTTTATTTGATTTGGGTCAAATTGTGCAATTTTAGTAACAATAACTCTTTATTGTACAAACCTCAATAACGACGTATTGATACAAGTGAACAATTTGTCACCATTCACTACCTACGAGTTTTAGGGCATAAAACCCAACAATTGCTCCATTGGAGAAAACCTCAATCACAATAAACGGTCCTGACCATTTAGATTTTAATTTTCCAGGAAATAATTTTAATCTAGAATTATAAAGCAAAACTTTTTGACCTTTGACAAACTCTTTAGATTTTATTCTCTTTTCATGCCACAACTTAGTCTTTTCTTTATACATTTTCGCATTCTCGTAAGAAAATTGGCGAAATTCCTCTAACTCATTAAGCTGCAGCATTCTTATTGCTCTTGCACGACTCAGATCAAAATTTAACTTTTTCAAAGCCCAAAATGTTTTATGCTCAAGCTCTAATGGTAAATGGCAAGCTTTCCCATATACTAACCTATAGGGAGACATACCTAGAGGAGTCTTATAAGCTGTCCTATAAGCCCAAAGAGCCTCATCCAACCTAAAGGACCAATCCTTTCGAGAAGGATGAACTACTTTCTCTAAAATAGCTTTAATTTCCCTATTACTAATTTCAGCTTGACCATTAGCCTGTGGGTGATAAGGGGTAGCTATCCTATGCTTAATCCCATACTTAGCTAAAAGCTTAGTTAAGATATTATTAACAAAATGTGTACCCTCATCACTCACTAGAGCCCTAGGTGTCCCAAACCGCGCAAAGATGTACGATTGAAGAAACCTTGCAACTGTCTTGGCATCACTCTGATGGCATGCAATGGCCTCCACCCACTTGGACACATAATCAACTGCCAATAAGATAAAAACATTGCCATTAGAAGGGGGAAATGGCCCCATAAAGTCAATACCCCATACATCAAATAATTCAACTTCTAAAATATAAGTAAGAGGCATTTCATCTCTTGGTCCCAAATTTCCTCTCCTTTGGCAAGCGTCACATTGCTTGTAGAACCAATGGGCATCCTTAAATAACGTAGGCCAGAAAAATCCGCAATGCAAAATCCTCATAGTCGTCCTCTGACCACTGAAATGACCTCCATACGGCGAAGAGTGACATTGCTCCAGGATTTCTTTTGCTTCAACACCTGAAACACACCTACGAATAATACCGTCAGAGCATTGCTTATACATGAACAGCTCATCCCAAAAGAAAAATTTCGCATCATGCTTAAACTTTTTCTTCTGCCTCCAATCCATATCAATAGGAGTGACTCCCTTTACTAAAAAGTTAGCAATATCAGCATACCAAGGGACATCCCTGACTACCTTTACCTGAACAGCGAAAAGCTGCTCATCTGGAAAAGAATCGGAAATAGCAGATTGCTCCAGCAAAGATGATGATGGATCAAGACGAGATAAATGATCTGCAACGACATTTTCTGATCCCTTCTTGTCCTTTATCTCCAAGTCAAATTCTTGCAATAGTAAAATCCAACGAATTAGTCTAGGCTTTGCATCTTTCTTTGTCATTAAATACCTTATTGCTGTATGATCCGTGAACACCGTGACTTTGGATCCAACCAAATATGGCCGAAACTTCTCAAAAGCGAATACCACAGCTAACAACTCCTTTTCAGTAGTTGTGTAGTTGACCTGTGCTTCATTTAAAACCTTGCTTGCATAATATATAGGATGAATAAATTTGCCCTGCTTTTGCCCCAGCATCGCTCCTACCGCAACATCACTCACATCACACATTACCTCGAATGGTAAATTCCAATTAGGCGCGCAGAGAATGGGTGCTGAGATTAAAGCAGCCTTCAATGTTTCAAAAGCCTTCCTACAATCTGCATTAAAGTCAAAAACATGATCAGTGCACAATAAGTTACAAAGAGGTTTACTGATTTTGGAAAAATCCTTAATGAACCTCCTATAAAATCCAGCATGTCCTAAGAAACTCCGAATTCCCTTCACTGAATTCGGTGGCTCTAGTCTTTCAATAACCTCAACTTTTGCTCTATCAACTTCTAGACCATTCTTAGAAATCCTATGACCTAACACTATGCCCTCCTTCACCATGAAGTGGCATTTCTCCCAATTAAGAACTAGATGGGTATCCTCACATCTTTTTAACACCTTTCCTAAATTTTCTAAACAACTCTGAAAAGAACCTCCAAACACCGAAAAATCGTCCAGAAAGACTTCAACAGTTGACTCAATCATATTAGAAAAAATTGCTAACATACACCGCTGAAATGTTGCTGGAGAATTGCAAAGGCCAAAAGGCATTCTTCTGAAAGCAAATGTCCCATAAGGACAGGTGAAAGTGGTCTTTTCCTGATCCTCAGGAGCAATAGTAATCTGGTTATACCCAGAATAACCATCCAAGAAACAGTAATAGGTCTGACCAGCCAATCGATCCAACATCTGGTCGATAAATGGTAGAGGGAAATGATCCTTTCGGGTGGCTTTATTAAGCCTTCTGTAATCCATACAAACCCTCCAGCCAGTTACTGTCCTTGTGGGGATCAACTTATTATCTTTATTGCTCACCACAGTGACACCTCCTTTCTTAGGAACACATTGGACAGGGCTTACCCAATTGCTATCAGCAATTGGATAGATAATCCCAGCATCCAACCATTTAATTACCTCCTTTTTAACAACCTCTTTCATTGCAGGGTTAAACCTTCTTTGTTGCTCAATACTCCTAAAGGATCCCTCCTCTAGAGTGATTTTGTGCATACAAAAAGATGGGCTAATTCCCTGAATATCAGCCAATGTCCAACCTATAGCTTTGCGGTATTGCTGCAGCAATTTTATTAAGGCCTCCTCATGCTCCGGCATTAAATCTGATGCAACAATAATGGGCAACGTCTCACTCTCCCCAAGATACACATACTTTAGATGATCCGGTAAAGGTTTCAAATCTAAAGTGGGTGCCTCAATTAGGGATGGCTTAATTGGAGGAGCCCTTCTTTGATCTAAATCTAAAGACTCAAAAACATCCTCACACCTAAACAATTCTTTTTCATTTTTTCTATCTAAAGAACAAATTTCAAAATCTTCTACACTAACCTCTCCATGCTTTTCCGAATTTACTAGCCGAATCCTGTATTGTTGTCTCAATAACTGTGCTCTCCAGAATCCTGATGAAGGAGCAATCCTCCATCTCGTCCGGATATTTCATGGCTTTAAAGACATTAAATTTTACTTCCTCATTACAGACTCTCATTGTTAATTCTCCTTTTTGAACATCTATTAATGCCCTACCAGTAGCCAAAAATGGACGACCTAGAATAATTGGGACATCTTTATCAGCCTCATAGTCTAAAATGATAAAATCAACAGGAAATATGAACTTATCCACTTTTACTAAGACATCCTCAATTTTACCCTCTGGATATGTGATAGACCTATCAGCTAGTTGGAGTGTAACTGTGGTAGGCCTAGCTTCACCTATACCTAGCTTTCGATAGACCGAAAGAGGCATAAGGTTAATGCTTGCGCCTAAATCACAGAGTGCTCTACCTAATTCCTTTCCACCTATAGACACAGGTATAGTAAATGACCCTGGATCCTTAGCCTTGAGGGGTAGACCATTCTTGAGAATAGCACTACACTCCTCAGTAAGAGATAGAGTTTCAAACTCACCTAACCTTTTCTTTTTAGTCAAAATATCCTTAAGAAATTTAGCATAATTAGGCATTTGCTCAATAGCTTCTACTAAAGGGATATTTATATGCAATTGCTTAAGAATCTCTAAAAACTTTTTAAATTGACCATCCTGATTCTTAGGCTTTTGCCTTTGTGGAAAAGGTAGAGGTGGTACATAAGGTGGGGGCGGCACATATGGTGGTTCTACATCTGGCACAGAACCAGATGCTCCAGCATTCTCTTTGCTGCCTCCAGCACCCTGACCAGACTCCAACTCTTTCTCAACAACAACATTATTATCACTATTACTATTTAAATCCTGGGTCTTTCTAGACTCTTCTAGTGGCTTACCACTCCTCAGGGTTACTGCCTTTACCTGCTCCTTACCTTCCCTTCGAGGGTGTTCAGTATCTGAGGGAAGTTTCCCTTGAGGCCTTGCCTTGAGCTCATTAGCTAGTTGACCCACTTGCAATTCCAGGGCTCTCATCGAAGCTTGATTACTTTGAATTGTAGCGTCTGTGCGAGCCATAAATTCTTTCATCATCGCCTCGAGAGAATTTCCCAAATTTTGCTGGGGCAAAGCCGGCTTATTTTGCTGGGGCATTACCTGCGTTTTAGCAAATCCCGGCTGGTTCATCTTTTGTTGCGCTTGTACGTTATTTCCTTGACCTCCCCATGAGAAGTTGGGGTGGTTGCGCCAACCTGGATTATAAAAGTTAGAATAAGGGTTGTTCCTCTGATTACCTACAAAAAACACAGAAGCAGGATTACTGGGGCAAAACTCGTAGTTGTGGTTTTCACCGCAATAGACACATGCTTCGTCCGTGACTTGGTTCACCACTGCTGCAGGCTCCATAGCTGGTGGCTGCTGATGACTAATCACTGTCACATTCTTAAGAGCATTAGCAATCATAGCAAGATCAGCCCTAATGGTGGACACACCGTCAACCTCTAAAACACTCTTAATCTTTTTATTTGTGCCTCTAACATCCGACCACTGACAACTATTAATAGATATTCTTTCTAAAATTTCATAGGCTTCATCAAAAGTTTTTGCCAAAAGGGCCCCTCCAGCCGAGGCATCGACCATACCTTGGGTTACTCCATTTAAACCATTGTAAAATGTTTCCATTTGAATACAATGAGGTAACCCATGGTGGGGACACTTTCGCAAAAGCTCCTTAAACCTCTCCCAAGCCTCACTAAAAGTCTCATCCTCAAGTTGCCTAAACCCTACTATTTCACTCCTTAATTTAGCATTTCTATTAGGTGGGAAATATTTACTCAAAAATTTTTCAGCTAACTCATCCCACGTCCTAATTGATCCTGGAGCAAAAGAGTTTAACCATGACTTTGCTCCATCTCTAAGAGAATACGGGAACAAAGTTAATCTAAGAGCATCTCTAGGCACTCCTTGAATTACAAAAGAATCACTAACTCCTAGAAAAGACTTAAGATGTAAATGAGGGTCTTCAGATGACAAACCATGGAATTGCCCCACGGTTTGCAACATCTGAAACATTACCGGTTTCATTTCAAAATTTTCCGCTTGCATTTGGGGACGTGCAATCCCTGGATTCAACTCATTAAACATCGGGACAGCATATGCTCGAATGGCTCTGGTCCTATCATTCGCTATCAAGATAGGATTCTCAGCCTTATTATTTCGCTGCTCATTTTGCTCAAACAGTGGGTTTTGCTGCAGCAACGGATTCTACTGGGGGTTTACTGCTGCTGGACCTTCAGGAACCTGTGGGAGATGCGGGGCGTTCTCCATCTGGTTTCTGCGCTGCTCCCTCCTTTTGTTCCTAAATGTCCTTTCAATTTCTGGATCAAGCTCAAACCGTACCCCAGGCGGATCGCTCATGCACCAAAATCACACCTGCAAAAACAAAAGAAACAATCAAAAAGTTCTAGCACCAAACCACTAAAACACATACACAAAACAGATCAGATAAAAACTTATTCAAGTCCCCGGCAACGGTGCCAAAAACTTGTTGGGTTCCTAGAGTGAGTAAAAATATGATAGAAAATACTTTAGAACTCATGTGCAAGTATACACAGTCTGCAGCAAGTAATATTATCAATCCAAGGTCTGAATGAGTTTCCACTTTATCTATTTTGTCTAACTTTCTAATGATTTCAAAGATAATAAAAATGATTGAGTTTTATCGGAATTATGCTGAAACAAAATAAATGACAGAACAACGAGTAAACAAATAGACAGACAGATTAAAGACAGGCGCAGGTTTAGGCTTTAGTGATTATTCTAAGATATGCACTAGCAATATTATTGATCATGCATTTCTCGCAGTATTATTAGCGGATTCCTCCCGGAACTCCGGATCTTTTGGGATATGTTTCAAACCCAATGAAGAGCGACCGATCGAGCACTAGGCAACTGGCTATCCCTAGCTCAGTCACTGGCGTTTACCAATAAACAATGATCGTAATGTGGAGAATTGCCACACACTCTCTAAATCATCCCTGAAACTAGAGAGAGCTATCCATACCGGCTGGCCAGGCGGGCATAAAATAAGAATAAGCACAACAATTAACCAAAATGCAATAGTCAATTTATTACTAGAGTTGAAGCACCGTAATCACATTATTCCTAACCAACACCCTAAGCTACTTAGTTCATAATAGGCATAGGAATACGAATTACAATCTGAGTATGCATGTCCATAACTACAAGTTAAATAAGAAGGTAAACTCCTTAATCAGCTTGCGGTTGATGGTGTTCTTGATAATCTTCAATCTCCCTAACTATTCGGCTTCCAAGGGAAAACATGGAATGGCTTTGACTTTGACGGCTACTTACTTTTATAGAAGGATGGGAGGCTTGAATTGGGTCAACTAGTACACGTGTAAGGCTCTCCTTGATCCTTTATCACGAAAATATCTCAACCGAAGTCGGTTCATGAAGTTGGCTAACGAGCTGTGATGTGGCAGTTTCTGCTCCCAGTTTTGCTGCAGCATAGAATTTGCTCCTTCCAGTCGCTCAGCAGCATAATCTGCACAAAGTGATTTCCAAAGCTTCCATTCTTCCAAATGGGTTAAATCACGTAATATCTCTCTAAAACCAACCCTAATAAGCATTAAAGACACACAAATCCTTATATAAATGAGGCCTAAATGACTACGTTTTGGGCAGTTATCATCAAGCATTTCAAGTATTCTACTTGGATGATTACAAACTTGGTCAAGATTGGAAAATTGTTCAACGAATTCAACCGAGACGTGTGTGGGATGTTCCAGAAGCAGAAATTAATGAACCGGACGAAATAATGTCAAATCAGACCATTCGAACATGTTATCCACAAGTTGATGATAGCCTAGACTCACAAACATTTAACGGAGAAGATGTTTTACCTCTGTTAATAGAGAATCAATTAGATTTCGTTGTAGAGAGTAATGAGGAAGCATCAACCGAAGAAGAGGAAGAGTTTGATTTTGAAAGTTCTAGTGATGAGTCAATGAACAAACATTTGAACACATTATTACATGATGAAGATTGTGATAGTGACATTTAAAGAACGTAGGTATGTTTATAAGATTTTATACAATTACGTACACTTGTGAATTTCTGATTATAAACTTTACGTCTTTACTATGTTTCTTTTATTATTGTTGTTGTACAGGATGTCATCGAGGAGTTTCGAACCAGGAAATCGCAGTAGGCCCATATCAAACATCGAACCAACAAACAACACTAATGAAGAACCTACTGAGCGAGCAAGACAATGATTCTATTATTTCAAGTTCCCAGGGTATGTAGTGTTGATTTCCATGGGAAAATCTTTTGTTTCCTATAATATTAAATGTACTCATATTTTATATCTTCCATGTAGGTTCTAGTACTAAGAAGAGAGGTCGAGGAGCGACTAGAGGGGTTGCACTCGAGAAATATGTCCGCGATCATGGTCGGATTCGCATTCAAATAACAATCGAAGATAGAAAACCAGTTTGCAAAGGGTCATCTAGCTTCAACTCTACTATTGGACAAATGGTACGTGGAATAGTACCACTTGAGTGCAAACAATGGATAGATGTCTCCCCAGAGGTAAAAAACGAGATAATAGAAAGACTCTTGGTGAGTATATCTTACTATTACCTTTTAAAAACAAAATATTTTTTTTAATTAAAATGAATACACTAACTTTTTTATTATTTTACATTAGAATTACTTTATTCTGGACCTTGATGACTACATCGTACGAGATTATCTAGAACATGAGATGAGTTCATTGCACAGGGACTTTCGTTGCTCATTACACACTACTTACAAAAAATATGATTCTCCAGCCGAAGCACGAAAAAATCGAGACAAACGAGTGGCACGAGATTCAGATTGGAAACGTTTATGTGATCGATGGGAAACAGAAGAATTTAAGCGTCTGAGTCAAATTCTAGGGCTCGAGCCACTCTTCCTTTTACTCATAGAGGTGGCACTGCGACATTTCTAGGCCATAAGCAGAAAAAGGTATGTAGCTCATTTTTTTAATAACTTTATTTGATTATTACTCACATTATAACTTTTATTATAACATGTAGAAAGAAGAAGGGAAATATAGGACGAAATGGTGGCATTAAAAATTGATTCATCACAAGATGGCAGTGAAACTCTTCAGGACAAAGAGATTTGTGAACAAGTACTAGGTACGCGACCTGGGCATGTGAAGGGCCTTGGTTGGGGATCGAGACCAAGAAATGCTAAGAATGATCATGCAAGTTACCAAAAATCTAAAGCGACGGAGGCTGAAGTTGCTCAATTGCAAAGTATAGTTGAATCACAACAAGCGACAATTGAAGAAATTTTAAGAAGGTTGGCAAGTGGGGAAGGTTCATCTTCGAATGTGGAAAGGACTCCAGAACAGTCCAATAATGAAAATTAAAAGGTAATTTTAATTGTTTATAATGACTTGGTAGTGCTTGATTGTTATGACTATCCTATAGTTATGATAGTCATAGCTTAAAATTAGTTCATTTATTTGTTTCTAATGACTTGGCATTGTTTGATTGCAATGGCTATCCTGCAGTTATGGTAGTCATAGCTTGAAATTAGTTCATTATTTGTTTCTAATGACTTGGTATTGTTTGATTGTTATGACTATCCTGCAGTTATGGTAGTCATAGCTTAAAATTAGTTCATTATTTGTTTCTAATGACTTGGTATTGCTTGATTGCTATGGCTATCCTGCAGTTATGGTAGTCATGGCTTGAAATTAGTTCATTTATTTGTTTATAATGACTTGGTATTATTTGGGATGTTTAGTTGTCTTCATTGATATGTTTAGTTGTCACGGTGTTGTTGAGTTGTGTTTGATTGCAAATGGCTTTCATGATATTTGGGATAAGTGTTTAGGGAGTTGGACACCTTGTTGAGTTGTTCCATTTGCAAAGTTGAGTTTCATTATTTGATTTGTTAAGTTAATGTGTTTGGGGGGGGGGGTCAATATATACCCTGTTGCACTTACGAGTTTACTTGTTTTCATTGATATGTTTAGTTGTCATAGTGTTGTTGAGTTGGGTTTGATTGCAAATGGCTTTCATGATATTTGGGATAAGTGTTTAGGGAGTTGGACACCTTGTTGAGTTGTTTCATTTGCAAAGTTGAGTTTCGTTGTTTGATTTGTTAAGTTAATGTGTTTGGGGGGGGGGGTCAATACCCTGTTGCACTTTCGAGTTTACTTGTTTTCATTCATATGTTTAGTTGTCACAGTGTTGTTGAGTTGTGTTTGATTGCAAATGGCTTACATGATATTTGGGATAAGTGTTTAGGGAGTTGGACACCTTGTTGAGACTTGTTCCATTTGCAAAGTTGAGTTTATAAGTTGGAGTTGTTGAGTTATTCTATTTAGGGGAGTTAATACCTTGATGCACGTAGTTCTTTTAACGAGTTATTGTGTTTTTGAAAGTTTAGTTTCACTTATTTTCCATTTAGTTGTTATGTTTAGAAAGTTGATACCTATTTGGACTTGAGTATTTTAACTAGTTTAGTTGTCGTGATGTTGATAAGTTTAGTTTAGTTTAGTTGTTGTGATTATGAATAAGGTGATTTCTTATGTTTTTAAGTAAGTTCATTATTTCTCACAAGTGTAGTTGTGTTCATGTTTCATATTTTTCATTACTTGTTTAATTATTAAGTTTCATAGCTTTTAATGAGTTGTTTATCAATTATTCAATCTCAAGCTTACATATTTTATTTCCTTTTATTTTTCAGCTTGGATGCACGAATCGTTTCGACAAGGGTCCCCTTTTTTGTAGGTTGGTTGTTTTGTTTGTGATCTTTTGTTAGTGAATCGTTTTGTATGTAAATGTGAAGAATGTAGGTTGTGAATTATTTTTTTAAGCAAACTTATTCACCTAGACACTTGAGATCATTTTAGAAAATGATCAATTTGTATTACATTCTAGACATGTTTGTTGATTATGGTTAATATGAAGTATTGCATTTTCACTATAATTGACATATTACATTTTCTATTTGATTAATTGTAGAATTATTAATTAGTTCGAAGATGATAATATTATTTTATTTACAGGTCTACTAATTGAATTAACTATTTATTTTTTAAATCATAAACAATTTTTAGCGACGTTTGATATAATGTCGGTAAACCATCATGGTACGGTGCGTTTCCAAAACCTGATCGAAAGCATACCCAAAAAAAAAAAACTAGCATTCAGTTTTTAGTGACGAGTAAGCTTTCTTTTACCAACATACGTAGATGTCGCAAAATATATTCTTTTAGCAGTGTTGCTCACGTCACTATAACTTCTTTTCTGTGACAAGTTTGGCAAGCTGACAATGTCACTGAATATTATTTTCAGCGACAACGGTTTGGACGTTACTGAAAGTATCCATTTTAGTGACGCGCTGACCATGTCACTGAATATCATTTTCAGCGACAACGGCTTGGATGTTACTGAAAGCATCCTTTTAGTGACGAGCTATTAGTGTCACTGAATATCACTTTCAGCGACAATGAGTCGGAGGTCACTGAAAGTTATCTTCAGTGACGTGTCCCCACGTCCCTACCTATCGCTTACACCGGCGTGTAGACGTCACTGAAGATAACTTTCAGCGACGTCTACAGTAATATGTCGCAAATACTTACGACTACGTAAATACAGCGACGGATGCAGCGACGAAGCTACGCGCGCCGCTAAAAGTATTACCGACGCGTTTTTCATTTCAGCGACATATTTTATTCGTCACTGAAAGTGTTTTTTCTTGTAGTGCGACAAAACCCATTTTTATTTTAGATGTACAACATTTTTAGAGGAGGGTAGATGTCGCAACCTCCCAAACATAATATTTATGTAATTACACAAATGCATGAATCCCCATAACATTTTCAATTTTCATATAATGATACAACATGGAAACTATTCACATAAACATTGAGCATTCAAAATAATTCTCGTCATCAAACAAAATCCCAACCAAGAACTAAGGTATTATGAAAAAAGAGTCACTTACCTTTTAACAAACCATAGAAATCAAACAGTCTCCCCAAGAAAAGTCTTTGAATATATCAAACTTGAATATATTTCCAAAATTAATAACTTTAGTTCTGAAAACCTTATTCCTAAAATTAAAGACTCTAACCAAACTAATCATAAAGCATAATTTAAAGGTTATTAATGGCCCCAAAAGGGGAATAGGTGGATTACCAATCAGTCTTGCCCTTACACTTTTACAATTAATCCAAAAACTCACTTGAGTTTAAAAAAAAAAAGAAATCCAAAACTCGTTCAAGATTATATACATTGTTGATGGTTGAATTTTGCTTAGGGAATTGCCCTTCGCTCCACGCAACGATCAGCAGTAAATTTGTAAGGATGCGGGAAGAGCGTGACCTGCAAATCAAACAAACGCTGCACACCGGTGTGGTGTAGACCACGCGCGCTCCGATGCTTAAGTTAGTTCCTGGCCGAAGAACAAGTAACGTGTATTTAGGGTTAAGTTTGGCATACCTGACTGCGTTGGTCGTCTCCCCTTTTGTAAGTCCCCTTAGGGTTTCGGCTGCTCATCACCGGAGCCTTCATGGGCCTTTGGCCCTGGTCGGCCTCGGCATTGGGCCGAGGCCGACCACTTGCTCGGCCTCTCCCTTGGGATGAGGCCGAGCATCGTGTCTTGGGGGCCGGGTTGGGCTCCGGCCCCTCGGCCTTCTTCTCCTTGGCTTCTTCTAGCTTCTGGGCCGATTTACCAGGGCCCATCCTGCACAAAATATCACAGAACGATTTCTGCCCATAACATTAAGCCCCCACTCTCTATTGGAGTTCTGGGGCATTTCTCGGACTCTAATGGAGAGTTGGAATTCAATCATTCTATTGTAGGAAAACTCATTACTCATGCATAAACCCTCACTTTTTGCCTTCTAATGGTGCAACCATTTGGTTGACTCTTTGTGGGGCAAGAAGATTTCTTCCAGTTGACTGTTAGTCAACTTGTGAGTTGGTTTCGAACCAACCTAGCACCTTGGAATTGAGAATCCCATTGGGATCTAGTTGGATGAAAAAGACGAATGGGAAAAGACAAAACGGGGGGCTGCCCGAGGGGGTCAGCCCCCTGCGGCCGCGCCAGGCGCATGCCTGGCGCGACTGGCACCTGCTGCCTGGCAGCAGGTGGGCTCGGCCTCGGCACTTTGCCGAGGCCGAGCATGCTAGGCCTGCCGTGGCAGGCCTAGCATGAATTGTCCCATCACCATTTCCTCTCTTTTTTTTTTGAATTTTGAATTTTGAATTTTGAACTTCAAATTTGAAATCCGAAATTCCCTCCACTTTCGCTCTATAAAAAGCCTCTTCATGCTCTCCACTTTCCTCACCGAACCCTCTTCTCAAGCTTTCTCCAAGGTAGCACCTTTTCCTTTCTTTCATATTCATTGCGAAACGTTTTTCTTGCCATGTCGAGTGAAGAGTCTGTCCATACCGACTTTCATTCCGGGAGCGGTTCTAGCCTTTATGATGAATCTTCTTACTCGGAGGGGGAGGAGAACGTTGAGGAAGCTGAGGATTCCGACCCTTCGGCACCTCCTTCAGTTACGTCATCCTTGGTGACCGAGGCCCACTTGGAGCGCCTTCGGTACGAGTATGGCGTTCCTGACGATGTGCATATGAGGGTTCCGGGTCCGGATGAAAGCTTTTCTCACCCCCCCGTAGGTGAGGTGGCCTTCTACAGAGCTATGTTCAAGTTTGGAGTCCGCCTACCACTTCCCCTACTCCTCCAACACTTCCTGACGATCATCGGGCTAGCCCCGGCACAAATTGTGCCTAATGGATGGGCTCATCTCATCGGTTGCATCCTTTTATGGGCATATGGCAACCCGGATGCCACTATGGACCCAGATATTTTCTTTTCTCTGCACTCTATCAGCCGCAGTCCCAACCTTGGGCACCTTTTTTACTATATTAGCGCCAAACAGGGAACCATTGTTAACACCCCCTCATCTGTGAAAAATTGGAGGAGTGGGTGGTTCTTTGTTAGTGGAAATTGGTTAGAAAGAAACCCAGACGGCAGCCATTATGCTGTTTCCACATACTTTCGCAAATATGGTGAGTATTTGCGCGCTTATTGCCTTGATCAATACTTCTAACTCACCTTTCGTCTTTCTTACTTTTTCAGTCCCTCGGAGGGCTCGTCGAACTGCAGAAGCTCGCCTATTCGCCGAGGTTGTACGACGGATCCCGCTTTGCCACCGCTTCGGTCCCGACCTCGTCAACCAGGAAAACCTTGTATTCCTCAGACTCGCTCGTCCTTTGTCCAGTAAGCTCCCTCTGCTGCCCTGCTAGCGCTTCTCTTCCTTCCTTTTACTCGACTTTGCCACATCTACTAATTTCATCTCTCTTAAACACAGCGATGCCGCCACGCCTAATCTACGACGGGAGCCGCAAGCAGAAGAAGAATAAGGGTGTGGCAAGCACCTCACAAGCAAACGTCACCGATCTGACCGAGGAAGATTCTGACGCGCCCCAAGTCGCTGCCCGCTCCTCCACCACGGGTCTGAGGAGGTCGTCACGCCGCCGCCCTCCGGTCATTCCTTCTCCGATCAGAGAAGATGGCACCTCCCTTCCCGTCTGCGTCCTTCCGGAGGACTACTCTGGGACGGGAGACCAAGTGGACATGCTCGCCCATGACCTCCGCTGCTGGCAGGGCTTGCAAACCCATAAACCCGTGGGGGAATTAGGCTACAACGACCCCGCAGAGAGCCTCCAATCTGTCCATCGCCACCTCCGTGAGGTGAGATCTTTTTTCTGCTCACAATTCGGTTACTCTTTCTTTTTCCGGACAACCTCTTACTGAGTTCTGCTTCTTCCACAGGTTTTCACCAAGGTTACTGTG
This sequence comes from Luffa acutangula, assembly GCA_036850905.1. Classification (NCBI taxonomy): domain Eukaryota; kingdom Viridiplantae; phylum Streptophyta; class Magnoliopsida; order Cucurbitales; family Cucurbitaceae; genus Luffa; species Luffa acutangula. Next base: position 48,103,043 of record CM072099.1, on the reverse strand, counting down.
TCCGCCATGAGCCTGACAAACAAAATAAACGAGCTGCAGTCCAATAGCGTCCCAAGGCAAGAACTAATCCAGGCGCAGAACAGCCTTGACCGTGCCAACCGTCTCCTCGAAGAGGTGAGGGTCGACCTCGACCGCCACAAAATGGGTTGGGATCAAACCAAGGCCCAGCTAGCCGAAGCTCGAGCCCACCTTGCCGACGCTAAGTACCTTGCCGAAGCATATCGGCAGACGGAGGACTACATTGTCACCCACAACCAAATGTGGGAGGATGGGGTGACCTGGGCTGTCCGGCGCATGCGAAAACATTTCCCTGAAATGGACCGATCCATTCTGAAGACCGAGATGGCCGCCATGCTTGTGGATCCTGACTCCTATCCGGCGTCAGAGAGCTCGTCTAGCGGACGTGACGACATGGAATTCTCCGGGGACGACCATCGTTAGGAATGTTTAAGCACTACCTCTGTCTGCTGCATGCTTCCAATCTCGCTTTGTCAAACTTCGCCCTTTTATTCCTGTACTTGTACTTTCCCTTCCAATTAATGAAAAATAGGCCATGGCCTTTTATCTTTCAACGCTCTTGCCCACCTTGAATTACACTTGGAATTACTAAGAAAAACTCCATCAGGATAGGCAAGACCATATGCATAACAAACAAGCAACTCACGAAACATTAGAGAGAGAACGGGCCATCAGGGACCGAATGGAGGCCACCAGCCTCGGCCCGCGCAAACGCTCGGCCTCGGCAAAGGGCCGACCATATGCTCGGCCTCGGCAAAGGGCCGAGGCCGAGCATATGGGTCGGACCACTTTAACCCGACCCGTTGGTCCGGTCTTCTTCTGGGTCGGTCTTTGGTCGGTCTTTCGGTCCTACCTCTGCCCGACTGTCCTCGTCAGCTCCTTGTCCATCTGTGTGGTCCAAAATTACCTATTAACACTAAGCCCCCACTCTTGAATTGGGATTCAGGCGCGACTTTCATGTTATAGGCCGAGCTCCTTAAGCCCAATTTAAGAGTCCAACTCTCGTCTCGTGTTGATTTTTGCATGACTTCTTTGTTATCCTGCAAGATAGGGCGAGCTATGCAAGCTAAAAGTTCCCTGAATAGGGATTAGGTGAAACGGAAATGAGAAGAGTGACACGTTACAAAAGTGGCCGGAGGGTCCCTTTTCACCTTAGCAAAAAGGTCATTCTTAATCCACTCCTACCCTCAGCCTCCCCTCACAACATGCCCCTATCATGCTAAGAATCGTAACTTTGGAGGAAACAAGAACAAGCTCATACCTGGCCCTTGAAGGGAGAAGCGTACCTTCGTCATGTGCAATTGACTTAGCGCGCCCCTGGGCTAGCTTCCTTGCATCAGGGTGCTCGGCCTCGGCCTTGGCATGAGGCCGAGCGCTCGCTTTCTACATAGTTCGCAAGACCTGTTCACCTACAACCAATGCAGAAGCCCGGAAAGTCCCTGGACCCTCGCTCGGGCGTAACGTTCATCCCAGGGGTACGTAAATTCTTCTGGGGAAAGGTGCTTGGGGAGGTCAAGGAATTTCCCGAGCCTCTCTTCAAGCATAATGTTCATCCCAGGGGTGCGTACACTCTTCTGGGGAAAGGTGCTTGGGGAGGCCAAGGAATTTCCCGAGCCTCTCTTCAAGCTTAATGTTCATCCCAGGGGTGCGTACACTCTTCTGGGGAAAGGTGCTTGGGGAGGCCAAGGAATTTCCCGAGCCTCTCTTCAAGCTTAATGTTCATCCCAGGGGTGCGTACACTCTTCTGGGGAAAGGTGCTTGGGGAGGCCAAGGAACTTCCCGAGCCTCTCTTCAAGCTTAATGTTCATCCCAGGGGTGCGTACACTCTTCTGGGGAAAGGTGCTTGGGGAGGCCAAGGAATTTCCCGAGCCTCTCTTCAAGCTTAATGGTCATCCCAGGGGTGCGTACACTCTTCTGGGGAAAGGTGCTTGGGGAGGCCGAGGAATTTCCCGAGCCTCTCTTCAAGCTTAATGTTCATCCCAGGAGTGCGTACACTCTTCTGGGGAAAGGTGCTTGGGAACTTTACGAAACGAAATTCTTTATTCCAGACCAATCAAACTGATTACAAAAAATAATGAAAGCTGAAAGTAATCCCGGAGGACTGAAAACATGGTAACACTAAACTAAATCTCCATTGGGAGGGGAAAACTAGCCTCTTCATGTGCTCGGCCTCGGCCATATCCCGAGGCTGGTGCTGCTTGAACCCTTCTGTCAATGTTTTTGAGGGCCATGAAGTAGCATTCTCTGGACATCTTCTGCTCGCCATACACTGCTCCAATGCCTTTCTCTGTTGGAAACTTCAAGACTTGGTGGTAGGTTGAAGCTACAGCCTTGAGCCCGTGCAGGGTGGGTCGTCCCAAGATGGCGTTATATGCCGGAACGCAATCGACCACCAAGAAATTGATCATCCTTGTTATGGCATGCAATCCTTCTCCAAACGTTACCGGTAATTCTACGCTCCCTCTCGGGCTGACTTTTTCTCCGCCAAAGCCCACCAGAGGCGTAAGACTCGGCTTTAGGTGTTCATTCCCCAGCCTCATGGCGTCGAATGCAGTAGCCGAGAGTACGTCAGCGGAACTTCCTCCATCAACGAGAATCCGGTGAACCTTTGCATTGGCTATCGTCAGAGCAATTACTAGTGCATCATTGTGCGGGTGACGCACTCCTGTGGCCTCCTCCTCTGTAAACTCCAACCTGGGTGAGTTTTTATCAAGATGGAGTGAGTACATACCTCGCCCATCGGGCTCGTGTTGCGCCTCCCGAACGGCAGCCTTTCGTTTCCTACCTGACTCCCCTCCTGAGGGTCCTCCTAGAATGGTTCGAATCTCCAGTGGTGGATTGGCACCGCCCTTGCCTTGGTCTGCTGGTAGCGGTCTTTTGCCTCTATCGTTTCCCACGAACTCCTTGAGGTAACCTTCTCTGATCAGGGTCTCTATCTCATCTCGCAACTGGATGCACTCTCGGGTTGTGTGGCCGTGATCTCCATGGAACATGCAATATTTGTTTCGATTTCTCCTGTCGGGATCCGACCTCAACTTCTCCGGTCGTTTCAGCAGATTCGTGTCCTGTATCGCGGCCAAGACCTGTTCAAGTGAAGCTGTCAATGGTGTGTACCTGTCGTACCTGGATTTAGGCTCTGCCCGACTTTGCAGTTCCCTGGCATCTGGTCGGCCTCGGCCATTGGCCGAGGAGTGTTCTGGTCGGCCTCGGCCTTTTCCCTCGGCCGGGTGCCTCTTTCCTTTGTCTTCGCGGCGTCGGTCTGGCATCGTTACCCCCCGACCCTCTCTTTCTTCCTGCTTAGATTTCAACAGTTCTTCAGCACTTATATATCTTTGAGCCCGGGTCATGAACTCAACATACGTTCGTGGCTGGCTCTCCCCAATTGAATTGAGTAGTCTTTCGTCCTGCAACCCTGAAATCACAGCAGTTAAGGCAACTCCATCATCATAACGTTCCACCTGCAAAACCTCGTTACTAAATCTGTTAATATAATCCCTTAGGCTCTCCCGAGGCCCCTGCTTTACTGTCAGCAAGTTGATTTGGGGCTTCTGTCGACTACGGGCCCCCAGGAATTGCGTGACAAACACTCGGGCCAACTCTCTGAACGAGCCAATTGACCTTCGCGGGACCTTCCCGAACCACTGCCTCGCTAGACCTGTGAGTGTGAGTGCAAAGGCTCGGCACCTCGTTGCTTCGTTTGCCCCGTGAAAGTCCATCCAAGTTTGATATGCATCTAAGTGCTGTTTCGGATCTTTTTTCCCATCGTACTGCGGGAAGTTCGGCACCCTGAATTTGTGCGGCACCTCCCCTTTCATAATCTCATCCGTGAAGACTGGCCCTTCTTGCCCAATCAAATCTTCTATGTCCTCATTCTCTGCCTTCTTTTGGGAGGTTTGGTGGCTAACCTCTCCTTGTGGCCAACCAGATACCTCCCGCTCCCTTCGACCCTACTCGGCCTCGGACTTTGGCCGAGGCTCAAACCTGCCGTTGTTTCCTGTATACTTACCTGGTGCCTGGGTTAGCGGAGAACCCCTGCGGACCTTCTTGCGACTCGGCCCGGCCTCCTTCTGTACCCGGTCATCCCCGGGAGGTGGCATCCGGCTGGTCACGCTTTCTGAATCTCCCACCTCCTCGTCGGCTATGCCCTTACCCTTCTTTGGGTCTCTGTGTGGATGCTCTTCCTCATGCCCGGCAAGATCAGGTTTTTTTAGCAGACTGAGGATTTCAGCCAAGTTCTGCCCCATCTCGTTCATCCTCCCCTTCATCTCCGCGATCTCAGTTTCTTGGGCCTCGAGCCGTATCAGAGGATTCGACTCACCCGTGACCAATTGATTCTCGTTCTCCATGGTACTTGCTTGTTGCCTACAGCGTTTGCTCGTCAACTCTTCCCCACAGACGGCGCCAACTGTTGATGGTTGAATTTTGCTTAGGGAATTGCCCTTCGCTCCACGCAACGATCAGCAGTAAATTTGTAAGGATGCGGGAAGAGCGTGACCTGCAAATCAAACAAACGCTGCACACCGGTGTGGTGTAGACCACGCGCGCTCCGATGCTTAAGTTAGTTCCTGGCCGAAGAACAAGTAACGTGTATTTAGGGTTAAGTTTGGCATACCTGACTGCGTTGGTCGTCTCCCCTTTTGTAAGTCCCCTTAGGGTTTCGGCTGCTCATCACCGGAGCCTTCATGGGCCTTTGGCCCTGGTCGGCCTCGGCATTGGGCCGAGGCCGACCACTTGCTCGGCCTCTCCCTTGGGATGAGGCCGAGCATCGTGTCTTGGGGGCCGGGTTGGGCTCCGGCCCCTCGGCCTTCTTCTCCTTGGCTTCTTCTAGCTTCTGGGCCGATTTACCAGGGCCCATCCTGCACAAAATATCACAGAACGATTTCTGCCCATAACATACATGACAATTCCAAAGGTTAGAGCCCAATCAACAATGCTTAAAAAGGAGTTTTAAAGTTAATAAAATAAGTTGTTACCAACTGATTCTTACTAAAATGGTTTGGATTCTTGTTGGTTCATATTCCAATGTGTTTTGGCTCACAAATATGAACTTTACAGGCTATGGATATTCACATATGTTACAGACCTCAACTTCAAATAGAAATAAAAGGAGAGGAAAAATGGAGAATAGGGAGGATAAATAAAAAATAAAAAAAATAAAAAATAAAAAGAACTGCAAGATAATAGACTCATTTGAGGGACTCTATGCCTCTATTTAGGATTTTCGAGAAATGCTAACCTCCCAATTGACTCAGAAGAGTTCAACGTAGAATTCTACACACTTCTCTCTTTGCTTTCCTAAATTTAAATAAAACAACCAAAACTAAGCTACTATTTGAGTTTCATTATTATAGGAATCTAATACACTCATTCAATTAACTGAATTGCAATTAAATTAAAATTAAAGAAATTTAAAATCTAAAATGATAAAAGGTAAATTAAGGTTAAATTACAAGTTTAGTTCTTGAAGTTTGAGGTTTATGTCTAAAAGGTCAAACTTTAACAAGTGTCTAATAAGTCCCTAAACTTTAAAAAAGTCTAATAGATCTCTCCATTTTTAATTTCGAATTTATATCTGATAGGTCCTTACATATTCAAAATTTATAAAAATTAATTGATCTATTACATATAAAATTGAATTATATGTTTAATAGGTGTTGTGGTTTTAGACACGTTGCTAAACATGAAGCAACCCTTACCCACACACGCAACGGAAAGAATCAGAGTTTAAGGTATCAATGAAAGAAAGAAAACAAATGCACAGAGAAAAACAATGATAGCGTATTTCCAAATGAAGAATAAAGGAATAAGAAGGTAAAGTAGAAAGAACACAAAGTTTAAGTGGTTCAACCAATGTGGCCTACATCCACTGTAAGGAGCAACTTTACTAGAAGGAAAATCTTGGAGAATTTTATACAGCACTCAGGAATGAAATCTCACTCTCTCTCTGTTTCTCTCTGCCAGTTACAACACTTACAATGTATTTATAGATAACTGTCTAAGAAATTAAATTGGTTTCAGTTGTAACTGTGTAATAACTACTTCAAATCTCCACCTTGAAACAAATTTAGGCGAAGGAATGAATTGCTCCTCGTTGACTTGTTCATCCTAATTTCTCTGGTAAATCAAACCCAACCAACTCAACACACTTTCTGGATTTTAGCTGTAATAAGGATTTTGTTAACATATCGGTTGCATTGTCTGAAGTATGAATCTTCAAGAATTCAATTTCTCCTTTCTCAATTTGTTCTCGCACAAAATGGAACTTTATGTCGATATGTCTTGTGTGGTTATGAAACTGCTAATTTTTTGACAAATATATTGTACTTTGGTTGTCGCTGTTGTAAATATACCTAGTATATATTAGATATGTTGGGTTTTATGCCCTAAAACTCGTAGATAGTGAATGTAAACAAATTGTATACTTGTTTCAATAAAGTGTTATTAAGTTTCTACAATAAATGTTATTGTTAAATATTGCACAATTTGACACAAATCCAATAAACTAAGATCCAAGGTTGTTTGTATGTAACTTGAACAAGTATGTGGGGACATATAGAGATCCATGTTCAAGTAACAACCTAAAAGGTCTATAGTACAAGGATAAGGTTGGGTACCTTATCCTGGTAACACTATGAGATACAACCCGTTTTGTATTTGATACAGACGTATTGATCCAAAACGTCCATGTAGCAGACATGCGAGCGGAGGTATCCTATGCAATGAGTTTGCATAAGACCGGACCACAAAATAGTAAACCACTAGATGTAACACGGTTAACTAGTTAGGTTACTGTTTCAATATGATGACCTAGGTAACTCAGTCTTAATCCTGAGTGTGTCATGAACTCCTTCTCACGAGGGATTGTCTTTTGATTAGCATGGGTGAGAGTGGTCTGCACGCCGACTCAATAAGCCTACCTTCTTGGGGACAAAACCGAGTGGGGGGTTGGGGACATGACAACATAAGATGGAACTCACTTCTTCCCACTTCTTCCCACTTCTAGGAGAAGTACATGAGTGTTCCCTTAAGTGGTGACTCCGGGTCTTGAACAAAGGGATCTCACCCTCTCACTGGCCCGAGAGGGACTTTCTGTTTACTGGTTGGACCATAAACAGGTTGTTCATTAGAGGAGCACTGGTACTTAAGAAGTCAGAGGTAACACAAGGGTAAAATGGTAATTTGACCCAACTGTAGCTACGAACACTCGTGAAGGATTGACTTACCGGTATAGGTCTACATCCGTGGACACAGAAATGTTCTACAGTGAGAAGAGTTCAGCTGTGGGTCTTTAGTGGAATGACCCATAGTTAATGAATATTGGTTAACCTGATTAATCAGTTTAATCGATTAACCTCATATCATTGGAGCTTCTGATCTGTAGGTCCATTAGGTCCCCTGCTAGCTCTTAAAGAGTAATTAGGAACAATTATCTTGAGAGAATTTGAATATAGTTCAAATTCATATTGGGAATTAAGTTAATTGTATGAGATACAAATTAATATAATGTATAATAATACATTAAAATGTAAAGTCTAATTTGAAATTAAACTTTATTATTATGAGAGAAATAAATATTTGAAGAAGTTCAAATATTAATATGAATTTGATTCATATTAAATTTATAGGATATAAGAGAATTGGAAGGAGTTCCAATTTTAATATGAATTTGATTCATGTTCCAATTTTAATATGAATTTGATTCATGTTATAGAATTAATTAGGGAAAAATACACTTTTGGTCCCTGAGGTTTGGGTTAAGTGACACTTAGGTCCCTGAGTTTTCAAACTCAACAAAAATACCCCTGAGGTTTGAGATAAGGAGCATTTTAGTCCCTGCCGTTAATTTTTCTGTTAAATCTTAACAGTTGCTGACGTGGCACTATTATTTTAATAAAAAATTATTTTTTTTAATTTTTTAAAATAAAAATAATAAAATAATAAAATATTAATATTTTTTTATTCTTTTATTCTTTTTTCTCCCTTTCTCTTTCTTCTTCTTCTCTTTCTCCATATCCTTCATCTTCCTTCTTCTTCTTCCTAACTCCGACGACCGGCCGCCGCCGCCGGCGGTCGTCGGCGACTGTTTTTTTTTTTTCTTCCTCTCTTTTACCCTATTTTTCTTCTTTTCTTTAAAAAAAAAACAAATCATGAGGGAGGAGGGAGGTCCCGAAAACAAGTCGAGAGGAACAGATCCGACCCCGGAATGTTCATAGTCACGTACACAGCGGAGCACAACCAATTATGATATTTAATTGGCGATTAATTAATTTAAAGAATTAATTAATTGGAAATTAATCAATTATGGAAATGATTAATCACTGGAAGTAATTAATCATTTATGGAAATGATTTAATCACTTATGGAAGTGATCCATCATTTATGGAAAAGATTAATCAATTATGGAATTGATTGGTTATGGAATTGATTAATTATGGAAAAGATTAAATCAGTTATGGAAATAATTGATTTTAAATGAATAATTTATTCATGACATTTCTCCTATAAATAGAACACTAACCCTAGGGTTTAGTGACTACAGCATATGGCCACCATAAGGCCCTTTCATATTCTCTCAACTCAAGAACTCTATGAAGAATTTTCTCGAGTTTTTCTCATTCAAGATTAGGTAGTCCCACAACTACGTTCCTAATCTTAGAGTTATAGTGGGGAAGATCAAATGGTGGTGTCCCAATTGTTGACGTTTGGTCCAAAATCAAGAAAGACGTTCTTGAAGTATTCAGAGTCGTCAACGGAGGTATGTTTTTCACCGCTTAACTTTTTGCCAATGTATTGGCATTTTGTAGAACAAAATTAATTTACGAACGGTCCAATTGCTTCCGCTATAACGAAATTGGGAATTCCAATCCTACAAGATATTCATATTACTCCATTAGTTTTAGTCAACTCATAATTGTAGCTATTCTTCCCCATGACTCTCCCTCTCCCTTAGGAATAGCCATGAGACTCTCACTCTCTTCTATTTTGAGTATTTTGAAATTGTAACCTACATCAATGCATTAGTATAAATAAAGGTTGTATGAAGTATGGAAAAGACACACTTGAATGAAAGGACATTTGTTCTCTTTTCTCCCTACTTTGCTCTCTCAATTTCTCTCTTAGTTGTTTTATTGTTCTTCACATTTTATAACACGTTATTAGCACGAGTCTCTGTCATTTTTGTTCAGCTGAAGATAAGGTTCATTTTACTTTGCATTATTAGTTGCAATTGTCTTCGGTACGTTTCATATATACAGTGTATATGTTATATATATACCTCATATATGCATTGTGTATTGAATGTTGACAACATATATTCTATGCAAGATTAGCATGTTCTTCATTATTGTTTATACTATATGAGATTAATAAGTATCATGTTTGTTTATGATGATATTAACATCGTGATTCTATATTTGTCAATGATATTTATGATATTTATATTGTCCAAAAAATTCAGATATTGAGAGTATGTTACATCCTAATTATTTTTGTAATAAACTAGAATGTTTAATACATATTTGATAAACATGATGCACATATATACCCTTGTACATATCGTACTTTTGAATCATATGCATCTTCTAAAATTGTTCATTTTGCTAATCAGCTAATGTATATTGATCTCGTTAGTTTATGTATTCTTTGTCCAGTATAATTTTCACATGATCATTTGTATACTTTATGTCATGTGTATATAATATATATATATATATACAGTGTACATATTTGATATACTATCACAGATCCGTTATGTACAGAACATGTTATATATGTTGTAATATATCTTATATAAATATTGCAATATGTTGTTTACCTACAGATTTTTTAGAATGCATATATGAGATATTTCTTTATGTAATGATTAGAGTTGAGTCTCTTAATATCAAAGTCAATATATGATTTTTCATGAATATCCAATGTTAAAATTTATTTGGGTATCATATATACTGTAGACACCGTATTTGATCCGGCTTGATTTTTAGTAATAATGTTTGAAGTTTTCCAAAATTTGGTGGTCAATCTGTTTTTTAGTATGCCAACAAGAGCTTAGCTCAATTGGCATAAAGATGTATTGATAACCACAAGATCTGTGGTTCGAATCCCCATCTTCACATACTATCAAAAAAATTGTTTTTTTTTTTTTTTTTTGTTTTCATGGTTTATTTAGAGAGAGAAAGTGAGTTTGAGAGGGGAAAGTAGAGATCTTAGAAGAATTTTCAAAGATCTAAGCTCACCACCGTCGTCGCTTGCCCGTTGATTCCGACAAGGTTCCTAAGTGAAGTTTAAGATAAAAGAGGAGGGAAAGTGGAAGAGCTAAAAGGAAAAAAAAAAAAAAGAGGGAAGAAAAAAAAAAAGAGGGAAAGAAGAATCGTGAGGAAAAAGGGGTTGAAATAAAAAGAAAGAGTAAGTGATGGGTGGATCCCACCTTGTTTTCTTTTCCCTTTTATTTTTATTTCTTTCTCATTTATGATTTGTTGTTATTTATTATCATTATTATTACTTTTATTTAAATTTTTTTTAAAAAAAAAAAAAAAACTGTATTTTTTTTTTCCTTTTTTTTTATTTTTTCTTTTTTTAGTCTTGATTTACAATTTTCAATTAAAGTTAAAGTCTTGTTTAATTAGCCTAAAATTTGAAATTTATATTAAAATTTTGATTTGGAATTTTAATTTGATTCATGAATCCCATTTTTTTCATTTCCAATTATCTTTTAATTTGACATCATTGCCTAAACAACTCTTAAATTGGATTTTAATTTGGAAGGTTCATATGAGTTTCATATTAGATTTTTATTTGTATGCTCAAACTAATGTCAAATTGAATTTAATTTGGAGTTTCAAATTAAATTTCCTTTCACTTTCCAAACTAATTTCAAATGATTTTTTTGAACAAAATGACAAGAGAGAAAAGAAAGAACATTGATTAATAAACTTTTGGCCTAAAGTTTTGAATTTAGCCTAGAATTTTGTTTTGAAATTAATTCCAATTTACCTTGCTTTTGGATTTTAATTTTGATTTTATTCAATTTCTTTTCAAAATTGAATTTCATTTCATAAAACGAGATTGAGTTTTAATTTGGAAATTGAATCGAATGTCAATTTTGTTTTTAACTTGGTTTTAAATTAAAATTTCAAAAAAGGCTTGAAAATATTAGATGACATTTTTCCTTATCGAAATTGTTTTACCACTCGTAATTGTTAATTTACATTTGGGAAAAATACACTTTTAGTCCCTGAGGTTTGGGTTTGGTTTCATTTTGGTCCCTGAGTTTTCAAACTCAACAATTTAGTCCCTGAGGTTTGGTTTTAGTTTCATTTTGGTCCCTCCATCAATTTTTTCGTTAATAGTTAACGAATTGCTGACGTGGCCATATTTTTTTTATTAAAAAATTATTCTCTTAATTTTTAAAAATTAAAATATATTAAAATAATATAATATTATTTTTTTTCATTTTTATTTCTTTCTCTTCTTTCTTCTTCAACCTACCTCTTTCTTCAACCAACCTCTTCTTCTTCAACGCACTTGCCGCCGATGGCCGGTTGCCGGCGACCACCTCTCGCCGGCCGTCACAGCCGTCGGCAAACTTTTTTTTTTTTGTTTTCTTATTTTCTTCTTCTTCCTTCTTCTTCCTTCTTCCTTCCTTTCTTTATGTTTTTTGTTTTTTTAAAAAAAAATGAAGAACTTTTCAGATCTGGAACAACCACCCCGTCCCTTCGCCGCTGCCACTCCGTCCTCGCAATTCAAATCCGATCGCCGCCCTTGTCAAATTTCGTTTCGGTCTGAAAGCCCGTGGACGACACTGTTGCTCGAGTTCGTGGTTGTTGCGTTGTCTTCAAAAAATTATTTTCTCTTTCAGATCTGGGCGTTTCAGATCTGAAACAAAAGGGTTGACCACTTGTGGGTCTGCTCGTCGGCACAGAGGAGAACAGAGAAAAGGGGTCTTCGCGTGGGTTTCGTGGCCGGCAGAAAGAGAGACGATGGAGAGAAAGGACGTGGGTCTGCTCGCCAGCACAAAGGAACGTTCCAGATCTGAAACGAAGGGGATTTCCCCTTCGTTTCTGACCAGAAGGAACGGCGGCCACGAGCTCACGATTCGACGGCGTTTTAGATCTGGTCGACGGCGAGTTCGTGCGTTTGCTTCAGCGAGTTCGTGAGTCGGTAGCAAGTTTGTGCGTTCGTCTTCAGCGAGTTCGTGCGTTAGTCTGTAGCGAGTTTGTGCGTTAGTTCAATGAATTCATCTTCAGCGAGTTTGTGCGTTCGTCTTCAATGAGTTTGTGCGGCAGTTGGGTTTTTTCTAGATCTGGTCGTTGGGTTTAGATCTGGTTAGCAAGTTTGTGGCCTCCTCTTTTCTGTTATAAAAAAAAAGGAAACAGAGTTAAAGGAGAAGGAAAGATAAGGAAAAAAAAAGTTCGTCGGCGACGTTCGACCACCGGTGATCGCCGACAGCCGCCGCCGGCCGGTGTTGAGCAGTCGCCGGAGACAAGTTGAAAATGAGGAAGAAGGAGTTAGGGTAAAAGTTGGGTGAAGAAGAAGAAGGAGAGAGAGGGAGGAAAGAAATTATAAAATTATAAAATAATATATATTTATTATATTTATTATATTTATATTTTTAAAAACTTAAAAAATAATTTTTTTAATATAAAAAATTTGCCAAGTCAACAATCTGTTAACTTTTAACGGAAAATTGGATGGAGGGACCAAAATGAAACTAAAACCAAACCTCATGGACTAAATTGTTGAGTTTAAAAACTTAGGGATCAAAATGAAACCTAACCCAAACTTCAGGGACTAAAAGTGTATTTTTCCCTTTACATTTTGTCGTTAAAGTGTAACTTAACAAATATGAGACAAAATAATTGATGTACAACCTATGACGGAGCTGAAATAATTTTCAAATTCTTGAGGTGAAAGATTTTCCTTAATTAGGAAATTTTTGCATGATAATAAAGTCATGGGTTAACCCCACTCACAAAAGTAAATCCTTATTTTATTTAAAGATAAGGTGAAATTATTGAGACATTTAATTTTCAATTTTCATTTTTTTTTTCAAATTTCATTTGTTTATTTTTGTTAAGACATTGATCTTTGTTTAATGAATTTGAGTAATAAAATAAAATGTTTTTAAACGGGTGTTATAGGGTGCTAATACCTTCCCTACACACAACTAACCCCCGAACCTAATTTTGGTTTCTAAAACCAGTTCATTTTTTTTTTAAACGAGTGGCCAATCACACTCTAAGATGATTGGTGGCGACTCCAAACCTTTAACCTTGAAAGAGACCCTTAGGAAAGGACGTTGCGACATATACATTTGAATATTTATGTTTATGTTGATTAACTTTTAAAATTCATGGTAGACACATGCATTAGTTTAAATTCTCCTATGACAAAGTTTGCAAGACTTATATAGTAGTTAATTGCTCTTTCTAAAGTTAATTTTGATGTTATGCACATAAAGTTGCATAAAAATACCCATTTTGATTTAATGCACCTGAAGTTGCATCATTTCAAATCAAGAAGTACTCGTGATTAAATGCACTTGTAGTTGCATAATTTCAAATCAAGAATTGCTCATGATTAAATGCACCTGTAGTTGCAGAAGTTCAAATTAAGAAATGCTCACTTTAATTAAATGCGCTCGTGGTTGCATAATTTTAATCAATAAGTGATTTTAAACAAGTGAAAATATGTTAGGAATAATGTTGTCAACCTTTCTTTTCAATAATAGAATATGCTTCTGTAGTAGCAATATTGAGAAATAAAGTTCTTAATATTGTGATGAGCAAACACCATGTCTTCTTGAGATTAAAGCAACCAAATGAGCATTTGATGAAAAATCATGAATCTCAACCAATCGTTTCAATATCATTTCCTGAAGTGAATATTGTAATATTGAATAATTATGGTCAATGTCGAGATCATGATCAATAATCAATAATAAAGGAAGAAGCAATTACTCATCCAGTGGTCATCATGAACCATTTGGAAAACCACACATATATAGTTACTAAAAAAAATGTTTCATATTTTAGAGCATTAATTTTGTACCTGTTGTAAAAAAATTGAAACCATGTATGAAGGAAAACTTTGGAAATCTCCTGAAGAGATAATTAATCTTGGAAATATGAAATAGATGTTGCAAATCTCATTAAATCTCCTGAAGAGAAAATGAACATCATTAAATGAGCAACAAATATTATATTAGATTATGTGAATATCGTTTTATTTAATGTTTAATTTATGTTTATTTATTAAGTTCGATTTTATATTCAATTTCCTTTTCTGGGGCTCACTATGTGTTATTTTATTTTTCTGAAGAAACATGAATATTTCACATATTTTGGTTGACTCAAAGATGAACAATGAAGGTTTATGCTTGGCAGATAGGACAATAACACACACTATCCTTAAAAGTAGGAAACATTTTTCAGAATTGACAATGCTAGAAGCAAAAGTCAATACAATATCAGGTCCCGCAGACTTGATTGAAGGTTTTGGAAAAGCAAATATTATTTTGCCTAGAGGAACAAAATTCACAATTGATAATGCTTTGTTCTCTAGTAAATCAAAGAGAAACCTATTGAGTTTTAAAGATATACGTGCTAATGGTTATCATATAGAGACTGATAAGAAGAATAATATAGAGTATCTTTATATTATATCTAGTGTCTCACATGAAAAACGTATATTAGAAATGTTGCCTGCTTTTTCTTCTAGATTATATTACACACATATTTGTGTTATTGAAACATATGCAATAATGAACCTGAAGTTCAATGATCCAGATATATTTTCTGTTTGGCATGATCGATTGAGTCATCCTGGGTCAATAATAATGAGGAAGATTATTGAAAACTCACATGGACATCCATTGAAGAACCAGGAGATTCTTCAATCCAATGAATTGTCATGTGCTGCTTGCTCTCAAGGAAAATTAATTATTAGACCTTCACCAGCTAAAATTGGGATTGAATCCCCAACATTTTTAGAACGAATTCATGGAGATATATGCGGACCTATAAATCCACCAAGTGGACCATTTAGATATTTTATGGTTCTAATTGATGCATCTAGTAGATGGTCACATGTGTGTTTATTATCAAGTTGAAACCTTGCATTTGCAAGATTACTTGCTCAAATAATTAAGTTAAGAGCACAATTTCCTGATTATGTAATTAAGAAAATTCGTCTTGATAATACTGGTGAGTTTACATCCCAATCATTTAATAATTATTATGTCTATTGGGATAAGTGTTGAACATCATGTAGCTCATGTTCATACACAAAATGATCTGGTCGAATCATTTATAAAACGTTTGCAATTAATTGCTAGACCGATGCTTATGAGAGCAAGACTTCCAATACCTGTATGGGGTCATGCAATTTTACATGTTGCATCGCTTATACGCATTAGGCCAGCAGCCTATCATAAGTATTCTCCAATACAATTAGCTAATGGACAATAGCCAAGTATATCTCACTTACGAACTTTTAGAAGTGCAGTATATGTTCCAATTGCTCCACCAAAACGTACTAAGATGGGTCCTCAAAGGAGACTAGGAATATATGTTGGATTTGATTTTCCATCAATTATTAGATATCTTGAACCCCTGAAAGATGATGTATTTACTGCACGATTTGCTGATTGTCATTTTAACGAGACAAAATTTCCAACATTAGGGGGAGAGATTAAGAAGTTGGAAACTGAAATTACATGGAATGCATCGTCATTGTCTCATTTAAATCCTCGTACAGATCAATGTGAACAGAAGTTCAAAAGATAATTCATTTGCAAAATATTGCAAATCAAATGCCAGATGCATTTACAGATGCTAAGAAAGTGACAAAGTCACATATACCAGCTGCAAATACACCATCGAAAATTGATATCCCGACGCAGCAAGTTATCATAACTAATGATTTTGCAACACGCCAGAAGCCTGGTAGACCAATGGGTTCCAAAGATAAAAATCCTCGAAAAAAAAAGTAGTCAATAACCAAAATGACGTAATTGATAATGTGGATATTCTAGAAGAAATCCCAAATGTGACTACTCATAATAATATCGAAGAAGGTGAAATACCTAAGGATAATAATGAAATTTCGATAAATTATGTAATGAATGGAAAAAGATGGAACCAAAACAATGTAGTTGTTGATAACATTTTTGCGTTTAATGTTGCTTACGACATCATTTCTGAAAATGATGATTATGAACAAAAATATGTTGAAGAATGTCGACATAGAAAGGATTGACTTAAGTGGAAAGAAAAAATCCAAACAGAAATAAACTCACTCTCAAAACGTGGGGTTTTTGGACCAATAGTCCAGACACCAGAAAATGTCAAACCTGTGGGATTCAAATGGGTATTTGTAAGAAAAAGAAATGAAAAGAATAAGGTCACAAGATATAAAGTGAGACTTGTTGCACAAGGATTCTCTCAAAGATCTGGTATTGATTATGAAGAGACATATTCTCCTGTGGTGGATGCAATAACATTGAGATATTTAATTGGTTTGACTGTGTATAAAAAGCTTGACATGCATCTTATGGATGTAGTTACAGCATATTTATATGGATCTCTTGATAATGATATTTATATGAAAATCTCTAAAGGATTAAAAATACCAGAGTCATATAATTCAAATCCTAGAGAATTATATTCGATCAAATTACAGATATCTTTATATGGATTAAAACAATCAGGACGAATTGGTATAATCGCCTAAGTGAATATTTATTGAAAGAATGGTATCAAAATAACCCAATTTGTCCATGTGTTTTTATAAAGAAATCACAGTCAGGATTTGCTATCATTACTGTATATGTTGATGATTTGAATATAATTGGAACTCCTGAAGAGCTTCCAAAGGCAATAGAATATCTTAAGAGAGAATTTGAGATGAAAATCTCGGGAAAACAAAGTTTTTCTTTGGCTTACAAATTGAGCATCTAGCAGATGAAATATTTATTCATCAATCAACTTATACAAAAAAGATATTAAAGAGATTTTACATGGACAAAACACATCCATTGAACATTCCAATGGTAGTTCGTTCACTCGATGTAAAGAAAGACATCTTCCGACCTCGAGAAGATAATGAAGAGCTTCTTGATCCAGAAGTACCATATCTTAGTGCAATTGGTGCACTTATGTATCTTGCTAACAATGCATGACCTAATAGAACATTTTCAGTAAACTTATTAGCTAGATATAGTTTTTTTTTTCAACAAAAAGACATTGGAATGAAGTTAAACACATTATCCGTTATCTTCGAGGGACAATTGATATGGATTTATTTTATTCTAATGAATCAAACTTTGATCATGTTGGTTATGCAGATGCATGTTATTTGTCTGACCCACATAAAGCTAGATCTCAAACAAGTTATTTATTTACATATGGAGGAATTGCTATATCATGGTGATCTATGAAGCAGACAATAACAACTACTTCCTCAAACCATGCTGAAATCCTGGCAATTCATGAGGCTAGTCGAGAATGTGTATGGCTAAGATCAATGACTCAACACATATGTGAAACATGCGGATTGTCCTCTAACAAAGATTGTCCAACAACATTATATGAAAACAATACAGCATGTATAGCCCAAATCAAAGGAGGATACATTAAAGGAGATAGAACGAAGCACATCTCACCAAAGCTCTTCTACACTCATGAACTTGAAGAAAATGGTGATATCACTGTTCAACAAATTTCTTCAAAAGACAACTTGGCGGATTTATTTACGAAGGCATTACCTACTGCAACATTTGAGAAGTTGGTGCACAACATTGGAATGCGGTTTCCCAATGTCTTTTACCTGGATTTACCATGTATCTGCTGATTAAACTCGTGGCATATGACAAATCTGGCCTTGTAGAAACTGTTAAATACATAAGGCTTCCAACAACTTGAGAATAAGGTACAATTAGTCATAAACTTCAAGTTATCTTCTTCTTCTGCCTTAGCTGAATTAGCAGAAGATAACTTCAAATGTTGAGCCAATGAAGTTGTAACAACTTTAGCATTTTCCATGTTAAATTTCTTCAGCACTTTTTCAGCATACACAAATTTACTAATTTGTAGAATTCCTTCTTTGTATTTGTAGATCCACTTGCAAGCTATGCAATAAAGGAGCATAGGCTATACATCCTCAAGGACCCAAAAGAGGTAAACTTTGAAATTTACCACATTTATAGATCATTGGCCTAGTTGACATCCAAGGGGCTCTCCATATTACATCTTCTACCTTTAGTTCAGAGAAAAAGGCTTCTCAAGCGCTCCTTTCAGGGGAGGATGAACTCCAACCTGATTGCACGAACTCTGAAATGGGATTTTGCAGCTTATTCCAGGAACTTGAAAATTTGATCTCTAGACATTTGAATTCTGGTGGACACTTCACATGACTAAGGACCCAAATGTACAATAATGTTGCACACCCTATAAATCTTCCTATTCCTTTTGTTCTGCAATAATTTAATGAACGAAAAGTTTCTGCCAATACAGGAATAATGGGATCGACTCCTATTTCTATCTTAGCAAACAACTTGACCACGCGTTCCTCAACATATCCACATACTTTAGGAAGCAAAACAACATTTAAGATACACAACACCAGTAAATTTAATTCCTTGTCTTCATTTGCAAATTTTTGTTGAAGAGTAAGGATGTAGTCCAGAGGTAGGCATGTGTTTTCTCCTTTTATCTTTACTTGTTTCTCAATGTCGCTTGTATGAATCTTGCCCAAAAGAGTAGATAATGCTTTTTTCATTGTAAGCTCTTGATCGTAAGAATAAGCTTCAACCTCTGTTCGTGCTGCCATATGCAGAAGGGATTGATATTCCTCTGTTGTAGGAGTCATGTCGATTGAGCCAAATGTGAAACATCTGTAGGTTGGATCCCAATGTCAAACCAAAGCTTTTAATAAAGAATAATTGACTTGTACATACATGAGCTGAGCTAGATGGCCATATTTGCTTGTAAATTTAGCCTTTCTATCTACAGTTAATTTTTCCCAAGCCTGTTTCACTGTTTCTAATTGACTTTCTGGAAAACTTACATCCTTAAATTGAGAAATAGCATCTTCTACTAAAGAATCTCTGTGGATTTGTTGTACATTTTATGACCATTGGCGTACTTTTGTTTGATCTTCTATACCCATTTCTTGTATTGGAGGGGGTGATTTTATTTTACTCATACTTTAGTTTCTGTCAATGTAAATAATCGAAATTTCTGTTAATTTAATTTGCACAATTTCCTTAACTACATTAAAAGAGATTTTATGGATATTTTCAATGAGTGAAAATTGAAAATTGATATACGATACAAAGAAGAAAAATAAATAAATAAATAAATAAATAAACTTTGACAATAATGCATGTAATAAGTCAAATCCTAGAACTATATGAGTGGAGTTTAACTCTAAGGCATCTTAGAAAAGGTCCCCAAGCTTACCCACTGATTAAACGATGTAGTAGGCTTTAGTGGAGAATTTCATGCGCCTGCACGGGAATCGAAATTCCACGAATGTCACATTACTCAGTCTCCGAGTCTAGTCCTAAGGTAGAGCCCGGGTAGGAGGCTAGTGAAAGTGTGTGAAATGCATGATTAATAAGATGACATGCAAATGAGTGACATAACTAAGATAAAGTACAATTACAACATAAGAAGATGGTAATAATAAGATGACATGCAAATGAATGACATGACTAAGATAAAGTACAATTACAACATAACAAGATGGTAATAGACAAGTGAATAATAATATGCCAAACAAATCATATTATAAAGTAAGGGGAAAAATAAATAAATAACAAAAATAAAATAACAAAAATAATAACGAAAAGACCTAAAGGAAAATTCAATTAAAGGACAATAAAGATATCAATGGCTTGACCCTCAAAATCCCCAGTGGAGTCGCCAAGCTGTCGCGACGCGGAGCGCCCGACATCCTTTCTTGGGTTTTTAAGAAGAAAATTGGAGTCGCCACCAATCATCGAGGGTGTGATTGGTCACCTTTAAAATAAACTAAAAAAAACCAGTCTTAGAAAACCAGAAATTAGGTTCGGGAGTCGTTTGAGTGTAGGGAAGGTATTAGCACCCTACAACACTCGTTTAAAAAAAAAAAAAAAAAAAAAACGATTACCACAGTATCTTAAATTGTCCAATTAAGTGAATAAAAACAGTCCTTCATTTTTATTTTTCTTTAAAAAATGATAAATATGAAAATAAAAACCCAAAATGCAATAATGAACACAAGATGTCTCATTCGTTTTTACCTTAACTTTAGAAATAAAGTAAGGATTAAACATTATGAGTCGGATATCCAATTTAATATAAATCATGCCTAATTTCCCTTTTAATTAAAGGAAACATGGGTGTACATGATTATGTTTATTAAAAATAATTTTTTAAAAAAAATAGATGTAAAAGAAGAAAATTATTCAAAGGGTAAATTCTTTTAAAAGGGAAAATGAGAATTTTCATACGTCTAAACGGGAGTTGAACTCCACGAAGACACATTACTCAGTTCCCATAATCCCTTTCAAAAGAAAATCAAAATAATAACAATAATTGAAATTGACCAAGCAGAATTAAAGATTAGATTAAAGCAATTTGGAGAATGAAAGAAAAAAAACGAATAAATTAGAAAGTTTGCAAAATGCAAAAGTGAACTAAAATGAGAGAGAAATAAAAAATGATAATGATAATTATGATAATAATAATAAGGGAAAAATACACTTTTGGTCCCTGAGGTTTGGGTTAAGTTACACTTTGGTCCCTGAGTTTTCAAACTCAACAAAATTACCCTTGAGGTTTGAGATAAGGAACAATTTGGTCCCTACCATCCATTTTACCGTTAAATCCTAACGGAATACTGATGTGGCATATTATTTTAATTAAAAAATTATTTTTTTAATTTTTAAAATAATAAAAATATTATTATTTTATTATATATTTTTTTAATTCTTTCTCTCCCTCCTTCTTCTCCATTCTTCTTTCTCTTCCCATCCCCTTGTTCCTTCTTCCCCATCTCCTTCTTCTCCAACTCCGGTCGCCGCCCGCCGCCCGCCGCTGGCGAACGGCGGCGACGGCCACCGGTAAATTTTTTTTTCTTTTTTTTTCTTCTTTTTCTTCTTTCTTCTTCTCATTTCTTTTCTTTCCTCTGTTTTTTCTTTAAGAAAATTGATTCTTCGGGGCACGAACTCGCAAATCTGAAGTTTTCAGGTCCGACAACGTCTCCACCACGTCCGACGAGCGTAGCCGGCGACGACCCACGCGACAGAGACGAAGGAAAGCGGTCTTCTCCGGCGACGACCCACGCGACAGAGACGAAGGGAAGCGACTCTTCTCCGGCGACGACCCACGCGACAGAGACGAAAGGAAGCGACTCTTCTCCGGCGACGACCCACGCAACAGAGACGAAGGGCGGCGAGGCACGAACGCTGATTGAACTCGACGCCTCTTTCTTGCGCGACAGCATCCTTTCTCCGGCAGCGATTCTTCGTGATATCCCCGACCTGAAAAACTTCAGATCTGCGAGGTTTGAACGTTTTCGAACACTTCCTGACAAGGTCAACGACGTTTTCGAGCTCAACAACTTCAGATCTCGCGTGGGTCTCGCGTGGGTGTTCGTTTCAGAGGTTAGATCTCGCGTGAATGTCCGTTTTCAAAGGCATCTTCGTTTCAAACCCACTGAAATGGAGAACCGGAGAAGACGATCGGAGATGGAGAACCCGCCAGAGAAGAAGATCGGCTCAGGCGAACGACGGCTCTGGCGTAGGTGGTCGTCGGTGGTTAAAGAAGAAGAAGTTGTCGGTGGTCAAGAAAAGAAGAAGATGGAGAAGAATCATAAAAGAAAAAAGGAAAAAAAATAGAAATGAAAAAAGAAAAATATAATAATGTATTTTTATTATTTTAATATTATTTTATTTTAAAAAACTAAAAAAACAATTTTTTTAATAAAAAAAATAATGCCACATCAGAATTCTGTTAACATTTAACAGAAAAATGGATGGAGGGACCAAATTGCTTCTTATTTCAAACCTCAGGGGTAGTTTTGTTGAGTTTTAAAACTCAGGGACCAAAGTGTAACTTAACTCAAACCTCAGGGACTAAAAGTGTATTTTTCCCTAATAATAATAATAATAATAACAAAACAAAAAAAAAACAAAAAAACAAAAGAAATAGAAAAACAAAACCCCACATTTTTTACTTCTCTCTTTCTTCTTTTTTCCTTCTTTCTTACCCAATGTTTTCTCTCCCCGTATACTCCTTCCTCCCCCTCTCTTTTCCCCTTTTCCTCTTCCACTTTCTTTTCTCTCTTTTTCTATCACTCTCTAAGTTAAGCTCACTTCCTAAAAAACTCTCTCAACTAGGCTTATGCTCAAATCTTCTTCTTCTCCTTTCTCCCTCAAAAGAAATTCTTCTAAAAACTCTCTAAACTAAACTCTTGCTCAAATGCCTAAACTCTCTCAAGCTCACTTTTACTCTAAACTTCTTCTCTTTTTTCCTCCCCCTTTCCATCTCTCCCTTTTTTATATTTGAAGGGTTACTAATTTGGGGGGAGATGGATGAGAAAATGGTGGGAAAAAGAAAAAAAATAATAATAATAGTCATAAAAAAGCTTTAGAATAGGGAAATGGTGGTAATGAGGGAGTTTTTTCATGAAAACTTCCCCTTGAATAGGAATGGGGAAGACCACAAAAAAAAGATAAAAAATAAATTATAATATGTGGGGAGGGGATTTGAACCATAGACCTTGTGGTTATCAATACAATTTTATGCTAATTGAGCTATGCTCTTGTTGGCATATCATAAAAACAAATTGACCACCAAAATATTGAAAAACTTCAAACATTATTACTGAAAATCAAGCCGGACCAAATACGGTGTCTACAACGCTGACGTGGCAATAGTTTTTTATTTAAAAATCTATTTTTAATTTTTTAAAATAAAATAATATATTAAATCATTTTTTATTATTTTTCATTTATTTTTCTTCTTCCAACTTCTTCTCCTCCCCTTCAAACCCTAATCTCAATTAATTTGCAGTAGCCGTCGTCGGACCATCGCTGGCACCGCCGCCGGAGAAAACCGTTGTTTTCCACAAATCTCTCGTTGTTTTCCACAGATCTCGCGCCGTTATTTCTTTTCTGCAGTCACAGATCTACGAAACTGTTGTTTTCTTTAGCGGCAGCGGCGCAAAGTGCTTTCCGACAGTACTGCTATTCAGACGAGGGAGAGAACGGAGGCCTGAAGAAATCGAACGGGCGGCGAAGAAATCCTAGATCTGCTGAGGAGAAAACCCAAACCCAGATCTGCTATTCAAACGGAGGTGTGCAAACAAGCAGCGAACGGACTCAAGCAGGCAACTGTGAACAGCGACTGCAAATGCGCGAGGACAAACGACTGCGAACAGGCGACGAACAAACTGCAAGCGGGAGACTGTGAATGACGAGGAGCGAGTTGCGGCTGCGGGAGCAACTGGGAGCGAGCTACGGCTGGACGAGATTCGCGAGATCTGTGACTGCGGCTGGGTGACATTCGCGGATCTGGGCGAGATTCGTGAGATCTGCAGCTTCAACTGGGCGAGCGGCGCGGATGGCGAAGGACAAACGAAAGAGGGAGAGAGACAGCGGTAAGGCTAAGATACCAGTGAAAAGAGGAAAAGAAAGAAGGGAAAGAAGAAGAAAGAAAGAGAGAGAGAGAAAAAAAAATCGGCGAGGGGCGATGATGGCGGAAGATAACTGCGGGTAATAGAGGTAATGAAGGTGTAATTAGGTTGAAGGAAGATGGAGAGGAAGAAGATGAAGAAAAAAGGAAAAAGAAAATTAAAATAATAATTAATATATTATTTTATATTTAAAAATTAAAATATAACTTTTTAATAAAAAAAATACTTTCCACGTCAGCATTCCGTTAACATTTAACAGAAAAATGGCTGGAGAGACTAAAATGAAACGAAATCCAAACCTCAAGGACTAAAATGTCGAGTTTGAAAACTCAGGGACCAAAATGAAACCTAACTCAAACCTCAGGGACCAAAAGTGTATTTTTCCCTATAAAATTTAACCCATAGTATTAATATGAATCTAATTCATATTTAATATTTGAATCCTATCAAATATTTAATTTTCTCATTAATTAATTTTGAATCACATCCAAAATTAATTTTAAAGTTTAATTCAATAATTAAACTTATATTATAATGTATCTTTATACATTATATTAATTGCATCACAGACAATTAACTGAAATTCCTTTGATGAATATGAACACTTCAAATTTTTATTCAAGACTAGTTAACCTCAGAACTCTTTATGAGCTAGCAAGTGGACCTAATGAACCTCCAGATCAGAAGCTCCAACGATACGAGATTAATTGGCTAAACTCATTTAACCAAGTTAATCAACATTCGTTAACTGTGGATCACTCCACTAAAGACCCACAACTGCACTCTTCTCACTGTAGAATATTTTTATCTCCACGGATATCGACCAATACTGGTAAGTCAATCCTTCACGAATATTCATAACACCAGTTGGGTCAAATTATTGTTTACCCATGAGTTACCTTTGGATCCTTAAGTACCACTGATCCCTCTAATGAACAAGTTGTTTATGGTCCAACCACTAAACAGAAGTTCCTCTAGGGCTAGGAGAGAACGAAGCGCCTTTGTTTAAGACTCGGAATCAACCCTTAAGAGAATACTCATCTACTTGTCCCAATAGGGGAATGAGTGAATTTCATCTTGTAATGTTATGTTTCCAGCCCACACTCGATCTTGCCCCTGAAATGGTAGGCTTATTGAGTCGGCGAACTGGCCTCCCTCACCCATACAAATCTAAGGACAATCCCTCATGAAAAGGAGTTCATAACACACTCAGGATTCAGATTGAGTTACCTAGGTCATCCTATTGAAATAGAAACTTATCTAGTCAAAATCGTTACATCTAGTGGTTACTATTTCGTGGTCCAGTCTTATGCAAACTCCTTGCATAGGATACCTTCCCTCGCATGTCTACTATATGGATGTGTTGGATCATTGCATTTGTATCGAATACAAAGCAGGTCGTATCACATAGTATCACCAGGATAAGGTACCCAACCTTATCCATATATTATAGATCTTTTAGGTTATTACTTGAACACTGATCCCCGTATGTCCCTATACACTTGTTCAAGTTTCATTTAATTAATCAACTTTGGATCATAGTTTATTGGATTTTAGGGTTAATTAATGCAAAACCTAAGATAAAAAATTCAATAACCCTTTAGTGAATAATACCAATAACACTTTATTCATTATTAATTAATTTGTTACATCATTTACTATCCACGAGTTTTAGGACATAAAACCCAACAGTTGACTCCACTTTTCTTATGGAGTTAACAGATTGATAGAGGTATGAGGACATCTGTTCAACATATACATTTTATATGAAGATGCTTCTGCCCAAAATTTCTCAAGAAGCATTGCATCATAAAGTAAACATCTTACCCTTTCCATAATGGTTTGATTGAGTCTTTCTGCCACTACATTCTGTTGAGGAGTGTATCTATCAGTTTTGTGACGCAATATTCCATGTTCTTTACAAAATTTATCAAATTCTTCATTACAAAACTCTAGGCCATTATCAATTCTCAAACATTTTACATGCCTTGAGGTTTTGTTTCTCAACAAGTGCCTTCCATTCTTTAAATTTTTCTAAAGCCTGATCTTTAATCTTTAAGAAATAAATCCAACTCTTCCTAGAATAGTCATCAATAAAAGATAAGAAATACCTGGAACCGCTTAAGGATGGTGTATTTGTTGGCCCCCAAAGATCCGAATGAATGTAATCAAGGATCCCCCTTGTTGTATGTTAGGCCTTAATGAAATTTTTTTTCTTGTGGCTTTACTGAGAACGCAATGTTCACAAAATTTCAATTCATTACACACGTCTTGAGGTAAAATCCCTTGCTTTGAAAGATTTTGTAGTCCTTTGTTGTTTATATGAGAGAGACGTTTGTGCCATAAATCTTCTTCCGTCAAATTGTCATTTATGACTACCAAGGTCGTTTGAATCATCTCCACGTCTTTAATTACATAAATATAATTCATTTTCACACCAACCAACACCATTTTGGAATCTTTCATGACTTCAAAAGTTCCTCCAAATCCTCTGTATTCATAGCCAATGGAATCCAACATTCCCAAAGATATCAAGTTCCTTTTTAATCTTGGAACATGTCTCACATTTCTAAGAAGCTTTATAAAACCATCTTTGAGTTTAAGGGATGCGAAACCAATACCAACAACATTACAAACATGGTTGTCTCCCATGTAAACAACCCCTCCATCCCATTCACGATAGGTACTAAACCAAACTTTCGATAGAGTCGCGTGGAAAGAACATCCAGAATCGTCCAAGATCCAATCCTGTTTCTCCAAGGTTTCATTTTGCTTAGATGATCGATTAGAAGTTGCTAAGGCATTAGAATAAGTGAGAGAATTCTCTCCCACGGATGCTTCGGCTGGTTTACTCTTCTTGCTCTTCTAACTCTACTTTCTTTTAAGAAAGAAACGGTTTTTCTTGAGATGTCCACCTTTATGATAGAAATTACACTGTATTTTGGACATCCATTTTTCATCATCACTTTAGTTCTTGTTGTCTTTCCTTTTTTGTTTGTTTTTCTCCTTGGAAAAGATACCCTCAAAATTAGAAATCTCTTTCTTTTGAGTTTGAAGTTCCAACTCTTTTGTTCGAACTGCAGATACAATGTCATCGGTGGTTATTCTCTCTCTTTCATACTTCAGAACTACTTTAAATTCTCTGTAAATGTCTGGTAGTGAATTTGATAAGATGAAAGCCTCATTTTCATCTCCAATCTTATCTCCTATAGTCTTGAAATCAGACGAAAGCTTCTTAAAATCATCAAGATTATCAGACATAGACTTACTTGGATCCATCTTGTATGTACAAAATCTTTTCGTCAAATATGCTTTGTTGGGAAGATCTTTTGTGAGATATAACTCATGTAGCTTCGTCCAAAACTTGTAGGCAGTGTGTCTTGATCTAACACTTGTCTAAGAACATTTTTGCCAAGGTTCAAAATCAGTGTTCCATATGTCGCTTCTTGCATATTGTCCTTTTCTTCTTTAGTCATCGTGGCTGGGAGTTCTTTTGGGTCATGAATAGCCTTTAACGCCTTTTGTTGTCCAAGAATGGCTTTGATCTTTGCTTTCCACATATCAAAATCTCCATTTCCATCAAATTTCTCAATGTCATACCTTGCTACTACCATTTCTTCAGTTTCTTGATTTTTCTCAAGTTCTTGAATTCTCCAAGAATCTTTGCTATTTCCTCTTCTTTAATCAATGTTGGCTCTTATACCAATTTGTTGTGGTTTTAGATACGTTGCTAACACACAAAACAACCCTTACCCACACACGTAGCGGAAAGAATCGGAGTTTAAGGTATCAATCAAAGAAAGAAAATAAATGCACAAAGAAAAACAATGATAGCATATTTCCAGATGATGAATTAAGGAAGAAGAAGGTAAAGTAGAAAGAACACAAAGTTTAAGTGGTTCAACCAATGTGACCTACATCCACGGTAAGGAGCAACTTTACTAGAGGGAAAATCTTGGAGAATTTTATACAGCATGGATGGGAGTTGAGAGCGACATAAAAAGTATTTGAATCTACCTTCAACGTCCATACAATTTTAAAAAAATGTAAAATTGTTGATAAATATAAAAACAGAAATACATTATGTATAATGCAAGTCTTGTGTGTATATACAATGTTTAGGATGATGCACGTAGATTTTTTTCAATTAACACCACAAAAAATAGGAGATGAGAAAATCCTAGGGTACTTAAATTCTGTAAAGGATGAATATTCATTCTCATATGTCATTGACGCCCAACCGACTAACCTCTTCAATGTGAACAATTGCCAACCCATTAATTGAATGTGTTACAAAAAGGTTCTCCTATTACACACCATCCAAATCCATGCAAAGTGTCTTCGTGCAAGTTTTAAAAGACATTCTTGCCACAATATCGATGAAGTCCATAATTCACCAGAAAGTTTTGAGCAAGGCTTCAGACCAATCATCCTCAATTCAAAGTAAAAAGAAAAGAAAAAAAAACCATCCTCGATTCCCACGAGGTCCTATTCAATCATCAATGATTGATCTAAAGTCGTGGTATCGATGAATTCGTGGTATCGATTGTTTTCATCTCATCTCTCATCATACAACATAGTTACGTCTTGAACAGACATAGAGGCAGAATAAACAATCAATGGTGATGATGTGCTGGATTAATTGTGTTGAGGAATGATCAATTGAGTGAAATAAACCCAAAATCCACAAAAAAAAAAAAATGATTAATATGAAATGTGGGCAAGATTAAAATATAAAATAAATTTATAATTAAAATTTGATAACAAATCTGATATTCAGTTGGATAAAAAAAAAGTTTGTTATTCATATTAGAATTTAAAAGGGAAAAATACACTTTTGATCCCTGAGGTTTGGGTTAGGTTTCATTTTGGTCCTTGAGTTTTCAATTTCAACAATTTAGTCCCTGAGGTTTGGTTTTAGTTTCATTTTGGTCCCTCCATCCAATTTTCCGTTAAAAGTTAACAGATTGCTGACGTGGCACTTTTTTATTTAAAAAAAATATTTTTTAATTTTTTTAAATAAAAATATATTAAATTTATAAAAATAAAATTGTTTATATTATTTTGATTATTTCTTTCCCCCTCCCTCTCCTCCTCATCTTCTTCATCTTCAAGCTTCTTCTCCAACAACAAAGGCTGCCGGCGACCGTCGTCGCCGACGAGCGGCGGTCGCCGGCGATTATTTTTATTTATTATTTTTTTTTACGAAACTGAGAGGCAGCTCGAAGGGTCACAGACCTGCCGAAAGATTTGAAACGACTGCCAGATCTGGACTTTTTTTTTAAACGAAGGGTCACAGACTTTTTTTTTTTAAACGAAACTGAAACGGCCGCCAGATCAGGGATGAGCTCCACCAGATCTGGACATAGCCAACCCAAGGCTTGTAGAAGAAAAGGCCACCCATGACGATCGAGAAATCGCAGAAACGACATCTCCTCCAAAATCCCAAACTCCCCACCAACGACAAGTGCATCCTGAACCATTGAAACCGAATAATTGCGAAATCGCAGAAACTGATGAGCCAAAAACAGAGAGAGGGAGAGGGATCGAGAAACTAACCTGCGGATCGAGGAAGAAGTGGAATGTGAGAAAGACGAGGGCGTTGCTGTGTCGTCAGGAGGCGAGAGGCGAGAGGCGAGAGGAGGACGACGCTGTCGGGAGGAGGAAGACGACGGCTTCGACGCGAGCTCTGAGCGAAGACGAGGGCGTTCCAGATCTAGTGTTCGGGGCGTGCGGCTAGGACGAACTTTTCAGATCTAGGCATTCTGTTTTTTTTTTTAAAAAAAAAAAGTGAAAGAAGAAAGGGAAGGAAGGAAGAGGGAGGAAGAAAAAAAAGGAGGAGAATGAAGAAGGAAAAAAGAGAAAAAAATAGGCGGCGACGGCGGTCCGGCAGCGGCAATGGCGGTTCGGCGGCAGTCGGTGGTGGTGGTGGGTTTGATGAAGAAGAAGATGAAGATGAAGAAAGGGGCGAAGAATAAGAGAGAGAATAAGAAATAATATTATTTTAATTAAAAATAATAATTTTTAATTAATTTATATTATTTTACTTTAAAGATTAAAAAAATATTTTTTGAATAAAAAAAAAATGCCAATCCGTTAACTTTTAACGGAAAGTTGGATGGAGGGACCAAAATGAAACTAAAACCAAACCTCAGGGACTAAATTGTTGAATTTGAAAACTCAGGGACCAAAATGAAACTTAACTCAAACCTCAGGGACTAAAAGTGTATTTTTCCAATTTAAAAACTAGAAGATTTTGCGGGATCTATTATTTGATTTTAAATCAAATAATTATCCTTAAAACAAGGGAAGGTCATCTTGTGTAGCGTGGGGCAGTTTCGAGGTGCAGAAAATGTTTGAGGCATGCATTTCTCACGTGTAGTCATATTTCTTTTTTTTTTTTTTTGGACTTTTTTTTTTTCAAATACGCCCATTTAAAGTGACCATCTAGGATGAATTCTCAACTTTAATTTTGTGAATTTTAAAAATTTTCTAGAAACAAAATTGAAGATTGAGGAACTGACACAAAATTGAAAGTTTAGGAACTTATTAAATAATTTTTAAAGTTCAAGAACCTATTTGACGCAAAATTAAACATTGAAGATTTAATAACATCTTTTTTTTAATCCAATGATGAAATAAACTTGAATTTAAGCTCGACTGAAATATAATATCGTCATCCCAAAATTAGTGATTGAACATGCACTTGAACAAATATATTAAAGGGGCATTTGCACATATAGCAAAAAAACACTAAACATATTGCAAAAATATCAAAAAGTAAAATTATTTACAAAAATAGCACAAAATGACGTTTAAGTGATAGACACTGATCAAATCACCGATAGTCACTGATAGACGTTGATTATCAAAATCTTTCCGTAATGGACATTGATAGAAAGAAATGTACGAAAATTAGTAGAATTTGCACACAATTCAAAATTAAATGGGGCTAAAACGGAAATTATGAATTTTTTTCCAATAAATTGCCATATTTGCTATTATATTTATATTGTACTATATTTGCAATTAGAAACATCCAAATGGCCGATTCATGCCATTTCTCTACATTATTAAATGGAGAAGGGAGCGAAAAAGGGATGAAGACCGTAATTGGTGAGAGAGGATTTTGTTGTTTCCTTTTTGAGTTAATTGCAAAATTTGAATCAACGGGGGTATTTATTTAACTGAAATTTTTAATAGCGTAATGATTATAATTAATTACCCTGGATGGATTAAGCAACAGTTATCCATCTGCATGGATGGCTTTAAGAACTTGAGCGGTGCCGTCGTTTGATATCAGTCTCATGATAGTAACGATCCCAATTTTACTCAAAAATCAAATACTCACAAAAACAATACAAGCAAACCAGTGCACATTTTTGGAATGTTATAAAATAGTTTTGTTTCTATTTTTCATATTACCTATTCAAGAATTTGTGTCAATTTTTTTAGTTCAACAATATAGTTTTAAAACATCAATAACTTTTTTATAGCTCAGGAACTTCAAATCCTCCGCTCCATACTAGTAATGCTATATTATAAAAGTAAACATCTCAAGTTCAAACTTTCACCCTCTTTGAATTGTAATTCTAAAGAAAGATGGTGGTGGGAGTGGAAACTCGTACATAATTGTTTGGGTTTCACATAAATTGCAGGTCTATATAGAGATGGTAAGTGCGCAAATCCTCTTAACATAAAACGTCAAAGGAAAAAGAAAATCCTGCCATGGCTAGGCTCAGTAACCATTCTTATAAGAAAAATATGTTACCGAGAGTGAATCCCCCGACCTAAATTTTTAGTACATTTTAGCGTATACTTCTAACCAGACAGATTGCCCCAACCAAATGGGTACTACTAAATGAACATACATACAAAGAAAGCACCTACAAAATCTAACCTGCCTTTACTCATCCATCTCGACGGTTGCACCCTTAAGATGCAAGTGTTTTTCCCTCTTCTGGAACTCAGTCAAACCCTTACCACTTCCAGTCACACCAACCTTGCCATTCGGATCATCCGGAGACTTGAAAATGCTCTCCCTCTTGCGCCCGGAGAAGAAACCAATCTGAGAATGTGTATGTACATATTATTAATAGACTCGCCGCAAAGGTGCCGAAATGGAAAAACACAATCAAGTGTTTAAATGATAACATAGCGTCTCAGGCTTGAAAGTAAGTTGTCACACACGGAAGATTTCACATGCTAAACATTTTTTAAAAAAATTATGGTTTTAGTACTTCAACCTATAGAGAAAGCTACTAATAATATTCAAATATTCAACCTATAACAAAGGGAAGTTACTAATGCTTAAAATATTTTTGGGAGACTAAAAGAGACCAAACTTCTTTTATTAGGAAGAAATCACAAAAAGTGTACAGGATTTTTTACCTCGGAATTTATGACCTAAATGGGATTAACAAGGGAGATTATCCATAACAAGAAAAGTTTCAAGCAAAGGTTTATCAATTAAAATTTAGTTGTGGCTTGAAAGATGCAACCCAGTCTTGAGCTAATTTCACGTAAATTACTCGACAGCACCATATGAACCTGACAAAATTTAAGGTCGTGCTCCATATTTTTTTCCTGGACTTATACCAATCAATACAAATTACAACATCAACAAAACAAAAAGAAAACCATCATTGCCAACAAGTTAAAGCATACTAACCATCATGTCCCCGAACAAAAGCTTAGAGGTTCGAATCTCTACTCTTGCATGAGTCTTGTTATCTAAAAATGGTGATTAATTAACCTTGAATATACTATTAAGGTATGATCTTATTACTATTCCCATTTTTAATGCTTCTGAACTTAATTAACAAATTCAAACCCCACAATAAACCAGAAATATTTATTCGCACTCCACTGAAATGGAAGACACACAAAACTCAGTATCTAAACCTTATAACCTAATATGGTTGGGTCATCATCGTCAACTATATAAGTGCTCAAAGATTATGCAAGTCAAATATGTAATGATCACCATATACATGCATACATGCTTAGACATAAAAACAAACATAAAGTAAATTATAAAAGTTCCAGCTTATATTGGTTCTTTCCCCATTTGATAAGGAAGACATTTTTAGCTTATGTATGGCCAGAGATTGAAAAAGGAAAAATCCTGACTGACAGAATTGGATGTTTTATGGAAAATTCGGTTGGAAACAGAACAGAACTTTTAGTCAAATATCAAAGAATTGGGAAGATACTCAGATACAAATACAGTCTAGTATACCATCTCAAAACCTTTTTGCAATTATGATTTTGTTTTTATTAATGTCAACTGAAATACCTTTAAATGACATCCTTTGACCTTGGGGTTTTCCCTGACCCCGTGAATTGAAATCAAATTCTTTATTCAGGTAATACCTGTTGTGATGTGCCTCGATATGAAACACAGGAATATTCCACAAAATGTTGGTAGTGTCACAAAACTTACCTTCTTAGACTTGCCTTTTGCTGACTGAAACTGCTGCCAAGCATTCTGCCGTTTATTTTGGGTAACTTCAAGCTGTTCGATGCGCATCTTTGACTTGAAAGCATGTATTTTCTTTCGTTTGGTGGCTTTCTATACAAAACAAATTACTACATCATAGACGGTTTTGGGAGGGGGGTTGTACTCATAAAAATAAAAATGAATTTCAAGCATCACAAGTACAAAATAAATGCACTATTAAGATTTTCAACTACTTACTACGTCCTCAGGATCATCAGGTTCAATACGAAGCTTTGATGGTAAATTTCGTGATTGGAAGTCAACAGAAGCAGCTTGAGCGATCTTGCGCTTGATAGCCTGCTTTGTAGCTTCAGCCATTCTCTCTGCTTCAAGCAAAGCATTAACTTCCAGTTGGATTGGTCTTACATTTGCAGGGTCCACCTAAAATTTGTAGATATCACAAGTGTTGACAATTGGTGCAGTTCTTTTTACTGACTCCTTAGGTCAAAGGTGAACAATTCCAGAAAAAAAGGCATTTAAAATATAACACAAATACAATTAACGGGTGTGTGTGTGTGTACACATCGAACCTCCTATACTTCAGAAATATCTATATTACTATTCGAACTCCTAAACTTCATTGAGCACTCCCTCATGCTTACAGCTTTGTCCCTCTATCTCGCTCGAACTCTAACTTCCTTTGTCCTTGCAGTTGTCTCTAACCAGATTGTATCAATAATGTGTGCATTTTTTTTTAATAAAGAATGAGAAAAAATGAAAGAAGGCAAAAAAAAAAAAAAAATCAAAATCAAGCCCCAAAAAGAGACCCCACTAGATAAGGGGCTCAAATCTAGAAGGATGAGACCTATAGGATAATTAAAAAAAAAACATGTATCCAATGCCGAAAGAGAAACATAATATCTAGCAAGGGGCCAAACATCACGAGGATTCTTATTCATCCCCTAAAGATCCTATTGTCTCTCACCTCACAACCCTCAAATAATAGCACAAATCTCAGCCTATCACAAAAAAATTCCCTATTCCTGAAAAGGAGGATGGGGAAGGATGAGACCTATAGGTTTTTTTTTTTTTTTTAAGGAAACATAAACCATTTCATTGATGTATGAAATAGATACAAAAGGAAGACCTATCAAGGATAATTACAAAAAACCTCACGAGATACTAAGTCCAAGTACCATTAGCATCTAAAGCATTCATCTCCTTAATCATTACAATGTGCCAGCCAAAATGAGATAAAGCTTCATGGAGATAGGATCAAGAAATGTAATGAAAGAATATGTGGATGAGGACAACTCGTTATAAGAAACAAACAAAGAAATAGGATAAGTACATGTGCACTTACCTTTACAAAGGGTAATGGGAAGCTCATCATTTGGTCCTAGATCAGATGTCGAAGAGTCTTGTGGTACAGGACATGTGTCTGAAGGTTGTGTCTGAAGGTTGTGTCTGAAGGTTGTTGTGGTGGCCGCCTAGAGTATACATGAGTAATGGGTGGACGAAAAGGGATAGATACTGAAGGAGAAGGATTAGGAAAAGATGTTGGAGAGATGATCTTAAAGATAAATAGATCATCATCCTCCCCTTATTCGAGCTCAACAATGATGGACTAGGAGTATCTTAAAAAAAATGTAACATGGAGAGAAACAAGATACTTGTTAAGACTAGGACAAAAACAATTATATCCCTTTTGAACATGATAGTAACCGAGGAAGATGCACTTCAAGGATTTGGGACCTAACTTGGTACGATGAAGACGAAAATCTCGAGCAAAACACAACCAAATATTTTTGGTGCAAATGGGAACAAAGGTTTGGAGAAAGAAAACGTGATAAGGGATCTCACCATTAAGAACAAATGAAGGCATTCTATTAATCAAGAAGCACGTTGTGGAAACTGCATTGGCCTAATAAAGCTTTGGAACTTGCATTTGGAAGGATAGTGCTCTCATGGTTTCAAGTAAATGCCTATTTTTTCATTAAGCGTCGTTCTGGGATGGAGCGTCAGCGCACAAAGATTATAAATAATTCCATTTTTACCCAAGAACCCGACATGAGAGAAAGATTTACCAAGATTTACCAGCATTATCAATACACGAAGTTTTAAGAGACATTAAATTGAATTTGGATCTCAACATGAAAACCACAAAAGTGAGAAGGTAACTCAAAACGATTTTTCATTAAATATAACCAAGTTAGACAAGAATAGTCGTCAACAGAAGTAACAAAATAATGAAATCCAATTTTGGACACTATTGGACAAGGACCCCAAACATCAAAATGAACTAATTCAAAGGGAACACTAGCTCATTTACTGACTCTAGGATTCGAACTAAGACGATGAAATTTGACAAACTAACAAGACTCAAAATTCAAAGAAAACATAATGAAATTTTGAAAAAAAAAAAAAATCTTCAACATAGACAGATAGATGACCCAAGCGACAATGGAATTCAAACAGGGAGAACTCCAAAACAGGCCACAACTTTTGATATCTAGTGATCAAAGATGTAAAGACCTCCAGTCTCCAAACTCATATCATTTACCAATAATCTTCTTCAGCATACGATCCTAAAACAAGCAATAGGCAGGGAAAAAAAAGACAACAATCAAAGTCATGAGTAAGTTTACTTCCCGAAATCAAGTTAAAAGAAAGTTAAGGCAAATTTAAGACAGATGACAAAGAAAGATAGGGTATGAGATTAATGGTGTCAGATCCAAGAACAGGTGATGTTGATCCATCTACCAAGATGACAGTTGGAGAAGGTATAGATGACAAAGAGGTAGAAAATAAGCTAGAATTACCTGTCATATGGGTTGTGACACCAAACTCTATGACCCATTTGGTAGAGGATGTAAGAAGATAATGATTCAGATTACCTAACTCAACAATGGTTGCAATAGGGTTTGATGAAGATGATGTTTGTAAAGATTCCTGGTACAACTAAAATTTAGCCAAATCATCTGTAGAAATGAAAACTGACTTCTGACGTGTATCATTGGTGGAAGCAATTTAGAAAGTTGAGGTCTGTGACCCTTATTCGACGACTTTCTATAGTCACATTTCATATGACCAAGTTTACGACAGTAGTTACATATAATCTCATGTGAATCTTGTCGTCCATTATCATAACCATTTCTCTAAGTATTGGTGCTCGTTCCTTTAGTGAGCTTAGCATCATGATATATACCAATGAGAGAACTCTTAGATTGAGAAAGAGACAAATTGGATGGAGGATTTTCAGTAAGGAAAACACTACTAAAAGCTTTTTCCAAAGGAGGAATTTCAAAACCAGAGAGAATGTGTTTTCGCCATCCTAAATTCAGGTTGAAATCCAATCAGAAATATCATAACAGCCATCTTTTCTCGCTGAACTTGTTGAACCTTTAAATATGCACTAAATGTGAATAATGTACCTAGTTCTGTATAAAACTTAAATTGCATGAAATAATTTGTAACAAATTGTTCTTTCTAAGTTGCATGAAATAATGCCATGAAAACCTCATACATTCTATTAACTTACTCTTTACCTGAGTATAACAACTCTAAGAATGCAAACAACTCTAAGAATGCTAGAAGTTCCTTCACAAACTCACAATGAGTAACCAAATCAACTATCTCACCCTCTATTTAATTTTTTATTCCTAGATTGTACAATCGAGCCTCATCTCTAAGACAAGTCTTCTTTCTGTCATCCTCTAGTGGATCCTTTAATTATATGATCATCCCTCTCCGTGCTCCGTAGATACAACCGAATCGTACGACTCCAATCATAGTAATTCGAGCCATTTAACTTATGTTCCATGAACTTTGATGCGAGAGAAACCCCAGTAGATATTACCATAGGTTTCAACTCAACCGTTAGTAACACAAAATCCAATAATAGACCTCAATACAAAAAAGAAATAATTAAAAAAAAAAAAGAGTAGATCTTAACAAAACCGAACAAAAACCCGAGGCAAATGCGATCTATTTTGGCAGAACTAAGTAAACAAACAGGCCAAGAATATCAATCTGAGACGAACCCAAGTGATGAAAGACGAAACAGGCTTCTCATGCACCCTCACACGCTGGGCAGAGGCAGATCCTCTAGCAGCACATGTAGCTCACGCGTGACTACTCCCGATGATCAACAATAACGATTTGACTCCCCCGACGGCGAGCTTCTCTTTAGGTGGGCGATGTCAACAAATGGCCCCTCTAATGTGGCAACCCAAACTTCAAACCCTAACCCCACCTGGAAGAGAAGAAACCCTAATGGCCAAACGAAAATTCTAAAACCCTAAAAGATGCTCAATACCATGTACATAGTTTTTGGGAAAAATACTCTACTATTTCACATCAGATAGTAACATATATATAGGTATACAAGAGAACCCTAACTAAAGGAATGTACAATTACAATTAAGGACAACTATACAAAACAACATATATCATTAACAATAACCACAAAAACAAAAGAGACAGCCTGAGGACCCAGGGTAGAGGAAACATCCTCCCAAGAAAACTACTTGACAAGTGCTTTCCAATTGCCGATAAGAAGCCATGATTTAGTTGTCTAAACTTAAATCCAGAGACAGTGTGGTTGAAATGTAGGTTCTCTCAAGAGGACTCAAAATTGGTAGACAGAACAAAAGGGGAAAAGAAGACAAAAGAGGACTCTATTAACCATTGGTCCCACCAAAAGTGAGCAATCAGGCCATACACAATCAGAGTTTGACACATTTAGAAAGGAACTAAAACCAACGAAGATGGGCTTCCAAAGATTTCTTCCATAGGCTTTTAGTCCCACAAAATGAACCCACTCAGAGAAATGTCCCATATTTACTCACCATGGTCCAATTCATCACATTTCTAGTTATAAATTTTGAGAAATCAAACCCAGATCGTCCTGAAGAAATACTAGAATACTCTTAGAAATAACCAACCAAAACAGACATGCAAACTATATTGAAAATGCCAACCAATTAACTCTAAATTCAAACAAATACGTCTGCTGTCTGCAACATAAATATTCTGGAATAACGGAAAGATTGATAAGTCTGAACCAGATAAATAACTTATAATTTCACAGAAATGCATGCAATGAAAAATTTTCTTCTTACGATTTGATTCGTAGTATCTATGGAGAGAAATAGTGAAACAAAGGATGACACAAAGAAGACTTGGCTTAGATTGTATCTACGGAGCACTGAGATGGATCATTAGGAGAGAAATAGTGAACTGAAATATTGACTCAACCTGCAGCTATAGAAATGTTACCTCTTCTTTGTTCCCCCAACCATCATAACTAACATAGAAACCATTCACAGTATGGGCTTCAATCGTAGCCTCGTACCTGAACATTTACAAAATTGAAAACAGTCAAGGAGAAGTTTTTTTTCTATTAAAACCAATAGTCAAAGGAACGGGAGTTAAACAAATAGAAACAAAATGAAAGTTTCAATAAAGAAGGCAAAGAACGTTGACACTGTCAGAAGTAAAGGTTGGCCAATCAACAAAATTATAATATGCCTCGAGATCTAGAAAGTAGAATCAGCTTCAACGGATTAAGACTTATCCTCATAGACTTATCATTCATTTCGATAGGAAACCAAGTGAAGATGTTACTTCAAAGGCTCAAAACAAAGTAACTGAACAGATTTTTTTTGGGAGGGTTGATAAGAAGCAATATTTTCACGTGAAAGAAAACAAGAATACAAGAGGGGCATACAAAAAAGGCCCGAGAAAAGGCTCCAATCTAAAAGAATAAGACCTAGCAAATAGTAACAAAACTCTTTAGCAACCGAAGCCCAAAGAGACACATTAAACGTGACTAGTGTCCAAACCTCCTCACTGAACAGACAATGAACTGAAATCTGGGGGGAGGAGATGAAGACAAGAGTTCCGGTTCATAATTTTCAAAAGGGAATGATTACAGTCGTAGTCGCAGTGGTATTAGATTGGTTTAACCAAACTCTCAAATTTAACTTGCTTTTTCATCCCCTTTTTTTCTACGAAGACGCTAAGATTTCTCTTTAAGATGCATTGAAGAAAAAAAATTTACAAAGATGGCCAATTGTGAGGTAGCTTGGCTGATGCATAATAGCACAATAAACTAATTTTTATTAACAACCATTTTGTAAAAAAATAACTTCATGGAAATGTAGCAGTTTCTTAAATTGGATAGTCTAAATCTTGAAGAAAAATCGATCCTCCATGTTTACAGATAGAGATAGACATTCTTTATTTTGGTATTAAATTGGTTTGACCAAACTCTCAAATTTACAAAGATTTATTTGTTATTTTCGTTAAGGCATTTCCAGGGGCAGTCAATTTGAAACATAGAATAATGAGTCCTTCCTATATTCACTAGAACGTGCCACAGTAATTATAAACTTTCAAGCACATATCTCTTTCGCACGTACACACTTCTTCAATGTCTCTTTTTACTCACCACTCCCCATCCTCACTCCAAACAGCTTGAACTTTAGATCCAATAGGAAATTTCTCGTGATGATCAGATATGCTTCCAGCTCCCTGCATACAAATAACATACAATATTAGATCATCAAACATCTACACATGCTTCCATTTAAACATTATGTACATGGAATACAATAATGAAATACAATTCAAATCTTTTGTAATCTTGTTTAATTAAATAGGTTGATTCCACTGCCAAGCAATTTATGAAGTCTCTTGGAGTGGTACTACTTCCATGTCAAACGATTCTACTTGTTTTTTTGCAGTAAGTCTTCAAAAGGAGAGCAGGTACAAAAAGGTAAAAGGAGAATTAGAAACCTTCCAGAAACACAATAAAAAAGAAGATAACAAAAAGCTACCCAATTGGCTGGAAAAAAAAACGGTAGTTACAGAAAGAATTTGAAAGATTAGCCCTCGTAAAAGCAATTAAACATATAATATTCCACATCACACTAATACCACAGTTGACCCTTCCAGAAACACAATAAAAAAGAAGATAACAAAAGGCTACCCAATTGGCTGGAAAAAAAAACGATAGTTACAGAAAGAATTTGAAAGATTAGCCCTCGTAAAAGCAATTAAACATATAATATTCTACATCACACTAATACCATAGTTGACCCTTGCCATACGGGAATGGGAATGCAAACGATTGAAATAGGATCATTGCTGATTATATCTGATATCTGATAGGAATGTAAGTAAGATGTAATTAGGTGGTAAGGGTATATTAGCCGTTAGTTAGAGAGTTTGTTAGAGTATAAGTAGAGGGAGTGGGAAAGGGGAAGAGAAGGGGATTGAGTTAATGAGTTAGGACTTGAGTGATCTCAAGAGAGGAAGGGTCTAAGTACCTCAAATACTTGGGTTTATCATGTAGTCCTTTAACTTTTATATCGTAAATCGTAATATATTGTGGTTCTATTTCAGTTCATATCAATATGTATATATATATATATGAAACTGAGGCTGGTAAAGTGCGATTTAAATGTTACTAATTTATTATTCAAAATCATAATATATTTCCTATAAATCAAATTAAGTTAAAAAAGAAGCATTCCTAATTAAGAAATGAATATTTTTTTAACATTCCACAAATTTTTCATTGAGGAAATGAAAAGAGACTAATGCTCAAGAAATATAAATTCTACAAGGGAGTGAAACAAAAAGTAATGAAAGTTATTGGAGAACAGTAAAAGCAACAAGAGTTATA
Organism: Luffa acutangula; assembly: GCA_036850905.1. Lineage (NCBI taxonomy): Eukaryota > Viridiplantae > Streptophyta > Magnoliopsida > Cucurbitales > Cucurbitaceae > Luffa > Luffa acutangula. The sequence goes on along the minus strand of CM072099.1, from coordinate 48,062,208 downwards.
AAGGAAGTATAAAGACACTCCAAATGAGACAAATATCATGTAAAGAGAATCCACCGAAAGGCTTTGAATGAAAACAACAACAAGGTGAGGCTTTCAAACAAATAGATTCAAATCAAACAAGCCAAAAAAAAATGCTTGTTTGGGTACATCCTTTGGTTCCTTCCCGACCACAATTCTGATAATAGAGCTTTAAACCGCAGTTATTCATAATATGTTTGCCTTTGGAGCTAAAGAAGGACCAATAAACGGATGAAGAACATTTTCCTTGAAAACGTTGGAAAAGCCCACTGAATGTTAAATAAAAAACCAACAAGCCCGAGAATTAAGAAATTAATAACTAAAACTAGAGAAACTAAATTGGAGTAATTGATTTTTTTTGTTAGTTAACACAAATAACATAGGTCTTTCAAACTTCCTTTCATTATTGTATTCCAAACGCCCCTTGAAGTTTTAAATGAAGTTTTAATTATTAAGAAAAAGATCTGTAAAGTTGAAAATAAAAATCAATATAACATGCTTATAAAAATAATATGTACAATTTCCTAAAAAGATTTTGTTTGTAGACAGCTCCAGATTACATGATCTCCCTCGATTGAGAAGTCACCAAGGGTCAATTAATTCACATAATATCGGTTCAAATAAGATTTAAATATTCATTAAACACCAAAACGAGTACACATGAATAGGATGAGAGTATACAATAGCCTAACCACATTTTTCAATCGCCCACCCCCATTGGACGACATTTCTGCTAATGCTCCGAACTAATGGTTCCAACCATCCACCTCACCCCACCCAGAGCCCCCACTTGGATGACAAGCCCGTGTTACTGATCTCGGCAATAACCTAACCACATTATAACGTGAACAATATATGTCTAAAGAAGAACAATATGCTTGTGGTACTTTTTTTGTAGATTTGTATTATTTAAATATATTATTATTTTGTTTAGATTAGAAATTAGTCTTTTATTTTTTAATTATTAGTTATATTTTATTTTCCTAATTAGTATCCTTTTCAGTAATTTGTATTTTATTATATTTGCCTTGAAAAATAATAAATTAAGTTCTCCAAAAAGCACATGGTATCAAAGCCGACAATACTCATCGAAAACTTGCCATCGGAACCCAAGCCACCAATTGATATCATCACCCACGCAACCTCTCCTTGCATTGCCACTGTCACACATTCTTCCCCGCTTTGTTGTTGTGCATTCATGGTTTATTGCCATGCATTTGTGGTCATGGCCATGTTCGAGTTTCTCGTTACAAGTGTGGTTTGCAATGGGTCTTGTTCATCAGTGTGGTTTGCAATGGACCTTGTTTAGCAACATGGTTTGCAATGGGTCTCCTTCAACAGCGTGGTCTGCAATCAAAGTGGGTCTCACTCTCTTTTTCTGTTTAGTGGTTTTTGGCCTCACGACCTTCACACTTGTGGCTCGTCCATTTAGTTGTCTCATGTGTTCGTCTCAGTGCTTCTATTCTTTCATTTTTTTTCTCAATCAAAGTTAGGTTTTAATTATTAAAAAAAATTGGAAAAAAAGACTTAGAAGCTCGATTAGGTATCTTAGTGGGCTTCATTGTGGATATCTTCTCTGTTTGGGTATCTTTTCCACTTTTTTACTCCTTTGTTTTCTTCTTCACATTAAAATACAGTCCACTTCACTTCTAGTTCTAGTTTTCAACATGACTAAGCACAAGTGAGGATCTAGTTCTAAAAGTACCTCCCAATTTCAACCTCACAATTCATTTACTCAAATTGTGACTAACTATAAACTTGAAGGTCGCAATTTTCTTCAATGGAATCAATCAATCTTCAAATTTGTATATTGCTAAGGCAAGGATGGGCATCTAACTGGTGATATACACCTGCCTGCACTAGACTCTTAAGGACCCTAGATTTTGAGCATGGAAAATTGATGGTTATTTAATCATGTCTTGTTTAGTCAACTCTATCATTCCAGAGCTTGGGGAAAACTTCTTATTGTTCAAAACAACAAAAGAAATATGGAAGGTTGCTTGTGATACCTACTCGAGCTCTAAGAACTCTTTTACATTTCTAGATATTAACTGGTGTATGAATTGCATCGAGGAGATCTCAATGTCACTCAATATTTTAACCTTTGTACATACTATCGTCAATAATTAGATATGAATGAAAATTATGAATCTGTGCTGAAGATTGGCTTTATACAAGAAGATAATTGGACAAAATAGAATATTAAGGTTATTTCTTGGACAAAATAGAATATTAAGGTTATTTCTTGGTGAAAAGGAGTTAGATGATGTAGGGGAAGAATAATGGTGCAAAATTCATTTCGTTTATCAAAAAATACTTGCCTAAAGTATGATGAGAGAAGAGGTAGAAAACGACTAATGATGCTTGAAACCTAGCACTCTATTACACTACACCAAAAGTTTTAACCATATTAACACCCCACCCCTCTTGTTACATGACAATTCAATCCAAGAAAGGTAGTCATCCCTGGTGTGACCCAGGTAAGAAAATGGGACATATACGGGATACTTGCTAGAAGCTTCATGGTAAACCCACAAACCAGAAACCAATGAGAACAATGAATACATAGAACCATGCTCATAGGACCATTTCTTCTTCTCATGTCAAATCTATGGTTCTTTTCTCAAAGGAACAATGGAAGGTGTGACAAACGATGATTGGTCATCTTTCCTTCTCGACCTCTACAACCTCTAGCTTTGTACAAGAAACCTCACCTTTGAGCAATTGGTATTGATAAATCATCAACCAAAGGAGCCAAAGAAGTAATATTTTCATTGGTGTGATTCAAAGATAATGAATCAGGTAGGTAGCAAACATTTTAAGTCTTGCAAGGTAACCGCTTTTCTTATGTGCAAACAATAGGTGTAAGCTTTTGTGAGACTTCACATTAAAAAACAATAGATTGTGAGACTTCACACTAAAAAACAATAGATTGTGAGACTTCAAGTTCAAAGAAAAATAGCCTATTTAGGGAAGGAGCGGAGCTAAGGAGCGGAGCTAAGGAGCGGAGCTAAGGCCTAAGTCATTGTGGTGGGAGTAGGAGTTGTGACACAAATAGACTCAACGTGAAGTGGCTCAAGTTCCCTCATATGCATAGAAATTTGAAGTGTGTTGTAACACAACCTCTACTTGAAAGATGAAAGTGACCAATTCATATTGTCATCTTAAGTTCCCTCATCTTCTCTCCCAAAATTAGGGACCTAGCAAAAAAGTGTTTGACTTTCAAAGAAAGTTACATCCATAGATGTTTACATTGTTCTAGTGAGTGAGGAATAACATTTGTACCCCTTTGGATGTGATGAATAAAAATAACCTAGAAAAAAAAAAATTGATGAGAAACAAGTTCCATTGAAAATTTTGTTTCTTGTTAAAAAAAAAAAAAAATCATTGATGTATGAATAATGAATAACCTAGATAAATGCACTTGACAAATTTCAAATCAAGTTTAGACAGGGTAGGAAAATGATTATGGACATAAATTGGAGGAAGGATTTTCAAGTAGGAGATGAATTGTGAGGAAGACATTTCTAGGAGATTCAAATTTGAGAATACTACTAGACATTTGACTAATAAGAAATGTTGCAATGAGAATAGTTTCTCCCAAAAAAAAAATATTTTGGGACATTTGGGGAGAAAATAAGAGAACCATGTTTGTTTTTCCATTCCAAAATTCATTTTATTTGGAGTGTCCACACATGAACTAGTGTAAATAAATTGTAAATAATACCATGATATAAGAGTTTTTTTTTTTTTAGAAAAGATCAGCTTTCGTTGAGAAAAAATGAAAGAATACAAGGGCATCCAAAAAAAATCAATCCTAAAGAGGGAACCCCACTAATGGAAGGGGCTTCAATCAAGATTAATGATACCTAACGAATAGTTACAAAAGGCCTTCGAAACCAAAGCCCAAAGAGAAACATTAAATCTAATGAGTCCACACATCGACTGGGCCCTCTCCACTCCTCTAAAAACCCTACTATTCTTCTCTCCCCACAAACCCCATACAACAACACACACCCCAACAAGCCATAACACCCTCCCCTTATCTCTAAATGGCGGATGGAGGAAGAACTCCTCGATCATCTCCTTGAGAGCTCTGAAACTCCTACCTTGCATCCCAAAAGCCTCAGAGAACGAACTCCAAGCTGAACGAGCAAAGGTGCAACTCCACAAAATATGATCCAGGTCTTCCTCTACCCTCCGACATAAAATACAACAGAATGACCCCACCAACGAAGACATCTTTCTCAAAAGTTTGTCGTACGTATTAACTCTTCCATGGATGACTTGTCAAGTAAAGAATCTAACCTTCTTAGGAATTTTCACCCTCCAAAGAATAGAAAAGATAGACTCCCTACAGGAGGAGGATTAAGCAACCACGGAAATAAAGAGCTACACGAGAAACCCTTAGGAGGGCTAAGATTCCAACTACGAATATCTCTCCTCGACCTCCACCGCTTCACTATTGGTCAAAGAGCGATGGAAACCCAAAGAACAAGAGGAAGAGCTACCAGAAACAGTAATAACCTCGGAAATCACCCGGTTATTATAAGATAAGAGATATGGACCACTATTTGAATTGAAATAGCCTTGAGCATTGTTTGTTCAAAGAACTTAATTTGACTATCAAACTGAGTGGAAATCATGGAAATCATGGAATGGAAGGATCGAAAAAGATTAGATGTTTCAAATTTGTCCTTAATTAGAAATGTACAACGTGCTTCTTATATATTCTTTACCCGACCCCCAAATATCACTATGAATCAATGCAAAAGATTTTGAGAATTTGCAAGGCACATTAGGATAAATATTCTTATGTTTACTGTTTAGAAAATTGACAAATTTCACACTCAATGGAGCTCAACTTATTATTAATGAAAAAATGAGGAAACAAATTTACAATATACAAGAAATTTAACATGAAGCTTCCAACAAGTATCTTGAAAATGTCCTAGTTTCTTACTATGATCACAACAAGGACAACTACCTTTCTTGGATCGACTATCTTGAGACAAACTGTAGGTTAACATGGCAAAAACTTTTACAATAAGGGAGTTGCTGAGTTTATCATCCGTCATTTTCTAGTCTCCTCCCTTCATAATGCAACATAAGGGTTTTTGCGCTTGTTATTCTTCCTCTCACATTGTCTAACACCTTGTTCAGACCAAGAAGAAACCTCAATATCCTCTTTCATTCAATTATCTTCATGTACAAAGCCAAGTCTACCACACGTTGCCATTCTCAAGTCTCATACATATCTAATGGTTGCCAATAGCAACTAAGGAGATTGAAATATTGAGTGACAACGAGATATCCTTAATGTAATTCATACAATCAAGCCTCAATATCAAGAACTCCTACAGGTAGCTTTCCATACTTATTTTGTTGTTTTGAACAATAAGAAGTTTTCTCCAACCTTGGTGGTCATAGAGTTCATAAACCAAGACATAACTGAATAATCATCAATCTTCCAAGCCCAAAATTTTGGGTCGTGAGAGTCAGGTGTAAGGGTATCACTCACTAGTTAGATGCCCTTCGTTGGCTCGATCACATACAAACATGAAGATTGATTAATTCCATTATAGAAAATTGTAACCTAGAAGATGGTTTGCCACAATTTGAAAAGATGCTCACAACTAAATTTGAATTCAAAGACCTCGGATGTTTGAGAAACTTTCTAACAATGGAAGTGGGATGATTCCACGTTGGTATCGTCATTACTCAACAAAAATTCTTTCTAGACTTGCAAAAGGAAACCGGAAATCTTGAGCGTAGGCCTACCAAAACACCTATAAATCCAAATCTAGTCTAACACAGGAGTGAAGAGGTTACACCAATTGACATGGGCATGGATCAAAGACTTTTGGAAAAGTTAATCTACCTATCACATACTAGGCTAGACACTGCATTATATATTAGCATGGGTAGCCAAGATATGAATAGTCTAAATAAACATTATCTTGGGACTATAAACAGGATTTTTAAATACTTAAAAGGCACTCCAGGTTATGGATGGTTGTTCAAAAAATCACCAAACAGACCGGTACAACTTTATATGGATGTTGATTAGGCTGGAGAATAAACTAATCGAAAATCTACAACTAGATATTGTTCCTATGTTTGGGTTACTTGGAGAAGCAAAAAACGAGCCGTCAGAGCAAGCAATGCGTAGCTAAAAATCAACCCTTGCTTTGGGAATTTGTGAAGAAATGTGGATTCAGAAGTTGTTGAAAAAACTAAAGATTAAAACTCATAATTCATTCAAAATGATTTGTGACAATCAAGCAACAATTAGTATGGCAAAGAGTCTTGTGCATCATGACAAAACATAGCACGTAGAGAAACGATAGATCACATTTCATATCAGAGAAGATCAACAATAGCATAGTTTTTTATATAAAACCGAGCTTCCATCGAGTACAATAACATAGTAGAGCTAAACTATGTTCCATCTTGCCATCAAATTGTTGTATTCTATATGCCAGGCAACTTGAGGAGATATTATTTAAATAGATTATTATTTTGTTTAGATTATATATTAATTTCATTTTTTTAATTATTAGTTAAAAATATTTTTCTTTCTTGATCAATTTCCTTATATTGTATCATATTTTCCCATCATTGGGTTATTTGGAAAACAATAAGTTAATTTCGGGAAAAAACCACATAACTTGTAAATATAAAACAAACAAGTTCAAATATAAAAGAACCTCTTATTCACAAATTGAACCTCTAATTGTTAACATGATTGAAACCATAAATATACATCCCTTTGAAGCAGAAGCCCACAGAAGCAAATAATTGAGTTCAAACCCAAACATATGCACAACGAAGTACCATACCATCAAACCAACGCATCAGAATAAAACCACATACCAGTAACCATTTAGGAGGGATGCTTCCAAACAAGGCAAAGATATTAAAGCCTTCACAACACAGACACAAATGTGTTTGCAGTTGTGCATGCGAGCATGCACACAAAACAAAAACAATACCATCAAACACAATCAACCACACAAAGGTCCAAGCAGTGTGCACTAAATCTAAAGCCATAACCATTTATAACATTATGTTGCTTCCAGCAAAGAAATGTAATGAGCAAAACAAGGACAAATGCAAACTTACCATCTTATTTTCTTTAGCCTGCTGAAAACTAATTGATTCACTGTCATCACCAGCTTCTACATTTGATCCAGAAATCTCATTTTGCTTTGCTGTTGAAAGAAGTTCTTCCGTCAAAGCGATGACCTGCATTACTGCAACTTTAGCCCAAATCCAATGTTTCTGTTAAAATATACTCTTAATCTGTAAATTTCATAAAGAGCAGGTATTTGTCCCAAAAAAGAAAAAACACAAGAACTTAAATCTCAGGATCAGCATCTGAAAGGAAGTCAGGGGAAGAGCAGACTGGCCATCACGAATATTAGCACACCTGCAAGGGAACCAAGGTAGAAGTGATGTGCATCTTGATGAAGTTTCAAATTTTCACACATATCCAATAATCATCATTTATGCACCAGAGATTTGAGCACCGGAGCACATAAATGAAAGATAAAAAACACCCTCACCTTTTCTTCCCAAAAATGGAAATGACAATCTCCACAGGGGCCATAACTCTTTCTTATTTGAACATGTTTCCTTTAAAAGGAAGAAGGAAGACAAACAAAAGAAACAAAGCAAACTGGACTGGTAACCCACATAATAAAAATAATAGTTCTGAGCGTTCTCTGATCCTTAGTGCTACAGCAGAAGATGAACGCGAACCTAAAAATACATTCAGCGGGAATATGAAGAGTACTAAACCATACATATCTGACGAGTTCACAAAAGGAAGGATGGACATATTAGGAGGACAAAAATAAACTACCTCTTCAAGCTCCTTTTCCATGTCTATGTATTCAGAGTTGCCAGGATCATCATCTAACAGCTGTCTGACCTGGATCAGGATAGAAAGAAGTTATTGTCCCGAAACACACACGCAAACAAAACAAACCAACGTGAGAGAGCCAAGAATTCATGGAATTGTGTGAAGGAAGTGACTGTAGATAATCAAGAATTCCACACACAGATTTAAAATCATTCTGTTGCTTAAACCCTGCTCAAGATTTTCAGTACTCTAAGTATCCAAAAGGAAAATCCAAACAACCAGATAGATAAAACCTCATTAAACTGGAGAATCCTTAAAAGAAACCATGATAATATTTTATCTGGATTAAGTTCTAACTTCCTAGGTTTAGTGCAATTATCCAATATAGGTTTCGTTTTGCTCCAAATTCGCTGCAACATAGTACGGCGAACCTCCAACATGGTGAGTAAAACCCTAATTCACATACAGACTACCAGGAAAAACCCAGGAATGAGTTCAAAATATCATAGATACCCGATTCTGCTTTTAAGAAATTAGAAGAAAGAGGTCCCCGAAGATTGAAACAAAATGAAATAAATTTAACGGAAAACAAAAGCAAAAAGGAGGGAGGAGAGGAGCACCTGCTGAAGCTGGTCTTTGTAGGTAGAGAGATTGGAAGCCAACTCTTCAATGTTTACATCTTCTCCTCCTTGCATTTTGGTAGAAGATGAATTCAGAGGTTGAAATTAGGGGATGTCGTAAGAACTGAGAGAATATCTTGCAAGGATGAACAGAGGAGGAGAAGGAAGAAAAAAGAAAACGTAAAACTGGGAAAATGAGAAGGAGAATCAGAGAATTGTGAAGAAGGCACACAAGACGAACTCAGCTGCGATGATTAAGAACGAAGCCCTTCCAAAGGCTCACACCGCTTTCGGGCTATTACATCCGGGTCGGCCCAAAGTAGGCCTATAAATAACAGGAGGGATATCTATAATTCTATAATTAGATTTCATTTTTAGCCCCTTTTTAATCTTTAAATTCTTCCTTTGATTTTCTTATTTAATTTATTTAGGGATTGTTGGGGGCGTTGAATGGATTATAATAATAATATGGAGATTATAATAGTCTGGGGTTATAATAATCTATTTGGAGTGCATATTATTTTAGTAAAATAATCCGTGTTTGGGATACAGATTATTTTAGTCTGGGATAAAATATGAGTGTTTATGTGTTTTAACATGGGTTCTGAATCAAAGATTCAAACTGACTGTTTTATTTTTCTAGTTTTTTTTATGATATACGATTCACCTTGATTTAGGTTTTTTTTTTTTTTTTACAAAACAAAAAAGTTTAGGATTTGGTATAGAAAAATCATATTAGTTAACTTTTAGTATTGTCAAAACAAAAATTGTAAATGTTTAGTTCAAAAATCATATTAGTTTTGTTTTTAATCAATAAAATCATTTGAAATAAACTTGAGTGTGGTAAATACAATTTCGTATGAATGTTCTTTTTTTTAAGTTGGTTAACCTTCGATGTTGTCAACGATTTTTTCAACAACCTTCGATGCTTTTTTTCTTTATTTTCATTTTTTATATTTTTCAAAATGAAAATGAGAAGAAATATGAAAAGAAGGAAAAAAAATCGATGGCCAGAAAAGTCGTTAGCGATCGCCGGAAAAGTCGGTCGCGGTCGTCAGAAAAGTTGTTGGAAACTTCCAGCCGACGGTGCCCGGCGGTCATCAGAAAAGTCAAGGAGTCGCATGGAAGAAGAGAAGAGAGGGTTACTGTATAAAATGGATAGAATAATCGGGTGGGTTGAAATTTGAATGATGGTTATTGTAAAGAATGAATAAAATAATCATGAATAAAAATAACTCACCTCACCATTTATTTTTGTTGATGTCCCAGACACTGAATAGGTTATAATAAAGGGGTTATTATAACTTATTCGCCCCAAACACCCCCTTAAAGATCTTTGATTTTTAGGTTATGTCACATGTATTTATTAAAAAATCCCTTTTTTAACATTTAAAAATTGGTTTGATATTCAATCAAAATTTATATTTAATTATTTAATATTCAATTAATTAATTAATTATTTATTTATTTATTTATTTATTTTGTTTTACGCACATGTTCTAATTGAAAAAATAATAAATTGAAATCTATAAAATATAATATTTGGTTTTCGGTGGTTATGATAAATAACAAGATAACTGATTTTAGAATTATTAATTCTAATTGATTTTTCAGTTGTGAAAATTATAGGTTTTTTATTTAATTATTAATTCTAATTGATTTTCGGTTGTGAAAATTAGAATATTTTTTTATTTAATTATTAATTCTAATTGGTTTTCGGTGGTCGAATTTTTAAAATTAAATTTTGTGAAATCTAAATTTAGATCAATTATTTTGATTTTTCAAAAACAAAAAGATAATTGAGTTTAATTTTCAATTAAATCAAATCAAGTTTTAAAATTAAATTTGAAAAACTAAAATTCAAATGAATTGTTTTTAATTTTCAAAATTTCTAATTTGAAAAGATTTTATCATAACCATGAGATTCACTTGAACCCTATAAAGAGTGGTCTAAACCACCACGGAAAGACAGATCCAAAATCATCGATGAAAAGAGGTGAAATTTTGAGTTTAGAGGATATAAATTTTTTTTTTTTTTAATTCTTGGTCAAAACATTTTTTTTATGGCCACAATTTGCAAAGAAAATTGAGAGATGGGGTGGAGCTTTTTATCGTGTGGTGCATGACGAATTAAAAAAATTGTAGACCCATTCCTACCCCGTAAGTGGTAATTCTACTCCATCTTTAGCAACATGAGTAAATATAACCTTTTTCATTTAGTGTAAATATATATAATTTTTTCTTATTTCTTTTGCAAGTAGACTAATATATCTTAAGGAGATTTTGTTAGTTTTCTTTAGTATCGAGATTTTATTAGTTTATATTATATTTTCGCCACCCCTACGAGTTTAAGAAATATTTTTTATTTATTTCTTTAAGCGAGTACACCTTTGTGTGAGTTCATTAGTATTGTCTTTCTTATTCTATCTGAAATGAAAAAGAAGATTGATCACTATTATCTTCTTTTTTTTAAAAAAATCGATCTCTCTTCATTATGCTTTTCTCCTACCTTCAAAATTTTTCATATATTTTTGGGATTTTTTTAGACAAGATGATAGAAAGAAAATGATCTTTTTATTTAATTAGTGCTCATTTTACGGTTGGATTAAACATAACTTTAATTGAATTATTAATTATTAATTGATTACAAAATTAAGATTTGAAAAATATAAATGCTTACTTAGGTAATTTGGAAGACTTTTCGTTATCTTCAATCTTAAAAAAATGGTTTAAGCGGGGGTTAGATTTTTTATATTTAAAAATTTTATGATAAATAAAATAAATATGATAATTTATACATCCAAATAATATTGAGAATTTAAATGTGCAATAAAGAAAAAACTTTTAAAATTTGATATTGTATAAGGTATGATTTATATCTATGATATTGGTTATAAACCATTTTTATTAGAATGTGTGAGCTTCCTATACTTTTGATTTTGGTTCAATTTGCTCACATACATCTAAATATGATCAATTTTTGCAATAATTACAAATTCATGTGTAGTATTTATTCATTTTATATTTTTTGGTACATTATCATGTCATATTTCAAATTTTCTAATTAACTTATACTCTAAAAGGTATTATAGTACTGCAATGCACGTAGTTCAAATATATATATATATATATATATATATATATATATATATATATATATATATATATATATATATATATATATATATCTATATCTATATCTATAGTATATATAAAAGCCACAATGACGAGAAACTTTTTGTGACAATTTTATCCCTCAACATTTAAATTGTATGCCAATTTTACCCTTAAATCTTTCATATTCCTCATTCATTGCTTAGTGGAATGACTTCTTTTTTTTTTTTCTTTTTTTTTCTTTTTTGAGAAAGAATAACTTCCTTTTAATTGCAATTCTTTGCAAAACAATAAAAAAAATAAATAAACAAAAGACTGAAGAGAGCATAAGGGAGGGGAAGAATAAAAGCCGCTCAATAGTATTTTAATTTTATTTTTTGAATTGAAAAAAGAAAACTATAATTTTAACAAAATATGCCATTAACGTATTAACAATTTTTTTTTAGAAGATGTATTAACAATTATAATTTTAACAAACTATAATTTTAATTAGTCATATTATATTATTATTGGAAAAGCTTTAATAGTATTTTAATTAGCAGTTCCTACACTTTTTTTTAATGTGCTACTAAAATGGTGGAATGTTAAAAAAAAATTCCTACATTTTTTAAATTATAATTCATAATAGTATTTTAGAAGTTATAGAATTCAAAAGATTTTGTAACTATCATATTAGTTTTGCTAAATGTCATTTAAAATATTGGAATATGAAAAGAAAAACTCTTTATTATTTAATTATTGAAGATCAAAAGTTGTAGAATCTCAAAGGTTTTTCAACATCTCCATTTTCTACAACTATAAAAAGGTTCCCTTCTATTCGTTCTCAACAACAATTTGAGCTCATGATCAACTTCTTCTTCTTATATTTTTCTTTCTCACTTTTTCATTTTCTAAAACTATAAAAACACTTTTTTCTAGATCTACCCATTTTCAACAAGTTCTTATATTCTCCTCTTGTGGAGAAATGACATCACCACCCTAAAATCTATTTCCCTCTCTTATCCTATGATTATCCACTCTTGCCATAAACCAATTACCACTCATTCCAATTTCCTTCCTCCTTTTTTTTTTTTTTTTAAATTGATATGCATGTGTGTATTTTTTCTCATTCTTTTTTCCTTTTTAAGACAGATGCAAGATTCGATCCGCTTTAACAAAAGACTTGGTACTTTTCCAACCACGACGATGCAATCACAAGAAGTTTCAAGCTAGAAAGAACACCAAGTGCTCCATGATCGCCGGTGTTTGAATGTCCACCAATCATAATAACGTTGTTTATAGCAAATGTTATTCTATCATAATGAACGAGGAAATGCTCATTGTATTTGTTTTTTCTTTTCCGTTGATGATTATTTTATAGAGTTTATTTAAAAATAAAAAAAAAATTATTTTACTTTCTTTGATTTTATTTTATAATGCTTATTTTTTTCCTGTTTACGAATAGTTTATATCTATTTTTGTTAATTTACTTTTAAAAATTAAACTAAAATTTAAAAAAAAAATTCTCATAAAAGTGAAACACTCTTTTAGAATGAAATTTAAGCTTTAAAAACATTGAGACCACTAATTTAGATGCATTTATAAAATTGAAAAATAAATGGAATGTGAAAAGTCTTTTATATATATATATATTTGGAAACATATTCAAATTATCTATATATATCATATAATTAATAAAAATAATACATCAAAAAATAATTTTTTATACAAAATCTAGAGAACTAACAAGAATAAGAAAAGATTTATCGATTTATTTCTGAAAATTAATTCTAAAATTGTTAGTCATGTCTTTAATTACATTTTTTTTTTAAAAAAATGTCTTTAATTATAATTAATTATAGAATTTCAAAAGTTTTGAAATTTTAATAATTATGTAACTTACTTCCAACTCCTACCACTATATAAAGAATACTCTCTTCGATTTAAAAAAAAAAAAAGAATACTCTCTTATACTTTTTAATGAGAAATGAAAAGAGAAAACTGTCTTTTGCATTGTTTTTTTTCTTACTCTCTTTAATTGTCTTTGACTAAAATTTAAAAGTTTACCATATAAAACATAAAAGTAAGGAAACATCATTAAAATTTAATATATGATTAAATAAAGATGGAAATATCACGTGCATCACATGTGTTAAAAACTAGTATGTCTATATATATATATATATATATATAAATGGCACTTAAGGGGAGAAACTTTTGATTTCCTTTTTAGTCCCTTTTTAATCATCAAATTTCTCATTTGTCCTTCATATTTAATTAGTTAAAGATCCACACATGTATTTTTTTATTAAGTATATAACACAATTTGTCTAATTTCCTTAAATGTTTTGATGAATAAAATATTATGCGACCAAAGTAGCTTTTGTGTTTATAATTAAGGGAAATCCTTAGAAATGACAAAAAATTACAGTGTATTTGTTGCTTATGCGAATTGTGATCGACCCAAAGGAAGGTTACAATTTGGCCAAACAACAAATGCACATGCAATAATAAATATAAATGATATTTGATTATTGCACCGAGAGTATATCGTTTGTAAATTAACCATTTTGTCCAAAGACTAAATGTTAATGTTGCATTAGATATCTCACTTGTCCTCATGTCATGAATATTTGTATATTGTTTGTGACATTACTTATGACAAAACAACAATAATAAATATGAATAACATAATGATGTGCTCTTGAAGTTGTTAGTCGACCCAAAGGAAGACTATCATCTAACCAGGGATAAGTTATTAATATTTAATTATTGGATTTCAAATTGGTGTCCCAATGTCGATGTTAGGTTGTCAAGTGGGTTAAAAAACCCAATAAAGTTTCTTTTTGGGGCACACCCGTTTTTATTTTAGAGGACTTTTACAGACATAAAGCTGCATTTGGAACATATTAGTCCAAATCTCTAAGAATTAGGATTCGGGCTTTCCCTAATACTTTTCAGAAATTTTGGGCATGAAGAAAAATATGTTCCTATTACGTCATTACATGATATATAAAGAAAATATATGACTTCTCACTTTGTATTCAAACAAAGTTAGCTTGGCTCTTATATGACCAACCTTACTATGGTCGTATTTCTACTCATCGATAATTAACTCTTTTGATTTAATAGATCTTTGGGCCTATATTATATTAGGTATAATCAGGGAGATAATAATAATGAAATAGTCAAATTAAGTGCCTTTGAGAGCTTCAACATCTTGGAAACTATTTTTAATTTCACAACTTATTCCCTATGGCTTCTTGAAATGCTTAACAATATTATATGATGTTCTAAGAAATAGACTCTCATTGAAGGCACCCATATTTGATATAAGAGAAGTATTTAGTTCTGGATATCTTAAAAGCCATTGGTTTGTAGTGGTGAAACACTATGACAATATGGTGGATTAGGAAGAAAAGATCTAGGGCATTTTACTAACTCGTTTGAGAATATACAGAGCCATTAAGTTAATACAAATTTTGAAAAAAACTTTAGAAGTGTATTGCTTATAAAGCGATTCAAAGCTCATAAATACTAGGTGAGTGCAAATAATCCTTATTCTTTGCATTCAATGCCTATTGAGAAAAGCACTCAAGATTGCAGCATAAGGCTTAAGTGGTGTACCATATAGAGCAACAACTAAATCTCTTGCAATTCAAGGTTAAGAAAATGCTTAACATTAGGTTTTCATTTAGGAATGTTCAAGTAATTTTTGGTTTTGAAGACCAAATAAGAAAAACTTGGACTTACAGATTATTAGTTGTTACTTTAGGTGCATTGGTCATTTTCATGTTTTCTAAAATTATTTCCCTCTTAAAAGTTAATGAGATCTTAAAGTTTCTTAAGGATGTTGAGTTTGAGGGGAAGATAAAATGAGGAATGTTGTCTTTAAGAAAAGAAATTTGAGTTCTTTTTTTTGTAATAACATTAGTAAAGGTTCTCCTCATTTAAGTAAAACAAACTCAAGATTATTAAAAGTGTTATTGAAGCAATCAAAAGGAGTTGGAGAAATACAAGTATAAGGTTTTAAGTTTGACTTAAAAGTAAAAGGAAGATGTTTCAATTACCTTTCCTAAAGTCAAACAAAGACTTGTCTCTTAAATTATTAATAATAATTGTAACACCCCGTGCATCTTGGTGTTTTTTTTTTTTTAATTCCGTACAGTTGGTCAAATAAAATGTGAATTTTATTTGGACTGGTAATAAAAGATTATTAATCTAAAACTAAGGTGTTTAGGGAAATTAGCATGTTTAAAATCTCCCTCTAAGTCTCGTTGGTTTGGTCAGTATTGGTTGAGGAAATTTAGCATTTTAATTTTAAGTTTACGCCGAATGTAGGGTTTCGGTTGAGGCAAAATCCTATTTTTTGGGCTTAAAGTTATTAAGAAAAAAAAAAGAAAGGATTAAAGAAAAGGAAAAAAAGAAGAAAGCCCTAAAGCTCCATTTCCCTATCTTTTCTTTCTCTTCTCGCGTAAGGCAGCCCCCCCCAGCCAAATCTGCAGCCGCCACCGTCAAGGATCGCGTCGCTGTCACCTTCTTCGCAGATCTCTCTCTCTTCGCGACCTTTCTCTCCTTTCGCGAGCTCTCTCTCTCTGCGACCTATCTCTCTCGTCGCGAGCTCCTTCTCCCGTGGGCTGTGTCGCTTCGTCTCGTGTCGTGCCGCTGTCAACCTTGGCCGGAGATCTAAGACCCAACCGTGAGTCGCGCGTACAGGTTTTCACGCGGCTCTATCTCCTTCGTTTCGCCATTTTCGCGTTGTCTCCCTTTCTATCTGTGCGTTTTTGGCCAAGAAAGTCGTGGGTAAGTCTCTTCTCCCCCGTTCTTGTTGGTTTAAAGCTGATCTAAGTGATTCTTGTTCTGTTATGGGTAGATCTTGAGTGGCTAGCAACCTGAGCTTCATTTTCGCGCATCCTTGCCTTTGTCCAGCGGTGTTTTGACTCCATTCTGGATCGTAGCAGCGTCGTTCACCTTGTCGGTAAGCTTTAAGTGCTGACCCTAGTGCTTTTGGTTTTAAAATCAGATTACCCATTAGTTTTAGGTGATGGAAAATTAAGTTGTGTTCAATATTCTGATCTGCAGCGCCGTCTAGGTGATCGTTTGGGGTTCAAATCGCTGGAACTTGAACACCCACTGCCCAAGGAGCGTTCTGACTCGGTGGTTGTGGTTTGTATAAACCGTCTAACGTTGAAACGGGACCGTTTGGGTAAGATTTGCTTCTGTCTTTAGTTTATTGGTATTGAGGTTATGGGTCGTTAAGCGTTTTAGCTTTAGAAGCATAAATTTACCTTTGCCCAATAGTTGTTTAGGCCTTAGAATGTTTTTAACCTCTTAAAGGTCCTTAGAATGTGATAAAAAAGGGTCGAATGGTTGCTATCCCTTCGTTTATAGCATTGAAGTTTGTTGCCCATTAATTATTCTAGCTTTAGTAGCATGTGTTAGTCGATACCCATTGCATATCTAGGCTCGTAGGAGTTGCCTAATCGTTATAAGTCCTAGCTCATGTTTTAAAATGGGTTATCATTGCCATTTTGGTTAAGAATCATGTAGTTCTTCAATGCCTATTAAGTCTCGTTGCCTTGATAGTCCTACCCACCCTTTGTAGGTTCTTAAAGCATGAATTAATGAGCTTTTGCTTGCTGTTCGTGGCTTAAAAAGCATGCTAGATTAAGTCTCATCAATTGTCTTAGGTTTAGTAGCGTGCCCGGTCCTTAAGAGTTCCTAGTACGCTTTATGTGGGTCATTTACTTGCTGTCCAGCGGCTGAAAAGCCTTATCTGGAGCCGTCCGGTGAATACCCATTGCCCGTTGTGCCTTAGACATGGTTGCCCATGGTCTAAAGGTTTTGAGTTTTCATTCTGGGGTACGTTTAAAGGCTGTCCAACAAAGAAAGGAGCTGGGTAAAGTGGTTTTGGCCCCTAGTAGAATGTTAGGCCGTTCTCTCTGGGTTTAGTCTTTGATGGTAGTGTTTTTGGTTGTAGTTCGAGGTGCTTGTGGAGCTTGGTGCAAGTGTCGCCTTGTTGGTAATTAGAAACGTGATTTGTAAGTAGTTTCTACTTGCTAGATTTTGGTTGATTGTGTGGAGCATGATGTCTGTTTTTATGTTTTATCTATGTATTTGTGCAAAACATGTTCTGTTGTTTATAAATGCACTACAATGCTTGAGATGAGCATGTCCTGTTTAGTTGCCTGAGATAAGCATGTCTTGTTGTGTTATTGTTAAAGCATGTTGTGTTTGGGTCAAGCATGTTTGGTTAGGCTAGCATGTGTCACGGGAAGTGAGCATGAGTCTAGCAGTAGCATTGCATGACACGTAATTCATGTGTAGGTGCGCAGCATGGCGCGTAATTCACGTGTTTGGTTTAGCGTAGCATGGTGCGTAATGCATGCGAATGGTTTTGCGTAGCATGACGCGTAATGCATGCGATTGGTTTGCGTAGCATGGCGCGTAATGCATGTGATTGGTTTGTGCAGCGTGGCGCGTAATGCATGCGATTGGTTTGCGCAGCGTGGTGTGTAATTCATGTGTTGGTTTGCGCAGTATGGCTCGTAATTCATGCGTTAGGTGCGGAACATGACGTGTAAATCATGTGTGGTCTAGTAGAGTGTGGGTGCATAGTGTGGGAAGCATATGCATGATGTGGTTTTAGTGCTTTGTGAGCATGAAGTGGTTTTATTGCGTAATGCATGCGAATGGTTTTGCGTAGCATGACGCGTAATGCATGCGATTGGTTTGCGTAGCATGGCGCGTAATGCATGTGATTGGTTTGTGCAGCGTGGCGCGTAATGCATGCGATTGGTTTGCGCAGCGTGGTGTGTAATTCATGTGTTGGTTTGCGCAGTATGGCTCGTAATTCATGCGTTAGGTGCGGAACATGACGTGTAAATCATGTGTGGTCTAGTAGAGTGTGGGTGCATAGTGTGGGAAGCATATGCATGATGTGGTTTTAGTGCTTTGTGAGCATGAAGTGGTTTTATTGCTTTGTGAGCATGTTGGTTTTTACTGCTTTTGGAAGCATGTTGTATGCGTGTGAGAAACATGCTGTTTGCCATTGTTTGATGTTTGTGTTCTGGCTCGTGTGAGCTACTTACCAGTACTGCGGTTGTACTGATACCCCCTTCCCCACTTTCCCCCAACATTTTAGATGTTGCAGGTATCGAGGATGATATGGACCTTGGTGGCGAGGAGGAGGACCACGAGGAAAATTCCTAGAGTGTTGGTTTTTCTGTTGATATGTTTTCTTGATGGCTTTAGTAAGATAGCTTGAGTTGTTTCATTTTGTAGTTTTGTGATGGTGAGGGATTCACCTGAGAAAGGTTAATATTATGAACTTAGACTGGTGTCGTTTAGTTTAATAATTTGTTTTAGCTAGTGGACTAGCTCTTCTTGTTAATAAAATGTCTTTACGTTCCGCTGCATGGTTTTGGTTATTGTATGTTGTCATAAGGTCTGTCTCGTCTAGAGGAGATAGGTTTGTGAAATCTGGCTGTAGTTTGGTGGAGTTTGGCTTTTTGCATATTTAGAAGTGCTTAATGTCTTTTATCAGGTGATGTAAAATTTTGGGATAACCAATTTTACGCCGTTATGCTGCCGAAATTTTCGGTACATTCGGTTTAAAAGATAGTTGTCCTAGTTGCTTAAGAGTCTAGAGTGAGTAGTAACGTCACTAGGCTAGAGGTTTGAAAACCTGGGGCGTTAAAATAATGATACTGTCATAAAGAATTAAGTGAAATGATAAACAACAATTTTATTATTATTATTATAAATTTTTTGGTAACTTGTCATATTGTCTTTAAAAGATAATGTATGAGACACATATAGTTTGTTTGGTTATTATGGGTGTCATTACTTATTAAGAGACGTTCCTTTAAATAAATGACAAGTATTTTAGAGCTATGTTAAGTGGTTATAAAGATTGGTTTTTCAATTGCATGATTTATAAAATCATAAAGCTTGTAAAGTTTAGAAACTTTTGATCTAGTATCACAAAAGTTTCAAGTGTTTAAATTCATTTGTGATGATCTCAATAGGGAACTAATTTATAATTTCACAAGTTCCATTCATAATTATCACATTTAGGGTCTTAAGGTAAATAAGAGTGATAATTATGAATTACAGTTTAGTGGGAGTAAATCCAGTTTCCTAGTGTAATATGTCTATGACATAGTAAGGCTATGATATAAGTTGAAAACTTATATGGACATCTCTTTTATATTGTGAAATGATATTATGAGATCAATCTCATGTAACATTGTATTCTAAAAAAAAAAAAATCTCAAGTAACATTGAGATTTCACAAAAGGGTTATGTCAGAAAGTTTTTACAGGTTTTCTAGCATAAAGATTCATGCATTAGGGAAATCATTAAAGAAAACAAACTTAGTCTAAAAACAGTCCCTTGAATAAAGAAATGAAGAATTGAAGTGAAGAATTTCATGCTTAAAGTTTAGATGCTTCCGCTTCAATATCCATATCAAGAATAAAAGACAATAATTTTGATAACTCTTAATTGGATCTAAGAGTTTTAAGGTTCTTGAAAAAAAAGATACATGCTCACTTATCAAAATCAAATAAAGTAGAGATCATAAGTCAAATTGATTTTGATAATATGAGTTGCCAACAAGATCCACTTTTGAGACTGTTCACTAGTTTGTGTTCATAGCATTTTTCGTTTGGCAATAAGCTCATAAAATTTTGAATCTTGTCATTAGGTTGTCTTGACAAGAATTTGTTATTCATGTAGCAACAAACGCTTTTATAGAAGAATTATAAGCTTTATTTGATGAAGAAAATTCAGAGTTTTTTCCTCGTGTCTAGTGAAATACAACTCCATCATTGCGGATCCGCTCATTACGAACTTTCACACAATATTTTTGGAGCATAATGCTCATACAGGTGTGAAAATTATGGTATATCAATTGAGTGGGAGTTTGTGCTTTCTTAAAGTAGACACGAAATTTTGTTTTCTGCAGAATAAGGAAGGTGAATTATCTTTTGTTACTCTGAATTACTTTCTTTCTAACTGTAGTTTAACCTAAGGATAGAAAGAGTAAAGTTTGATCTCTCTAAAGAATAAAGTTGGACCAGTTGGGAATAGACATGTTTAGATCACATTACATGTAATTTCCATGTTGCTCTTCCACACTTGATCCAATGCATTGAGTATATTTGGTGAGGTGATCATTGAAGGTTGAGTTACGACTTTAAATGTGACAGAAGCCGCTTTGGTTCCTCATTGGTATACAAAATGGGCCGGATTGTGATTAAAGAGAAGTTTATTTTAGAATAGCATTAAGTTGTGCACTAAAGAATAAATTGATAATTGTTAATAAGGAAATTGTTATCCAAGTGAGAGATTGTTGGAATTAATTTTAATAATTAATTCATATGTGGGTAACAAATTAAATAACAATAATATTTGGGCTATTTAATGAGCATATTATGTGGTCTTGATTATGGGCCCATGACTTTCTCATAAAGAGGTGTGACCTGCTGAGCAGAAACCACCCTGTTGATCCTAGGGGATTATGAGAAACCCTAGAATCAACTTATAAATATAAGGTTATGGTCCCCAATACACTATGCCTCTTTAGTCTCCTATTCTCTATCTGATAGAGAGAACTGCCCATCCAAGGTCTAAGGTGCATAGTTGAGAAAGACCTAAACCACGCAGGTTCTACAATGAACTCTTTCAAATATTTAATTCTCCCATAAAATAATTTTGAATCAAATTCAAAAATTTATATTATAAAGTTTAATCAAAATATAAACTTTATATTATAATGTATCAGCATACATTATATTATTTCCCTAAGTAAATTTGAACATTTCAAATTACTTTAATTACCTCAATACCCCTTATAATCTACCAGTGGGACCTAATGGACCTACAGATCAGAAGCTCCAATGATATGAGATTAACTGGCTAAACTCATTAACCAAGTTAATCAATACTCGTTAACTGTGGGTACACTCCACTATAGACCCACAGATGCACTCTTCTCACTGCAGATATATTTTTGTGTCCATGGATATAGACCAATAGCAGCAAGTTAGTCCTTCACGAGTGTTCGTAACATCAGCTGGGTCAAATTATCGTTTTACCCCTGGGTTACCTCTACACCCTTAAGTACCAGTGCTCCTCTAATGAACAACCTGTTTGAGGTCCAACCAGCAAACAAAAACCCCTCTCGGACCAGTGAGAGGGTAGAGCCCTTTGTTCAAGACCCGGAGACACCACTTAAGGGAACACTTATCTACTTCCCTAAAGTTGGGAAGAAGTGAATTACATCTTGTGTGATTATGTTCCTAGCTCCTCACTCGGTCTTGTCCCCAAAATGGTAGACTTATTGAGTCGACATACTGGCCACTCTCACCCATATAAATAAAAGGACAATCCCTCGTGAACAGGAGTCCATAAGACACTCAGGATTGAGACTAAGTTGCCCAGGTCATCCAAGTGAAATAGAAACCTAACTAGTCAATGGTGTTACATCTAACAGTTTCTATTTCGCAGTCCGGTCTTATGCAAACTCATTGCATAAGATACCTCCACTCGGATGCCCCTTACACGATCACGTTGGATCATTGAATTTGTATCAAATACAAAGCGGTTCATATCCATAGTGTCACTGGGATAAGGTACCCAGCCTTATCCCTATACTATAGACCCTTTAGGCTGTATCTTGAACAGTGATCCTCGTATGTCCCCACATACAGTTCAAAACTCATACAACAACTTAGGATGTTAGTTTATTGGATTAGGGTTATTTAGGCAAGACAAACACAATACAAACCATAACACTTTATTGAAAATACATCAATTACATTTTATTCACGTTCTGTCAATTATTACATTTACTATCTACGAGTTT
This sequence comes from Luffa acutangula, assembly GCA_036850905.1. Taxonomy (NCBI): domain Eukaryota; kingdom Viridiplantae; phylum Streptophyta; class Magnoliopsida; order Cucurbitales; family Cucurbitaceae; genus Luffa; species Luffa acutangula. The sequence continues at coordinate 48,039,737 of CM072099.1, read as the reverse complement.
TAGGACATAAAATCCAACATGTTAAGCCTTCGTTTTCCATATGGGTAAGCATTTGGTTCAAAACACTTCTTGTTTTTTTTTTATTGCCTTTATGGTAAAGATGTCTATTTTTTCCTATACTCCATTTACCCTGTTCCATAACCTCATTATATTTAGTAATATGTACTTTTCATTTAGTAATATATAAGTTGTTCCAACCATTTTTTAGGCTCCAACTTAATTCTCGTCCGTATGCTTCACGGTGGTAAATGGAATGATAGTGGCAATTACGTTGAATTCAAAGTTTCAAAGATAATGTTGCAACAAAGATTATTGTTTCAAATTTTGGTTGAGATTATAATGACCTGGCTAGGAACGGTAGGTAATTTTGATCATCCAAATTTTTTTTCATGCATAGAACCTCAATATTCTATAAGGCGGAGTATGAAATTAATAGAGACTGAGATGTCAGTTGGTTTATGAACACTATTTACAAAATGCTTTGCGTTCCATTGCCTTGAGAGACAATTTTCAGTATAGGATTGTAAAATCAAACAATGAGCTGTTGATTGTTAAATGTGTCGTTGAGGATTGCAATAGGTCCATTCGTGCTGGTCGATATGGTGATTTAAAAAGTGAAACATGGATTGTGAAGAAGACCATTAGTGATCATTTGTGCTATCTTGATGTTAAGAATGATCACAAACAAGCCATTTCCTCTGTCATTAAAGAGTGTATTAAGAGCAAGATGAGCATTATTGGAAGTGAATTGAAAACACCTACAAATATTATTTCATTCATTCGTTCTGAACATGACATCCACATAAGTTATCAGAAAGCGTGGCATGCTAGAGAAGCAGCTCTAAATGAATTTAAGGCTCACCTGCAAACACATACTCATTTATCCCAGCATTTTCATACATGTTGAAATAAAGAAAACCCAGGTACTTTACATTTTGTATACAACATATTTTATTCATATGCACTATTTTTATTTTAAATACATGGTATATAATTTATGTGTAGGTATATTCACATCATACAAAGTGGATGCCAATGGTAGATTTTTGCATTCTTTTCATGTCCATTTCTGCTTCTATTGTTGGATGGAAGTATTGTCGGCCAATTATATCTATTGATGACACTTTTTTTAAGAACAAATATTTTGGGACTTTACTGGTAACTTGTACTTTGGATGCAAACAACCACATATTCCCCTTAGGTTGTGCAATTGTTGATTTAGAGAACGATTTATCGTGACAATGGTTTTTCGTTCAACTGAAGTTTGCTATTGGAGATCGAAGTGACCTTGTTTTGTTTCAGACAGACACAAGAATATATTAAAGGCTATTCCAAAGATATTTCCTAATGCATTCCATGACATATGTATATACCATTTACTGTAGAACCTAAAGTTGAACTACAAGGGTGATTTCATTGATGTATTATATTATTCAACAGCTAAGGCTTTCAAAGTTTGGTTTTGAACATAACATGCAATAGTTAGAAAGTTTTGCCCTAGGTATTCTGATGATTTGAAATCGATAGGTTTTGCAAAACGGTCTCATGCATTTTGTCCTCGTTGAAGATATACAGTTATGACCACTAATATATCTAAAAGTTTTAACTCTGTTGTCAAAGAAGCTAGAGAGCTGCCAATAACTTCTATGTTAGAAGTAATAAGGATGTTTTTGCAGAGGTGGTTTTATGAATGGAAAAATGATGTCGACTACCAAATTACTTATTTGACCAAATCAGCAAAGTTAAAATTACATGAGTTGATCAAGCAGGGCCATTCAATGCATGTATTTAGACTACAAAATATATTATGTTGCATTATATGATTTTTTCATATTTCGTATATAATACAATTGTTGTTTATTTTCAATAGGTACACCCAATTAATAACCATTTGTATCAAGTAATCCATGGTTCAAATCAATTTGACATTGACCTCGTGAACAGGACTTGTTCTTGTTAAATTTGGGACCAACTAGAAATTCCATGTCCTCATGTTTGTGCGACATTAACTCGAAAGCATCTATCGACAATGTAGGGATGAAAAACCCTTACGCAACAGAAACTTATCAGAGGACCATAACTCTGTTTTAATCCCAATCAAAATACCAGTAGGTTGAAATATAGAATACAGTAATCATACATTTATAATCTACTGTAAAACACTAAAGACTAAGCATGTTGGAATTAAATCTAGGATCTAATCCTAAAAGAACATACAGAGAAGAAAAATACAACGAACCTTCGTTGACGACTCAGAGATTTTCACCAACACCTTGGGAAAGATCACAAACGTTTCTTCTCTGCAATTCACAATCTCAATGAAATCCACAACAACACCACCACTAGATTTCATCGATATTCTCTAAGGATGTAACGATCAGTTTTTTTTCTTTGCTTTAAAAAAATAAAAAAAAGAGGGAAGTGGCTTTTCAGCCGGTCAAAAAGGAGGAAAAAGGGGGGGGGGGAAACTTTCACGTTTCCCAAATTCGGTCAACTGACCATTTTTTAAAAAAAAATTGCAGATTTTTTTACTTCCCCCCTCTTCGTGCTCTCTCTCCCTCTCAGCTCTCTCTCTCTCTCTGCAGCCCACAGCCCACCGACGTCGACGCCTCCGCCGCACTTCACCGCCAACGTCGCACGTCGTCCCGCCGGTGAATCTCCCTCTCTCTCGTTTCTGTCTTCGGGTTTGAGATCTCTCCCTCCCGTGTGCAGCTCACCTAACACCATTGTCGCTGATAACAGCTTGCAGCCGCGCCGTCGTCCCCATCGAGTTTCGTCGCGCCGCCTTCTTCAGTAAGTCTCATCTCTCTCTCTCTCGTGCCCTCACTCTCTCTCAACTCTCTCTCTCGTGCCCTTACTCTCTCTCAACTCTCTCTCCTTGCTGTAACAGGTTGCGTCGCCGCCGTCTTCAGCCAAATAGTTGTTCGTCGCCTCGAGTCGCTCTAGATCTTGAGTGTTCGACGATCCGATTAATCAAACAATTGGTAAGGAGGGTGTAAGATTCAGATTTAATTAGTCTTTTGTCCTTTAATGGAATACCCAATAATGTTGAGTTTTAATCCAAGGTGTTCGTAGTGAGTGGTGGTCGAGTTCGTAAAGGCGGAGCGGAATTGGAAATTGGACAACGAGCAGTCGTTTCATTTGGGTGAGTTTTCGACCTTCTTGAGTCTTGTGTCCTTAGGAAAAAAAATTATTGGAGCTGGAATGCATATAATGTGAGACCCCTTTTTATGTGTTAATAGATTACGTTTTCGCATAACGTGGTTGGTGTTGTATCGAGTTGTTTGGGTGATTACTATCAAGCTTAGTTACCTCAAGGTAAGTAACTTGCTGAATCAAACTATATTAAGCATTGAAATGACTGATGTGTTCCTGGCATGAGACTGTGTATATGTTGTTTGGATTGAGACTGAGATGATATGATGCTTTTATTCCAAGAATATGGCTACAGCATATTTGTGTTGTGTGATGGTAGCAAGTGCATGACTGATATATATTTTATGGTTGACTGGCAATGTATGTGTGTAGTGAGGAGTGGTGGTTTCTTTGTTCTGAAGTGTGGAATGGCTGTTACGTTTCCTGTATTTGATTGAGTTGGGATGGTGTATACTTGTCTAATCAGTTAGAGAATGTTGAGAGAAAAGTTTCACTGGTTAGGTTGCAGCAAGTGCTAAGATGCCTTAAAGGGAAATGAGTAAGAAAGGGAAAAAGTAAGCTAGTTGTTTTAGTAGGGGGTCGTGTCAGTTAGACACCTAGGACTGAGATGTATTAGACTGAAATGAGGAGCTAAATGGGTGGGAATTGACTTCGCAGTCTAGGTGCCATTTACTAACTGTGGAAGTTAATTTCTGACTTAAAACCCATGGACGCCCCACCAGTGAAATGGTAGTTATGCGCTATGCGCACAATAGTGCCCTGATGGGTGGGACTTGACTCCACTGACTGGGTGCCTTCTACCATCAGTAGGAGTAGAGATCTCCCAAAACACCCACCTGTGCACCTTCAGTGAGTTGGCAAATTTTTACAGGTGAGTTGACTGATCACTAGACCCATACTACAAGATGAATGAAATGAAATGAATGAGAATGAGAATGAGATGACATAACCTTTAGGCCCTTAGCTCGAATGGTATGTTGAAACCTTGGTTGTTGCCTGTCTAGCAGTGTTGTTACTTACTGAATATTTTCTTAAATACCCATTCTTTCCCTAACATGTAATCGCAGGTAAAGGCAAGGGTGTATAGAACGCGTGATGGAGTGCTGCTGAACGAGCCATGAATTTCCTTAGGATAGTTTTCCGCAATTTATGTTTACGAATTTCTTCTTTTCAACTTATGTGATGTTTTGAGTTTTATTCCGCTTTATGACTTTTGCTTGAACGACTAAAATCTCTTCTCGTTCTGTTTTAACTGGGATCCAAGGTTGAAAAGTTTCTCGTATTTTCTAAGCATGTTTTACTCCAATGTTATTTCTGAAGGGAATAAAAGACCCCACGCAGCGGAAGCGCATCGATTGGACCTTACGTCGTATATTAATTAACATTAAAATACCGTTACGAAAAACTCAAACACACTTTAAAGCTGTTGGAAAATTTGTTTAAACATGCTGAAAAATAAATCTAAATTTATTTTCATGCTTTTCTAAAGAAAAGGGGAAGAATCGTTACAAACCTTCATTGTAGACTTGATCGTTCTTCGCCAACGACACTCTAACGAATGAAATTGCAGCATCCCTCTTGTCTTGTGATCGCTGGAAATTTCTTCTTGGATGACACAATAACCACAGAGGTTACACCGGTATGTCTCTAAGTCTAGGAGGCAAAAGACTTGTGGGAGTCTTTCTCTAAGAGGGAGGCTAGAGAGAATTCTAGGTCTTGTCTTGAGACTCTAAAAGCAAGAGCAAAGTGTCATGGACCAATTAGGTCTAGTGTTCTATTTATAGAAGAGAGGCCATGAATAAAATATTCAATTAAATCAATCTTTTCCAAAATTGATTCAATCTTATTCCGCCTTATTTAATCAATCCATGATCAATCAATTCCATAACTGATTAATCTTTTCCACAAATGACTAATTACTTCCATAAGTGATTAGATCATTTCCATAAATGATTAATCACTTCCTTAAGTGATTAATTATTTCCATAATTGATTAATTCCCGGTTAATTACAATTAAATATCACATATTTAATTTCCGACCTTGAATTAATTTGCCCAAATTGATTTTAGACATTAATTAATTCATTATTTGAACTCTTTCAAACTTCCATAAATTTATATTAATATTTGAATTTCTTCAAATATTAATTTCTCTCATAATAATATATCAATATATATTATATTTGTTTCCCTTAGTAAATTGAACACTTTCAATTTACATTTATTACTTAGTTGCCTCAAATTACTTTATGAGCTACCAGTGGGGCCTAATGGACCTGCAGATCAGAAGCTCCAACGATGTGAGATTAATTGGTCAAACTCATTAACCACATTAATTAATATTCGTTAACTGTGCGTACATTCCACTATAGACTCACAGTTGCACTCTTCTCACTGCAGACATATTTTCTGTGTCTATGGATCTAGACCAATATCTACTAGTTAGTCCTTCACGAGTGTCCGTAACACCAGCTGGGTCAAATTACCGTTTTACCCCTGGGTTACTTCTATTTCCTTAAGTACCAGTTCTCCTCTAATGAACAACCTGTTTGTGATCCAACCATCAAACAGAAAACCCTCTCGTGCCATTGAGAGGGTAGGGCCCTTTGTTCAAGACTCGGAGTCACCACTCAAGGGAACACTCATCTGCTTCCCTAAAGCCGAGAAGGGGTGAATTCCATCTTGTACGATTATGTTCCCAGCTCCCCATTCGGTCTTGTCCCCAAAGTAGTAGGCTTATTAAGTCGGCGTATTGGCCACTCTCACCCATACAAATCAAAGGACAATCTCTCATGAGCAGGAGTCCATAATCAACTCAGGATTAAGACTTCGTTGTCTAGGTCGTCCTAGTGAAATAGAAAACTAACTAGTTAACGGTGTTATAACCAGTGGTTACTATTTCGCGGTCCGGTCTTATGCAAACTCATTGCATAGGATACCCCCACTCGCATGTCTCCTACACGAACGCATTGGATCGCAGCGTTTGTATCAAATACAAAGTGGGCTGTATCCATAGTGTCACCAGGATAAGGCACCCAGTCTTATCCCTATACTATAGACCCTTTAGGCTGTTTCTTGAACAATGATCCCATATGTCACTACATATAGTTCAAGACTCATATTACAGCCTTGGATGTCTAATTTATTGGATTAGGGTTATTTTTAGACAAAGACAAATATAAAATAACTAATAACAATTAATGGAAAAATATATCAATATTATTTCATTAATATCCGGTCAATAGTTACATTCACTATCTACGAGTTTTAGTGCATAAAACCCAACAAACTCCCACTTGAACTAAAACACTAGTTAGTGGGATGTAAATACAATAATCTAAAGCTAGAAATGTCATGTATATTAAAATAATACAATGAACTAGGGCATCCTTATACCCATTATACATTTCTCCCACTTGCCCTAGATTAGATGGCATACATATCTCGTAGACCTAGACCTTCTAGATGACCCTCAAACACTTTAGCCGTGAGAGCCTTCGTAAATGAATCAACGATGTTGTGCTCCGAAGCGATCTTAGTGACGATCACATCTCCTCGTTGCACAATCTCCCGTATCAGGTGATACTTCCTCTCGATGTGTTTACCCCGTTTGTGGCTTCGAGGTTCTTTTGAGTTGGCTATAGCCCCATTGTTGTCATAGTATAGTGTTATGGGCACGTTCATATTCGGAACCACTTCCAAATCAATCAAGAACTTTCTAAGCCATACTGCCTCCTTAGCTTCTACATACTCAGCCTCCATGGTTGAGCCTGCTATGCATCCTTGTTTGATGTTTCTCCACACTACTGCTCCTCCATTGAGGGTGAATACTGACCCTGATGTGGATTTCCTTGAATCCTTATCAGCTTGAAAGTCAAAGTCAGTGTATCCCGTAAGAATCAAATCCTTAGCTCCATACACAAGCATGTAGTCCCTCGTTCTCCGAAGATACTTGAGGATATTCTTAACCGCTCCCCATTGGTCCAACCCTGGATTAGACCGATACCTACTGACTACTCCCACTACATAACATATGTCAGGCCTAGTGCAGAGCATAGCATACATTAAGCTACCACAGCTGAGGCATAGGGAGTGTCTCATGTTCTCAATTTCTTGAGGTGTCTTAGGAGACTGTTCCTTATACAGGTGTACCCCATGTCTGAAGGGTAGTAGTCCCTTCTTGGAGTTTTGCATCGAATATCGAGACAACATTTTGTCAATATATGTTGCTTGAGACAGTGCTAGCGTTTTTTTTCTTACGATCCCTAATGATTTGGATTCCCAGAACATATTGAGCCTCTCCCAGATCTTTCATTTGGAATTGGGCTGCTAGCCATTTCTTAATGTCAGTGAGGTATCCTACATCATTCCCAATGAGCAGGATATCGTCTACATAAAGTATTAGAACAACTACTTTCCTTTTGTTGACTTTCTTGTACACACAAGACTCATCAATGTTTTGGTCAAAACCAAAAGATTTGATTGTAGTATCAAATCTAATGTTCCAAGATCTGGACACTTGTTTCAATCCATAAATGGATCGGTTGAGCTTACAAACCTTTTGTTCCTGACCTTTGGCTATGAACCCTTCGGGTTGAGACATGAAGATATTCTCTTCAAAATTACCATTCAGAAAGGCAATCTTGACATCCATTTGCCATATTTCATAGTCATAATATGTGGCTATGGATAAGAGAATTCTTATGGACTTTAACATGGCTACCGGAGAAAAGGTTTCCTCATAGTCAACCCCTTCCTTTTGGGTATAACTCTTTGCCACTAGTCTAGCTTTGAAGGTCTGTACCTTTCCAGTTGCATCTCTTTTTCTCTTATAGATCCATTTGCACCCTATGGGTTGGTAGATCTGCGAGTTCCCATACAGAATTGGAGTGCATTGACTCCATTTCCAGGTTCATGGCTTTGACCCATCCATCCTTATCTTCATCATTCATTGCCTGTCGATAAGACAATGGATCCTCTGCCATCATTAGGTATGACAACCTGAGTTTCAGTTAAACCCAAGTAGCGATCAGGTTGTGATACAACCCTCCCACTGCATCGAGGCACTCTCAACGTTTGAGATGGACGGGATGGATCTGAAGAATTAGTTCCTTCATCAACACTTGTTGAAGGTCCAACTTCATCAACAACTCTTGGTGATTCTTCTATAGCTTCTCCTAATATTATTTTGCTGCGTGGTTTATGATCTCTCATGTGGTCTTCCTCTAAGAAGGTGGCGTTTGTCGATACAATCACCTTATTTTCTTGTGGGTCGTAGAAATAATCACCTCTCGTTTCTTTAGGGTAACCAACAAATTGGCACAGTTTTGAACGAGGTTCCAGTTTCTTAGGATTTGTCACAAGCACGTGTGCTGGACAACTCCAGATGCGAAAGTGATGGAAACTAGGTTTACGCCCCTTCCATAATTCGAAAGGTGTTTCAGAAACACTTTTCGAGGAAACATTGTTCAAGATGTATACTGTAGTCTCTACTGCATACCCCCAAAACGAGCTAGGCAATTGAGCATAGCTCATCATTGATGGAACCATGTCCAACAAGGTTCTATTTCTCCTTTCTGACACACCATTCTGTTGAGGTGTACCAGGGGCTGAGAGTTGAGATTGGATTCCATGTTCTATCATATAATCCTGGAATCTTTGATCCATATACCCCCCTCATCGATTAGATCGAAGTACTTTAATAGATTTACCTAATAGGTTTTCAACTTCAGCTTTAAACTCCTTAAACTTTTCAAGGGCTTCAGACTTATGTCCCATTAGGTACAAGTAACCATATCTTGAATAATCATCTATAAATGAGATGAAATATTCGTACCCTCCTCGAGCTTTTACATTCATTGGACCACATAGATCCGAATGTATTAACTCTAAGGGTTCTTTGGCTCTGTAACCTTTTCCAGTAAAGGGTCTCTTGGTCATTTTCCCCTCGAGACAAGATTCACAAGGTGGTAGTGAATCATCTTCTAACTTGCTTAGAAGTCCATTCTTTACCAAACGACCGATCCTATCGATGTTTATATGACCAAGTCTAAGATGCCAAAGATGAGTATTGTTACTTGTTGGAGAAATCTTTTGCCTTTTTCTTTGAGTTTCAACAGTTTTAAATAATTCGTGATTCAAAAGTGCTTTGTTTTCGGTTGGTCTTAATACATACAAGTTATTTTCTAATTTGGCTGAACAAATAAGTACACCATTCTTATAAATGAACGCTTCATTCATATCAAAAGTAACTCTATACGATTGTTCAATCAAACATGAAATAGAAATTAAGTTCCTCTTAATCTTGGGAACGATTAACAAACTTTCTAAAAGTAAGAATCTATTTCTAAAAAATAACTTTGCAGCTCCCACTGCTTTAGCTGAAATGACTTCTCCAGTTCTGACCCTGAGTGCCATTTCCCCATCGTTCAACTGCCGAAAGGAACTATTTTCCTGAAAAGAAGAGCAAACATGATTAGTTGCTCCTGAATCAAGTATCCAGGTAAACTCATCATGTTCTACCAGACATGTTTCTAAAACAAGTAAATCAAATTTACTTTCCTTTTCCTTCTTTTTCTCAGCAAGGTACTTTGGGCAGTTTCTCTTCCAATGTCCATCTACATTGCAGTGAAAACACTTGTCCTTGTCTGCCACAGCTTTGGTTTTTCCCTTGCTTTTAGCAGCAGAACCGGGAGCTTTCCCCTTGTTTCCTTTCTTCTTCTGAGTTTTCTTTGAAGAAGTGGCTACAGATTTAGTTCTTGAGGATGAACCCTTCTCGAACTTTCTTTTAGAATGAACAACGTTTGCCTCTCCTTCTATCTGTCCCTTGTTCTTAAGAAGAGACTGATAGAGTTGTAGCTCATTCAGGAGGCTAGTCAGGTTGAATGTTATTTTATTCATCATTGCATTGCTTCAAAACTGTAGAAAACTCTTCGAAAGAGATTCTAAGATGAATGCAACCTGACTACACTCATCTATGACCGCCCCGTTTGCTTCTGCAATGTTGAATTGGACCATCATGTCCAGGACATGCTCCCGAACAGACGTGCCCTCTTTCATGCGACAACTATAAACGTATTTGAGAGCGTCATGGTGGAGTTGGTAGGACGGTTGTCCAAACATCTCCTGGAGAGAGTTCATAATCTCCCTCGCTGTTACCATGCCCTCGTGCCTTTTAGCCAAAAGTTCAGATAAGCTGGCTAGGATATAGACGCGAGTCTTATCATTGGCCTTTGTCCAGCGGTCATAAGCATCCTTAACTGCTTGGGATGCATTACGAGCAGGGGCTGGAGGACAATCCTCCGTTAAGACGAACTGCAGATCATCGACAACAAGAATCGTATTCAGGTTCGACTTCCACGTAGCGTAATTTTCACCGGTTAATTTCTCATTTTTAAGCAGAGAGACAATTGAGGAAGACATTGCTGAAATTTAAACAAACAATGACCGTATTAGTTATCTTTGCCTTAACCCATCATTCAAGCAAACAATTGCACACAATCCAATCAATTTAGCAAAACAGACAATCACAGAACCCTAAAACTATTGATTTAGTTTTGCAACGATGTTTTAGAGGTTTAGAATATCAGCCACCGAAGGGTGATCAGGCACTCCTCCTTTGAAATGAGACACCTCTCAACTAATTCTAATTACAGAATAATTCATATTCCTATATACATTAGCCACCATTGTTCGGTCAAGGATTTGTTAACACTTTTAACTCATCCTCGTAAGTGTAACCCTCCCACTTTCAGATCTCAGAGGCACGCACCAACAAGCTACCGAAGGGAAATACAACTATTGGTGATTAGCCTAAGAGCTCCTATCCTATTTAGGAGTTCACGATGTTCCGAATCCTATGATCAGACCCTCCAAAGGGATGGTTGCGCCAGGACAACCTGCAGGCGGATCATAGGACTCTCACGGTGTGAACTATGGGCAGAGACCGAGGGATACGTTGACACATGTCCCGCTCCCACTTACTCTAGCCATTTTTCCCATTCACCTTGATATTGATTCATGCAAACACTTTCCGAAGGGAGGCCGCTCCTGAGGCGACTCGAAGTCGAGAATGAATCTCACGTTGTGAATATAGGGACGTAGGAGCAAAACTTGATTTAAATCTCGTTTTGTAATTTTCTTCCTACTGAAAAATGTCCTATGGTTAATATATGATTGTTTAACTTAGATAGTATTCGGCTAAGTCAATCTATCTAAGTCTGATCCTATTATAAAAATTATGGAAAGGATTCAACTGCAATCTTTTGGGTGAATTAAACTTCTTTTAATAAACCCAACATTGCAAGTCAACATTACTATGGTTAATTCAACTCAATGTTTGGGTCAGTTTCCAGGTAGGAGTTGTTCCGTAAACCGTCAACTTAAATACCCCCAACCTTAGACAGAACTTTACCGAGAGAGTTCCCTTAAACCTCAGTAATGTAAGGTATTTACTCTAAAGATCTAGGTGCATTAAACACTTTTAATAAACCTAGTGACATTGCATGCTAACATTTAACTATGATTAATTCAACTCCGGTATTCCAGGTCAGTTCCCAGGTAGGAGGTGTTCCGTAAACCGTCAACTTAAATACCCCCAGCCTTAGACAGAACATTACCGGTGGAGTTCCCTTATAATCACAGCAATGTTTTCCCTACTTAGTCAATTAAAACTATTTTTAATTCTAAGTAAGAAAAGATTCTAATCCTATTAGAAACTGATCTAGGTCTAATTAATTTTAAACAATTTAAAATTAATCCAATTTATCCTATGATCTTATGTTTGCATGCAAATCTTGATTATAGATTGACAGTTTCTAATCATTAATATTAAAGAACTATTTCAAATTTTAATGATTAATCCTATAATCAAGAATCTCGGGTTTAATTCATTCAACAATCTCATTCAAATTAAATAATTAAACCACACTTATTGCATGAATAATATAACAATTATATTATTAACTATGGATGTTTCATGCTTCATGCAATATTGGTTTTCTTTTAATATAACAATTATAAGCCAATCAAGAAAATCAATCAAGCATGCTTCATTCATCACATTAAACATAACTATTTATATTTAATTTAAGTAATGACATGCTTCATGCTTTCCAATTTTTCATATAATTAATATACACTTATATTAAAAAATATGAAAACAATTTCATGCATTTAAAACATACATTATAACAATTTATAATATACAAATAAATGCATGAGCATGCTTATAACCTAAGGTGGGATTAAATATTCTATACAACATCCATAAAGCATATAAATAGCAATTGAACCTGTTAATTTTGGCCCATAGGATAAAATAAAGCATTAAATTACAATAATTTTAGCTAAATTTTATCCTAAAATCCTTCTGCAGTTCCAAAAGTTGGTCTAGACTCCAACTCCTTGTCAGTAGTTGTATAGTTGACTTATGCCTCATTTAAAACCTTGCTTGCATAATATATAGGATGGATAAATTTGCCCTGCTTTTGCCCCAGCATCGCACCTACCGCAGCATTACTCGCATCACACATTACCTCAAATGGTAAATTCCAATTAGGTGCGCAAAGAATGGGTGCTGAGATTAAAGCAGCCTTTAAAGTTTCAAAAGCCTTCCTACAATCTGCATTAAAGTCAAAAACATGATCAGTGTACAACAAGTTACAAAGAGGTTTACTGATTTTGGAGAAATCCTTTATGAACCTCCTATAAAATCCAGCATGTCCTAAAAAACTCCGAATTCCCTTCACCGAATTCAGTGGCTCTAGTCTTTCAATAACCTCAACTTTTTCTCTATCAACTTGTAGACCATTTTTAGAAATTTTATGTCCTAACACTATGCCCTCCTTCACCATGAAGTGATATTTCTCCCAATTAAGAACTAGATGGGTATCCTCACATCTTTTTAACACCTTTCCTAAATTATCTAAACAATTCTGAAAAGACCCTCCAAACACTGAAAAATCGTCCATAAATACCTCAACAGTGGACTCAATCATATCAGAAAAAATTGCTAACATACACCGTTGAAATGTTGTTGGAGCATTGCAGAGGCCGAAAGGCATTCTCCTAAAAGCGAATGTCCCATAAGGACAGGTGAAAGTGGTTTTCTCCTGATCCTCAGGAGCAATAGTAATCTGGTTATACCCAGAATAACCATCCAAGAAACAGTAGTAGGCCTGACCAGCCAATCGATCCAACATTTGGTCGATAAATGGTAGAGGGAAATGATCCTTTCGGGTAGCTTTATTAAGCCTTCTGTAATCCATGCAAACCGTCCAGCCAGTTACTGTCCTTGTGGGGATCAACTCATTATCTTTATTGCTCACCACAGTAACACCTCCTTTCTTAGGAACACATTGGACATGGCTTACCCAATTGCTATGGGCAATTGGATAGATGATCCCAGCATCCAACCATTTAATTACCTCATTCTTAACAACCTCTTTCATTGCAGGGTTAAGCCTTCTTTGTTGCTCAATACTCCTAAAGGATCCCTCCTCTAGAGTGATTTTGTGCATACAAAAAGATGGGCTAATTCCCTGAATGTCAGCCAATGTCCAACCTATGGCCTTGCGGTATTGCTGCAGCAATTTTATTAAGGCCTCCTCATGCTCCGACATTAAATCTGATGCAACAATAATGGGCAACGTCTCACTTTCCCCAAGATACACATACTTTAGATGATCCGGTAAGGGCTTCAAATCTAAAGTGGGTGCCTCAATCAGGGATGGCTTAATTGGGGGAGCCTTTCTTTGATCTAAATCTAAAGACTAAAAAACATCCTCACATTTAAACAATTCTTTTTTTCTTTTTTACTATCTAAAGAACAAAATTCAAAATCTTCTACACTAACCTCTCCATGCTTTTCCGAATGCTTATCAGCCGAATCCTGTATTGCTGTCTCAATAACTGTGCTCTCCAGAATCCTGATGAAGGAGCAATCCTCCATTTCGTCTGGATAATTCATGGCTTTAAAGTCATTAAATTTCACTTCCTCATTACAGACTCTCATTGTTAATTCTCCTTTTTGAACATCTATTAATGCCCTACTAGTGGCCAAAAATGGAAGACCTAGAATAATTGGGACATCTTTATCAGCCTCGTAGTCTAAAATAATAAAATCAACAGGAAATATGAATTTATCCACTTTTACTAAGACATCCTCAATTTTACCCTCTGGATATGTGATAGACCTATCAGCTAATTGGAGTGTGACTGTGGTAGGCCTAGCTTCACCAATACCTAACTTCCGATAGCCGAAAGAGGCATAAGGTTAATGCTTGCGCCTAAATCACAGAGTGCTCTACCTAATTCTTTTCCACCTATAGACACGGGTATGGTAAATGACCCTGGATCCTTAGCCTTGGGGCGTAGCCCATTCTTAAGAATAGCACTACACTCCTCAGTAAGAGATACAGTTTCAAATTCACCTAACCTCTTCTTTTTAGTCAAAATATCCTTAAGAAATTTAGCATTATTAGGCATTTGCTCAATAGCTTCTACTAAAGGGATATTTATATGCAATTGCTTAAGAATCTCTAAAAACTTTTTAAATTGACCATCCTGATTCTTAGGCTTTTGCCTTTGTGGAAAAGGTAGAGGTGGTACATAAGGTGGGGGCGGCACATAAGGTGGTTCCACATCTGGAACAGAACCAGATGCTCCAGCATTTTTATTGCTGCCTCCAGCACTCTGACCAGACTCCAACTCTTTCTCGATAACAACATTATTATTTCTATCACCATTTTTATCTATAACCTGGGTTTTACTAGGCTCAATTCTTTCTTCTAATGGCTTACCACTTCTAAGAGTTACTGCCTTTACCTGCTCCTTACCTTCCCTTCTAGGGTGTTTAGTATCTGATGGAAGTTTCCCTTGAGGCCTCGCCTTCAGCTCATTAGCTAGCTGACCCACTTGCAATTCTAGGGCCCTCATCGAAGCTTGATTACTTTGAATTGCGGCATCTGTGCGAGCCATAAATTCTTTCATCATCGCCTCGAGAGAATTTCTCGAATTTTGCTGGGCCAAAGCCTGCTTATTTTGTTGCGGCATTACCTGCGCTTTAGCAAATCCCGACTGGTTCATCTTCTATTGTGCTTGTACGTTATTTCCTTGACCTCCCCATGAGAAGTTAGGGTGGTTGCGCCAACCTGGATTATAGAAGTTAGAATAAGGGTTGTTCCTCTGATTACCTACAAAAAACACAGAAGCTGGATTGCTGGGGCAAAACTCGTAGTTGTGGTCTTCACCACAATAGACACATGCTTCGTCCGTGACTTGGTTCACCACTGCAGTAGACTCCATAGCTGGTGGCTACTGAAGACTAATCACTGTCACATTCTTAAGAGCGTTAGCAATCATAGCAAGATCAACCCTAATGGTGGACACACCATCAACCTCTAACACACTCTTAACCTTTTTATTAGTGCCTCTAACATCCGACCACTGACAACTATTAATAGATATTCTCTCTAAAATTTCATAAGCTTCATCAAAAGTTTTTGCCAAAAGGGCCCCTCCAGCCGAAGCATTGACCATACCTTGGGTTACTCCATTTAAACCATTGTAGAATGTTTCCATTTGAATACAATGAGGTAAACCATGGTGGGGACACTTTCGCAAAAGCTCCTTACACCTTTCCCAAGCCTCACTAAAAGTCTCATCCTCAAGTTGCCTAAACCCTACTATTTCACTCCTTAATTTAGCATTTCTATTAGGTGGGAAATATTTACTAAAAAATTTTTCAGCTAACTCATCCCACGTCCTAATTGATCCTGGAGCAAAAGAGTTTAACCATGACTTTGCTCCATCTCTAAGAGAATATGGGAACAAAGTTAATCTAAGGGCATCTCTAGGCACTCCTTGAATTTCAAAAGAATCACTAACTCCTAGAAAAGACTTAAGATGTAAATGACGGTCTTCAGATGACAAACCATGGAATTGCCCCACGGTTTGCAACATCTGAAACATTACCGGTTTCATTTCAAAATTTGCCACTAAGATTTGGGGACGTGCAATCCCTGGATTCAACTCATTAAACATCGGGACAGCATACGCTCGAATGGCTCTGGTCCTATCGTTCGCTATCAGGATAGGATTCTCAGCCTGATTATTTTGTTGCTCATTTTGCTCAAATAACGGGTTTTGCTGCAGCAACGGATTCTGCTGGGGGTTTGCTATTGCTGGACCTTCAGGATCCACCGGAAGTCGCGACACGTTCTCCATCTGGTTTCTGCGCTCCTCCCTCATTCTATTCCTAAATGTCCTTTCAATTTCTAGATCAAGCTCAAACCGTACCCCAGGCGGATCGCTCATGCACCAAAATCACACCTGTAAAAACAAAAGAAACAATCAAAAAGTTCTAGAACCAAACCACTAAAACACATACACAAAAATAAATCAGATAAAAACTTATCCAAGTCCCCGGCAACGGCGCCAAAAACTTGTTGGGTTCCTAGAGTGAGTAATAATATGGTATAAAAGACTCTAGAATTCCTGTGCAAGTATACACAGTCTGCAGCAAGTAATATTATCAATCTGAGCCATGAATTAGTTTCCACTCTACCTATTTTTGTGTAACTTTCCAATGGTTTCAAGAATAGTAAAATGATTTGGTTTTATCGGAATTATGCTGAAGCAAAATAAATGACAGAACTACGAGTAAACAAATAGATAGACAGATTAAAGACATGCGCTGGTTAGGTTTTAGTGATTGTTCTAAAATATGCTCTAGCAATATTATTAATCATGCATTTCTCGCAGTATTATTAGCGGATTCCTCCCGGAACTCCAGATCTTTTGGGATATGTTTCAAACCCAATGAAGTACGACCGATCAAGCACTAGGCAACTGGCTATCCCTAGCTCAGTCACTGGCGTTCACCAATACACAATGATCGTAGTGTGGATAATTGCCACACTCTCTAAATCATCCCTGAAACTAGAGAGAGCTATTCACACCGGCTGGCCAGGCGGGCATAAAATGGAAATAAGCACAACAATTAACCGAAATGCGATAGTCAATTTATTACTAGAGATGAAGCACAGTAATCACATTATTCCTAACCAACACCCTAAGCTACTTAGTTCATAATAGGCATAAAAATACGAATTACAATTTGAGTATGCATGTCCATAGCCACAAGTTAATAAAGAAGATAGACTCCCTAATCAGCTTGCGGAAGATGGTGTTCTTGGTGATCTTCAATCTCTATACTACTCGGCTTCCAAGGGAAAACATGGAATGAGTTTGACTTGGACGACTACTTCCTTTTATAGAAGGAGAGGAGACTTGAATTAGGTCAACTTGGACACGTGTAGGGCTCTCCTTGCTCCTTTATCACGAAAATTACTCAACAGAAGTCGGTTCATGAAGTTGGCTAACGAGCTGTGACGTGGCAGTTCTTTTCCCAGTTTTGCTGCAGGACAAAATTTGCTCCCTCCAGTCGCTCAGCAGCATAATCTGAACAAAATAATTTCCAATGTTCCATTCTTCCAAATGGGTTAAAACATTTAATATCTATCCAAAACCAACCCTAATAAGCATAGAGGACACACAAATCTCTATATAATTGAGGCCTAAATAACTACCTTTTGGGCAGTTATCATAGCTCGTAAAGTAATTTGAGGCAACTAAGTAATAAAAGTAAATTGAAAATGTTCAATTTATTAAGGGAAACAAATATAATATATATTGATATATTATTATGAGAGAAATTAATATTTGAAAAGTTCAAATATAAATTTATGGAAGTTTGAAAGAGTTCAAAATAATGAATTAATTAATTTAAGGCCTAAAATGTGTTTGGCCAAATTAATTAATTCTAGGCCGGGAATTAAATATGTGATATTTAATTGGTGGTTAATTAATTAAAGAATTCATTAACCGGGAATTAATCAATTATGGAAATAATTAATCACTTAAGGAAGTGATTAATCATTTATGGAAATGATCTAATCACTTATGGAAGTAATTAGTCATTTGTGGAAAAGATTAATCAATTATGGAATTGATTGATCATGATTGATTAATTAAGGAATAAGATTGAATCAATTTTGGAAAAGATTGATTTAATTGAATGTTTTATTCATGGCCTCCTATAAATAGAACACTAGACCTAATTGGTCATGACACTTGACATTCTTGCTCTTGCTCTTAGACTCTCAAAGACAAGACCTAAAATTCTCTCAAGCCTCCCTCTTAGAGAAAGACTCCCACAAGTCTTTTGCCTCCTAGACTTAGAGACATACCGGTGTAACCTTTGTGGTTATTGTGTCAATCAAGAAGAAAATTCCAGCGATCAAGAGGCGAGGAGGCTGCTGCGTTTTCGTTCGTTGGAGCGTCGTTGGCGAAGAACGGTCAAGTCTACAACGAAGGTATGTGACGGTTCTTCCCCTTTTCTTTAGAAAAGCATGAAAGTAAATTTAGATTTATTTTTAGCATGTTTAAACCAATTTTTCCAGCAGCTTTAAAGCGTGTTTAAAGTTAGTTTGAGTTTTCGTAATGGTATTTTAATGTTAATTAATATACGGCGTAAGGTCCAATCGATGCGCTTCCGCTGCGTGGGGACTTTTATTCCCTTCATATATATCATGATTAGTTTTGATATTTGTTATTTGTTAAAAAATCAAAATATAAAAAAAAAAACCTATTAAAAAAGTATCTTCCAAATACCTTCTTTTTAATGTTTTTTTCTTCCTTATTTTTCTCATAATTTCCCCCACCAACGTATCTTTCTCCCTCACCTCTCACCCTCATTCCAATGTTCTCCCCTTTTTCTCTCTACTTATTGTACTATTTGGGGAGTGATAAAACTATAAATTGAAGCTCCATGAAGGAAGCAAAGAGGGAAGAAAGCTAAACAAGAAAGAAGGAAGCAAGTTTGGAGGTAAAAGATAAAAGGGAATGAGAGGAAATTTGGGTATATCTTCATCTTGAACCCCCACTTTCTCTCTCCAACCCTCTCTCTCCTCCCTTCTCCTTCTTCCATGAAAATGGCCTTATTCCTCCACCCAAACCCATTTTCTTCTTCCTCCGTGAAAACTCCTTTTCCTCCATAAAAATATACCCACTTGCGAATCTGTAGCTCCGACCCAAGCGCCTGCAGCCGCCAACGAACCTACAACTTCCATTCCAACGTCTTGACTATGGAGGAGAAATGTGAGACTCAAAGACATTTAAAAAGAAAAAAAAAGAAAAGAAGAACACAAGGGGGAAGAAAATCGTGAAGAAGATTGAGAAGTGGAGGAGAAAAGAGAGAGAATAAAGGTGGTGGACCCCACTTTCTTTTTATTTTTTTTTCCATCATTTTGATCAATTCCTTTTTTTTTTAAAGTTTTTTTTTATTTATTCATGTATTTTTTGTTTTTGGGAGTTTATTTCATTCAATTGATTTATTTTAATTTAGATTTCCAAATCTGTTTCTTAATTGGATTTTGATTGAATCTTCAAATCAAATTTCTAATTGGATTTTAATTAGAAGTTTCTAAATTAATTCAATTGGTTTTAAATTGAATTCTATTGTCAATTTCAATTGGATTTTAATTGGAGATTTTCAACTTTAAATTAGATTTCTTTTAATTGGATTTTAATTGGATATAACCCCACTCGCTACATCAAAACCTTACTTTAATTTTTAAAGCTAAGGTAAGATCAAGTGGGACATTTGTTATTTGATTTTTTTTTTGTTCTTCAAAATAAAGGACCGTTTCATGTTATAAAAGGATAATTTTAAAATAAAAGTGGTAACCGTTTTTTAAACGAGTGTTGTAGGGGTGCTAACACCTTCCCTACACTCAATCGACTCCCGAGCATAATTTTTTGTTTTCAAAGACCGGTTTTTCTTTAAAATGGGTGACCAATCACACCCCAAGATGATTGGTGGCGACTCCGAACCTTTCCTCTCGAAAGAGACCCTTAGGAAAGGACGTCGGCCGCTCCGCGTCGCGATGACATTGCGACAGTGGGTATTCAATTAAATGTTATAACCATCCAAATAAACTCTCAAACAAACTTACCCAAGGTTGATCTAGCTTAAATACGCCAGACATCACGCCCAAACCGTCGTTGAACCACCCCGCACTCACTGGAAATAACACAAGGCTGCTGAATCGACCCACTACACCCACGTTGAAGCTCAAGGAGATGCTACTGCTGGACAAGCGACTGCCGGAAAAAGAAGCTACTGGACCGAGGGGGACTGTTGGACCAACCACAACCAAAGAGAGAGAGACCAGCTAGAGAGAGAAACTCGGGAAGAAAAACGAGCCCACCTGCTGACCAGACGTCGCTGCCGCTGCACCGCTGAGATGCTGCCGGAGAATACGAGGGAGGGGAGGTCGCTGGAGAATCCCAGGGGACGTCGTCGGAGTTGGGAGCTTGAGGGATCTGCTTCAATCGTTGGGTGTAAGGGAGGAGGAAGATGAGAGAGATGAAGGGGATGGCCTGGCTGAGAGTTCTAGGGCTGCGTGCAGCATTTTTAAATTAAATTTTAGGGTTTTAGCTTGACCCAAACTTCCTTTTATTTACTAAGCTGACACTCCAACCTTATAAATCAATATTCCATCAATTCCATCCATTTAAATCTCACTCTTAACTCCAAATTTTGAAAATTTAAACAAAACAAAATCAAAACTAAAGAAATTGAGTTTTTTTTACCTTGAATTACCGACGTTACAGATATTGAATAGTTACAGACAAATGATTTGCATGGGATAAAGTAATCATGAAACCTTGACCATTGTACCTTGCCTTAACCCATTACACAAAAAATTACATCCAATCAATTTCAACAAAAGCAAACAATGAACCCTCTAATTCAACCATTGATTTAATTTTGCAACGATACTTCATAGGTTTAGAAAAATTATACATCATGCATAAATACCATACATTATAACTCTTATAATATAAAATTATGCATGGACATGCTTAAACTATGGTGGGATTTATCTAAATGACATCCATAAAGCATTTAAATAGCTAGATAAACCGGTATATTGGACCCTAGGATAAAAGAAAACATAAAATTACATTAGTTTGATAAATTTTAGGGAAAAATACACTTTTGGTCTCTGAGGTTTGGGTTAAGTTACACTTAGGTCCCTAAGTTTTCAAACTCGACATTTTAGTCCCTGAGGTTTGATTTTCGTTTCATTTTGGTCCCTCCATCCATTTTTCCGTTAAAAACTAACGGTTTGCTGACGTGGCACTACTTTTTTATTAAAAAATTATATTTTTAAATTTTAAAATAAAAAAAATTAAAATATTATTGTTGATGGAGAAATTTTGACCAATCACGAATTGCCACGTCGTTACATAAAATTAATGATGAAATTAAAATTAATTAAATTTGAGACCAATTATAAATTGACATGTGTCCCAAATTTAATTTGAAAACAAAGTTGGCCAATTATAAATTTATAGAGCCAAATGTCCATTTGATCAATTAATTAAAATTAAATTATTTTGATCAAATTAATTAATTTGACCAATTAATTAAAAAAATAATAATTATTTGGATCAAATTTGGGTTTTTTAAATGTCTGGGTCATATGGTTTTGGGTCAAATATAAACCAAACCCAAGACTAAATGGTTCAGCCCAAGACCAATAAAACCCAAGCCCAAGTTGTTAGGCCCAAAAGTTACCAGGGCCCATCCTGCGAGAACTCTATAAATAGAGAGGTTCACTACCATTTCAAGGGTTCAGAAATTCTACACTCTCTCAAAGACAAGAGTTCAGAGTTTCAAAGCTCTCAAGCAGAACCAGAGAATTCAGAGAGACTCCACCAAGTCTGAAGACCGAAGACTCTCTGCAATCCACAAGTCCAAGTGTTGAACACTTCTTGAAGACCAAACACTCTTCAAGACTTCAACACTCCTTGAAGACCAAACACTCTTCAGGACTTCAACACTCCTTGAAGATCAAAGACTCTTCAAGACATCAACACTTCTTGAAGACTGAAGACTCCTTCAAGACTAGAAGACTTCAAGCTCCAAGAATCCATTGAAGCTTCAGACTCGGGATCAAGCGTTCCAGCCCTCGAGTGAAACACATTCACACACAAGAGAGAGAATCAGAGGATTAAAGTTAGAGATTGTACACCCACACACATATTACATTAATACAAATATATTATTTATTCCACGTGTCTCCATCCCTGAAGTTACGTGTGAACAAATTGGCACGCCCAGTGGGACCATCTCTACCTCTCATCTCTCTCTCTTATCTCAAAAACATAAGTATAAACATGTCGTTCAAGACTTCTTCAATGGTCGCTGTCATGAACAAGTCATACATGGGTTCTACTGCCCATTGTTGCTTCAACGGACTGACGTTGCAAGAAGATAAAGCTTCTGTCGTTGCAGACCAAGAAACAACCTTGCAGGGGGCATATACTAATGACAAGTTTTTTGTCAAGTATAACCCTTTGTTTGAACCTGATTCTGACGAAGTGACTGTCATGATGACTGAGACTAGAACTATGGAAGAAAGAATGGTTGAGATGCAGGAGCACATCGACACCTTGATGAAGGCGATTGAAGAAAAAGATTCTCAAATCGAGCAACTAAAGAGCCAAATTGAGAACCAACATATCGCCGAATCAAGTCAAACCCAAGTCGTAAAAAATCACGACAAAGGAAAGACTATAGTGCAAGATGATCAGCCACAGTGTTCTGCTTTGGTTGCTTCACTAACCATCCAACAGCTCCAAGATATGATCACAAACTGTATCAGAGCTCAGTACGGTGGACCTACTCAAGATTCTCTCTTGTATTCCAAACCTTATACTAAGAGGATTGATAACTTGAGAACGCCAATCGGGTATCAGCCACCAAAATTTCAGCAGTTTGATGGAAAGGGCAATCCTAAACAACATATTGCCCACTTCGTTGAGACATGCGAGAACGCTGGTACTCGAGGGGACCTACTAGTCAAGCAGTTCGTTCGAACACTTAAAGGAAATGCTTTTGACTGGTACACTGATCTAGAACCTGAGTCAGTAGACAGTTGGGAGGAACTCGAAAGAGAGTTTCTAAATCGCTTCTACAGTACAAGACGAACAGTTAGTATGACAGAACTCACAAGCACAAAGCAACGAAAGGGTGAGCCAGTCATTGAATACATAAACCGTTGGAGAGCCTTGAGTCTCGACTGCAAAGATAGACTCTCCGAGGTGTCCTCTGTTGAGATGTGCACCCAAGGCATGCACTGGGGACTTCTTTACATCCTGCAGGGGATAAAACCTCGGACCTTTGAAGAATTAGCGACTCGCGCTCATGATATGGAGTTGAGCATCGCTAGCAGAGGGAATAAAGATCCCGTAGTCCCTAACATGAGAAAAGAAGGAAGGAACGACGAAGAGACTATAGAAGAATCTATGGTTGTCAACACAACCCTTCCCAAGTCGTCTTCGAAAGGAAAGCGACAAACAAATGGAGCGCATCACTTAACTTTAAAGGAAAGACAGAAGAAAATCTATCCTTTCCCTGATGCCGACATTCCTGATATGTTGGAACAACTATTGGAAGCGCAACTGATAGAGCTTCCTAAGTGTAAACGACCAGAAGAGATGGAGAAAGTCGATGATCCCAAATATTGCAAGTATCATCGAATTATTGGTCATCCAGTGGAAAGATGTTTCGTCCTAAAGGACTTAATTCTAAAGCTGGCTATGGAAAGAAAAATTGAGCTCGACCTTGATGAAGTAGCTCAATCAAATCTTGCTACAATCAAAGAAAAGAGCAAACATCAAAGAAAGAAGGATCCTAAGAAACTTCAACCCAAGAGGAAGAGAAGTAAAAAGTTTTCTCAACCTCAACAACTGGTGATGTTGAATAAATCATTCTCCAAAACTTTCCACAAAAAGAAAAAAGAGAACCTTGCGACTTCCTACTGCATCAACGTAGAAGAAGTTGACAATTCTAAGAAGAGTGAACAAAGGACTTCCGTCTTTGATCGCATCAAGCCTCCAACTACTCGTCCTTCAGTATTCCAAAGAATGAGTATGGCCGCGACAGAGGAAGAAAATCAATGTTCGATGTCCACCTCCACTCGACCTTCAGCTTTCCAAAGGCTAAGTGTCTCCACATCGAAGAAAAGTCAACCTTCGACATCTGTTTTTGATCGCCTCAAAGTAACAAGCGATCAACCTAAAAGAAAAATAGACAACTTGGAGGTGAAACTTTTCGATGAAGTAAACCGCGACAAGAAGCTTCATAGTAGCGTCCCGTCACGTATGAAGAGGAAATTCTCTGTTCTCATAACTACAGAAGGTTCCTTGAAGGTGAAGCCAAATCTCATTGTCTTGACTAATCCTATAAATGAAGGATCTGATCAAGACCATGATAAAGATAAGAGCTTTTAAAATGTAAAAGCTCCTTATCGCAAGAGCCTAAACTGCATGATGCTCCTAGCCCACACGAGCTTAAAAGGTGAGAGCAAAAAAAAAAAAAAAAAAATGAACTACGTTATGACTTGATCCCTTTTTCTTCAAAGGGTACGTAGGCAGCTTAAAGAAAACTTTAAGTTCAGTCTCTCCAAACCAAAAAAAAAAAGTGCAACAAACATTGAAACACGACAATACAAATTGAAGAAGATAATCACTACTAGGGGCAACACAACAAATTGAAGTTGTGCAACGTTATGAATATGAAGCTACGAGTTGGATGAATAAAAGAAGATTTCATTCCTCCAAATTCAATGCCTCGCTAGCCTCAAGTTCGGTGTTTCACTCACCCTAAGTTCGTGCATTCCTTCTCTTCAAGTTCGAAGGTTCTCACATGTTTCGCTGCAGTTCCTTTTCTCCAAGTACGAAGGTGCTCCTTCTCCAAGTTCGAAGGCTCTTACATTGCTGCGATGCAGTTCCTTCCTCCAAGTTCGAAGGTTCTCACGTTGCTTCGCCGTAGTTCCTTCTCTCCAAGTACGAAGGTTCTCTCCTCCAAGTCGAATGTTCTCTCACGTTGCTTCGCTGCAGTTCCTTCCTCCAAGTTCGAAGGTTTTCATGCGCTTTGTTGCAGTTCCTTCTCTCCAAGTTCAATGGTTCTCACGCATTTCGCTACAGTTCCTTCCTCCAAGTTCGAAGGTTCTCACGCGCATCGCCACAGTTCATTCCTCCAAGTTTGAAGGTTCTCACGCGCATCGCCACAGTTCCTTCCTCCAAGTTCGAAGGTTCACACGCGCATCGCCACAGTTCCTTCCTCCAAGTTCGAAGGTTCACACGCGCTTCGCCACAGTTCCTTCCTCCAAGTTCGAAGGTTCTCACGCGCATCGCCACAGTTCCTTCCTCTAAGTTCGAAGGTTCTCACGCGCATCGCCACAGTTCCTTCCTCCAAGTTCGAAGGTTCACACGCGCTTCGCCACAGTTCCTTCCTCCAAGTTCGAAGGTTCTCACGCGCATCACCACAGTCCCTTCCTCCAAGTTCGAAGGTTCACACGCGCATCGCCACAGTTCCTTCCTCCAAATACGAAGGTTCTCTCCTCCAAGTACGAAGATTCTCTCCTCCAAGTCGAATGTTCTCTCACGTTGCTTTGCTGCAGTTCCTTCCTCCAAGTTCGAAGGTTTTCATGCGCTTTGTTGCAGTTCCTTCTCTCCAAGTTCAATGGTTCTCACGCATTTCGCTACAGTTCCTTCCTCTAAGTTCGAAGGTTCTCACGCGCATCGCCACAGTTCATTCCTCCAAGTTTGAAGGTTCTCACGCGCATCGCCACAGTTCCTTCCTCCAAGTTCGAAGGTTCACACGCGCATCGCCACAGTTCCTTCCTCCAAGTTCGAAGGTTCACACGCGCTTCGCCACAGTTCCTTCCTCCAAGTTCGAAGGTTCACACGCGCTTCGCCACAGTTCCTTCCTCCAAGTTCGAAGGTTCTCACGCGCATCGCCACAGTTCCTTCCTCCAAGTTCGAAGGTTCACACGCGCATCGCCACAGTTCCTTCCTCCAAGTTCGAAGGTTCACACGCGCATCGCCACAGTTCCTTCCTCCAAGTTCGAATCCTTCCTCCAAGTTCGAAGGTTCTCACGCGCATCGCCACAGTTCCTTCCTCCAAGTTCGAATCCTTCCTCCAAGTTTGAAGGTTCACACGCGCATCGCCACAGTTCCTTCCTCCAAGTTCGAATCCTTCCTCCAAGTTCGAAGGTTCTCACGCGCATCGCCACAGTTCCTTCCTCCAAGTTCGAATCCTTCCTCCAAGTTAAGGTTCAGTTAAGGTTCACACGCGCATCGCCACAGTTCCTTCCTCCAAGTTCGAAGGTTCACACGCGTTTCGCCACAGTTCCTTCCTCCAAGTTCGAAGGTTCTCACGCGCATCGCCACAGTTCCTTCCTCCAAGTTCGAAGGTTCTCCAAGTTCGAATCCTTCCTCCAAGTTCGAAGGTTCACACGCGTTTCGCCACAGTTCCTTCCTCCAAGTTCGAAAGTTCTCACGCGCATCGCCACAGTTCCTTCCTCCAAGTTCGAAGGTTCTCACGCGCATCGCCACAGTTCCTTCCTCCAAGTTCGAATCCTTCCTACAAGTTCGAAGGTTCACACGCGCATCGCCACAGTTCCTTCCTCCAAGTTCGAATCCTTCCTACAAGTTCGAAGGTTCACACGCGCATCGCCACAGTTCATTCCTCCAAGTTCAAAGGTTACGCGCTTCGCCACATTCCTTCCTCCTTCCTCACGCGCTTCGCCACAGTTCTTTCGAACTCCTTCCTCCAAGTTTGAAAGGTTTCTCCTAGGCTTCAAAGGCTCTCATGAGAAATATGAATCTTAAAATTTAAGATTACTCCTTCCTCCAAGTTTGAAAGGTTTCTCCTAGGCTTCAAAGGCTCTTATGAGAAATATGAATCTTAAAATTTAAAATTAACAATTTTGTGACTCGAACCCATGACCTTTAAATATGCAGCTTGGCTATTAAACCAATAGACCATTCAAGTCTTTTGATTAACATTTGTTTGTTAATATATACATATATGCTATTCGGTCAACTCATATTATTCTCAATCCAAATTTTGTCAAACCCAAAATCAACCAAAGTCCCAAACTCAAATTCTATTCCAAATGCAAGTTAAAATTGGATAGAATTTTACCTCAAGCCAAAAGTTTGGCATAATCCAAATTTTATCCCAAATGAACCAAAGTCAAAACCTCAAATTCTATTCCAAGTGCGAGTTAAAATTGGGTAGGATTTTACCTCAAATAAAAATTTGGGTATAAACCAAAATTTGCCCAAACTTCAAATCAAAGTTTGCTGCCAAATAAGAAAAAAAAATCATCAAAATTTTGACCAAACTTCAAATTTTGATTAATTGGCGATAAAAGTGTGTCAAATAAAAAAATCAAAATTTTGACCAAAATTCATATTTTGATTAAATTGACACACCAAAGGGAGTCAAAATCAAGAACAAATATCTTGCATTTTGATCCCAAAATATCTTTTTCGAGATTCACTCACACATAACTTGTGACTAACTCTCGAAAAGGGGGCATTTGTTGAAGGAGAAATTTTGGCCAATGACAAATTGCCACGTCATTATTTAAAATTAATGACAAAATTATAATTAATTAAATTTGGGACCAATTATAAATCGACATGTGTCCCAAATTTAATTTGAAGACAAAGTTGACCAATTATAAATTTTTAGGGCCAAATGTCCATTTGATCAATTAATTAAAATTAAATTATTTGAGCATTTTTTTAATTAGTTGACCAATTTGTTCACACGTAATTAGTGCCGTCGTTACGAATTGCCACGTCGTTACATAAAACTAATGACGAAATTAAAATTAATTAAATTTGGGACCAATTATAAATTGACATGTGTCCCAAATTTAATTTGAAAACAAAGTTGACCAATTAAATGTATAGAGCCAAATTTCTATTTGATCAATTAATTAAAATTAAATTATTTTGATCAAATTAATTAATTTGACCAATTAATTAAAAAATAATAATTATTTGGATCAAATTTGGGTCTTTTAAATGTCTGGGTCGTATGGTTTTGGGTCAAATATAAACCAAACCCAAGACTAAATGGTTCAGCCCAAGACCAATAAAACCCAAGCCCAAGTTGTTAGGCCCAAAAGCTACCAGGGCCCATCCTACGAGAACTCTATAAATAAAGGGGTTCACCACCATTTCAAGGGTTCAGAATTTTGGAGCTCTCAACCAGACTTAGAGAATTCAGAGAAATTTTCCTCAAAACGGAAGACTGAAGACTCTTTGAATCTACAAGTTTCCAAGTACTGAACACTTCTTGAAGACTGAAGACTCTTTCAAACTCAAGGGACTTCAAGCTCCAAGAATCCATCGAAGCTGCAAACTCGAGATCAAGCATCACAGCCCTCGAGTGAAACACATCCACACACAAGAGAGAGAATCAGAGGATTATGTACTAGAGATTTTATACTCACGCGCATACAACATTAATACAAATCAAAGTTTATTCCACGTGTCTCCATCTCCGAAGTTACGTGTGAACAAATTGGCACGCCCGGTGGGACCTCTCTACCTCTCATCTCTTTCTCCTGTTTAAAGATCCAACCAACGTGATGGCACCAAAGAAAGCTCCCGCGAAGGTTACCACATCAAGCGACTCTTACACTGGCCCTGTCACTCGTAGTCGCTCCCAAGGAATTGAGATCAGAGAGGATCATACTCCTCTTGCTGTTGCAAGCAAGATCTCAAAGTTGATTGAAGAATCTTCTAAGGATAGGGTTGCAGTCAAAGACAACCCACTGTTCGAATCTGTCGTTCCAACATCTAAGCAGCCAAAGGATACACTAAATCCTGATGTGATGTCCGTCATGATGGCTGACGTAGACCAGGATGAAAGAATGGCAGAGATGGAAAGGAAACTCAATCTCTTAATGAAGGCAGTTGATGAGAGAGATCTTGAGATTGCCTATTTGAAGAACCAACTGCAGAACCGAGAAGTGGCTGAGTCTAGCCAGACCCCTGCTGCAGGAAAGAATGATAAAGGGAAGGCTGTCGTGCAAGAGGACCAACCGCAACACTCCGCGTCAGTTGCCTCTTTGTCTGTCCAACAACTGCAAGACATGATCATGAATTCCATCAGGGCTCAGTATGGTGGACCCACTCAAAGTTCCCTCTTGTATTCTAAACCTTATACAAAGAGGATTGACAATCTCAGACTGCCCACTGGGTATCAGCCTCCCAAGTTCCAACAGTTTGATGGAAAAGGCAACCCAAAGCAGCACATCGCTCACTTTGTTGAAACCTGTGAGAACGCTGGTACTCGGGGAGATTTGTTGGTTAAGCAATTTGTCCGAACACTGAAAGGAAACGCGTTCGATTGGTACACTGACCTGGAGCCTGATACAATGGACAGTTGGGAACAGATGGAGAGAGAGTTCCTAAATCGCTTCTACAGTACGAGGCGAACAGTTAGTATGACAGAACTCACGAGCACAAAGCAGCGAAAGGGTGAGCCAGTCATCGACTACATAAATCGTTGGAGAGCCTTAAGTCTCGACTGCAAAGATAGACTCTCCGAGGTGTCCTCTGTTGAGATGTGCACTCAAGGCATGCATTGGGGACTTCTTTACATCCTGCAGGGGATAAAACCCCGAACCTTTGAAGAATTAGCGACTCGCGCTCATGATATGGAGTTGAGCATCGCTAGTAGAGGGAATAAAGATCCCGTAGTCCCAGACATGAGGAGAGAAAAGAAGGAAGTCAAAGGCACCGAGAAAGTTACGAAGAGTGCCACGAAAGAATCCATGGTCGTCAACACGACCCCTGTGAAGCTTTCCACCAAAGGAAAGGAAAACAAAGCAAATAAGCGAGTGGAGACAGGCGAGAGACGTCGCCTAACTTTAAAAGAAAGACAGGAAAAGGTATATCCATTTCCAGACTCCGACGTTCCAGACATGTTGGAACAACTGTTGGAGAAGCAGCTAATTGAGCTCCCAGAGTGCAAACGACCAGAAGAGTTAGGGAAAGTCAATGATCCTAACTATTGCAAGTATCACAGAGTCGTTAGTCACCCGGTAGAGAAGTGTTTTGTATTAAAGGAGTTAATCCTTAAGCTTGCTCGCGAAAAGAGAATTGAGTTGGACCTTGATGAGGTGGCTCAAGCAAATCATGCGACAATAATGGCGAATGTAGGGGATCAAGTTCCCCCAATCTCTTCATGTGATTATGAAGAGAGGCTGATTCAATTCGGGACCCTTGATCCCGTAGTGGTTCGATGCCAAAGAGAAGCCACAATGAAGGGATCCCAAGGAAAATGTGATTCCATTGAAGATGAAAATGAAGGTTGGACCCTTGTCGTGCGCCGCAAAAAGCAAAAACAAAGTTACGCACGGAAAGAGTCCCGCCTATATCGAGACAATAAAAGAAAGGCCAAGTCTCAAAAGAAGAAAGGAAAAAGGAAGTCAAGGAGGTCAAAGCCTGCCGTGGAGGAAAGTGAAGATTTCTTTTGCCCTCCACAACCCATAACTTTGGCAGAATACTTCCCAAGGCGCTTTCTCGATGATAGTGAAGGGGAGACACTTGAAACTGTCACGTGTCACATTGTGGACGTGGTGGAAGATGATAACGTCCTCGCTAGCTCCTCGGGAGTGGTGGCAGATTCAGGAGACTTATCCTCCTTCAGCATAAAGGACTTATTGTCACTTCCTCAGGAAGCTAAAAACGTCCTTATTAACGCATTGGTAGAGTCTGATGGTACAAACATCCCAACTCCCGAGGCACGTACATGTGCTTCTTGTTGCATGTCTATCGGATTTTCTGATGAAGATTTGTTGCTAGGGTCAAAGCCTCACAATAGACCTTTATTCGTCTCAGGATACATTCGAGAACAGAGGGTTAGTCGGATCCTCATCGATGATGGATCAGCTGTCAATATAATGCCTAAGTCAACCATGAAGCAGTTAGGCATCTTGATGGAGGAACTATCAAACAGTAAATTGGTGATCCAAGGTTTCAATCAGGGTGGACAACGGGCAATTGGCATGATACGCCTTGAACTCATCATTGGAGACTTAAAAGCTGATACTTTGTTCCATGTAATAGATTCTAAGACCACCTATAAGCTGTTGCTAGGTCGTCCTTGGATCCATGGTAATGGGGTCCTAACTTCTACATTACACCAATGCTTTAAATTCTATCAAGATGGCATCAAGAAAGTTGAGGCTGACACTAACCCATTTTCAGAAGCTGAGTCTCATTTCGCAGATGCAAAGTTTTATCTGAAGAATGAAAACACAGGGGAAACCATACCTGCAGAAATCCCCTTGATAAAAAAGAATGATAAACTCGATTTAAAGCCACAAGCAGATGCAAGAAAGGAAGTTGTTGAGGATGTCAGTACTTCCGACCTAAAAAAGGGTGAAGTGTCCACGAGCCTTGTGAACCCTAAGGTTGTAAAGGATGAGAAATGTTCAAATTCACCTGTCCTACGATACGTCCCCTTGTCTCGACGTAAAAAGGGTGAATCACCTTTCACTGAATGTTCAGAAAGCATAAAGGTCGGTGACGTTGGAATTTTGAAGGAAAATTTCACTACGCCTCTTACGAAGATCACAAGACAAGAGGTTAAGAAACCCGAGGATGATCAGATAAAAGCGATCTTGCCTGATAAACGAACT
The DNA here is from genome assembly GCA_036850905.1 of Luffa acutangula. NCBI lineage: Eukaryota > Viridiplantae > Streptophyta > Magnoliopsida > Cucurbitales > Cucurbitaceae > Luffa > Luffa acutangula. The sequence goes on along the minus strand of CM072099.1, from coordinate 48,007,985 downwards.
GAAGACGGGTTTGACCCCAAGGCATACAAACTTCTAGCTAAAGCAGGTTATGACTTCACAACTCACACTGAGTTTAAAAGTCTAAGAGTTTTTGATGACAGATCTGAGCTCTCTGCAACACAGAAGAAGCTTCTAAAGGAAGGTTATAGTCTGCCAACAACAAGAAAAGGGCTTGGGTATAAGTCGCCAGAGCCGGTTCGCATAACAAGAAGAGGGAAGGCGAAAGTGGCAGACACAAATCATATAACAGTAGAGGAGGTTGATGACTCAAAAGAAAAAGAGAGTGTCGACCAACAAACTTCTGTTTTTAGGCGCATCAGGCCGCCAGTTGCTCGTGCTTTAGTCTTTCAGAGATTAAGTGTCAATGAAACGGAAAAAGAAAGCACACAACCTACCAATAGCTCCACTCGACCTTCAATTTTTCGAAGGTTAAGTATGCCCATTGGGGAAGAGGATAATACATTTTCAACTCCGAATGTCACTCGACCTTCAGCTTTTCAAAGGTTAAATGTGCCCATTGGGGAAGAGGATAGTACATTTTCAACTCCGAATGTCACTCGACCTTCAGCTTTTCAAAGGTTAAATGTGCCCATTGGGGAAGAGGATAGTACATTTTCAACTCCGAATGTCACTCGACCTTCAGCTTTTCAAAGGTTAAATGTGCCCGTTGGGAAAGAAGAGAGTACATTTTTAACTCCGGATATGACCCGACTATCAGTTTTTCAGAGGTTGAGTGTTACCACGAGAAGAGGCAAAAAAGAACAGTCTGCTTCATCAATGTCTCACCGACTTCAATATGAAGATGTGATGAAAAGTGAAAAGATCGTGAAGGCCGATGGAGAAATTCGTAGTGCAGTTCCTTCACGAATGAAAAGAAAAACCTTTGTTACGGTCGACACGGATGGTTCCTTGAAGGTAAAGCGACGTGATGTTGTCATCACCAATCCTTCGGAATGGGATAGTGACCAGGAAGAAGAACAAACCTCTTGTCTTCATATCACCGTTGAAGAGGAAACGGAGGTCGAAGTGTCTGAGGTAGATGAGGACGAAGCACCTTTATCACTTGAAGACGGCAGCGAATCCACAGTGGATGAGCTTAAAGAGGTAAACCTGGGTACACCAGAAGAGCCACGCCCAACTTTTGTAAGCATGTCACTTACTCCTGAAGAGGAGGGTGAATACATGAGTTTACTCGCTTCGTATAGAGACATCTTCGCCTGGTCATATAAAGAGATGCCTGGACTTGATCCAAAAGTAGCGGTCCATCATCTCGCCATTAAAGAGGGGTATCGACCGGTCAAGCAAGCTCAACGACGCTTTCGCCCAGAACTTATCCCTCAAAGTGAAATAGAGGTCAATAGGTTGATAGAAGCAGGATTCATCCGTGAGGTAAAATACCCTACATGGATAGCCAACATTGTTCCTGTTAGAAAGAAGAATGGACAACTTCGAGTTTGCGTCGACTTTCGCGATTTAAATAACGCTTGTCCCAAAGACGATTTTCCATTGCCAATCACAGAAATCATGGTGGATGCCACCACAGGGCATGAAACTTTGTCCTCGCACGCCTTGGACTTGTGCCTGAGACGATTGCCCTTTCCATCAAACTGCTGAAATTTTGGTGGCTGATACCCGATTGGCGTTCTCAAGTTATCAATCCTCTTAGTATAAGGTTTGGAATACAAGAGAGAATCTTGAGTAGGTCCACCGTACTGAGCTCTGATACAGTTTGTGATCATATCTTGGAGCTGTTGGATGGTTAGTGAAGCAACCAAAGCAGAACACTGTGGCTGATCATCTTGCACTATAGTCTTTCCTTTGTCGTGATTTTTTACGACTTGGGTTTGACTTGATTCGGCGATATGTTGGTTCTCAATTTGGCTCTTTAGTTGCTCGATTTGAGAATCTTTTTCTTCAATCGCCTTCATCAAGGTGTCGATGTGCTCCTGCATCTCAACCATTCTTTCTTCCATAGTTCTAGTCTCAGTCATCATGACAGTCACTTCGTCAGAATCAGGTTCAAACAAAGGGTTATACTTGACAAAAAACTTGTCATTAGTATATGCCCCCTGCAAGGTTGTTTCTTGGTCTGCAACGACAGAAGCTTTATCTTCTTGCAACGTCAGTCCGTTGAAGCAACAATGGGCAGTAGAACCCATGTATGACTTGTTCATGACAGCGACCATTGAAGAAGTCTTGAACGACATGTTTATACTTATGTTTTTGAGATAAGAGAGAGAGATGAGAGGTAGAGATGGTCCCACTGGGCGTGCCAATTTGTTCACACGTAACTTCAGGGATGGAGACACGTGGAATAAACTTTGATTTGTATTAATGTTGTATGCGCGTGAGTATACAATCTCTAGTACATAATCCTCTGATTCTCTCTCCTGTGTGTGGATGTGTTTCACTCGAGGGCTGTAATGCTTGATCTCGAGTTTGCAGCTTCGATGGATTCTTGGAGCTTGAAGTCCCTTGAGTTTGAAAGAGTCTTCAGTCTTCAAGAAGTGTTCAGTACTTGGAAACTTGTAGATTCAAAGAGTCTTCAGTCTTCCGTTTTGAGGAAAATTTCTCTGAATTCTCTAAGTCTGGTTGAGAGCTCTAAAATTCTGAACCCTTGAAATGGTGGTGAACCCCTCTATTTATAGAGTTCTCGCAGGATGGGCCCTGGTAGCTTTTGGGCCTAACAACTTGGGCTTGGGTTTTATTGGTCTTGGGCTGAACCATTTAGTCTTGGGTTTGGTTTATATTTGACCCAAAACCATACGACCCAGACATTTAAAAGACCCAAATTTGATCCAAATAATTATTATTTTTTAATTAATTGGTCAAATTAATTAATTTGATCAAAATAATTTAATTTTAATTAATTGATCAAATAGAAATTTGGCTCTATACATTTATAATTGGTCAACTTTGTTTTCAAATTAAATTTGGGACACATGTCAATTTATAATTGGTCCCAAATTTAATTAATTTTAATTTCGTCATTAGTTTTATGTAACGACGTGGCAATTCGTGATTGGTCAAAATTTCTCCATCAACAAATGCCCCCTTTTCGAGATTTAGGCACAAATTATGTGTGGATGAATCTCGAAAAAGATATTTTGTGATCAAAATGCAAGATATTTGTTCTTGATTTTGACTCCCTTTGTGTGTCAATTTAATCAAAATATGAATTTTGGTCAAAATTTTGATTTTTTTTATTTGACACACCTTTATCGCCAATTAATCAAAATTTCAAGTTTGGTCAAAATTTTGATTTTTTTTTTTTTTTCTTATTTGGCAGCAAACTTTGATTTGAAGTTTGGGCAAATTTTGGTTTATACCCAAATTTTGATTTGAGGTAAAATCCTACCCAATTTTAACTCATATTTGGAATAGAATTTGAAGTTTTGACTTTGGTTCATTTGGGATAAAATTTGGATTATGCCCAGAATTTAATTAAAGTAAATCTAAGGCTGCATCCAAAATTTGGTAGTAATTTGGAATAAAATTTTCATATGGAACTTAGAAAATTTGATTTGGGATAAGAGTTTGATGACACTCAAATTCAGTTGAATTCAATCCAAATCTATATAGGAGTTTATCAAATCAATTTGAATTTATCTCCAATTTGATTTAAATCAAATCTCATATTTTGGACTAAAATTTGAAACAAAATCTCCAAATTTTTATTTTTCAATTTGATTTAAATCAAATATCATATCTTTGGGTTAAAATTTGAACCAAAGACTCTCGTTGGAGATAAGATTTATATTCGAACCCATCCCAAAATTGATGAAGATTTCCGTTGGAGATAAGATTTATATTTGAACTTATCCCAAAATTGATGAAGATTGTCGTTGGAGATAAGATCTATATTTGAACTCATCCCAAAATTGATGAAGATTTCCGTTGGAGATAAGATTTATATTTGAACGTATCCCAAAATTGATGAAGATTGTCGTTGGAGATAAGATTTATATTTGAACTTATCCCAAAATTGATGAAGATTGTCGTTGGAGATAAGATCTATATTTGAACTCATCCCAAAATTGATAAAGATTGTCGTTGGAGACAAGATTTATCTATTTGAATCCAACTTTCCATTCTATAAATAAGGTTGAACCTCAGCAGGAGAGAGCACACATCAATTGAGGGGAGCATTCAAGAAAGGATTCAAGTAGGAAACTTTCTTCTCTTTTTTTTTTTTTTTTAATTTTCGTTTTTTTTTTTTCCCTTTTTTTTTTCTTTTTTCGTTTTTTTTTTAATTTTCGATTTTTTCCTTTTTTTTGTTTTTTTTTGTTTTTTGTTTTTTGTTTTTTTGTTTTTGTTTTTTTTTTTTTTACCTTGCCTATATTTCAATTCCAAGCACAGTGCCTTCATCCACCATAAAAAAGGTAAGTACGTAGGTAAGTGATTTTTTTTTAGGCATACATATCCTTGTTTTCAATTTGCAGGTACAATGTCTTTCAGCATGAGTGCAAGGACGTGTTCCTTGAGTTGGGACATGTTCCTTGGACTTGTGTCGCCGCCACGCCTTTCAGCACGAGTGCAAGGACGTGTTCCTTGAGTTGGGACATGTTCCTTGGACTTGTGTCGCCGCCACGCCTTTCAGCACGAGTGCAAGGACATGTTCCTTGAGTTGGGACATGTTCCTTGGACTTGTGTCGCCGCCACGCCTTTCAGCACGAGTGCAAGGACGTGTTCCTTGAGTTGGGACATGTTCCTTGGACTTGTGCCGCCGCCACGCCTTTCAGCACGAGTGCACGGACATGTTCCTTGAGTTGGGACATGTTCCTTGGACTTGTGTCGCCGCCACGCCTTTCAGCACGAGTGCAAGGACGTGTTCCTTGAGTTGGGACATGTTCCTTGGACTTTGTGTCGCCGCCACGCCTTTCAGCACGAGTGCAAGGACGTGTTCCTTGAGTTGGGACATGTTCCTTGGACTTGTGTCGGCGCCACGCCTTTCAGCACGAGTGCAAGGACGTGTTCCTTGAGTTGGGACATGTTCCTTGGACTTGTGTCGCCGCCACGCCTTTCAGCACGAGTGCAAGGACGTGTTCCTTGAGTTGGGACATGTTCCTTGGACTTGTGTCGCCGCCACGCCTTTCAGCACGAGTGCAAGGACGTGTTCCTTGAGTTGGGATATGTTCCTTGGACTTGTGTCGCCGCCACGCCTTTCAGCACGAGTGCACGAACATGTTCCTTGAGTTGGGACATGTTTCTTGGACTTTGTGTCGCCGCCACGCCTTTCAGCACGAGTGCAAGGACGTGTTCCTTGAGTTGGGACATGTTCCTTGGACTTGTGTCGCCGCCACGCCTTTCAGCACGAGTGCAAGGACGTGTTCCTTGAGTTGGGACATGTTCTTTGGACTTGTGTCGCCGCCACGCCTTTCAGCACGAGTGCAAGGACGTGTTCCTTGAGTTGGGACATGTTCCTTGGACTTTGTGTCGCCGCCACGCCTTTCAGCACGAGTGCAAGGACGTGTTCCTTGAGTTGGGACATGTTCCTTGGACTTGTGTCGCCGCCACGCCTTTCAGCACGAGTGCACGAACATGTTCCTTGAGTTGGGACATGTTTCTTGGACTTGTGTCGCCTTGCGCCTTTCAGCACGAGTGCAAGGACGTGTTCCTTGAGTTGGGACATGTTCCTTGGACTTGTGTCGCCGCCACGCCTTTCAGCACGAGTGCAAGGACGTGTTCCTTGAGTTGGGACATGTTCCTTGGACTTGTGTCGCCGCCACGCCTTTCAGCACGAGTGCAAAGACGTGTTCCTTGAGTTGGGACATGTTCCTTGGACTTGTGTCGCCGCCACGCCTTTCAGCACGAGTTGCAAGGACGTGTTCCTTGAGTTGGGACATGTTCCTTGGACTTGTGCCGCCGCCACGCCTTTCAGCATGAGTGCACGGACATGTTCCTTGAGTTGGGACATGTTCCTTGGACTTGTGTCGCCGCCACGCCTTTCAGCACGAGTTGCAAGGACGTGTTCCTTGAGTTGGGACATGTTCCTTTAAAGCGGCGGCATTGTACATAGAGGACTTGGACTTGTGCCGTCGCCACGCCTTTCAGCACGAGTCGCACGAGTGCACGGACATGTTCCTTGAGTTGGGACATGTTCCTTGGACTTGTGCCGCCGCCGCGCCTTTCAGCACGAGTACAGGGACATGTTCCTCGCTTTGGGACATGTCCTTGGACTTGTGTCGCCGCCATGCCCTTTTCAGCATGAGTGCAGGGACAATTGACGTCTTTGGACTTTAGGAAGTAGCGCAGCAATGTAGCCGAGCGTAGCATGAGGACCCTCGAACTTGGAGAAGGAAGCAGCGCAGTGTGAGGACAATTGACGTCTTTGGACTTTAGGAAGTAGCGCTGGAGTGCAGCGAAGCGCGTGAGAACCTTTGAACTTGGAGGAAGGAACTGCAGCGAAGTGCGTGAGAACCTTCGAACTTGGGGGGAAGGAACTGCAGCGAAGCGCGTGAGAACCTTCGAATTTGGGGGGAAGGAACTGCAACGAAGCGCGTGAGAACCTTCGAATTTGGAGGAAGGAACTGCACAAAGCGCGTGAGAACCTTCGAACTTGGGGGAAGGAATTGCAGAGCGAAGCGCGTGAGAACCTTCGAACTTGGAGGAAGGAACTGCAGCGAAGCGCGTGAGAACCTTCGAATTTGGGGGGAAGGAAATGCAACGAAACGCGTGAGAACCTTCGAATTTGGAGGAAGGAACTGCACGAAGCGCATGAGAACCTTCGAACTTGGGGAAGGAATTGCAGAGCGAAGCGCGTGAGAACCTTCGAACTTGGAGGAAGGATCGCAGCGAAGCGATGTGAGAACCTTCAAACTTGGAGGAAGGAACTGCAGCGAAGCGCATGAGCGCAGCGAAGCGACGTGATAACCTTTGAACTTGGAGGAAGGAACTGCAGCGAAGCGCGTGAGAACCTTCGAACTTGGGGGGAAGGAACTGCAGCGAAGTGCGTGAGAACCTTCGAATTTGGGGGGAAGGAAATGCAGCGAAACACGTGAGAACCTTCGAACTTGGGGGGAAGGAAATGCAACGAAGCGCGTGAGAACCTTCGAATTTGGAGGAAGGAACTGCACGAAGCGCGTGAGAACCTTCAAACTTGGGGAAGGAATTGCAGAGCGAAGCGCGTGAGAACCATCAAACTTGGAGGAAGGATCGCAGCGAAGCGATGTGAGAACCTTCAAACTTGGAGGAAGGAACTGCAGCGAAGCGCATGAGCGCAGCGAAGCGACGTGAGAACCTTCGAACTTGGGGGGAAGGAACTACAGCGAAGCGCGTGAGAACCTTCGAATTGTGAGGAAGGAACTGCAACGAAGCGCGTGAGAACCTTCAAACTTGGAGAAAGGAACTGCAGCGAAGCGCGTGAGAACCTTCGAACTTGGGGGGAAGGAACTGCAGCGAAGCGCGTGAGAACCTTCGAACTTGGAGGAAAGAACTGCAACGAAGCGCGTGAGAACCTTTGAACTTTGAGGAAGGAACTGCAGCGCAGCGCGTGAGAACCTTCGAACTTTAAGGAAGGAACTGCAGCGAAGCGCATGAGAACCTTCGAATTTGGGGGGAAGGAAATGCAGCGAAACGCGTGAGAACCTTCGAATTTGGAGGAAGGAACTGCACGAAGCGCGTGAGAACCTTCGAACTTGGGGGAAGGAATTGCAGAGCGAAGCGTGTGAGAACCTTCGAACTTGGAGGAAGGAACGCAGCGAAGCGCGTGAGAACCTTTGAATTTGGGGGGAAGGAAATGCAGCGAAACGCGTGAGAACCATCGAACTTGGAGGAAGGATCGCAGCGAAGCGATGTGAGAACCTTCAAACTTGGAGGAAGGAACTGCAGCGAAGCGCATGAGCGCAGCGAAGCGACGTGAGAACCTTCGAACTTGGGGGGAAGGAACTACAGCGAAGCGCGTGAGAACCTTCGAATTGTGAGGAAGGAACTGCAACGAAGCGCGTGAGAACCTTCAAACTTGGAGAAAGGAACTGCAGCGAAGCGCGTGAGAACCTTCGAACTTGGGGGGAAGGAACTGCAGCGAAGCGCGTGAGAACCTTCGAACTTGGGGGGAAGGAACTGCAGCGAAGCGCGTGAGAACCTTCGAACTTGGAGGAAAGAACTGCAACGAAGCGCGTGAGAACCTTTGAACTTTGAGGAAGGAACTGCAGCGCAGCGCGTGAGAACCTTCGAACTTTAAGGAAGGAACTGCAGCGAAGCGCGTGAGAACCTTCGAATTTGGGGGGAAGGAAATGCAGCGAAACGCGTGAGAACCTTCAAATTTGGAGGAAGGAACTGCACGAAGCGCGTGAGAACCTTCGAACTTGGGGGAAGGAATTGCAGAACGAAGCGTGTGAGAACCTTCGAACTTGGAGGAAGGAACGCAGCGAAGCGCGTGAGCGAAGCGAAGCGATGTGAGAACCTTCAAACTTGGAGGAAGAAACTCAGGAAAGCGACGTGAGAACCTTCGAACTTGGGGGGGAAGGAACTGCAGTGAAGCGCGTGAGAACCTTCGAACTGTGAGGAAAGAACTGCAGTGAAACGCGTGAGAACCTTCGAACTTGGAGGAAGGAACTGCAGCGAAGCGACGTGAGAACCTTCGAACTTGGAGGGAAGGAACTGCAGCGAAGCGCGTGAGAACCTTCGAACTGTGAGGAAGGAACTGCACCGAAGCGCGTGAGAACCCTCGAATTTGGGGGGGAGGAACTGCAGCGAAGCGAGTGGGAACCTTCGAACTTGGAGGAAGCAACTTCCATTCGCTGTGTTGCCCCCACTAGTGATGAATTTCCTCAATTTATATCGTCGTGCTTCAATATTTGTTGCACTTTCCTTTTTTTTTGTTTGCAGAGACTGAACTTAAAGTTTTCTTTAAGCTGCCTACGTACCCTTTGAAGAAAAGGGATCAAGTCATAACGTAGTTCAAGATTTTTTTTGCACTCACCTTTTAAGCTCGTGTGGGCTAGGAGCATCATGCAGTTTAGGCTCTTGCGACAAGGAGCTTTTACATTTAAAAGCTCTTATCTTTGTCATGTTCTTGATCAAATCCTTCATTTGCAGGATTGGTCAAGATAATGAGATTTGGCTTCACCTTCAAGGAACCTTCCGTATTTATGAGAACAGAAAACTTCCTCTTCATACGTGACGGGATGCTACTATGAAGCTTCTCGTCACTGTTTACTTCATCGAAAAGTTTCAACTCCAAGTTGTTCATCTTTCTTTTAGGTTGATCGTTTGTTACTTTGAGGTGATCAAAGACAGATGTTGAAGATCGATTTTTCTTCGATGTGGAGACACTTAGCCTTTGGAAAGCTGAAGGTCGAGTGAAGGTGGACACCGAACATTGATTTTCTTCTTCTGTCGCGACCATACTCATTCTTTGGAATACTGAAGGACGAGTAGTTGGAGGCTTGATGCGATCGAAGACGGAGGTCCTTTGTTCACCCTTCTTGGAATTGTCAACTTCTTCTACGTTGATGTAGTAGGAAGTTGCAAAGTTCTCTTTTTCCTTTTTGTGGAAAGTTTTAGAGAAGAGTTTCTTCGCAGTCGCCAGTTGTTGAGGTTGAGAAAACATTTTACTTCTCTTCCTCTTGGGTTGAAGTTTCTTAGGATCCTTTTTTCTTTGATGTTTGCTCTTTCCTTTGATTGTAGCAAGATTTGATTGAGGTACTTCATCAAAGTCGAGCTCAATTTTTCTTTCCATAGCCAGCTTTAGAATTAAGTCCTTTAGGACGAAACATCTTTCCACTGGATGACCAATAACTCGATGATACTTGCAATACTTGGGATCATCGACTTTCTCCATCTCTTCTGGTCGTTTACACTTAGGAAGCTCTATCAGTTGCGCTTCCAATAGTTGTTCCAACATATCAGGGATGTCGGCATCAGGGAAAGGATAGATTTTCTTTTGTCTTTCCTTTAAAGTTAAGTGATGCGCTCCATTTGTTTGTCGCTTTCCTTTCGAAGACGACTTGGGAGGGGTTGTGTTGACAACCATAGATTCTTCTATAGTCTCTTCGTCGTTCCTTCCTTCTTTTCTCATGTTAGGGAAGAGAAGGTCTTGGTTTTCTCGACTAGCAATACTTAGCTCCATATCGTGGGCGCGAGTTGCTAGTTCCTCAAAGGTGCGAGGCTTTATACCTTTAAGGATGTAGAGGAGTTCCCAGGGCATGCCTTGAATGCACATCTCAACGGAAGAGAGTTCAGTGAGGTGATCTTTGCAATCTAAACTCATAGCTCTCCAGCGATTTATATAGTTAACAACGAGTTCACCTTTTCGTTGTTTAGTATTGGTGAGCTCAAACATGCTAACAGTTCGTCTAGTGCTGTAGAAGCGATTCAAAAACTCTCTTTCGAGTTCCTCCCAACTGTCTATTGACTCAGGTTCTAGATCAGTGTACCAGTCAAAAGCATTTCCTTTAAGTGTTCGAATGAACTGTTTGACTAGTAGGTCCCCTCGAGTACCAGCGTTCTCGCATGTCTCAACGAAGTGGGCAATATGTTGTTTAGGATTGCCTTTTCCATCAAACTGCTGAAATTTTGGTGGCTGATACCCGATTGGCGTTCTCAAGTTATCAATCCTCTTAGTATAAGGTTTGGAGTACAAGAGGGAATCTTGAGTAGGTCCACCGTATTGAGCTCTGATACAGTTTGTGATCATATCTTGGAGCTGTTGGATGGATAGTGAAGCGACCGAAACAGAACATTGTGGATGATCATCTTGCACTATAGACTTTTCTTTGTCGTGATTTTTTACGACTTGGGTTTGACTTGATTCGGCGATATGTTGGTTCTCAATTTGGCTCTTTAGTTGCTCAATTTGAGAATCTTTTTCTTCAATCGCCTTCATCAAGTTGTTGATGTGTTCTTGCATCTCAGTCATTCTTTCTTCCATAGTTCTTGTCTCAGTCATCATGACAGTCACTACGTCACAATCAGGTTCAAACAGAGGGTTATACTTCACAAGAAACTTCTCATTGGTATATGCCCCCTGCAAGGTTGTTTCTTCGCTTGCAATGATAGAAGTTTTATCTTCTTGCAACCTCAGTTCATTGAAGCAGCAATGGGCAGTTGAACCCATGTAAGACTTGATCTTGACAGCGACCATCGAAGAAGTCTTGAATGACATATTTACTTTTATGTTTTGAGATAAGAGAGAGAGATGAGAGGTAGAGATGGTCCCACTGGGCGTGCCAATTTGTTCACACGTAACTTCGGGGATGGAGACACGTGGAATAAACAATATATTTTTATTTATGTAATATGCGTGTGAGTGTACAATCTCTAACTTTAATCCTCTGATTCTCTCTCTTAAATATATAAACTTTGATCTCTAGCTTGTTGATCTTCTTGGGCTCGTTTGTCGAGTTTCTTGGATGATCGGCCTGCTAGGTTGATGATCTCTTGGATCGGCTTGTTAGCTTGTTGATCCTCTTGGATGATCGGCCTGCTGACTTGATGATCTCTTGGATCGGCCTGTTGGCTTGATGATCTGTTGGATCGGCTTGTTAGCTTATTGATCTTCTTGGATGATCAGCCTGCTGACTTGATGATCTCTTGGATCGACCTGTTGGCTTGATGATCTGTTCAATCGGTTGGCTTGTTGATCTTCTTGGATGATCGGCCTGCTGACTTGTTGATCTTCTTGATCGGTCGATTGGCTTATTGATCTCTTCTTAGAGTCTTCTAGTCTTCAAATCTTATGAGTCTTGAGTTGGTTGAATTCTGAATCTTGGATCTTCTGAGTTCTCTAGACTCTCTGACTTCTGATGACTCTGGATCTTGGAGAATGATCTGGACTCTGCCCTCGAGCTTCAAAATTCTGACCCTTGAAATGGTGGTGAACCCTCTATTTATAGAGTTCTCGCAGGATGGGCCCTGGTAGCTTTTGGGCCTAACAACTTGGGCTTGGGTTTTATTGGTCTTGGGTTTGGTTTATATTTGACCCAAAACCATATGATCCAAATATTTAAAAGACCCAAATTTGATCCAATTAATTATTTTCTTTAATTAATTGGTCAAATCAATTAATCTGATCAAAATAATTTATTTTTAATTAATTGATCAAATGGACATTTGGCCCTAAAAATTTATAATTGGCCAACTTTGTCTTTAAATTAATTTTGGGACACATGTCAATTTATAATTGGTCCCAAATTTAATTAATTATAATTTTGTCATTAATTTTAAATAATGACGTGGCAATTTGTCATTGGCCAAAATTTCTCCTCCAACAAATAATTTGTATAATAATTTCTCCTCCAACAAAGTTCTTATGAAGTTTGTATAATTACATTTAGTCTGTGTTTGCACTCGATGTTCCTTCACGAATGAAAAGAAAAACCTTTGTTACGGTCGACACGGATGGTTCCTTGAAGGTAAAGCGACGTGATGTTGTCATCACCAATCCTTCGGAAGGGGATAGTGACCAGGAAGAAGAACAAACCTCTTGTCTTCATATCACCGTTGAAGAGGAAACGGAGGTCGAAGTGTCTGAGGTAGATGAGGACGAAGCACCTTTATCACTTGAAGACGGCAGCGAATCCACAGTGGATGAGCTTAAAGAGGTAAACCTGGGTACACCAGAAGAGCCACGCCCAACTTTTGTAAGCATGTCACTTACTCCTGAAGAGGAGGGTGAATACATGAGTTTACTCGCTTCGTATAGAGACATCTTCGCCTGGTCATATAAAGAGATGCCTGGACTTGATCCAAAAGTAGCGGTCCATCATCTCGCCATTAAAGAGGGGTATCGACCGGTCAAGCAAGCTCAACGACGCTTTCGCCCAGAACTTATCCCTCAAATTGAAATAGAGGTCAATAAGTTGATAGAAGCAGGATTCATCCGTGAGGTAAAATACCCTACATGGATAGCCAACATTGTTCCTGTTAGAAAGAAGAATGGACAACTTCGAGTTTGCGTCGACTTTCGCGATTTAAATAACGCTTGTCCCAAAGACGATTTTCCATTGCCAATCACAAAAATCATGGTGGATGCCACCACAGGGCATGAAACTTTGTCTTTTATGGATGGGTCATCGGGTTATAACCAGATCCGAATGGCCCTTGCAGATGAGGAAATGACAGCCTTTCGAACTCCAAAGGGAATATACTGTTACAAAGTGATGCCCTTCGGATTAAAGAATGCTGGAGCTACCTATCAACGTGCGATGCAGAAGGTTTTCGACGATATGTTGCATAAACATGTTGAGTGCTATGTCGATGATCTTGTCGTTAAGTCAAAGAGACGACAAGATCACTTGAAGGATCTAAAAGTGGTCTTTGATCGTCTGAGAAAGTACCAATTGAGGATGAACCCTCTCAAATGTGCATTCGGTGTTACTTCTGGGAAGTTCTTGGGGTTCGTTGTTAGGCATCGAGGAATCGAGATAGATCAGTCAAAGATTGACGCCATTCAAAAGATGCCAAGGCCTAAAAACTTACATGAGTTGAGAAGCCTGCAAGGTCGACTGGCCTACATTCGAAGATTCATCTCTAACTTAGCCGGTCGATGCCAACCTTTTCAGAGGCTAATGAGGAAAGGAGAAAGATTCGAGTGGGATGAAGCATGTCAAAACGCTTTTGAAAGCATTAAAAAATATTTGCTTAATCCTCCTGTCTTAGGAGCCCCCATAGCTGGAAAGTCATTGATTCTGTACATCGCTGCTCAAGAAAGATCACTGGGAGCGTTATTGGCACAGGAAAGTGAAAAGGGAAAAGAACGAGCTCTTTATTACTTAAGCAGGACTCTAAATGGAGCTGAGATAAATTACTCACCCATTGAGAAAATGTGTCTTGCTCTTTTCTTCGCTATTGACAAGTTAAGGCATTACATGCAAGCTTTTACAGTGCACTTGGTCGCAAAAGCTGATCCTGTCAAGTACGTTCTATCAAGGCCGGTTATTTCTGGACGCCTAGCTAAATGGGCCATCTTACTCCAGCAATATGACATTGTTTACGTACCTCAGAAGGCAGTTAAGGGGCAGGCATTAGCAGACTTCTTGGCGGATCATCCAATCCCGTCGGATTGGAAACTATGTGAAGACTTACCCGATGAAGAAGTCTTCTATGTTGAAATCACCAAACCTTGGACCATGTACTTTGATGGCGCAGCACGAAGAAGTGGGGCAGGGGCAGGAATCGTCTTTATTTCGCCTGAGAAACACATGCTCCCTTACAGCTTCATGCTTGGTGAATTATGCTCAAACAATGTGGCTGAATATCAAGCGCTGATAATTGGCCTCCAAATGGCCTTGGAAATTGGCATAACATATATAGAGGTCTATGGCGATTCAAAGTTGGTCGTTAGTCAACTCTTACTCCAGTATGAAGTGAAGCATAAAGACTTGAAGCCTTATTTCATCTATGCAAGGCAATTGCTAGAAAGATTTGAAAGTATAGTACTGGAGCATGTTCCGAGATCAGAAAATAAAAAGGCAGATGCCCTAGCAAATTTAGCGACTGCCCTAACAATCCCAGAGGATATGTCAATGAACATCTCACTTTGCCAGAAGTGGATTGTACCGCCAATAGAAGATGAAGGCTAAGAGGCAAATATGATCTCTGTTTATGCAATTGAGGAAGAGGACTGGCGACAACCCATTATAGATTATCTTCAACATGGAAGACTTCCCACAGATCCTAGGCGTAGGGCCGATGTACGAAGAAGAGGCGCCCGATTTATCTATTATAAGGAGACCCTTTATCGTCGTTCTTACGAGGGACTCTTCCTTCGATGCCTTGGAAAGGAAGAAGCAGTGAAGGCATTAGAAGAGGCACATTCAGGTGTTTGTGGCGCCCACCAATCGGGTCCAAAACTTCAGTTTCAATTAAAAAGGATGGGTTATTATTGGCCTACAATGATTCGAGACTCAATGGAATATGCAAAGAAGTGCGAAGCCTGTCAATTCCATGCAAACTTCATACATCAGCCACCAGAGCCTCTTCATCCAACGATAGCTTCTTGGCCTTTTGAAGCTTGGGGACTTGACCTTGTTGGCCCTATAACACCTAAGTCTTCAGCAGGACATTCTTATATCCTCGCAGGGACGGATTACTTTTCAAGATGGGCCGAAGCTGTCGCGTTGAAAGAAGCCAAGAAAGAGAATGTTGTGAATTTTGTCCGAACTCATATAATCTATCGATATGGTATCCCTCATCGTATCGTAACAGATAATGGACGACAATTCTCCAACAGCCTAATGGACAAGTTGTGTGAGAAGTTTAATTTCAAACAATACAAGTCCTCTATGTACAATGCCGCAGCAAATGGGTTGGCAGAAGCATTCAATAAGACGTTGTGTAACTTATTGAAGAAAGTAGTCTCCAAGACGAAGAGGGACTGGCAAGAAAGGATTGGTGAAGTATTGTGGGCTTACCGAACTACTCACCGCACTCCTACAGGGGTCACACCTTATTCTCTTGTCTATGGGGTAGAAGCTGTGCTCCCGTTAGAAAGAGAGATTCCCTCATTAAGGATGGCCATCCAAGAAGGGTTGACAACAGAAGATAACGCTAGGTTGCGCCTTCAAGAGTTAGAAGCACTTGATGAAGGGAGGTTAGAGGCTCAGCAGGCGTTGGAATGCTACCAAGCACGGATGTCTAAAGCCTTTGATAAGAATGTGAAGCTTCGATCATTTCAAGTTGGTGATCTTGTACTCGCTGTTCGAAGACCCATCATCACGACACGACACACAGGGAACAAATTCACACCTAAATGGGATGGACCCTACGTTGTCAAAGAAGTCTACACAAACGGAGCATACAAGGTTGTAGATAAAGACGGTTTAAGAATAGGCCCAATAAATGGCAAGTTTCTTAAAAAGTTTTATGCATGAAATGTAATACTCCTTATCGTAAGAGTATAAACTACATGATACTCCTGGCCCGCATGAGTTAAAAAGGTGAACGACCCAAAACAAATTTGTTCATTGAACTACGTTATGACTTGATCCCTTCCCACTTGAGGGGTACGTAGGCAGCTTAAGAAGAAAAAAAAAAACTTAAGTTCAGTCAAAGCAAAAAAAAAAAAAAATCCATGTTGTAGATAAATTCTAAATTTTTATTAAGGCATAAATAAAGTAAGAGTGTATAATACAATGAATTAAAAAAATGTCTAATACAATGAACTAAAAACAATATCTAAAAAAAAATTCTGGTGCGGTAAAAAAGCTTAGGGTGAAGTAAAGAGATCATAAATTAAGGATTCCATTGAAGTGCTTTAAGCTCGTCACAGGTACTCTCCAAAAGCTCACGAATCATCGCTAGAGTGCGAACTTCTGAAGCACTAATGGTGGGGGCACACTCGATGTCACTAATCTCCTCACGTATTCTCGAAACGACAAATTTTTCATGAGCTAAGTCCTTTTCCTTTTCAGAAACCGAATTGGACATGCTTTCTACCTTGGCCTCTGCAGCTGTTAACTTGGCCTCTAGTTCTGCAATCTTGGACTTTAGATCTGCAACCTCTGCGACAGAGCAGGCAAGTTGTTTCTGAAGTGCATCTTTCTCCTCAACTACACGATTTTCGGTAGACAAAGCCTTCTCTAAATGAAGCTTCTTTTTCTCCAACTGGTTATCCCTACTCGAGGGGGTCAGATGAGTAGAGAGCGAAGATTGTAATCCATTGAATTCTCGCGCTTTCTTGAAGTAATTGCCTACAAATTCTTGCAGAGGTTTCAAGTTGTTCGTAGTGACCTCTGCCATTACATCAAAGACCTTGTGAGATTCTTGCTCAAGGTGCTCAAGGCTAGCAACATCTTCAAGAGAGGTGCGTACGATCTTCTGTTGTATGCTTGTCCATAGGGATAAAGCAGCTTGTCGTCGAAAGGTGGAAATTAAATCATCAGCATCGAACTGAGAAACTTCAAAGACTGGGGCAACCACTTTCTCATGAGTATGTTGAGGGGTTTTCTCGATAGAATGAGAAGACAAATTCATGACTTGTTTGCTCGAGGATGCATGGGAGCTTCCGAAGTTCTTCACAGAAGAAACAAAAGCATCAGGACTTGTCAAAGACTGATCGCTCGAACATTCTTCCTCTTCTTGAGCACGGTCATTTGAAGGAAGCTGCAAAAGAGAAATAAAATGGGATTTAAGTAAAAAAAAAAATAAGAAAGAAAGGAAAAAAAAAGAAAAAAAATTTTAACCAAAGTCTCGATATCGTCAGGAGTCTGTGAAGCAATAAAGACACTCTTGATGGACTTGTCTGCGAGATCAGAATGTTTCCTGGGTCTTTTGGCCCTTTTCCAGTGTCGATCTCCGGTGCTGTTTTGACTCTCTTCTTCGGTCGAATCATCTAGAGGCCTGGCAACCTTGAGCAGACGGAGTTCTTTGCCCCCAAATTTAGAATCGTTTTTTGTAGATGGCTTAGGCTGGGTTCGAGAAGGAGTAGTATTGTCAACCAACTTACTTACGCCGTCCCCTAGGTAATTATCATACTTTTCAGACCACCAACTTCGGTAACGTGAGGTGACATGGTCTTGAGGGTTCAATGTACGAGCTGGAAGAAATATTTGAAACTCCACACTAGTTCGCAGGCAAACCCGCCAGTGGTGTAAAATGTTTTCCAAGGTGACTAGGGGCAAAGTTCCTCCTAAGTCATTAGGTATGTCTTGATAGAAGCCAAATTGGCGGCCGAATCTGTGGGGGTTGTAGGGTTCGATAATTAAGGAATCTTTACATCGCGCTGACAGATAGCATGAGCGAAGGCTTGGAAAATAGGAAAGAGGTATGAAATTTGAAGTCTTTTCATACTTCAAGGTCTCGTTTTTGTTCCTACCGAGGTTCGTGTGCCATAGTATGGATGCGCCCCCATGGATCAGTTCGCGAGCCTCGAGCTCATCAAAATATTTAGCTCCGCCTTCGCCGGAAAAGTCAACCATGCTAGGACCTCGAACTTTTGCTGGAATCTTATAATTGGTGCTAAAATAATGGGCGAGCCAACCAAAAATGTAATGCACGGGGAGAGAAGCATCTATGCGTCCAACTAAAGTAGGGGTATTGGAAACTTTGCCTAACCCGTGGTAGATGTTAGCGAGGACAGGGACTGCAAGACTGAAAGTTTCCCCCTCAGCCATTAAGCTGGCAACCTTGAAAACACTAGGACGAATGTGGTTAGCATTCCCTTGGGGAAACACAAAGACGCAAAGCCAACAAGATAAAAAAGCCGCCAAGTACGTCTGGTCTCTGTGTTTCATGTCAATCTTTAGCCCGCGAAACAAGTTGTTCTCCTCATCTGACCACTCGCCACGCTTGATATTTGTGCCGTCTGGGTTATGAGTCGTGCTAGGGCGAGAGTGCTTCCTGGGTCTCCGTTGAGGAGGCTTTGCGTACCTCTGTTCACCCTTGAACCAAAAGGAAATCCAGGAGCTAATTGGAACATGAGAATGGTCAGCTCTTGAAGCGCTAAGCATGTAAAATGCATGAAATAGATGCTCGCAACTTTTTGGAAGATATCTTGCCTGGTTCTTGGAACCAGTTAACTCTTTAAAGCTAGGGATAACTTCCTCATAAAATCTACCTCTAATGGGCAAACCCCCAATGGTCCAAAGGTCCCATAAGGAAATAGAAAGTTCTCCCGCATGAGTGTGAAGCGTATTGGTTGCAGGACACCAGGCTTCACAAAAAGCCCGAACTATGTCATTGTTTCGATCGTAAGTGTAAAGGAAGCCATTACTGCATCCAATAAATAAGCATTATGAAGCACCGCTTCACTCCGACCAACGACAGATTCTAACCACTCCCAATAGCGAGGAATGAAAAGAAATTCACTTGAAATTTTCAAGGCGGATTCCCAACGAACTGATCCATCAATTATTCGGCGCCCTAACGTCACCTCTGGATGTCGGTTAGGATTTCGTGTATGGATTGAAGATTCTAGAAACCAAGCCTTAGAATCTTGGTCTAGAGGCCTTTCTACGGACCAATTAGAAATGGTATGAAAATTTAGTGGTGGGGGCCATGGGGCTGCAAGACGTCCAGTCATAGGTTTTTGGGAAAAATACACTTTTGGTCCCTGAGGTTTGGGTTAAGTGACACTTTGGTCCCCAAGTTTTCAAACTCAACAAAAATACCCCCGAGGTTTGAGATAAGGAGCAATTTGGTCCCTGCCGTCAATTTTTCTGTTAAACCCTAACAGTAAGCTGACGTGGCACTATTATTTTAATTAAAAAAATTAATTTTTAATTTTTTTAAATAAAAAATATAAAAATATTAAATATATTATTATTTTATTATTATTTTTAAAATTCTCTCTCTTTTCCCCATCTTCTTTCTTCTCCACCTTCTTTCTCCCTCCATCTTCTTCCTTCCCCCTCCCATCTTCTTCAGCTCCGGTGGCCGGCCGCCGCCGGCTGCCGGCGAACGGCGGTGGCGGCGGCGGTCGCCGGAATTTTTTTTTTTTCTTTCTTCTTCTTTTCTTCTTCTCTTCTTCCCTTCTTCTTCTTTCTCTTCCTTTCTTCTGTTTTTTTTTTTAAAAGAGAGTTTCGGGGAGGAGGAGCTCCTCCTCCCCGATTCCGGCGTCGAATCGGTTTATAACTCCATGTGAACTCCATGCAATCTTTTCCCCACACATCACTCCTTCTTCCCAATGTATATAACGAAAACAAAATCTTTGTTTTGGGATTGACATGATGACCTGATGGAAGGATGTCAGGTTGTGAAGGAACTTTATGTTGAAATGGAACTGGAGGATAAAGTCTAAGTGCTTCACATATAGCTCCGTGAAAGTAAACTAATTTATCTACCTCTTTAATGGAAAATATCTGCCATTGATCTTGAGCTTCGTTTGTTGGGATGGTTGCCTTGAGCTCTTCTCTTATCTTTGCTTCAACTATTGGATTGTTTGAAAGACAAAAGAAAAACCATGAGAGAGCTGAACTTAGAGTGTCCCGACCTGCAATCATGAAATTGAAAACGGTGTCTCTCAAGAACTTATCGTTGTTTCCAAATTCAACATCATCTTTGTTTGTAAAATATGATGTGATCAAATCAACTCCTCCTTCTTCTGGCTCTTCCTTCAGCTTCAAGCTTTCTCTTTTGGAGGCTATCAATTTTGCAATGGTTTGATCTATGATTTCCCAAGCTTCTTTCAGCCTCTGGGCTTGTCCAATTTGGAATTTCTTTTGCAACTCCCACAAGCTCTTGGGGAAAAAATGGCGAAGAAGAATCACTTCCTCCACATCATCCATAGCCTTTGAGAACGGAACTTGAGGGAAATCAAGAGATAAACTATGGAGGTCGAAGCCAGTGACCAACATACAAGTTGAATCAAACGAAAATCTCTGGAACAGATCTTGCAAATCCAACAGCGACCCATTTTCACAAACACTTTGAAGCACCGGAACCAGCCCTTCCTTCACCTTCTTCATCGTGACCTTCTCCAAGAATTGAAGGAAATTTTCATGGCGGACCAAGGAATGAACGGTCTTGCGTTGGTTCTTCCAAATGTCCGATTCGACGCCGGAATCGGGGAGGAGGAGCTCCTCCTCCCCCTCCCGTTTCAGATCTGAAACGGGAAGGGGAGGAGGAGCTCCTCCTCCCCGAAACTCTCTTTAAAAAAAAAAAACAGAAGAAAGGAAGAGAAAGAAGAAGAAGGGAAGAAGAGAAAAAAAAAAAAAGAAAAAAGAAGAAAAAAAAAAAAAAAATTCCGGCGACCGCCGCCGCCGCCGCCGTTCGCCGGCAGCCGGCGGCGACCGGCCACCGGAGCTGAAGAAGATGAGAGGGGGAAGAAAGAAGATGGAGGGAGAAAGAAGGTGGAGAAGAAAGAAGATGGGAAAAAGAGAGAGAATTTTAAAAATAATAATAAAATAATAATATATTTAATATTTTTATATTTTTTATTTAAAAAAATTAAAAATTAATTTTTTTAATTAAAATAATAGTGCCACGTCAGCTTACTGTTAGGGTTTAACAGAAAAATTGACGGCAGGGACCAAATTGCTCCTTATCTCAAACCTAGGGGGTATTTTTGTTGAGTTTGAAAACTCGGGGACCAAAGTGTCACTTAACCCAAACCTCAGGGACCAAAAGTGTATTTTTCCCTAGGTTTTTCTACTAAGAAGCTGAGTCCGCTTCTTGTGGGTTGATTGTTGTCTTTCAGAAGAAGAAGGTACGTTTTTTCAGAGACAATATGTTCTGCAAAACACACCATGATTCTGCAAAATTTAAAGAAATGAAAGTTAACACAAGAAAAAGAATAACATATTTACGAAGATAAGTTAAAATAATAATAAATGTATCAAGGAAAATTTCCTATGACTAATGTTGCGCAACGTCATAACAAAAAGAGTCCAAGGAACATGTCCCAACTCAAGGAACACGTCCTTGCACTCGTGCTGAAAGGCGTGGCGGCGACACAAGTCCAAGGAACATGTCCCAACTCAAGGAACACGTCCTTGCACTCGTGCTGAAAGGCGTGGCGGCGACACAAAGTCCAAGGAACATGTCCCAACTCAAGGAACACGTCCTTGCACTCGTGCTGAAAGGCGTGGTGGCGACACAAGTCCAAGGAACATGTCCCAACTCAAGGAACACGTCCTTGCACTCGTGCTGAAAGGCGTGGCGGCGACACAAAGTCCAAGGAACATGTCCCAACTCAAGGAACACGTCCGTGCACTCGTGCTGAAAGGCGTGGCGGCGACACAAGTCCAAGGAACATGTCCCAACTCAAGGAACACGTCCTTGCACTCGTGCTGAAAGGCGTGGCGGCGACACAAAGTCCAAGGAACATGTCCCAACTCAAGGAACACGTCCCAACTCAAGGAACACGTCCTTGCACTCGTGCTGAAAGGCGTGGCGGCGACACAAAGTCCAAGGAACATGTCCCAACTCAAGGAACACGTCCTTGCACTCGTGCTGAAAGGCGTGGCGGCGACACAAGTCCAAGGAACATGTCCCAACTCAAGGAACACGTCCTTGCACTCGTGCTGAAAGGCGTGGCGGCGACACAAGTCCAAGGAACATGTCCCAACTAAAGGAACACGTCCTTGCACTCGTGCTGAAAGGCGTGGCGGCGACACAAGTCCAAGGAACATGTCCCAACTCAAGGAACACGTCCTTGCACTCGTGCTGAAAGGCGTGGCGGCGACACAAGTCCAAGGAACATGTCCCAACTCAAGGAACACGTCCTTGCACTCGTGCTGAAAGGCGTGGCGGCGACACAAATTCCAAGGAACATGTCCCAACTCAAGGAACACGTCCTTGCACTCGTGCTGAAAGGCGTGGCGGCGACACAAGTCCAAGGAACATGTCCCAACTCAAGGAACACGTCCTTGCACTCGTGCTGAAAGGCGTGGCGGCGACACAAGTCCAAGGAACATGTCCCAACTCAAGGAACACGTCCTTGTACGTCCCACTGGGCGTGCCAATTTGTTCACACGAGACTTCAGAGATGGAGACACGTGGAATAAACTTTGATTTGTATTAATGTTGTATGCGTGTGAGTATACAATCTCTAGTACATAATCCTCTGATTCTCTCTCTTGTGTGTGGATGTGTTTCACTCGAGGGCTGTGATGCTTGATCTCGAGTTTGCAGCTTCGATGGATTCTTGGAGCTTGAAGTCCCTTGAGTTTGAAAGAGTCTTCAGTCTTCAAGAAGTGTTCAGTACTTGGAAACTTGTAGATTCAAAAAGTCTTCAGTCTTCCGTTTTGAGGAAAATTTCTCTGAATTCTCTAAGTCTGGTTGAGAGCTCCAAAATTCTGAACCCTTGAAATGGTGGTGAACCCCTCTATTTATAGAGTTCTCGTAGGATGGGCCCTGGTAGCTTTTGGGCCTAACAACTTGGGCTTGGGTTTTATTGGTCTTGGGCTGAACCATTTAGTCTTGGGTTTGGTTTATATTTGACCCAAAACCATACGACCCAGACATTTAAAAGACCCAAATTTGATCCAAATAATTATTATTTTTTAATTAATTGGTCAAATTAATTAATTTGATCAAAATAATTTAATTTTAATTAATTGATCAAATAGAAATTTGGCTCTATACATTTATAATTGGTCAACTTTGTTTTCAAATTAAATTTGGGACACATGTCAATTTATAATTGGTCCCAAATTTAATTAATTTTAATTTCGTCATTAGTTTTATGTAACGACGTGGCAATTCGTGATTGGTCAAAATTTCTCCATCAACAAATTTTAACTACATGATACTCCTGGCCCGCATGTAGGCGATGGAGACACGTTGGGATAAAATTTGGATTATGCCCAGAATTTAATTAAAGTAAATCTAAGGCTGCATCCAAAATTTGGTAGTAATTTGGAATAAAATTTTCATATGGAACTTAGAAAATTTGATTTGGGATAAGAGTTTAATTATACCCAAATTCAGTTTAATTCAATCCAAATCTGTGTAGGAGTTTATTAAATCAATTTGAATTTATTTCCCAATTTGATTTAAATCAAATCTCATACTTTGGACTAAAATTTGAAACAAAATCTCCAAATTTTTATTTTTCAATTTGATTTAAATCAAATCTCATATCTTTGGGTTAAAATTTGAACCAAAGACTCTCGTTGGAGATAAGATTTATATTCGAACCCATCCCAAAATTGATGAAGATTTCCGTTGGAAATAAGATTTATATTTGAACCCATCCCAAAATTGATGAAGATTTCCGTTGGAGATAAGATTTATATTTGAACCCATCCCAAAATTGATGAAGATTTCCGTTGGAGATAAGATTTATATTTGAACTTATCCCAAAATTGATGAAGATTGTCGTTGGAGATAAGATCTATATTTGAACTCATCCCAAAATTGATAAAGATTATCGTTGGAGATAAGACTTATCTATTTGAATCCAACCTTCCATTCTATAAATAAGGTTGAACCTCAGCAGGGGAGAGCATACATCCATTGCAGGGAGCATTCAAGTAAGAAATTTTTTTTTTTTTTTTTTTGAATTTTCGTTTTTTTTTTTTTTTTTTTTTGAATTTTCATTTTTTTTGCCATTTTTTTTAAGGAAGGAAGGAAGGAAGGAAGCTTCGACGCTAGAGACTTGGAGAATACATCTATACTCTGACCGCCTTTTGCCCCCAATCCGAGAGACAAACTCTAAGTAATTCTTTTTTTTTTTTCTTTTTTTTCTTAACATTTACTTTTCTGAACTAACACCTTATTGCCGATATTCTCTTCGGAACACAATTTTCATTCGTCAAAAGGTAAATTAGGTGAATTTTTTTGTAGTGTTGTTTTTTTACTTGTAGGTACAACGTCTTTCAACACGAGTACAAGGACGTGTTCCTTGGGTTGGGACATGTTCCTTGGACTTGTGTCTCCACCACGCCTTTCAGCACGAGTGCAAGGACGTGTTCCTTGAGTTGGGACATGTTCCTTGGACTTGTGTCGCCGCCACGCCTTTCAGCACGAGTGCAAGGACGTGTTCCTTGAGTTGGGACATGTTCCTTGGACTTGTGTCGCCGCCACGCCTTTCAGCACGAGTGCAAGGACGTGTTCCTTGAGTTGGGACATGTTCCTTGGAATTTGTGTCGCCGCCACGCCTTTCAGCACGAGTGCAAGGACGTGTTCCTTGAGTTGGGACATGTTCCTTGGACTTGTGTCGCCGCCAGGCCTTTCAGCACGAGTGCAAGGACGTGTTCCTTGAGTTGGGACATGTTCCTTGGACTTGTGTCGCCGCCACGCCTTTCAGCACGAGTGCAAGGACGTGTTCCTTGAGTTGGGACATGTTCCTTGGACTTGTGTCGCCGCCACGCCTTTCAGCACGAGTGCAAGGACGTGTTCCTTGAGTTGGGACATGTTCCTTGGACTTTGTGTCGCCGCCACGCCTTTCAGCACGAGTGCAAGGACGTGTTCCTTGAGTTGGGACATGTTCCTTGGACTTTGTGTCGCCGCCACGCCTTTCAGCACGAGTGCAAGGACGTGTTCCTTGAGTTGGGACATGTTCCTTGGACTTTGTGTCGCCGCCACGCCTTTCAGCAGGAGTGCAAGGACGTGTTCCTTGAGTTGGGACATGTTCCTTGGACTTTGTGTCGCCGCCACGCCTTTCAGCACGAGTGCAAGGACGTGTTCCTTGAGTTGGGACATGTTCCTTGGACTTGTGTCGCCACCACGCCTTTCAGCACGAGTGCAAGGACGTGTTCCTTGAGTTGGGACATGTTCCTTGGACTTTGTGTCGCCGCCACGCCTTTCAGCACGAGTGCAAGGACGTGTTCCTTGAGTTGGGACATGTTCCTTGGACTTGTGTCGCCGCCACGCCTTTCAGCACGAGTGCAAGGACGTGTTCCTTGAGTTGGGACATGTTCCTTGGACTCTTTTTGTTATGACGTTGCGCAACATTAGTCATAGGAAATTTTCCTTGATACATTTATTATTATTTTAACTTATCTTCGTAAATATGTTATTCTTTTTCTTGTGTTAACTTTCATTTCTTTAAATTTTGCAGAATCATGGTGTGTTTTGCAGAACATATTGTCTCTGAAAAAACGTACCTTCTTCTTCTGAAAGACAACAATCAACCCACAAGAAGCGGACTCAGCTTCTTAGTAGAAAAACCTATGACTGGACGTCTTGCAGCCCCATGGCCCCCACCACTAAATTTGCATACCATTTCTAATTGGTCCGTAGAAAGGCCTCTAGACCAAGATTCTAAGGCTTGGTTTCTAGAATCTTCAATCCATACACGAAATCCTAACCGACATCCAGAGGTGACGTTAGGGCGCCGAATAATTGATGGATCAGTTCGTTGGGAATCCGCCTTGAAAATTTCAAGTGAATTTCTTTTCATTCCTCGCTATTGGGAGTGGTTAGAATCTGTCGTTGGTCGGAGTGAAGCGGTGCTTCATAATGCTTATTTATTGGATGCAGTAATGGCTTCCCTTTACACTTACGATCGAAACAATGACATAGTTCGGGCTTTTTGTGAAGCCTGGTGTCCTGCAACCAATACGCTTCACACTCATGCGGGAGAACTTTCTATTTCCTTATGGGACCTTTGGACCATTGGGGGTTTGCCCATTAGAGGTAGATTTTATGAGGAAGTTATCCCTAGCTTTAAAGAGTTAACTGGTTCCAAGAACCAGGCAAGATATCTTCCAAAAAGTTGCGAGCATCTATTTCATGCATTTTACATGCTTAGCGCTTCAAGAGCTGACCATTCCCATGTTCCGATTAGCTCCTGGATTTCTTTTCGGTTCAAGGGTGAACAGAGGTACGCAAAGCCTCCTCAACGGAGACCCAGGAAGCACTCTCGCCCCAGCACGACTCATAACCCAGACGGCACAAATATCAAGCGTGGCGAGTGGTCAGATGAGGAGAATAACTTGTTTCGTGGGCTAAAGATTGACATGAAACACAGAGACCAGACATACTTGGCGGCTTTTTTATCTTGTTGGCTTTGCGTCTTTGTGTTTCCCCAAGGGAATGCTAACCACATTCGTCCTAGTGTTTTCAAGGCTGCCAGCTTAATGGCTGAGGGGGAAACTTTCAGTCTTGCAGTCCCTGTCCTCGCTAACATCTACCACGGGTTAGGCAAAGTTTCCAATACCCCTACTTCAGTTGGACGCATAGATGCTTCTCTCCCCGTGCATTACATTTTTGGTTGGCTCGCCCATTATTTTAGCACCAATTATAAGATTCCAGCAAAAGTTCGAGGTCCTAGCATGGTTGACTTTTCCGGCGAAGGCGGAGCTAAATATTTTGATGAGCTCGAGGCTCGCGAACTGATCCATGGGGGCGCATCCATACTATGGCACACGAACCTCGGTAGGAACAAAAACGAGACCTTGAAGTATGAAAAGACTTCAAATTTCATACCTCTTTCCTATTTTCCAAGCCTTCGCTCATGCTATCTGTCAGCGCGATGTAAAGATTCCTTAATTATCGAACCCTACAACCCCCACAGATTCGGCCGCCAATTTGGCTTCTATCAAGACATACCTAATGACTTAGGAGGAACTTTGCCCCTAGTCACCTTGGAAAACATTTTACACCACTGGCGGGTTTGCCTGCGAACTAGTGTGGAGTTTCAAATATTTCTTCCAGCTTGTACATTGAACCCTCAAGACCATGTCACCTCACGTTACCGAAGTTGGTGGTCTGAAAAGTATGATAATTACCTAGGGGACGGCGTAAGTAAGTTGGTTGACAATACTACTCCTTCTCGAACCCAGCCTAAGCCATCTACAAAAAACGATTCTAAATTTGGGGGCAAAGAACTCCGTCTGCTCAAGGTTGCCAGGCCTCTAGATGATTCGACCGAAGAAGAGAGTCAAAACAGCACCGGAGATCGACACTGGAAAAGGGCCAAAAGACCCAGGAAACATTCTGATCTCGCAGACAAGTCCATCAAGAGTGTCTTTATTGCTTCACAGACTCCTGACGACATCGAGACTTTGGTTAAAATTTTTTTTCTTTTTTTTTTCCTTTCTTTCTTTTTTTTTTTTTTACTTAAATCCCATTTTATTTCTCTTTTGCAGCTTCCTTCAAATGACCGTGCTCAAGAAGAGGAAGAATGTTCGAGCGATCAGTCTTTGACAAGTCCTGATGCTTTTGTTTCTTCTGTGAAGAACTTCGGAAGCTCCCATGCATCCTCGAGCAAACAAGTCATGAATTTGTCTTCTCATTCTATCGAGAAAACCCCTCAACATACTCATGAGAAAGTGGTTGCCCCAGTCTTTGAAGTTTCTCAGTTCGATGCTGATGATTTAATTTCCACCTTTCGACGACAAGCTGCTTTATCCCTATGGACAAGCATACAACAGAATTTCGTACGCACCTCTCTTGAAGATGTTGCTAGCCTTGAGCACCTTGAGCAAGAATCTCACAAGGTCTTTGATGTAATGGCAGAGGTCACTACGAACAACTTGAAACCTCTGCAAGAATTTGTAGGCAATTACTTCAAGAAAGCGCGAGAATTCAATGGATTACAATCTTCGCTCTCTACTCATCTGACCCCCTCGAGTAGGGATAACCAGTTGGAGAAAAAGAAGCTTCATTTAGAGAAGGTTTTGTCTACCGAAAATCGTGTAGTTGAGGAGAAAGATGCACTTCAGAAACAACTTGCCTGCTCTGTCGCAGAGGTTGCAGATCTAAAGTCCAAGATTGCATAACTAGAGGCCAAGTTAACAGCTGCAGAGGCCAAGGTAGAAAGCATGTCCAATTCGGTTTCTGAAAAGGAAAAGGACTTAGCTCATGAAAAATTTGTCGTTTCGAGAATACGTGAGGAGATTAGTGACATCGAGTGTGCCCCCACCATTAGTGCTTCAGAAGTTCGCACTCTAGCGATGATTCGTGAGCTTTTGGAGAGTACCTGTGACGAGCTTAAAGCACTTCAATGGAATCCTTAATTTATGATCTCTTTACTTCACCCTAAGCTTTTTTACCGCACCAGAATTTTTTTTAGATATTGTTTTTAGTTCATTGTATTAGACATTTTTTTTAATTCATTGTATTAGACACTCTTACTTTATTTATGCCTTAATAAAAATTTAGAATTTATCTACAACATGGATTTTTTTTTTTTGCTTTGACTGAACTTAAGTTTTTTTTTTCTTCTTAAGCTGCCTACGTACCCCTCAAGTGGGAAGGGATCAAGTCATAACGTAGTTCAATGAACAAATTTGTTTTGGGCCGTTCACCTTTTTAACTCATGCGGGCCAAGAGTATCATGTAGTTTATACTCTTACGATAAGGAGTATTACATTTCATGCATAAAACTTTTTAAGAAACTTGCCATTTATTGGGCCTATTCTTAAACCGTCTTTATCTACAACCTTGTATGCTCCGTTTGTGTAGACTTCTTTTACAACGTAGGGTCCATCCCATTTAGGTGTGAATTTGTTCCCTGTGTGTCGTGTCGTGATGATGGGTCTTCGAACAGCGAGTACAAGATCACCAACTTGAAATGATCGAAGCTTCACATTCTTATCAAAGGCTTTAGACATCCGTGCTTGGTAGCATTCCAACGCCTGCTGAGCCTCTAACCTCCCTTCATCAAGTGCTTCTAACTCTTGAAGGCGCAACCTAGCGTTATCTTCTGTTGTCAACCCTTCTTGGATGGCCATCCTTAATGAGGGAATCTCTCTTTCTAACGGGAGCACAACTTCTACCCCATAGACAAGAGAATAAGGTGTGACCCCTATAGGAGTGCGGTGAGTAGTTCGGTAAGCCCACAACACTTCACCAATCCTTTCTTGCCAATCCCTCTTCGTCTTGGAGACTACTTTCTTCAATAAGTTACACAACGTCTTATTGAATGCTTCTGCCAACCCATTTGCTGCGGCATTGTACATAGAGGACTTGTATTGTTTGAAATTAAACTTCTCACACAACTTGTCCATTAGGCTGTTGGAGAATTGTCGTCCATTATCTGTTACGATACGATGAGGGATACCGTATCGATAGATTATATGAGTTCGGACGAAATTCACAACATTCTCTTTCTTGGCTTCTTTCAACGCGACAGCTTCGGCCCATCTTGAAAAGTAATCCGTCCCTGCGAGGATATAAGAATGTCCTGCTGAAGACTTAGGTGTTATAGGGCCAACAAGGTCAAGTCCCCAAGCTTCAAAAGGCCAAGAAGCTATCGTTGGATGAAGAGGCTCTGGTGGCTGATGTATGAAGTTTGCATGGAATTGACAGGCTTCGCACTTCTTTGCATATTCCATTGAGTCTCGAATCATTGTAGGCCAATAATAACCCATCCTTTTTAATTGAAACTGAAGTTTTGGACCCGATTGGTGGGCGCCACAAACACCTGAATGTGCCTCTTCTAATGCCTTCACTGCTTCTTCCTTTCCAAGGCATCGAAGGAAGAGTCCCTCGTAAGAACGACGATAAAGGGTCTCCTTATAATAGATAAATTGGGCGCCTCTTCTTCGTACATCGGCCCTACGCCTGGGATCTGTGGGAAGTCTTCCATGTTGAAGATAATCTATAATGGGTTGTCGCCAGTCCTCTTCCTCAATTGCATAAACAGATATCATATTTGCCTCTTGGCCTTCATCTTCTATTGGCGGTACAATCCACTTCTGGCAAAGTGAGATGTTCATTGACATATCCTCTGGGATTGTTAGGGCAGTCGCTAAATTTGCTAGGGCATCTGCCTTTTTATTTTCTGATCTCGGAACATGCTCCAGTACTATACTTTCAAATCTTTCTAGCAATTGCCTTGCATAGATGAAATAAGGCTTCAAGTCTTTATGCTTCACTTCATACTGGAGTAAGAGTTGACTAACGACCAACTTTGAATCGCCATAGACCTCTATATATGTTATGCCAATTTCCAAGGCCATTTGGAGGCCAATTATCAGCGCTTGATATTCAGCCACATTGTTTGAGCATAATTCACCAAGCATGAAGCTGTAAGGGAGCATGTGTTTCTCAGGCGAAATAAAGACGATTCCTGCCCCTGCCCCACTTCTTCGTGCTGCGCCATCAAAGTACATGGTCCAAGGTTCGGTGATTTCAACATAGAAGACTTCTTCATCGAGTAAGTCTTCACATAGTTTCCAATCCGACGGGATTGGATGATCCGCCAAGAAGTCTGCTAATGCCTGCCCCTTAACTGCCTTCTGAGGTACGTAAACAATGTCATATTGCTGGAGTAAGATGGCCCATTTAGCTAGGCGTCCAGAAATAACCGGCCTTGATAGAACGTACTTGACAGGATCAGCTTTTGCGACCAAGTGCACTGTAAAAGCTTGCATGTAATGCCTTAACTTGTCAATAGCGAAGAAAAGAGCAAGACACATTTTCTCAATGGGTGAGTAATTTATCTCAGCTCCATTTAGAGTCCTGCTTAAGTAATAAAGAGCTCGTTCTTTTCCCTTTTCACTTTCCTGTGCCAATAACGCTCCCAGTGATCTTTCTTGAGCAGCGATGTACAGAATCAATGACTTTCCAGCTATGGGGGCTCCTAAGACAGGAGGATTAAGCAAATATTTTTTAATGCTTTCAAAAGCGTTTTGACATGCTTCATCCCACTCGAATCTTTCTCCTTTCCTCATTAGCCTCTGAAAAGGTTGGCATCGACCGGCTAAGTTAGAGATGAATTTTCGAATGTAGGCCAGTCGACCTTGCAGGCTTCTCAACTCATGTAAGTTTTTAGGCCTTGGCATCTTTTGAATGGCGTCAATCTTTGACTGATCTATCTCGATTCCTCGATGCCTAACAACGAACCCCAAGAACTTCCCAGAAGTAACACCGAATGCACATTTGAGAGGGTTCATCCTCAATTGGTACTTTCTCAGACGATCAAAGACCACTTTTAGATCCTTCAAGTGATCTTGTCGTCTCTTTGACTTAACGACAAGATCATCGACATAGCACTCAACATGTTTATGCAACATATCGTCGAAAACCTTCTGCATCGCACGTTGATAGGTAGCTCCAGCATTCTTTAATCCGAAGGGCATCACTTTGTAACAGTATATTCCCTTTGGAGTTCGAAAGGCTGTCATTTCCTCATCTGCAAGGGCCATTCGGATCTGGTTATAACCCGATGACCCATCCATAAAAGACAAAGTTTCATGCCCTGTGGTGGCATCCACCATGATTTCTGTGATTGGCAATGGAAAATCGTCTTTGGGACAAGCGTTATTTAAATCGCGAAAGTCGACGCAAACTCGAAGTTGTCCATTCTTCTTTCTAACAGGAACAATGTTGGCTATCCATGTAGGGTATTTTACCTCACGGATGAATCCTGCTTCTATCAACTTATTGACCTCTATTTCAATTTGAGGGATAAGTTCTGGGCGAAAGCGTCGTTGAGCTTGCTTGACCGATCGATACCCCTCTTTAATGGCGAGATGATGGACCGCTACTTTTGGATCAAGTCCAGGCATCTCTTTATATGACCAGGCGAAGATGTCTCTATACGAAGCGAGTAAACTCATGTATTCACCCTCCTCTTTAGGAGTAAGTGACATGCTTACAAAAGTTGGGCGTGGCTCTTCTGGTGTACCCAGGTTTACCTCTTTAAGCTCATCCACTGTGGATTCGCTGCCGTCTTCAAGTGATAAAGGTGCTTCGTCCTCATCTACCTCAGACACTTCGACCTTCGTTTCCTCTTCAACGGTGATATGAAGACAAGAGGTTTGTTCTTCTTCCTGGTCACTATCCCCTTCCGAAGGATTGGTGATGACAACATCACGTCGCTTTACCTTCAAGGAACCATCCGTGTCGACCGTAACAAAGGTTTTTCTTTTCATTCGTGAAGGAACTGCACTACGAATTTCTCCATCGTCCTTCACGATCTTTTCACTTTTCATCACATCTTCATATTGAAGTCGGTGAGACATTGATGAAGCAGACTGTTCTTTTTTGCCTCTTCTCGTGGTAACACTCAACCTCTGAAAAACTGATAGTCGGGTCATATCCGGAGTTAAAAATGTACTCTCTTCTTTCCCAACGGGCACATTTAACCTTTGAAAAGCTGAAGGTCGAGTGACATTCGGAGTTGAAAATGTACTATCCTCTTCCCCAATGGGCACATTTAACCTTTGAAAAGCTGAAGGTCGAGTGACATTCGGAGTTGAAAATGTACTATCCTCTTCCCCAATGGGCACTTTTAACCTTTGAAAAGCTGAAGGTCGAGTGACATTCGGAGTTGAAAATGTACTATCCTCTTCCCCAATGGGCACATTTAACCTTTGAAAAGCTGAAGGTCGAGTGACATTCGGAGTTGAAAATGTACTATCCTCTTCCCCAATGGGCATACTTAACCTTCGAAAAATTGAAGGTCGAGTGGAGCTATTGGTAGGTTGTGTGCTTTCTTTTTCCGTTTCATTGACACTTAATCTCTGAAAGACTAAAGCACGAGCAACTGGCGGCCTGATGCGCCTAAAAACAGAAGTTTGTTGGTCGACACTCTCTTTTTCTTTTGAGTCATCAACCTCCTCTACTGTTATATGATTTGTGTCTGCCACTTTCGCCTTCCCTCTTCTTGTTATGCGAACCGGCTCTGGCGACTTATACCCAAGCCCTTTTCTTGTTGTTGGCAGACTATAACCTTCCTTTAGAAGCTTCTTCTGTGTTGCAGAGAGCTCAGATCTGTCATCAAAAACTCTTAGACTTTTAAACTCAGTGTGAGTTGTGAAGTCATAACCTGCTTTAGCTAGAAGTTTGTATGCCTTGGGGTCAAACCTGTCTTCAGTTCGTTTATCAGGCAAGATCGCTTTTATCTGATCATCCTCGGGTTTCTTAACCTCTTGTCTTGTGATCTTCGTAAGAGGCGTAGTGAAATTTTCCTTCAAAATTCCAACGTCACCGACCTTTATGCTTTCTGAACATTCAGTGAAAGGTGATTCACCCTTTTTACGTCGAGACAAGGGGACGTATCGTAGGACAGGTGAATTTGAACATTTCTCATCCTTTACAACCTTAGGGTTCACAAGGCTCGTGGACACTTCACCCTTTTTTAGGTCGGAAGTACTGACATCCTCAACAACTTCCTTTCTTGCATCTGCTTGTGGCTTTAAATCGAGTTTATCATTCTTTTTTATCAAGGGGATTTCTGCAGGTATGGTTTCCCCTGTGTTTTCATTCTTCAGATAAAACTTTGCATCTGCGAAATGAGACTCAGCTTCTGAAAATGGGTTAGTGTCAGCCTCAACTTTCTTGATGCCATCTTGATAGAATTTAAAGCATTGGTGTAATGTAGAAGTTAGGACCCCATTACCATGGATCCAAGGACGACCTAGCAACAACTTATAGGTGGTCTTAGAATCTATTACATGGAACAAAGTATCAGCTTTTAAGTCTCCAATGATGAGTTCAAGGCGTATCATGCCAATTGCCCGTTGTCCACCCTGATTGAAACCTTGGATCACCAATTTACTGTTTGATAGTTCCTCCATCAAGATGCCTAACTGCTTCATGGTTGACTTAGGCATTATATTGACAGCTGATCCATCATCGATGAGGATCCGACTAACCCTCTGTTCTCGAATGTATCCTGAGACGAATAAAGGTCTATTGTGAGGCTTTGACCCTAGCAACAAATCTTCATCAGAAAATCTGATAGACATGCAACAAGAAGCACATGTACGTGCCTCGGGAGTTGGGATGTTTGTACCATCAGACTCTACCAATGCGTTAATAAGGACGTTTTTAGCTTCCTGAGGAAGTGACAATAAGTCCTTTATGCTGAAGGAGGATAAGTCTCCTGAATCTGCCACCACTCCCGAGGAGCTAGCGAGGACGTTATCATCTTCCACCACGTCCACAATGTGACACGTGACAGTTTCAAGTGTCTCCCCTTCACTATCATCGAGAAAGCGCCTTGGGAAGTATTCTGCCAAAGTTATGGGTTCTGGAGGGCAAAAGAAATCTTCACTTTCCTCCACGGCAGGCTTTGACCTCCTTGACTTCCTTTTTCCTTTCTTCTTTTGAGACTTGGCCTTTCTTTTATTGTCTCGATATAGGCGGGACTCTTTCCGTGCGTAACTTTGTTTTTGCTTTTTGCGGCGCACGACAAGGGTCCAACCTTCATTTTCATCTTCAATGGAATCACATTTTCCTTGGGATCCCTTCATTGTGGCTTCTCTTTGGCATCGAACCACTACGGGATCAAGGGTCCCGAATTGAATCAGCCTCTCTTCATAATCACATGAAGAGATTGGGGGAACTTGATCCCCTACATTCGCCATTATTGTCGCATGATTTGCTTGAGCCACCTCATCAAGGTCCAACTCAATTCTCTTTTCGCGAGCAAGCTTAAGGATTAACTCCTTTAATACAAAACACTTCTCTACCAGGTGACTAACGACTCTGTGATACTTGCAATAGTTAGGATCATTGACTTTCCCTAACTCTTCTGGTCGTTTGCACTCTGGGAGCTCAATTAGCTGCTTCTCCAACAGTTGTTCCAACATGTCTGGAACGTCGGAGTCTGGAAATGGATATACCTTTTCCTGTCTTTCTTTTAAAGTTAGGCGACGTCTCTCGCCTGTCTCCACTCGCTTATTTGCTTTGTTTTCCTTTCCTTTGGTGGAAAGCTTCACAGGGGTCGTGTTGACGACCATGGATTCTTTCGTGGCACTCTTCGTAACTTTCTCGGTGCCTTTGACTTCCTTCTTTTCTCTCCTCATGTCTGGGACTACGGGATCTTTATTCCCTCTACTAGCGATGCTCAACTCCATATCATGAGCGCGAGTCGCTAATTCTTCAAAGGTTCGGGGTTTTATCCCCTGCAGGATGTAAAGAAGTCCTCAATGCATGCCTTGAGTGCACATCTCAACAGAGGACACCTCGGAGAGTCTATCTTTGCAGTCGAGACTTAAGGCTCTCCAACGATTTATGTAGTCGATGACTGGCTCACCCTTTCGCTGCTTTGTGCTCGTGAGTTCTGTCATACTAACTGTTCGCCTCGTACTGTAGAAGCGATTTAGGAACTCTCTCTCCATCTGTTCCCAACTGTCCATTGTATCAGGCTCCAGGTCAGTGTACCAATCGAACGCGTTTCCTTTAAGTGTTCGGACAAATTGCTTAACCAACAAATC
Organism: Luffa acutangula; assembly: GCA_036850905.1. Taxonomy (NCBI): domain Eukaryota; kingdom Viridiplantae; phylum Streptophyta; class Magnoliopsida; order Cucurbitales; family Cucurbitaceae; genus Luffa; species Luffa acutangula. The sequence goes on along the minus strand of CM072099.1, from coordinate 47,972,541 downwards.
TCCCCGAGTACCAGCGTTCTCACAGGTTTCAACAAAGTGAGCGATGTGCTGCTTTGGGTTGCCTTTTCCATCAAACTGTTGGAACTTGGGAGGCTGATACCCAGTGGGCAGTCTGAGATTGTCAATCCTCTTTGTATAAGGTTTAGAATACAAGAGGGAACTTTGAGTGGGTCCACCATACTGAGCCCTGATGGAATTCATGATCATGTCTTGCAGTTGTTGGACAGACAAAGAGGCAACTGACGCGGAGTGTTGCGATTGGTCCTCCTGCACGACAGCCTTCCCTTTATCATTCTTTCCTGCAGCAGGGGTTTGGCTAGACTCAGCCACTTCTCGGTTCTGCAGTTGGTTCTTCAAATAGGCAATCTCAAGATCTCTCTCATCAACTGCTTTCATTAAGAGATTGAGTTTCCTTTCCATCTCTGCCATTCTTTCATCCTGGTCTACGTCAGCCATCATGACGGACATCACATCAGGATTTAGTGTATCCTTTGGCTGCTTAGATGTTGGAACGACAGATTCGAACAGTGGGTTGTCTTTGACTGCAACCCTATCCTTAGAAGATTCTTCAATCAACTTTGAGATCTTGCTTGCAACAGCAAGAGGAGTATGATCCTCTCTGATCTCAATTCCTTGGGAGCGACTACGAGTGACAGGGCCAGTGTAAGAGTCGCTTGATGTGGTAACCTTCGCGGGAGCTTTCTTTGGTGCCATCACGTTGGTTGGATCTTTAAACAGGAGAAAGAGATGAGAGGTAGAGAGGTCCCACTGGGCGTGCCAATTTGTTCACACGTAACTTCGGAGATGGAGACACGTGGAATAAACTTTGATTTGTATTAATGTTGTATGCGCGTGAGTATACAATCTCTAGTACATAATCCTCTGATTCTCTCTCCTGTGTGTGGAACTACGGGATCTTTATTCCCTCTACTAGCGATGCTCAACTCCATATCATGAGCGCGAGTCGCTAATTCTTCAAAGGTTCGGGGTTTTATCCCCTGCAGGATGTAAAGAAGTCCCCAATGCATGCCTTGAGTGCACATCTCAACAGAGGACACCTCGGAGAGTCTATCTTTGCAGTCGAGACTTAAGGCTCTCCAACGATTTATGTAGTCGATGACTGGCTCACCCTTTCGCTGCTTTGTGCTCGTGAGTTCTGTCATACTAACTGTTCGCCTCGTACTGTAGAAGCGATTTAGGAACTCTCTCTCCATCTGTTCCCAACTGTCCATTGTATCAGGCTCCAGGTCAGTGTACCAATCGAACGCGTTTCCTTTAAGTGTTCGGACAAATTGCTTAACCAACAAATCTCCCCGAGTACCAGCGTTCTCACAGGTTTCAACAAAGTGAGCGATGTGCTGCTTTGGGTTGCCTTTTCCATCAAACTGTTGGAACTTGGGAGGCTGATACCCAGTGGGCAGTCTGAGATTGTCAATCCTCTTTGTATAAGGTTTAGAATACAAGAGGGAACTTTGAGTGGGTCCACCATACTGAGCCCTGATGGAATTCATGATCATGTCTTGCAGTTGTTGGACAGACAAAGAGGCAACTGACGCGGAGTGTTGCGGTTGGTCCTCCTGCACGACAGCCTTCCCTTTATCATTCTTTCCTGCAGCAGGGGTTTGGCTAGACTCAGCCACTTCTCGGTTCTGCAGTTGGTTCTTCAAATAGGCAATCTCAAGATCTCTCTCATCAACTGCCTTCATTAAGAGATTGAGTTTCCTTTCCATCTCTGCCATTCTTTCATCCTGGTCTACGTCAGCCATCATGACGGACATCACATCAGGATTTAGTGTATCCTTTGGCTCCTTAGATGTTGGAACGACAGATTCGAACAGTGGGTTGTCTTTGACTGCAACCCTATCCTTAGAAGATTCTTCAATCAACTTTGAGATCTTGCTTGCAACAGCAAGAGGAGTATGATCCTCTCTGATCTCAATTCCTTGGGAGCGACTACGAGTGACAGGGCCAGTGTAAGAGTCGCTTGATGTGGTAACCTTCGCGGGAGCTTTCTTTGGTGCCATCACGTTGGTTGGATCTTTAAACAGGAGAAAGAGATGAGAGGTAGAGAGGTCCCACTGGGCGTGCCAATTTGTTCACACGTAACTTCGGAGATGGAGACACGTGGAATAAACTTTGATTTGTATTAATGTTGTATGCGCGTGAGTATACAATCTCTAGTACATAATCCTCTGATTCTCTCTCTTGTGTGTGGATGTGTTTCACTCGAGGGCTGTGATGCTTGATCTCGAGTTTGCAGCTTCGATGGATTCTTGGAGCTTGAAGTCCCTTGAGTTTGAAAGAGTCTTCAGTCTTCAAGAAGTGTTCAGTACTTGGAAACTTGTAGATTCAAAGAGTCTTCAGTCTTCCGTTTTGAGGAAAATTTCTCTGAATTCTCTAAGTCTGGTTGAGAGCTCCAAAATTCTGAACCCTTGAAATGGTGGTGAACCCCTCTATTTATAGAGTTCTCGTAGGATGGGCCCTGGTAGCTTTTGGGCCTAACAACTTGGGCTTGGGTTTTATTGGTCTTGGGCTGAACCATTTAGTCTTGGGTTTGGTTTATATTTGACCCAAAACCATACGACCCAGACATTTAAAAGACCCAAATTTGATCCAAATAATTATTATTTTTTAATTAATTGGTCAAATTAATTAATTTGATCAAAATAATTTAATTTTAATTAATTGATCAAATAGAAATTTGGCTCTATACATTTATAATTGGTCAACTTTGTTTTCAAATTAAATTTGGGACACATGTCAATTTATAATTGGTCCCAAATTTAATTAATTTTAATTTCGTCATTAGTTTTATGTAACGACGTGGCAATTCGTGATTGGTCAAAATTTCTCCATCAACAAATCAATTTGTTCACACGTAACTTCGGAGATGGAGACACGTGGAATAAACTTTGATTTGTATTAATGTTGTATGCGCGTGAGTATACAATCTCTAGTACATAATCCTCTGATTCTCTCTCCTGTGTGTGGAACTACGGGATCTTTATTCCCTCTACTAGCGATGCTCAACTCCATATCATGAGCGCGAGTCGCTAATTCTTCAAAGGTTCGGGGTTTTATCCCCTGCAGGATGTAAAGAAGTCCCCAATGCATGCCTTGAGTGCACATCTCAACAGAGGACACCTCGGAGAGTCTATCTTTGCAGTCAAGACTTAAGGCTCTCCAACGATTTATGTAGTCGATGACTGGCTCACCCTTTCGCTGCTTTGTGCTCGTGAGTTCTGTCATACTAACTGTTCGCCTCGTACTGTAGAAGCGATTTAGGAACTCTCTCTCCATCTGTTCCCAACTGTCCATTGTATCAGGCTCCAGGTCAGTGTACCAATCGAACGCGTTTCCTTTCAGTGTTCGGACAAATTGCTTAACCAACAAATCTCCCCGAGTACCAGCGTTCTCACAGGTTTCAACAAAGTGAGCGATGTGCTGCTTTGGGTTGCCTTTTCCATCAAACTGTTGGAACTTGGGAGGCTGATACCCAGTGGGCAGTCTGAGATTGTCAATCCTCTTTGTATAAGGTTTAGAATACAAGAGGGAACTTTGAGTGGGTCCACCATACTGAGCCCTGATGGAATTCATGATCATGTCTTGCAGTTGTTGGACAGACAAAGAGGCAACTGACGCGGAGTGTTGCGATTGGTCCTCCTGCACGACAGCCTTCCCTTTATCATTCTTTCCTGCAGCAGGGGTTTGGCTAGACTCAGCCACTTCTCGGTTCTGCAGTTGGTTCTTCAAATAGGCAATCTCAAGATCTCTCTCATCAACTGCTTTCATTAAGAGATTGAGTTTCCTTTCCATCTCTGCCATTCTTTCATCCTGGTCTACGTCAGCCATCATGACGGACATCACATCAGGATTTAGTGTATCCTTTGGCTGCTTAGATGTTGGAACGACAGATTCGAACAGTGGGTTGTCTTTGACTGCAACCCTATCCTTAGAAGATTCTTCAATCAACTTTGAGATCTTGCTTGCAACAGCAAGAGGAGTATGATCCTCTCTGATCTCAATTCCTTGGGAGCGACTACGAGTGACAGGGCCAGTGTAAGAGTCGCTTGATGTGGTAACCTTCGCGGGAGCTTTCTTTGGTGCCATCACGTTGGTTGGATCTTTAAACAAGAGAAAGAGATGAGAGGTAGAGATGTCCCACTGGGCGTGCCAATTTGTTCACACGTAACTTCGGAGATGGAGACACGTGGAATAAACTTTGATTTGTATTAATGTTGTATGCGCGTGAGTATACAATCTCTAGTACATAATCCTCTGATTCTCTCTCCTGTGTGTGGAACTACGGGATCTTTATTCCCTCTACTAGCGATGCTCAACTCCATATCATGAGCGCGAGTCGCTAATTCTTCAAAGGTTCGGGGTTTTATCCCCTGCAGGATGTAAAGAAGTCCCCAATGCATGCCTTGAGTGCACATCTCAACAGAGGACACCTCGGAGAGTCTATCTTTGCAGTCGAGACTTAAGGCTCTCCAACGATTTATGTAGTCGATGACTGGCTCACCCTTTCGCTGCTTTGTGCTCGTGAGTTCTGTCATACTAACTGTTCGCCTCGTACTGTAGAAGCGATTTAGGAACTCTCTCTCCATCTGTTCCCAACTGTCCATTGTATCAGGCTCCAGGTCAGTGTACCAATCGAACGCGTTTCCTTTCAGTGTTCGGACAAATTGCTTAACCAACAAATCTCCCCGAGTACCAGCGTTCTCACAGGTTTCAACAAAGTGAGCGATGTGCTGCTTTGGGTTGCCTTTTCCATCAAACTGTTGGAACTTGGGAGGCTGATACCCAGTGGGCAGTCTGAGATTGTCAATCCTCTTTGTATAAGGTTTAGAATACAAGAGGGAACTTTGAGTGGGTCCACCATACTGAGCCCTGATGGAATTCATGATCATGTCTTGCAGTTGTTGGACAGACAAAGAGGCAACTGACGCTTCGTTGCAGTTCTTTCCTCCAAGTTCGAAGGTTCTCACGCGCTTCGCTGCAGTTCCTTCCCCCCAAGTTCGAAGGTTCTCACGCGCTTCGCTGCAGTTCCTTTCTCCAAGTTTGAAGGTTCTCACGCGCTTCGTTGCAGTTCCTTCCTCACAATTCGAAGGTTCTCACGCGCTTCGCTGTAGTTCCTTCCCCCCAAGTTCGAAGGTTCTCACGTCGCTTCGCTGCGCTCATGCGCTTCGCTGCAGTTCCTTCCTCCAAGTTTGAAGGTTCTCACATCGCTTCGCTGCGCTCCTTCCTCCAAGTTCGATGGTTCTCACGCGTTTCGCTGCATTTCCTTCCCCCCAAATTCGAAGGTTCTCACGCGCTTAGCTACGTTCCTTCCTCCAAGTTCGAAGGTTCTCACACGCTTCGCTCTGCAATTCCTTCCCCCAAGTTCGAAGGTTCTCACGCGCTTCGTGCAGTTCCTTCCTCCAAATTCGAAGGTTCTCACGCGTTTCGCTGCATTTCCTTCCCCCCAAATTCGAAGGTTCTCACGCGCTTCGCTGCAGTTCCTTCCTTAAAGTTCGAAGGTTCTCACGCGCTGCGCTGCAGTTCCTTCCTCAAAGTTCAAAGGTTCTCACGTCGCTTCGCTGCGCTCATGCGCTTCGCTGCAGTTCCTTCCTCCAAGTTTGAAGGTTCTCACATCGCTTCGCTGCGATCCTTCCTCCAAGTTCGATGGTTCTCACGCGCTTCGCTCTGCAATTCCTTCCCCAAGTTTGAAGGTTCTCACGCGCTTCGTGCAGTTCCTTCCTCCAAATTCGAAGGTTCTCACGCGCTTCGTTGCATTTCCTTCCCCCCAAGTTCGAAGGTTCTCACGTGTTTCGCTGCATTTCCTTCCCCCCAAATTCGAAGGTTCTCACGCACTTCGCTGCAGTTCCTTCCCCCCAAGTTCGAAGGTTCTCACGCGCTTCGCTGCAGTTCCTTCCTCCAAGTTCAAAAGTTATCACGTCGCTTCGCTGCAGTTCCTTCCTCCAAGTTTGAAGGTTCTCACATCGCTTCGCTGCGATCCTTCCTCCAAGTTCGAAGGTTCTCACGCGCTTCGCTCTGCAATTCCTTCCCCAAGTTCGAAGGTTCTCATGCGCTTCGTGCAGTTCCTTCCTCCAAATTCGAAGGTTCTCACGCGCTTCACTGCATTTCCTTCCCCCCAAATTCGAAGGTTCTCACGCGCTTCGCTGCAGTTCCTTCCTCCAAGTTCGAAGGTTCTCACGCGCTTCGCTCTGCAATTCCTTCCCCCAAGTTCGAAGGTTCTCACGCGCTTTGTGCAGTTCCTTCCTCCAAATTCGAAGGTTCTCACGCGCTTCGTTGCAGTTCCTTCCCCCCAAATTCGAAGGTTCTCACGCGCTTCGCTGCAGTTCCTTCCCCCCAAGTTCGAAGGTTCTCACGCACTTCACTGCAGTTCCTTCCTCCAAGTTCAAAGGTTCTCACGCGCTTCGCTGCACTCCAGCGCTACTTCCTAAAGTCCAAAGACGTCAATTGTCCTCACACTGCGCTGCTTCCTTCTCCAAGTTCGAGGGTCCTCATGCTACGCTCGGCTACATTGCTGCGCTACTTCCTAAAGTCCAAAGACGTCAATTGTCCCTGCACTCATGCTGAAAAGGGCATGGCGGCGACACAAGTCCAAGGACATGTCCCAAAGCGAGGAACATGTCCCTGTACTCGTGCTGAAAGGCGCGGCGGCGGCACAAGTCCAAGGAACATGTCCCAACTCAAGGAACATGTCCGTGCACTCGTGCTGAAAGGCGTGGCGGCGACACAAGTCCAAGGAACATGTCCCAACTCAAGGAACACGTCCCTGTACTCGTGCTGAAAGGCGCGACGGCGGCACAAGTCCAAGGAACATGTCCCAACTCAAGGAACATGTCCGTGCACTCGTGCTGAAAGGCGTGGCGGCGGCACAAGTCCAAGGAACATGTCCCAACTCAAGGAACACGTCCTTGCAACTCGTGCTGAAAGGCGTGGCGGCGACACAAGTCCAAGGAACATGTCCAAACTCAAGGAACATGTTCGTGCACTCGTGCTCGAAGGCGCGGCGGCGGCACAAGTCCAAGGAACATGTCCCAACTCAAGGAACATGTCCGTGCACTCGTGCGACTCGTGCTGAAAGGCGTGGCGGCGGCACAAGTCCAAGGAACATGTCCCAACTCAAGGAACACGTCCTTGTACTCGTGCTGAAAGACGTGGCGGCGACACAAGTCCAAGGAACATGTCCCAACTCAAGGAACACGTCCTTGCACTCGTGCTGAAAGGCGTGGCGGCGACACAAGTCCAAGGAACATGTCCCAACTCAAGGAACATGTCCTTGCACTCGTGCTGAAAGGCGTGGCGGCGACACAAGTCCAAGGAACATGTCCCAACTCAAGGAACACGTCCTTGCACTCGTGCTGAAAGGCGTGGCGGCGACACAAGTCCAAGGAACATGTCCCAACTCAAGGAACACGTCCTTGCACTCGTGCTGAAAGGCGTGGCGGCGACACAAGTCCAAGGAACATGTCCCAACTCAAGGAACACGTCCTTGCACTCGTGCTGAAAGGCGTGGCGGCGACACAAGTCCAAGGAACATGTCCCAACTCAAGGAACACGTCCTTGCACTCGTGCTGAAAGGCGTGGCGGCGACACAAAGTCCAAGAAACATGTCCCAACTCAAGGAACACGTCCTTGCACTCGTGCTGAAAGGCGTGGCGGCGACACAAGTCCAAGGAACATGTCCCAACTCAAGGAACACGTCCTTGCACTCGTGCTGAAAGGCGTGGCGGCGACACAAGTCCAAGGAACATGTCCCAACTCAAGGAACACGTCCTTGCACTCGTGCTGAAAGGCGTGGCGGCGACACAAAGTCCAAGGAAGATGTCCCAACTCAAGGAACACGTCCTTGCACTCGTGCTGAAAGGCGTGGCGGCGACACAAGTCCAAGGAACATGTCCCAACTCAAGGAACACGTCCTTGCACTCGTGCTGAAAGGCGTGGCGGCGACACAAGTCCAAGGAACATGTCCCAACTCAAGGAACACGTCCTTGCACTCGTGCTGAAAGGCGTGGCGGCGACACAAGTCCAAGGAACATGTCCCAACTCAAGGAACACGTCCTTGCACTCGTGCTGAAAGGCGTGGCGGCGACACAAAGTCCAAGGAAGATGTCCCAACTCAAGGAACACGTCCTTGCACTCGTGCTGAAAGGCGTGGCGGCGACACAAGTCCAAGGAACATGTCCCAACTCAAGGAACACGTCCTTGCACTCGTGCTGAAAGGCGTGGCGGCGACACAAGTCCAAGGAACATGTCCCAACTCAAGAAACACGTCCTTGCACTCGTGCTGAAAGGCGTGGCGGAGACACAAGTCAAAGGAACATGTCTCAACCCAAGGAACACGTCCTTGTACTCGTGTTGAAAGACGTTGTACCTACAAGTAAAAAAAACAACACTACAAAAAATTCACCTAATTTACCTTTTGACGAATGAAAATTGTGTTCCGAAGAGAATATCGGCAATAAGGTGTTAGTTCAGAAAAGTAAATGTTAAGAAAAAAAAAGGGAAAAAGAAAAAAAAAAATTACTTAGAGTTTGTCTCTCGGATTGGGGGCAAAAGGCGGTCAGAGTATAGATGTATTTTATGCGAAGAAGTTTCTCTCGGATTGGATGCCGCCACAGGGCATGAAATTAGTTTCACATTCACACACATTGTCACTGTTCCATCCATTAAAAAATGGCAAGGAACATGTCCCAACTCAAGTTACGTGTGAAGTTTATATTTAATTGGCACGCCCGGTGGGACCTCTCTACCTCTCATCTCTTTCTCCTGTTTAAAGATCCAACCAACGTGATGGCACCAAAGAAAGCTCCCGCGAAGGTTACCACATCAAGCGACTCTTACACTGGCCCTGTCACTCGTAGTCGCTCCCAAGGAATTGAGATCAGAGAGGATCATACTCCTCTTGCTGTTGCAAGCAAGATCTCAAAGTTGATTGAAGAATCTTCTAAGGATAGGGTTGCAGTCAAAGACAACCCACTGTTCGAATCTGTCGTTCCAACATCTAAGCAGCCAAAGGATACACTAAATCCTGATGTGATGTCCGTCATGATGGCTGACGTAGACCAGGATGAAAGAATGGCAGAGATGGAAAGGAAACTCAATCTCTTAATGAAGGCAGTTGATGAGAGAGATCTTGAGATTGCCTATTTGAAGAACCAACTGCAGAACCGAGAAGTGGCTGAGTCTAGCCAGACCCCTGCTGCAGGAAAGAATGATAAAGGGAAGGCTGTCGTGCAGGAGGACCAACCGCAACACTCCGCGTCAGTTGCCTCTTTGTCTGTCCAACAACTGCAAGACATGATCATGAATTCCATCAGGGCTCAGTATGGTGGACCCACTCAAAGTTCCCTCTTGTATTCTAAACCTTATACAAAGAGGATTGACAATCTCAGACTGCCCACTGGGTATCAGCCTCCCAAGTTCCAACAGTTTGATGGAAAAGGCAACCCAAAGCAGCACATCGCTCACTTTGTTGAAACTTGTGAGAACGCTGGTACTCGGGGAGATTTGTTGGTTAAGCAATTTGTCCGAACACTGAAAGGAAACGCGTTCGATTGGTACACTGACCTGGAGCCTGATACAATGGACAGTTGGGAACAGATGGAGAGAGAGTTCCTAAATCGCTTCTACAGTACGAGGCGAACAGTTAGTATGACAGAACTCACGAGCACAAAGCAGCGAAAGGGTGAGCCAGTCATCGACTACATAAATCGTTGGAGAGCCTTAAGTCTCGACTGCAAAGATAGACTCTCCGAGGTGTCCTCTGTTGAGATGTGCACTCAAGGCATGCATTGGGGACTTCTTTACATCCTGCAGGGGATAAAACCCCGAACCTTTGAAGAATTAGCGACTCGCGCTCATGATATGGAGTTGAGCATCGCTAGTAGAGGGAATAAAGATCCCGTAGTCCCAGACATGAGGAGAGAAAAGAAGGAAGTCAAAGGCACCGAGAAAGTTACGAAGAGTGCCACGAAAGAATCCATGGTCGTCAACACGACCCCTGTGAAGCTTTCCACCAAAGGAAAGGAAAACAAAGCAAATAAGCGAGTGGAGACAGGCGAGAGACGTCGCCTAACTTTAAAAGAAAGACAGGAAAAGGTATATCCATTTCCAGACTCCGACGTTCCAGACATGTTGGAACAACTGTTGGAGAAGCAGCTAATTGAGCTCCCAGAGTGCAAACGACCAGAAGAGTTAGGGAAAGTCAATGATCCTAACTATTGCAAGTATCACAGAGTCGTTAGTCACCCGGTAGAGAAGTGTTTTGTATTAAAGGAGTTAATCCTTAAGCTTGCTCGCGAAAAGAGAATTGAGTTGGACCTTGATGAGGTGGCTCAAGCAAATCATGCGACAATAATGGCGAATGTAGGGGATCAAGTTCCCCCAATCTCTTCATGTGATTATGAAGAGAGGCTGATTCAATTCGGGACCCTTGATCCCGTAGTGGTTCGATGCCAAAGAGAAGCCACAATGAAGGGATCCCAAGGAAAATGTGATTCCATTGAAGATGAAAATGAAGGTTGGACCTTTGTCGTGCGCCGCAAAAAGCAAAAAAAAAGTTACGCACGGAAAGAGTCCCGCCTATATCGAGACAATAAAAGAAAGGCCAAGTCTCAAAAGAAGAAAGGAAAAAGGAAGTCAAGGAGGTCAAAGCCTGCCGTGGAGGAAAGTGAAGATTTCTTTTGCCCTCCACAACTCATAACTTTGGCAGAATACTTCCCAAGGCGCTTTCTCGATGATAGTGAAGGGGAGACACTTGAAACTGTCACGTGTCACATTGTGGACGTGGTGGAAGATGATAACGTCCTCGCTAGCTCCTCGGGAGTGGTGGCAGATTCAGGAGACTTATCCTCCTTCAGCATAAAGGACTTATTGTCACTTCCTCAGGAAGCTAAAAAACGTCCTTATTAACGCATTGGTAGAGTCTGATGGTACAAACATCCCAACTCCCGAGGCACGTACATGTGCTTCTTGTTGCATGTCTATCGGATTTTCTGATGAAGATTTGTTGCTAGGGTCAAAGCCTCACAATAGACCTTTATTCGTCTCAGGATACATTCGAGAACAGAGGGTTAGTCGGATCCTCATCGATGATGGATCAGCTGTCAATATAATGCCTAAGTCAACCATGAAGCAGTTAGGCATCTTGATGGAGGAACTATCAAACAGTAAATTGGTGATCCAAGGTTTCAATCAGGGTGGACAACGGGCAATTGGCATGATACGCCTTGAACTCATCATTGGAGACTTAAAAGCTGATACTTTGTTCCATGTAATAGATTCTAAGACCACCTATAAGCTGTTGCTAGGTCGTCCTTGGATCCATGGTAATGGGGTCCTAACTTCTACATTACACCAATGCTTTAAATTCTATCAAGATGGCATCAAGAAAGTTGAGGCTGACACTAACCCATTTTCAGAAGCTGAGTCTCATTTCGCAGATGCAAAGTTTTATCTGAAGAATGAAAACACAGGGGAAACCATACCTGCAGAAATCCCCTTGATAAAAAAGAATGATAAACTCGATTTAAAGCCACAAGCAGATGCAAGAAAGGAAGTTGTTGAGGATGTCAGTACTTCCGACCTAAAAAAGGGTGAAGTGTCCACGAGCCTTGTGAACCCTAAGGTTGTAAAGGATGAGAAATGTTCAAATTCACCTATCCTACGATACGTCCCCTTGTCTCGACGTAAAAAGGGTGAATCACCTTTCACTGAATGTTCAGAAAGCATAAAGGTCGGTGACGTTGGAATTTTGAAGGAAAATTTCACTACGCCTCTTACGAAGATCACAAGACAAGAGGTTAAGAAACCCGAGGATGATCAGATAAAAGCGATCTTGCCTGATAAACGAACTGAAGACGGGTTTGACCCCAAGGCATACAAACTTCTAGCTAAAGCAGGTTATGACTTCACAACTCACACTGAGTTTAAAAGTCTAAGAGTTTTTGATGACAGATCTGAGCTCTCTACAACACAGAAGAAGCTTCTAAAGGAAGGTTATAGTCTGCCAACAACAAGAAAAGGGCTTGGGTATAAGTCGCCAGAGCCGGTTCGCATAACAAGAAGAGGGAAGGCGAAAGTGGCAGACACAAATCATATAACAGTAGAGGAGGTTGATGACTCAAAAGAAAAAGAGAGTGTCGACCAACAAACTTCTGTTTTTAGGCGCATCAGGCCGCCAGTTGCTCGTGCTTTAGTCTTTCAGAGATTAAGTGTCAATGAAACGGAAAAAGAAAGCACACAACCTACCAATAGCTCCACTCGACCTTCAATTTTTCGAAGGTTAAGTATGCCCATTGGGGAAGAGGATAGTACATTTTCAACTCCGAATGTCACTCGACCTTCAGCTTTTCAAAGGTTAAATGTGCCCATTGGGGAAGAGGATAGTACATTTTCAACTCCGAATGTCACTCGACCTTCAGCTTTTCAAAGGTTAAAAGTGCCCATTGGGGAAGAGGATAGTACATTTTCAACTCCGAATGTCACTCGACCTTCAGCTTTTCAAAGGTTAAATGTGCCCATTGGGGAAGAGGATAGTACATTTTCAACTCCGAATGTCACTCGACCTTCAGCTTTTCAAAGGTTAAATGTGCCCGTTGGGAAAGAAGAGAGTACATTTTTAACTCCGGATATGACCCGACTATCAGTTTTTCAGAGGTTGAGTGTTACCACGAGAAGAGGCAAAAAAGAACAGTCTGCTTCATCAATGTCTCACCGACTTCAATATGAAGATGTGATGAAAAGTGAAAAGATCGTGAAGGCCGATGGAGAAATTCGTAGTGCAGTTCCTTCACGAATGAAAAGAAAAACCTTTGTTACGGTCGACACGGATGGTTCCTTGAAGGTAAAGCGACGTGATGTTGTCATCACCAATCCTTCGGAAGGGGATAGTGACCAGGAAGAAGAACAAACCTCTTGTCTTCATATCACCGTTGAAGAGGAAACGGAGGTCGAAGTGTCTGAGGTAGATGAGGACGAAGCACCTTTATCACTTGAAGACGGCAGCGAATCCACAGTGGATGAGCTTAAAGAGGTAAACCTAGGTACACCAGAAGAGCCACGCCCAACTTTTGTAAGCATGTCACTTACTCCTGAAGAGGAGGGTGAATACATGAGTTTACTCGCTTCGTATAGAGACATCTTCGCCTGGTCATATAAAGAGATGCCTGGACTTGATCCAAAAGTAGCGGTCCATCATCTCGCCATTAAAGAGGGGTATCGACCGGTCAAGCAAGCTCAACGACGCTTTCGCCCAGAACTTATCCCTCAAAGTGAAATAGAGGTCAATAAGTTGATAGAAGCAGGATTCATCCGTGAGGTAAAATACCCTACATGGATAGCCAACATTGTTCCTGTTAGAAAGAAGAATGGACAACTTCGAGTTTGCGTCGACTTTCGCGATTTAAATAACGCTTGTCCCAAAGACGATTTTCCATTGCGAATCACAGAAATCATGGTGGATGCCACCACAGGGCATGAAACTTTGTCTTTTATGGATGGGTCATCGGGTTATAACCAGATCCGAATGGCCCTTGCAGATGAGGAAATGACAGCCTTTCGAACTCCAAAGGGAATATACTGTTACAAAGTGATGCCCTTCGGATTAAAGAATGCTGGAGCTACCTATCAACGTGCGATGCAGAAGGTTTTCGACGATATGTTGCATAAACATGTTGAGTGCTATGTCGATGATCTTGTCGTTAAGTCAAAGAGACGACAAGATCACTTGAAGGATCTAAAAGTGGTCTTTGATCGTCTGAGAAAGTACCAATTGAGGATGAACCCTCTCAAATGTGCATTCGGTGTTACTTCTGGGAAGTTCTTGGGGTTCGTTGTTAGGCATCGAGGAATCGAGATAGATCAGTCAAAGATTGACGCCATTCAAAAGATGCCAAGGCCTAAAAACTTACATGAGTTGAGAAGCCTGCAAGGTCGACTGGCCTACATTCGAAGATTCATCTCTAACTTAGCCGGTCGATGCCAACCTTTTCAGAGGCTAATGAGGAAAGGAGAAAGATTCGAGTGGGATGAAGCATGTCAAAACGCTTTTGAAAGCATTAAAAAGTATTTGCTTAATCCTCCTGTCTTAGGAGCCCCCATAGCTGGAAAGTCATTGATTCTGTACATCGCTGCTCAAGAAAGATCACTGGGAGCGTTATTGGCACAGGAAAGTGAAAAGGGAAAAGAACGAGCTCTTTATTACTTAAGCAGGACTCTAAATGGAACTGAGATAAATTACTCACCCATTGAGAAAATGTGTCTTGCTCTTTTCTTCGCTATTGACAAGTTAAGGCATTACATGCAAGCTTTTACAGTGCACTTGGTCGCAAAAGCTGATCCTGTCAAGTACGTTCTATCAAGGCCGGTTATTTCTGGACGCCTAGCTAAATGGGCCATCTTACTCCAGCAATATGACATTGTTTACGTACCTCAGAAGGCAGTTAAGGGGCAGGCATTAGCAGACTTCTTGGCGGATCATCCAATCCCGTCGGATTGGAAACTATGTGAAGACTTACCCGATGAAGAAGTCTTCTATGTTGAAATCACCGAACCTTGGACCATGTACTTTGATGGCGCAGCACGAAGAAGTGGGGCAGGGGCAGGAATCGTCTTTATTTCGCCTGAGAAACACATGCTCCCTTACAGCTTCATGCTTGGTGAATTATGCTCAAACAATGTGGCTGAATATCAAGCGCTGATAATTGGCCTCCAAATGGCCTTGGAAATTGGCATAACATATATAGAGGTCTATGGCGATTCAAAGTTGGTCGTTAGTCAACTCTTACTCCAGTATGAAGTGAAGCATAAAGACTTGAAGCCTTATTTCATCTATGCAAGGCAATTGCTAGAAAGATTTGAAAGTATAGTACTGGAGCATGTTCCGAGATCAGAAAATAAAAAGGCAGATGCCCTAGCAAATTTAGCGACTGCCCTAACAATCCCAGAGGATATGTCAATGAACATCTCACTTTGCCAGAAGTGGATTGTACCGCCAATAGAAGATGAAGGCCAAGAGGCAAATATGATCTCTGTTTATGCAATTGAGGAAGAGGACTGGCGACAACCCATTATAGATTATCTTCAACATGGAAGACTTCCCACAGATCCCAGGCGTAGGGCCGATATACGAAGAAGAGGCGCCCGATTTATCTATTATAAGGAGACCCTTTATCGTCGTTCTTATGAGGGACTCTTCCTTCGATGCCTTGGAAAGGAAGAAGCAGTGAAGGCATTAGAAGAGGCACATTCAGGTGTTTGTGGCGCCCACCAATCGGGTCCAAAACTTCAGTTTCAATTAAAAAGGATGGGTTATTATTGGCCTACAATGATTCGAGACTCCATGGAATATGCGAAGAAGTGCGAAGCCTGTCAATTCCATGCAAACTTCATACATCAGCCACCAGAGCCTCTTCATCCAACGGTAGCTTCTTGGCCTTTTGAGGCTTGGGGACTTGACCTTGTTGGCCCTATAACACCTAAGTCTTCAGCAGGACATTCTTATATCCTCGCAGGGACGGATTACTTTTCAAGATGGGCCGAAGCTGTCGCGTTGAAAGAAGCCAAGAAAGAGAATGTTGTGAATTTTGTCCGAACTCATATAATCTATCGATACGGTATCCCTCATCGTATCATAACAGATAATGGACGACAATTCTCCAACAGCCTAATGGACAAGTTGTGTGAGAAGTTTAATTTCAAACAATACAAGTCCTCTATGTACAATGCCGCAGCAAATGGGTTGGCAGAAGCATTCAATAAAACGTTGTGTAACTTATTGAAGAAAGTAGTCTCCAAGACGAAAAGGGATTGGCAAGAAAGGATTGGTGAAGTGTTGTGGGCTTACCGAACTACTCACCGCACTCCTACAGGGGTCACACCTTATTCTCTTGTCTATGGGGTAGAAGCTGTGCTCCCGTTAGAAAGAGAGATTCCCTCATTAAGGATGGCCATCCAAGAAGGGTTGACAACAGAAGATAACGCTAGGTTGCGCCTTCAAGAGTTAGAAGCACTTGATGAAGGGAGGTTAGAGGCTCAGCAGGCGTTGGAATGCTACCAAGCACGGATGTCTAAAGCCTTTGATAAGAATGTGAAGCTTCGATCATTTCAAGTTGGTGATCTTGTACTCGCTGTTCGAAGACCCATCATCACGACACGACACACAGGGAACAAATTCACACCTAAATGGGATGGACCCTACGTTGTCAAAGAAGTCTACACAAACGGAGCATACAAGGTTGTAGATAAAGACGGTTTAAGAATAGGCCCAATAAATGGCAAGTTTCTTAAAAAGTTTTATGCATGAAATGTAATACTCCTTATCGTAAGAGTATAAACTACATGATACTCCTGGCCCGCATGAGTTAAAAAGGTGAACGGCCCAAAACAAATTTGTTCATTGAACTACGTTATGACTTGATCCCTTCCCACTTGAGGGGTACGTAGGCAGCTTAAGAAGAAAAAAACTTAAGTTCAGTCAAAGCAAAAAAAAAAAATCCATGTTGTAGATAAATTCTAAATTTTTATTAAGGCATAAATAAAGTAAGAGTGTCTAATACAATGAATTAAAAAAATGTCTAATACAATGAACTAAAACAATATCTAAAAAAATTCTGGTGCGGTAAAAAAAAGCTTAGGGTGGAGTAAAGAGATCATAAATTAAGGATTCCATTGAAGTGCTTTAAGCTCGTCACAGGTACTCTCCAAAAGCTCACAAATCATCGCTAGAGTGCGAACTTCTGAAGCACTAATGGTGGGGGCACACTCGATGTCACTAATCTCCTCACGTATTCTCGAAACGACAAGTTTTTCATGAGCTAAGTCCTTTTCCTTTTCAGAAACCGAATTGGACATGCTTTCTACCTTGGCCTCTGCAGCTGTTAACTTGGCCTCTAGTTCTGCAATCTTGGACTTTAGATCTGCAACCTCTGCGACAGAGCAGGCAAGTTGTTTCTGAAGTGCATCTTTCTCCTCAACTACACGATTTTCGGTAGACAAAGCCTTCTCTAAATGGAGCTTCTTTTTCTCCAACTGGTTATCCCTACTCGAGGGGGTCAGATGAGTAGAGAGCGAAGATTGTAATCCATTGAATTCTCGCGCTTTCTTGAAGTAATTGCCTACAAATTCTTGCAGAGGTTTCAAGTTGTTCGTAGTGACCTCTGCCATTACATCAAAGACCTTGTGAGATTCTTGCTCAAGGCGCTCAAGGCTAGCAACATCTTCAAGAGAGGTGCGTACGATCTTCTGTTGTATGCTTGTCCATAGGGATAAAGCAGCTTGTCGTCGAAAGGTGGAAATTAAATCATCAGCATCGAACTGAGAAACTTCAAAGACTGGGGCAACCACTTTCTCATGAGTATGTTGAGGGGTTTTCTCGATAGAACGAGAAGACAAATTCATGACTTGTTTGCTCGAGGATGCATGGGAGCTTCCGAAGTTCTTCACAGAAGAAACAAAAGCATCAGGACTTGTCAAAGACTGATCGCTCGAACATTCTTCCTCTTCTTGAGCACGGTCATTTGAAGGAAGCTTCAAAAGAGAAATAAAATGGGATTTAAGTAAAAAAAAAACCATTAAAAAAAAAAGAAAAAAAAAGAAAAGAAAAAGAAAAAAAATTCAACCAAAGTCTCGATGTCGTCAGGAGTCTGTGAAGCAATAGAGACACTCTTAATGGACTTGTCTGCGAGATCAGAATGTTTCCTGGGTCTTTTGGCTCTTTTCCAGTGTCGATCTCCGGTGCTGTTTTGACTCTCTTCTTCGGTTGAATCATCTAAAGGCCTGGCAACCTTGAGCAGACGGAGTTCTTTGCCCCCAAATTTAGAATCGTTTTTTGTAGGTGGCTTAGGTTGGGTTCGAGAAGGAGTAGTACTGTCAACCAACTTACTTACGCCGTCCCCTAGGTAATTATCATACTTTTCAGACCACCAACTTCGGTAACGTGAGGTGACATGGTCTTGAGGGTTCGATGTACGAGCTGGAAGAAATATTTGAAACTCCACGCTAGTTCGCAGGCAAACCCGCCAGTGGTGTAAAATGTTTTCCAAGGTGACTAGGGGCAAAGTTCCTCCTAAGTCATTAGGTATGTCTTGATAGAAGCCAAATTGGCGGCCGAATCTGTGTGGGTTGTAGGGTTCGATAATTAAGGAATCTTTACATCGCGCTGACAGATAGCATGAGCGAAGGCTCGGAAAATAGGAAAGAGGTATGAAATTTGAAGTCTTTTCATACTTCATGGTCTCGTTTTTGTTCCTACTGAGGTTCGTGTGCCATAGTATGGATGCGCCCCCATGGATCAGTTCGCGAGCGTCGAGCTCATCAAAATATTTAGCTCCGCCTTCGCCGGAAAAGTCAACCATGCTAGGACCTCGAACTTTTGCTGGAATTTTATAATTGGTGCTAAAATAATGGGCGAGCCAACCAAAAATGTAATGCACGGGGAGAGAAGC
The DNA here is from genome assembly GCA_036850905.1 of Luffa acutangula. Classification (NCBI taxonomy): domain Eukaryota; kingdom Viridiplantae; phylum Streptophyta; class Magnoliopsida; order Cucurbitales; family Cucurbitaceae; genus Luffa; species Luffa acutangula. The sequence goes on along the minus strand of CM072099.1, from coordinate 47,954,083 downwards.
ATCTATGCGTCCAACTGAAGTAGGGGTATTGGAAACTTTGCCTAACCCGTGGTAGATGTTAGCGAGGACAGGGACTGCAAGACTGAAAGTTTCCCCCTCAGCCATTAAGCTGGCAGCCTTGAAAACACTAGGACGAATGTGGTTAGCATTCCCTTGGGGAAACACAAAGACGCAAAGCCAACAAGATAAAAAAGCCGCCAAGTATGTCTGGTCTCTGTGTTTCATGTCAATCTTTAGCCCACGAAACAAGTTATTCTCCTCATCTGACCACTCGCCACGCTTGATATTTGTGCCGTCTGGGTTATGAGTCGTGCTGGGGCGAGAGTGCTTCCTGGGTCTCCGTTGAGGAGGCTTTGCGTACCTCTGTTCACCCTTGAACCAAAAAGAAATCCAGGAGCTAATCGGAACATGGGAATGGTCAGCTCTTGAAGCGCTAAGCATGTAAAATGCATGAAATAGATGCTCGCAACTTTTTGGAAGATATCTTGCCTGGTTCTTGGAACCAGTTAACTCTTTAAAGCTAGGGATAACTTCCTCATAAAATCTACCTCTAATGGGCAAACCCCCAATGGTCCAAAGGTCCCATAAGGAAATAGAAAGTTCTCCCGCATGAGTGTGAAGCGTATTGGTTGCAGGACACCAGGCTTCACAAAAAGCCCGAACTATGTCATTGTTTCGATCATAAGTGTAAAGGGAAGCCATTACTGCATCCAATAAATAAGCATTATGAAGCACCGCTTCACTCCGACCAACGACAGATTCTAACCACTCCCAATAGCGAGGAATGAAAAGAAATTCACTTAAAATTTTCATGGCGGATTCCCAACGAACTGATCCTTCAATTATTCGGCGCCCTAACGTCACCTCTGGATGTCGGTTAGGATTTCGTGTATGGATTGAAGATTCTAGAAACCAAGCCTTAGAATCTTGGTCTAGAGGCCTTTCTACGGACCAATTAGAAATGGTATGCAAATTTAGTGGTGGGGGCCATGGGGCTGCAAGACGTCCAGTCATAGGTTTTTCTACTAAGAAGCTGAGTCCGCTTCTTGTGGGTTGATTGTTGTCTTTCAGAAGAAGAAGGTACGTTTTTTCAGAGACAATATGTTCTGCAAAACACACCATGATTCTGCAAAATTTAAAGAAATGAAAGTTAACACAAGAAAAAGAATAACATATTTACGAAGATAAGTTAAAATAATAATAAATGTATCAAGGAAAATTTCCTATGACTAATGTTGCGCAACGTCATAACAAAAAGAGTCCAAGGAACATGTCCCAACTCAAGGAACACGTCCTTGCACTCGTGCTGAAAGGCGTGGCGGCGACACAAGTCCAAGGAACATGTCCCAACTCAAGGAACACGTCCTTGCACTCGTGCTGAAAGGCGTGGCGGCGACACAAAGTCCAAGGAACATGTCCCAACTCAAGGAACACGTCCTTGCACTCGTGCTGAAAGGCGTGGTGGCGACACAAGTCCAAGGAACATGTCCCAACTCAAGGAACACGTCCTTGCACTCGTGTTGAAAGGCGTGGCGGCGACACAAAGTCAAAGGAACATGTCCCAACTCAAGGAACACGTCCGTGCACTCGTGCTGAAAGGCGTGGCGGCGACACAAGTCCAAGGAACATGTCCCAACTCAAGGAACACGTCCTTGCACTCGTGCTGAAAGGCGTGGCGGCGACACAAAGTCCAAGGAACATGTCCCAACTCAAGGAACACGTCCTTGCACTCGTGCTGAAAGGCGTGGCGGCGACACAAAGTCCAAGGAACATGTCCCAACTCAAGGAACACGTCCTTGCACTCGTGCTGAAAGGCGTGGCGGCGACACAAAGTCCAAGGAACATGTCCCAACTCAAGGAACACGTCCTTGCACTCGTGCTGAAAGGCGTGGCGGCGACACAAGTCCAAGGAACATGTCCCAACTCAAGGAACACGTCCTTGCACTCGTGCTGAAAGGCGTGGCGGCGACACAAGTCCAAGGAACATGTCCCAACTCAAGGAACACGTCCTTGCACTCGTGCTGAAAGGCGTGGCGGCGACACAAGTCCAAGGAACATGTCCCAACTCAAGGAACACGTCCTTGCACTCGTGCTGAAAGGCGTGGCGGCGACACAAGTCCAAGGAACATGTCCCAACTCAAGGAACACGTCCTTGCACTCGTGCTGAAAGGCCTGGCGGCGACACAAGTCCAAGGAACATGTCCCAACTCAAGGAACACGTCCTTGCACTCGTGCTGAAAGGCGTGGCGGCGACACAAATTCCAAGGAACATGTCCCAACTCAAGGAACACGTCCTTGCACTCGTGCTGAAAGGCGTGGCGGCGACACAAGTCCAAGGAACATGTCCCAACTCAAGGAACACGTCCTTGCACTCGTGCTGAAAGGTGTGGCGGCGACACAAGTCCAAGGAACATGTCCCAACTCAAGGAACACGTCCTTGCACTCGTGCTGAAAGGCGTGGCGGAGACACAAGTCCAAGGAACATGTCCCAACCCAAGGAACACGTCCTTGTACTCGTGTTGAAAGACGTTGTACCTACAAGTAAAAAAACAACACTACAAAAAAATTCACCTAATTTACCTTTTGACGAATGAAAATTGTGTTCCGAAGAGAATATCGGCAATAAGGTGTTAGTTCAGAAAAGTAAATGTTAAGAAAAAAAGAAAAAAAAAAGAATTACTTAGAGTTTGTCTCTCGGATTGGGGGCAAAAGGCGGTCAGAGTATAGATGTATTCTCCAAGTCTCTAGCGTCGAAGCTTCCTTCCTTCCTTCCTTCCTTAAAAAAAAATGGCAAAAAAAATGAAAATTAAAAAAAAAAAAAAAAAAACAAAAATTCAAAAAAAAAAAAAAAAATTCTTACTTGAATCCTTTCTTGCCATTTGATCAAAATTTGATCCAAATAATTATGATGTATGAAGTGTTGTAAATTTGAACAGACATATTCCATGTTCCAGCCCTCGAGTGAAACACATTCACACACAAGAGAGAGAATCAGAGGATTAAAGTTAGAGATTGTACACCCACACACATATTACATTAATACAAATATATTATTTATTCCACGTGTCTCCATCCCTGAAGTTACGTGTGAACAATTATTAATTTTTATTTTTATATATCTCTCTCTCCTTCCACCTCATCATCCTTCTTCTTATTCTTCTTCTTCAACTCCGGCAGCTGGAGTTGAAGCCGACGGTGATGGCGTCCGGCGGGAGTGGTCATCGGTGACTGGGAGGAGGAGGAAGATGGAGGAGAAAAAGAAGGGGAGGAAGAAGAAAAGAGAGATTGGAAAATAAAAAAGAAAAAAGAAAGAAGAAAAAAAGAGAAAAAAATGTCGACGGCGGTGGCCGGCGAGAAGCGGCGGCACTGGAGCTTTGGTGAGAGTGTGAAGAAGAAGAGAGAGGTTGGTGATGATGGGAGGGTTGAAGAAGAAGATGAAAGAAATAAAAGAAATAAAAATATATTTTAAAATTATTATTTTTATTATCTTAATATATTTTTATTTTAAAAAAATTTAAAAATATTTTTTTTATTAAAATAATGGTGCCACGTCAACAAAATGTTAGGGTTTAACGGCAAACTAGACGATAGGGACCAAATTGCTCCTTATCTTAGACCTCAGGGGTATTTTTGTTGAGTTTGAAAACTTTGGGACCTAAGTGTAACTTAACTCAAACCTCAGGGACCAAAAGTGTATTTTTCCCTAAATTTTATGCTAATCGGCCTTTAGCAGCTCTTAAACCAAACCGAACTGCCTCGAACTAGACCCCAAAATCACGAACCACTCCAAAACCGCCCAAACCAGGACCGAACTGCACGAACCAAGTCAAACCAGCTCGAATCGAACCGCCCAAAACACATCTCAGTCAGCTTCTCGATCAAACGCGTGCATGTTGGAAAAACGACATAGAGACGAGGCATTGTGGAGCCAGTGTCTCGTCGCTACAACTGTTCATCGATTCTAGGAATTCCAATAGCTGTTCTTTCGATTTTTTGGCAAATTTGGTCTCAGTCTTCACCAAAGTCGATCCTAATCTAGACACGAACTTACAAAGGACTTGATTTACATATTCAATTGCCCAAAAAACACAGGGGCCTTACATTTGATCAAATCAAAAAGCTGCAAATCTATGGCCAAATTATACCTAAACAGTTTACCAGCAAACCAGAGCATCCAAAATGCAATTCAATCCCACCATTTACCTAATGCAATTTTCATAAACAAAATTAATTAATCGAGTAGGCTCTGATATCAATGGAAGGTTTAAAATCCCCAGCGGAAGCAATTGAACTGTCTCGAAAATTAAGATTGTTTTAGAAAAATCGATACATTGGCAAATTTCAACAATAGAGAACAATTTCTACTGCATTTAATTAAGTTAAGCATGCTACTGTTTAATTTACTGTAAAATCTACAACTAAGAGTAATTGGGAACTTACTCACGTTGATGGCTCTGAAATCTACCATAAACTCCTTTGGGATGAGATCACGTACTCTCTGCAATTCTTCTATATGTTTACAGGGACCAAAAACATATAACAGGCAACGCCACTAGTAAAATTTCACTTCTTATCCTCTGAGTACAGAAGGTAAGGATTGTGGGATCCTTCTTGATTTCTTCAGGGTTAATTCTTTCATAAGAATGGTGCGAAGAATTTTTTAGAGAATTTTGCTAGAGAGAATTTTTGCAAAGAAAACTTTTTCTGAAGCTCAAATGCCAGAAGTCCCTTTGTCAATTAACTTCCAAGCGTGTAAGGTTATTGGTGAGAGAGAGAAAGCATTGTGGTTGAGATCCACGATTCAGTAGAGTTATATGATTTTTAATAATAATAATAATAATAATAATTATTATTATTATTAATTAAATTAAAATATATAAATATATTAATTAATTAAACTTACATTTTATTAAAAATTAATTAAATCATATTTAATTAATTATTGGGAAAAATATACTTTTGGTCCCTGAGGTTTGGGTTAAGTGACACTTTGGTCCCTGAGTTTTCAAACTCGACAATTTAGTCCCTGAGGTTTGAATTTCGTTTCATTTTGGTCCCTCCATCCATTTTTCCGTTAAATCTTAATAGTTTGTTGGCGTGACATCATTTTTTTTATTAATTTTTTTTTTATAATTTTTATTAAAAAATAATTAAAAATATATTTTGTTTTAATTTCATTTTCCTCCCATTTTTCCCTCCCTCTTTCTTCTCTTTCTTCTTCTTCCTCACCATCACCACCCACCATGCTTCTTCCTCACCATCACCACCACCTTGCCATTATCAGTCGCCGCCACCAGGTTTTTTTTCTTTTCCTTCTCCTCCTCCCTTTCTTTTTCTCCTCTCTTTCCTTTCTCTTCTCCTTTGATAGCTTGTGAAATGCAAGTTATTTAATCTCTAAATTTAGGCTAAAAGAAGGCGAAAAGAACCTCCGATGCGTTATCTTAGCGCATAAAGAAAAGGAAAAGTGTTTTGTTATAAGCGACATGTTATATTTGTGTATGCGATAAGAAATTATAAATACAGAGCGCTAACGCAGCTAATGTGGTCGTTTTAAGTATCGTTTTCAGCACAGGCACACTTTCCAAGATGATCAAGAGACAGAAAAAGATGGATGAAAAGATAGCACCGGCGCAACCAGAGCAAGTGGGCGAAAAAGGAGATTAGAAAGGCGCAAGTGGCCTAATGATGATCAAACGCTGACACAACCAACGCAAGTGGACTAAAAAGAAGCTGAGAACTTGCAAATTGGCCGTTGGTGACTGAAGCAAATTACTTGGAGAAGTTAGCTTCCCTCGCCTATAAATAGAAGCCACATGCTCAAAGAAGAGATCATCATACGATCAAGAAAGAAAAGAGGAGTGGAGAGGAGAAGAAACTCACGAAGGCATTGCAGAAATTGGAAAATGGGAGCATACCTATGTGTAATGTATCATTTCATATACTTCTGTTTTGCTCATATGAGCTAAATCTTTTCTTAAAGGCTTAGCACAAGCGCCTCATGCGACGATAAGTGCAACCTGTAAGCGCTTATTTTGGTTTAATTGAAACATTGATTGCTTTCTACTTAGTTGCATTAATTTTTTCATTGCTAATTCCCGCTTGGCCAGCCGGATGCGGAAACAATATGATAAATCCTTGACAGGTAATGCATATGGATCTCTCTAAGTAGAACAAGTTAGCGCAGGTCATGTAGTATGGGTAGAATTAAATCATTACCGCTAAAAGATATTGCATGCTTGAGCTTCGATTGCGTTGTGACTAATGCAATCCCTTGTAAGTGATAAGAGAACTAAACTTCACGCATAAACTAGTCAAAGAGTCAATTGTTAGTTTATTGCTAAAATGCATAAGGAATACCAGAAGGGAAACTTAATGATTTTTTCTCGCTTAGGCATTAATGGATCAATTAATAAAAAATTAGCGCTACAAGTCTCTTATAAACACATGAGGCTGCTACCGCAACAGCCTTGATACTTTTCGCATTGAACTCTTTTCTTCAGTTTTTATTGTTCATTTTTCGTTCTGCAAATCATTTATTGCTTAAACCATACCAAACATATATATATATTTTTTTAGGGAAAAATACACTTTTGGTCCCTGAGGTTTGGGTTAAGTGACAGTTTGGTCCATGAGTTTTCAAACTCAACAAAAATACCCCTGAGGTTTGAGATAAGGAGCATTTTAGTCCCTGCCGTCAATTTTTCTGTTAAATCTTAACAGTTGCTGACGTGGCACTATTTTTTTAATAAAAAAAATTATTTATTTTTATTTTTTAAATAAAAATAGTAAAATAATAAAATATTAATATTTTATTCTTTTTTTATTTTTTTTCTCCCACCCTCTTTCTTCTCTTTCTTTTTCTCCATCTTCTCCATCTCCTTCATCTTCCTTCTTCTTCTTCCTACCTCCGGCGACCGGCGGCCCCCGCCGCCGCCGCCGGTCGCCGGTGATTTTTTTTTTCTTTTCTTCTTCTCTTTTCTTCTCTTTTCTTCTTCTCTCCTACCCCATTTTTCTTCTCTATTTTTTTTTTAAATAAACAAGAGGAGGAGGGAGGAGGTTCTCCCTCTCTGTCCAGATCATATATATTTTTAATCTTTCTCTCTTTCGCTTATTCTCTTTCTTCTTCATCAACTTCGGCATTCGGTCTTCTTCCTAAACTCCGTCTGCCGGCCGCCGGCTGCCGTTGACCACGCCGGCCAACAGCCGCCATTTTTTTTTCCTCTCCTTCCTTACTCCTTTTTCTTTCTGTTTTATATTTTAAAAAAAGACCAGATCTGGTAGCAACATGTTGAAGACTGTATCTCTCAATTCATAATGATCTTTGTTGTGTCTCTCTCTCACCGTCTGAAACCAAGGAGGGTGTTCGATTTCTGGGCATGAGGGTCCGATATCTGGGCGTGAGGGTTTGAAACTGAGGAGGGCGTTCGATTTCTGGGCGTGAGGGTCCGATTTCTGGTCGTGAGGGTCTGAAACTGAGGGCGTTCGATTTCTGGGCATGAGGGTCCGATTTCTGGGCGTGAGGGTCTGAAACCGAGGGCGTTCGATTTCTTGGCGTGAGGATTTGAAATCGAGGAGGGTGTTCGAGATCTGAAACCGAGGAGGCACGAAATTGAGTGTGACTGGGCGTGAGGATTTGAAACCGATTTCTGAGTCTTCGATTCTGAGCGTGACTGGGTCTCCGATCTGGGTGACGTGGATTGGAGAGCGAGGGACGGTGAGGGAGAGAAAGAAATCTAGGCGTGAGGGACGTTCAGTCCTTGATTTCCAACGAGATCTAAGCGTGTGTGGAGTGGGTGGCGAGATATTTCTTTCCGGTGTGCGTGGGGAGTTTTCCAGCGAGAGGGACGGTGAGAGAGAATGAGATGGTGAGGGAGAGAGAAAGAAAAAAGAAGAAAGAGGAAAAAAATAGTCACCGGCGGCAGTTGGCCGCCGGCGAGCAACGACAGCCGACCACCGCAGCCAGCCGGTGTGCTTGAAAAAGAAAAATGGAGGTGTGCTTGTTGGAGAAGAAGAAGACACGATGAAAAGAAAATATGTAGAAAAAGAAAAAAGAAATAATAAAATATATTAAAATAATAATTTTTATTTTTATTTTTATTTAAAAAAAATCAAAAATAATTTTTTTAATAAAAAAATAGTGCCACGTCAGCAAACCGTTAGTTTTAAACGGAAAAATGGATGGAGGGACCAATAGTGTAACGAAATGCAAACCTCAGGGGTGAAAATGTTGAGTTTGAAAACTCAGGGACCAAACTGTAACCTAACCCAAACCTCAGGGACTAAAAGTGTATTTTCCCTTTTTTTTACCTACATCGCACATTGAGAAATTAAATCAGTGAATAAATATACTTTTGTCTCATTTCCCTGTGGATTCGATCCTGGACTCATCAGGTATTACTTGATTTAGTCAGTTTATACTTGGATTGATTTAAATCTACGACTACTAAACCAATCACACTGACAGCCAATTAAGTTTTTGGCGCCGTTGTCGGGGAAATTGGCAACAAAAGTCTATTCCAACTTTCACTGAATTAATACTCACAGTGCTCCCTGTTGAGTTTTTTTTTTCCAGGAACAAGAATTGTATGCGTGCCGCCCGACGAACTGAATTCGAGGTAGATCCTGAAATCGATAGAACATACCACCGAAGAAAAAGAAATCGTAGACCTCGAAGGCGACCAGGAGAAATGGCAGCACCAAACCAACCAAATAGACCATTAAACCCCAGCCAAATGGCCGATGATAGGGCCAGAGGAATTAGAGATTATGCAGCCTCTGCAAATTGCAATTTCAATCCAGGGATACTTCAGCCAACTCTAGAAACAGAGAGGTTTGAACTAAAACCTGTTATGTTTCAAATGTTAACAGCTGTAGGACAATTTGGAGGAAGTGCATCGGAAGATCCTCACTCTCACCTCAAGTCATTCCTCGACATTTGCAACAAGTTTATCATTCCAGAAGTTACCCCATAACAACTTCAAGTCATATTATTTCCTTACTCTCTGAGAGATGCGGCGAAAGTGTGGTTAAACCAGCAGCCAGCAAACTCCATTGCAACATGGAATGTTTTGGCAGAAAAATTCCTAGAAAAATACTTTCCACCCACCGCAAACTCTAGATTGAGAAAGGAAATAATGACGTTCACACAACTGGATGATGAAACATTGAGCGAAGCTTGGGAACGATTCAAGAGCCTGCTACAAAGATGCCCGCACCATGGTTTACCACTATGCATTCAGCTAGAGACCTTCTATGTAGGTCTTAACAAGAATTCGCAAATTTTGGTAGACTTATCCGCAAATGGTGCACTACTCAGAAAGACTTATGACGAAGCCCACGAAATTCTAGATCGAATTGCATGCAATAACTATGAGTGGGGCTCTGCGGAAGATAGAAGACGAAGACCCATTAAGGCCAATTCAGGAAGTTTTGAAGTAGAACCCATGACTTCAGTAAATGCAAAAATTGAGGCGTTGACCTTAAAAATGAATGCGCTCACAGCCAGCACCGCTCCCTTGATCGCGCAACTCAACACATTTGGATGCGGGATCTGCGGTGAAGGACACACGCATGATCAGTGTCCTTCAAACCCAGAATCAGTTCTCTATGTGGGATCGCAAGGAGCTACGCGCAACAACCCATATTCAAGCACATATAACCCAGGGTGGAGAAATCACCCAAACTTTGCATGGAATGGGAGCGCAAATAAACAACAACAAGGTAATGTAAATCATGCGCCAAGATTATTCAATTCTAACAATGACCAATCTTCGCAGGGACATTTCCAGCGCAACATGGATGGAGGAAGCCAAAGAGCATCATCCTCAAACACATTAGAAAATATGATGAGGGAATTCATGACCAGTCAAAAAGAGTATATGGCCAAGAATGACGCAGTAGTTCAGAGCCAAACCGCATCCCTTCGCATCTAGAGATTTAAGTCGGACAGCTTGCGTCAGAGTTAAAAAACAGACCTGCGGGAACACTGCCTAGCAATACGGAGGATCCGAAAGGGAAAGAACACTGCCATGCGGTGACTCTACGAAGTGGAAGACAATTGCAGATAAATGAACCTACACCAACGCAAGATGACCCATGCAAAAACGCAACCACAGAAGGGCACAGCCAGCCGCAAGAAGAAAAAGCAACTCAGGAGGAAGAATCCGAAAAGAAGGAAGCTCACGCAGAAAAAGAGCCTGACGCATATAAGCCCACACTACCTTTCCCACAGAGGCTGCGAAAGAAGAATGATGAGGCTCAGTTTAAGAAATTTTTGAATGTTTTGCGAGAGCTGCATATCAATGTCCCACTTGTGGAGGCATTAGAAAAGATGCCAAGCTATGCCAAATTCTTGAAAGACATTCTGATGAACAAACGGCCATGGAAGAAGTTTGAAACTGTTGCGTTAACAAGTGAATGTAGCGCAATACTCGCCAACAAGCTTCCCCCAAAATTGAAAGATCCTGGAAGTTTCACAATTCCTTGTTCGATAGGAGGAATAGATGTTGGCAAGGCATTATGTGACCTGGGCGCAAGCATAAATTTGATGCCATTGTCTGTCTACAAGCGCCTAGGGATCGGAGAAGCAAGACCAACAACCATTACACTCCAATTAGCAGATAGATCTGTAGTCCACCCTGAGGGAAAGATCGAAGACGTTCTAGTCAAAGTTGACAAATTTATTTTCCCAGCAGATTTCATCATTTTGGACTATGAAGCCGACAAAGAAATTCCCATTATTTTGGGAAGACCATTCCTTGCCACAGGACAAACCCTAATTGACGTACAAAAGGGAGAACTGACAATGCGCATGAACGATCAGAAGGTTGTCTTTAATATTCTCTCTTCACTAAAATATCCTGATGATCCCAAGGAATGCAACATGGTAGCCCACATAGATGTATGCTCTCCGCAGGAGTTACTATCAAATACGGTCAGTTCCACAGAAAGAGGAAATCGCATCCTACTGCCGCATGAAGAAGTTACCCACATACTGGATATGGAAGGAAGAGTTCCCACCCTGCCTTCCATAATGCAACCTCCTGCGCTAGAACTTAAACCCCTGCCAATGCATTTGAAGTATAGATTCTTGGGGGAAAAAGAATCACTCCCAGTTATAATCTCATCAAAGCTTGATTCATCACAAGAACATCTACTGATGGAGGTTCTCGCAAGACACAAAAAGGCCATTGGGTGGAGTTTAGCAGATATTAAAGGTATTAGCCCTTCTTATTGCATGCACAAAATTCGATTGATAGATGAATCCAATGAATTCGTTGAAAGAAAAAGAAGGCTAAATCCCACAATGATGGAAGTAGTGCGAAAGGAGATAATTAAGTGGCTCGACGCAGGTGTAATATACCCCATCGCAGATAGCAGATGGGTAAGCCCAATCCAATGCGTGCCCAAGAAAGGAGGCATGACAGTAGTGGTCAACGCAAACAACGAGCTGATTCCATCCCGCACCACTACAGGATGGCGCATCTGCATGGATTATCGCAAGTTGAATGCCATCACCAAAAAGGACAATTTTCCTCTCCCATTCATTGACCAAATGCTAGACCGACTTGAAAGACAAGCTTACTATTGTTTTCTAGATGGATACTCCGGGTATAATCAAATCACCATTGCGTCAGAAGACCAAGAGAAGACAACATTCACCTGCCCATATGACACCTTTGCATTCAGAAGGATGCCTTTTGGACTGTGTAATGCGCCTGGAACGTTCCAGAGGTGTATGATGGCTATTTTCTCCGAACTTCTAGAAAAATCTGTAGAAGTTTTCATGGATGACTTCTCAGTATATGGAAAGTCTTTCGCAGACTGTTTGAAGCAGTTGGAGCAAGTATTGCAAAGATGCGAAGAAACCCACCTTGTGCTGAATTGGGAAAAATGCCATTTCATGGTGGAAGAAGGCATTGTCTTAGGCCACCGCATATCAAGCGCAGGTATTGAAGTAGATAAGGCTAAAATTGATGTCATTGAGAAATTACTACCTCCTACATCTGTAAAGGGAATTCACAGCTTCCTGGGACATGCGGGATTCTATCGCAGGTTCATCAAAAACTTCTCACACATTACAAAGCCACTTTGTGCATTACTGGAAGCTAATAGAAAATTTGAATTTTCAAACGAATGCGTTAAAGCATTTGAGAATCTGAAGCTTGCATTAGTAAGTGCACCTATCCTCGCAACCCCAAACTGGAGGGAGCCTTTTTTCTTGATGTGTGATGCCAGTGATGTGGCAGTAGGAGTAGTGTTGGCACAGAAAAAGGAAAAGAATCTTCACCCAATTTATTATGCCAGTCGAACATTAAATGAAGCACAGACGAATTACACAACAACCGAGAAGGAATTATTGGCGGTTGTTTATGCGTTTGATAAATTTCGTGCTTACCTGATTGGCTCCAAAGTCATAGTTTACACAGATCATGCGACAATAAAATATCTTATCACGAAAAAAGACGCAAAGCCAAGACTGATTAGATGGATTTGATTGCTACCAAAATTTGATCTAGAGATCAAAGACAAAAAGGGGAGTGAAAATTTAGTTGCTGATCACTTGTCGCGCTTGGAAAACCGTGGGAAGGAAGATGCGCCAAGAGTCCCTATCGCAGAAGAATTTCCTGACGAAAAGCTTTTTGTAATCAACGAAGAAGAACCGTGGTTTGCAGACATTGCAAATTACCTTGCCGCAGGAATCTTGCCAGAAGAATACTCAGCGCAACACCATAAGAAATTCTTTCACGAATTAAAATTCTATTTGTGGGATGACCCTTGCCTCTATCGCAGGGGACCTGACCAAATTCTTAGAAAATGCGTTGGCCATAAAGATGCATTGGAAATATTGAAAGACTGGCACGAATCACCATATGGAGGCTACTTTGGAGGACAAGGCACTGCAGCCAAGGTTCTTCAAAGCGGCTATTGGTGGCCCACCTTGTTTCAAGACGCCAGAAAACATGTCGAAGGTTGCGATAGATGTCAGCGCACTAGAAACATCAGTGCAAGAAATGAAATGCCTCAAAACTACATAATAGAAATAGAGCCATTCAATGTCTGGGTTATTGATTTCATGGGACTTTTCCCATCATCGCAAGGGAACCAATACATTCTCCTCGTAGCGGACTATGTGACCAAATGGATAGAAGAAATCGCCTGCGTTAAAAACGATGCGACAATTGTGACAAAATTCCTAAAAAGGAATATCTTTACAAGATTTGGAGTACCACGTAGGTTGATTAGTGATGAAGGGACCCACTTCATAAACAGGGTCATGCATAAGCTATTGCGAAAATACAATGTCAAACGTCACATCGCAACAGCTTACCACCCATAAAGTAATGGTCAGGCGGAAGTTTCAAATAGAGAAATATAAAGAATTCTCGAGAAGGTTGTAAACACCAGCAGAAAAGACTGGGCGCATCACCTACATGATACACTATGGGCATATCGCACTGCATTCGAAACACCCATAGGCACATCTCCATATGCGCTGGTGTATGGAAAAACATGTCATCTACCATTGGAATTGGAACACAAGGTGCATTGGGCAATGAAGCGTCTAAATTTTGACTTAGAAGCCATAGGGCAAGAACGATTGCGTCAACTGGCAGAATTAGAAGAATTTAGAAGGAATGCATACGAGAATGCCAAGATAAATAAAGAAAAACAAAAGCAATGGCACGATCGAAAAATACTAAAAAAGGATCTCAAGGCAGGTATGAAAGTATTGTTGTTTAATTCACGTTTACGACTCTTTCCAGGAAAACTAAAATCCAGATGGTCGGGCCCCTACATAGTTCATAAAGTTTATCCATATGGGGCAGTAGATCTACATTCTACAGATGGGCAGAGAATTTTCAAAGTTAACGGGCAGAGAGTAAAACCATATATCGAAGGAACTTTGAATAAAGTAGTTGAGATGATCCTTCTGAAGGATCCGCCTTGAAGAAGCCAAACAAGATAGGTCCAGAAGAGGAGTGCTCTGAATGCGCCAAGACCTAGCGCAGGAGCACTATCAGGTCAGAAGTTGTAAATAATTTCTTTTTGCATACTTTATATATATATATATATATATATATATATATATTGATAGGTTGAGCTTTAGGGAGACAATCCCACCGCATGTCTCTTTAGTAAAATCGCTGCGTTAGTAAAATTTTGTTGCCTAGAAGGAAATCCCACCGCATGTTCAATTACAACCGCATTTCTGCCTCACGCGGTGATAATCATATTAGCATTTAAGGAGACGCACTAATCCTTGTTTTTCTCACATTACCCAAGGCAACCGCTCACATTCCTCCATAATAATCATGATTACCCACTCTTGTGGGATGCAAAAGGTTGTCAGTACCTAGGGACGCATGCCTTGCGTTAACTATATAGTGGGAAAACTTCTGATGCTTTCTCCTCATTACCTGCGTCTCCTTCATTCCAAAAACCCTAAACCTCCAAACTCTCGAAATTTCTTTTCTCCTTCCCACCGAGGAACAACCATGTCAGACTCTCAGAATCTCTCCATCGCTGGATATGCGGATGATGCTCATTCCTCGCCGGAAGAAGAAGGACCGAACAGAGATGTGATCATCTCTTCAGACAAAGAAGGTGACAACCCACAAAACATCGACCAAATGGAGGAAGAAGAGCCAGAGGTTGTCGACGGGGAACCGCCGCTAGCCGGCACTAGCACCCAACTCGTCGCCGCCCCATCAGCCTCTAGCGCCGAAGAAGTGCTCAGTGTCACCCCATTAGACATCTCCTCCTTCACTATCCAACCTGTTACCCTTCAGGCATCCCCAAGTATCTCCACCCCTCGAAACCTTACTCATTTTCCATCACCATTCCCGTCGATTGCCCTCCTTCCATCCGCAAACCCTTCCTCTACCTTAACCCAAACCACCGATCCACCCCTCTTCCCCCATCCTCTCCCACACTTCCACAGTTCTCAGAACAGCAAGTCGCTGCATGGAACGACATGCTACAAGAGTTAGGCGAAGAAGGCGATGAAATTCGCCGAAGAGAAGAGCGAGAGCATACTGCCGCAGAAAACAGAGGCGAGGGGACAAACAATGAGGAAGCTGTAGACATCACAGCGCATAACTTGGCCACCATCGCAGCAGCCATGGAGATGTCTGACTCTGAGGATGAAATGCCCCTCACACGTCGCCGCAATATCCAACCTACAGGGGTAGTCATCAGAGAGCCATGCAAGCAAGCTGCGGTTACCCAAAGCGAGAAACGAAAAGCGCCCACCACAGCCAAAGAAAAGGGAAAACAAAAAGTAGGCACAGGCGCAGAGGCAGAAGCAAAAGAATGGGATAAATTTCAGGAAGAAAGGGGATTTAGTTGCCCCCTGTCGCAGACGATGATTGACCAAATTTCCCAGCGCAAGTGGGAAACAGTCTGCGAGAACCCTGGAACGTACACCCTTGCGCTTGTCCACGACTTCTACCACGCACAATGGCGAGAAGAGATTGACGAAGTCATTGTTCGCGGCCACGCCATCGCATTCTCCTCAGCGCACATAAACAGTGTCTATGAGCTACAGGATATCCCCAGCACTGAAGGAAACCAACTTCTTGGTGCCTTGACGACGACTTCCTAAGCGCTGTCCTTCTTGCGGTAGCCAGACCTGGGGCTAAGTGGGATGGCCATGGCGCAAAGAGGACCCTAAAATCGCAGTTGCTTGACTTCGAGGCCATGCTCTGGATGCACTGGATAAAGAATCGCATCATGCCTACAACGCATGACGCAACCTTAAGCCTTCAACGCATGATCTTGGTCTACTGCATAATGAAGGGTACACCAATCGACTTGGGTAAGGTCCTTGTCGAAACCCTGCGCCACACCGCCGCTAAGCCAAGAGGTGCACTATTCTGTCCTGGCCTTGTCACCTCCTTATGTCGCGCATCAAACCTCCTTCCCGCAGCAGATGAAGAGATAAGAACAATGCGGAAGGACTTTGACGAGCAATGGTGGACGCGTGTTACGAGCACGCGAGATAGGCATTTGCAAGGCAGCGGCCACAGACCTGTAGCCCCCGCAGCGCAACCCAACGAACCAGCGCCTGAAATGCAAAAGAAGAAAAGGCGCAAGGTAACCGCAGGACGATATCCTCGCCAACTGCACAAGGACCTCAAAGAAAGTCTCCAGCGCAGGAAATTACTGTCTGCGCTCAACCTCAAAGTCCACCACCGCCTCCTCCACCTGCTCAGCACTCACCTCCCCGCATTGACGTAAGTGTGGAAGAAGTCTCTGAAGAATCCCTACCTAGTCCTCCTCGCAACAACGAAATCCCTGAGCCAACTCCAGCAGCACGAGACTCCGCGACTGCACTATCAGGCAAAGATGCAGCTGCTCGACCACTTGATGTTGACACAGCCTTAATATTCTCAGAACTGTGGCAAATGTTCCAAGAAGTCACGGAACCCTTGCGTCTGCAGCATGAACGGCTGTGTCAACAACAGGAATTGCTGCAAAAGCAACAAGAGGAGTTGTCGCAAAGGGTAAACGCTTTGCTCCTCTTCTTAACGCATTGGACAAATTCTTTCCACCGCCTGCCTATCGCACCAAATCTGTTTGTGCGACCAACTACAACGCAAAGACCCTCTACTGCAGGCCCTTCTCAAATGCGCCCACCAAGCATCCCGCCGGTTCCAAGGTTTCCCAGGCCGCCACCTCCACCACCGCAGGAATAGAACTAATTATCTTTTTTTTTTCTCCTTTTAATTTTGTTTAAGTGTATGCGGCAGGCTATATTTGTGTATGCGATAAGAAATTATAAATACAGAGCGCTAACGCAGCTAATGTGGTCGTTTTAAGTATCGTTTTCAGCACAGGCACACTTTCCAAGATGATCAAGAGACAGAAAAAGATGGATGAAAAGACAGCGTCGGCGCAACCAGAGCAACTGGGCGAAAAAGGAGATTAGAAAGGCGCTAGTGGCCTAATGATGATCAAACGCTGACACAACCAACGCAAGTGGACTAAAAAGAAGCTGAGAACTTGCAAATTGGTCGTTGGTGACTGAAGCAAATTACTTGGAGAAGTTAGCTTCCCTCGCCTATAAATAGAAGCCACATGCTCAAAGAAGAGATCATCATACGATCAAGAAAGAAAAGAGGAGTGGAGAGGAGAAGAAACTCACGAAGGCATTGCAGAAATTGGAAAATGAGAGCATACCTATGTGTAATGTATCATTTCATATACTTCTGTTTTGCTCATATGAGCTAAATCTTTTCTTCAAGGCTTAGCACAAGCGCCTCATGCGGCGATAAGTGCAACCTGTAAGCACTTATTTTGGTTTAATTGAAACATTGATTGCTTTCTACTTAGTTGCATTAATTTTTTCATTGCTAATTCCCGCTTGGCCAGCCGGATGCGGTAACAATATGATAAATCCTTGACAGGTAATGCATATGGATCTCTCTAAGTAGAACAATTTAGCGCAGGTCATGTAGTATGGGTAGCATTAAATCATTACCGCTAAAAGATATTGCATGCTTGAGCTTCGATTGCGTTGTGACTAATGCAATCCCTTGTAAGTGATAAGAGAACTAAACTTCATGCATAAACTAGTCAAAGAGCCAATTGTTAGTTTATTGCTAAAATGCAGAAGGAATACCGGAAGGGAAACTTAATGATTTTTTCTCGCTTAGGCATTAATGGATCAATTAATCAAAAATTAGCGCTACAAGTTTGTTATAAACGCATGAGGCTGCTACCGCAACAGCCTTGATACTTTTCGCATTTAACTCTTTTCTTCAATTTTTATTGTTCATTTTTCGTTCTGCAAATCATTTATTGCTTAAACCATACCAAACATTTTTTTTTACCTACATCGCACATTGAGAAATTAAATCAGTGAATAAATATACTTTTGTCTCATTTCCCTATGGATTCGACCCTGGACTCATCAGGTACTACTTGATTTAGTCAGTTTATACTTTGATTGATTTAAATCTACGACTACTAAACCAATCACACTGACAGCCAATCACCTCCCCCCCTCGGTTTCTTTATTACGCTGCAACCCACGAACGACGAATAGCAGAAGCTCCGACGACAACCCACGAGCGTTCTTCTCTCTCTCTCTCGTTTTTTCGCATTTTTCGTGAGTTTCTGTGGCGGAGACAACCCACGAACGATGGTATTTCGTCTCTCTCTCTCTCGTTTTGAAATCTCTGTCGACTCTGCAACCCGATTCGAAAACCCATTTCTTCATCGGCTAATAGCAGAAGCTCCGCGAATCTACAACCCGATTCGAATCTCCGGCGAATAGCAGACCCACATAGACGAACAACGGTATGTCTATAGCCTTCTATTTCTTCATATTTCGTCCAAATCTGCAACCCGATTCGACAACCCACACAACCCACGAACGCTACAACCAGATTCGAAAAAAAATAATTAAGGAGCCTAGATCTGAAACACTTTCTCGGTGAGCAAGTCGTCGACAGTAGATCTGTTCGGGTTTAGGGCCAATCGAAGGAGAAAACGCCGCGAGAAGAAACGATCTGTGCATCCGTTTCTAGATTTGAAAAAAAGTTGGAGAAGAAGAAAAGAGCCCAAAAATCTCAGTGTTTTAAAAAAAAACAGAAAAAAGAAAAGAATGGAGAAGAAAAGAAAAAGGGAAGAAGAAGAAAGAAAAAAAAAATTACAGTCGGCGTTGCCGCCGTTCGCCGGAATCCAGCGGTGGCCGACCATCAGAGCTGAAGATGAAGAAGGAGTAAGGAGGGAAGAAGATGGGGAGGGAAGTAAGAGAGAAAAGATTTTTAAAAAAATAATAAAATAATAAAATTTTATTATTTTAATATATTTTTATTTTAAAAAATTAAAAAATATTTTTTGGGAAAATTGCAAAAACCACCCCTAAAGTATAGTAGTTGTTGCAATTGCACCCTCAAACTTTTAATTGTAAAAACTAAACCCTCAAACTTACAAAATTGTTAAAATTGGACCCTCAAACTTTTAATGGTCAAAATTAAACCCTTTAACTTTCATTATAATGGTAAAACATAACCCTCATGCTCTTAATTTTAAACACTAAATCCTTTAACTAATATAATCGTAAATTTCAAAAAAAAAAAAAAAAAACTAATATAATCGTAAAAATTTGTATTTTTTCTAAAATTAGAAACAGATCTTGCACTCTAGAAACTTCGTCTTCCTCGTCCCTTCTCTCGCCATTGCTGCAAAACAACTTATGGGTATTGCAGAATCAGAATGCTGGAAGGTAAAAAAGAGGAAGAAAAAGCCGAGGAAGAAGACGATCGAGTCAAATGAGAGGAGCGAAGAAGAAATTAAACCAAGTGGGATTGGTTGAGGGTTTACACATTGTAATTTGAAAATTGAAGAGCGTTAGGTAATTGAGTAGAGAGAGACCCATTTGGTCCATTGTCGTTTAGAGAGAGAGAGGAGAGAGAGTCAGAGGATCACGAGAGGTTGCAGACCGAGAGGCTGAAGGCCAAAAATGGAACAGGTAAGCTCAGTTGGCAATTCCTTTTTCTTCCCTTTTTTTCCCTTCCAGAATTCTAATTTTCCAATACCCATAACTTGTTTTAATTTGTTATATTCGTGGTTGATTTGCCACTAATGCGCATGTAGCAATGAAGTGCTTCCACTTCACGAAGGGCGAGAGAACGGACGAGGAAGACGACGTCATTTCTAGAGTGCAAGATCTGTTTCTAATTTTAGAAAAAAATACCAATTTTTACGATTATATTAGTTAAAGGATTTAGTTTTTAAAATTAAGAGCATGAGGGTTATGTTTTACCATTATAATGAAAGTTAAAGGGTTTAATTTTGACCATTAAAAGTTTGAGGGTCCAATTTTAACAATTTTGTAAGTTTGAGGGTTTAGTTTTTACAATTAAAAGTTTGAGGGTGCAATTGCAACAACTACTATACTTTAGGGGTGGTTTTTGCAATTTGCCCATAATTTTTTTTATTAAAATATTAGTGCCACGTCAGCAGCTGTTAGGATTTAACGGAAAAATTGACTGCAGGGACCAAAGTGCTACTTATCTCAAACCTCAGGAGTATTTTTGTTGAGTTTGAAAACTCAGGGACCAAAGTGTTACTTAACCCAAACCTCAAGGACCAAAAGTGTATTTTTGCCTTAATTATTTCATTTAAATCTTATTTAAATGAACATCTCTCACATAACCTATAGTTTTAATTTAATCAATTTAATTAAATCAAATTTAACTAAATTAGATTAAATTAAATAATTAATTCATTCCCCAATTAATTAATTACTAAATTAAATATCACATATTTAATTTAATCTATATTTGAATCATATTCAATTGTATTTATCTCATAACCTATAGTTTTAATGTGCATCTAATGCACATTAATTTTAACCTATAGTTTTAATATGAATCCAATTCATATTAAACTAATATTTGAACTCCTTCAAATATTTAATGCTCTCATAAATTAATTTTTAATCATATCCAAAATTAAATTTATATTATAAAGCTTAACTTTATATTATAATGTATCACCATACATTATATTATTTCCCTTCGTGAATTTGAACATTTCAAATTCAAGACATAATTATCTCAATACCCTTTTGAGCTATGAAGGGGAACTAATGAACCTACAGATCAGAAGCTCCGATGATATGAGATTAATTGACTAAACTCCTTAACCACATTAATCAATATTCATTAACTGTGGCTACACTCCACTAAAGACCCATAGTTACACTCTTCTCACGGTAGATATATACCTAGGTCATCATATGAAATAGTCAGTTTCATTAGTAAACGACGTAATAAAGTGAAAGTGATTTATTTTGCGGTCCTGGTTTTATGCATACTCATTGCATAGGACACCCCACTCGCATGTCTCCACATGAACGATTCAGGATCACATCATCTGTACTATATACAAAGTGGGCTACATCCATAGTGTCCCCAGGATAAGGTACCCAGGCCTATCCCTATACTATAGACCATTTTGGCTCTTACTCGAACTTGATCCACTTTTATGTCTCCACATAAAGTTCATGTCTTCATACTATAGCCAGAGGTTCTTAGTTTATTGGATTTGGGTTAATTAATGCAAAACTAAACAACCATTCAATAACACCTTATTGAATAACCTCAATAACACTTTATTGATCATAATTAACTTGTTATATTTATTATCCACGAGTTTAAGGGCATAAAACCCAACAAATATAGCTAACCCAAAATTTTCTAAATACCTGACATATAGTTTAAGACACTTCTATCATCATTCTAGCTCACTTCGCCTTACTTCAATTTAGAAACAATACTTTCAACAACTTAAGAGAACATATGAGTCAGGTTTCGTACCAACAACCACATAACAATGTTATAAAGTTTACTCAACAACAGATGCCACTTAACTATTCAACAAACTAAACTTTTCTTTAAGAAGAAATAGATTTCAACAACGCGAATTAAATAAACTCTAAGACCTAACTTAAAACTAAATATAGAAAATGTCCAATATCAAAAGGAATAAACTAGCCAATTATATCTCCTACACAAGGTTAACAAATAACTACGCCAATCATTACGAAAAAAATAAAATAAATTGCTATAACTTATGCTAGTTATGATTCTTCCTCATGAACCTCCTCAATCGCATCACTAGGCTCGTAGCATACACCATTACCTGCATAATTTGGAGGTTGGGGGAGGGGGGGTCAGTACAAACAACAATATTGGTAAGTTGCTCACACCTAATGAGCTACCAATCAGCAAACAACACAAACATCAAGTTATTCACATGCATCCAATATACTTTTAAAGCTAATAAGAAAATAGGAAACAAGACATCATGCTAAATGAATGGATGAATCCACACGTCATGTTATGCACCTCCCATATGATTTTCACATCATGTTCCGCACACTCAACATATGATTTATGTGTCATGCTTCGCACTCACATCCCATCACGTGACGACTTACGTGTCACGCTCTGCAAGTCCACCCAAAACATGAATTACGCGTCATACGTAGCACACACTCACACGTGATCTATGTGTCCTACTCCGCACACACACCCAACACATGATTTACATGTCATGCTCCTAACATGGAGTGCAAGTATTGTAGGGATAAAAGCCCTAGGCAGCAAAAACGTATCAGAGACCTTATTCAATTTTAAACGTCGATTGGAATACCAATATGACAACAAAATAAACCACAACAGTAAAACACTTTTAAACCTACTGAAAAGTGGCTATTAACATGCTGAAAATTTCAGAAATAATTTAGATCTAATCTAAATTTGATCCTATTGATCAAAGATTAAAGAAAACTTACTTTGGCTTGAAGTCTTGAACGTTTCACCAAATCTTTGATCTTGATCCTTCAAAAAAACAGCAACAAGCACTTTTTCCTTTGCTGGAAAGTTCTCCACGAATACTACCAAGTTGCACCGGTATTCTCCAAGGCACCATTGTGAGGAATTGCTTGTGGGAACAAAAAATCTCTAAAGGGAGGTTTTTCTCTATCGTGAGTTTAGAGAATTAGAGAGATATTCACCAAAACAGAGAGCATCTTGTTAAAGAAGTTAACCTCTCTCTCTATTCTGCAGGAGATAAAAGAGGAGCCCTAATCGAGGAAACACACGATTAGGCGTTAACTGACAAAGTTAGTTTATTGAAATTTTAATTTAAAATAAATTAAAATTAAAATTAAAATCAGTTTAATTTAATTAATCAATATTAATTAAATTCAAATCATCTAATTAAATCATATTTAATTAAAAGAATAATCCTCATTTATCTTATAGTTTTAATGAGCTTTTAATTAAATAAAATTTAATTAAAACAAATTAAAACATACAATTAATTTATTCAATAATTAATTAATTATTTAATTGAATATCACATATCCAGTTATATTTCTCTCGTTTAAACTATAGTTTTAATGTGCATCTAATGCTCATTAATTTTAACCTATAGTTTCAATATGAATCCAATTCATATTTTAAGCATAATATTCAAACCCTTTCGAATATTCAATTCTCCCAAAGAAATTTTACCTCAATACCTCAAATGAGCTATCGGTGGGACCTAATGGACTTACAGATCAGAAGCTCCAATGATATGAGACTAATTGGCTAAACTCATTAACCAATTTAATCAATATTTGTTAATTGTGGTTCACTCCACTATAGAACCACAACTACACTCTTCTCATTGCATATATATTTTATGTCCACGAATTTTGACCAATGATACCAAGTCGGTCCTTCACGTGTGTTCGTACCTCAACTAGGTCAAATTACTGTTTTACCCCTAGGTTACCTCTTTATCCTTAAGTCTGAGTGCTCCTCTAATGAACAACCTGTTTGAGGTCCAACCAACAAACAGAAGTCCCTCTCGTGCCATAGAGAGAGCAGGGCCCATTGTTCAAGACCCGGAAACACCACTTAAAGCAACACACCTCTACTTACCCTAGAGTCAGGAAGGAGTGAATTTCATCTTGTGTGATTATGTTCTCAGCTCCCCACTCGGTCTTGTCTCCAAAATGGTAGGCTTATTGAGTCGACGTGCAGGCCACTCTCACCCATACAAATCAAAAGACAATCCCTCGTGAACAAGAGTTCATAACCCACTCAAGATTAAGATCAAGTTGCCTAGGTCATCCTAGTGAAATAGAAACCTAGCTAGCTAACGGTGTTACAGCTAGTAGTTAACTATTTCGCGGTCCGGTCTTATGCAAACTCATTGCACATGATACCCCCACTCACATGTCCACTACATGAATGCGTTGGATCATTGCGTTTGTATCATAATACAAAGCGGGTTGTATCCATAGTGTCACCAGGATAAGGTACCCAACCTTATCTTTATACTATAGACCCTTTAGGTTGTATCTTGAATAGTGATCCTCGTATGTCCCCACATACTAGTTCAAGCCTCATACTAACAGCCTAGGATGTTTAGTTTATTGGATTAGGGTTAATAAGACAAGATTACTCAATACAAACAAGATAAATGAATAATACATCATTTTATTAATGTTTGGTCAAATATTACATTTACTATCTACGAGTTTTAGGGCATAAAACCCAACAAGTATACACTGTCAAGTAATAAGTGGAGAGTACTCTGAATATCGAACCCAAGGCAGAGTCGTGACTAGTTGAAAATACTTTTGCAATTTAAAAAAACATGAACCTCCTCTAAATTTACAACTAAAGATGGTAACCAAAAAAGTAATTTGATAGTTGGTTTGTGTTAGGTAAAAGCATGTAAAGAAACCAAGAAAATAAAACAAGTAAAGATATATGAGATAAGGCGGGAAATTCAAATAAGCATCAACCAAGAGCCTAATATGCACCCACTTGTGCGTCCGCAACTTACTCAGGCAATGCATCTTGGGTTTAATGCCCTAAAACTCGTGGATAGTAAATGTAACAAATTAATTGACATCAATAAAGAGTTATTGAAATTATTCAATAAGGAGTTATGGAATCTGTTATTCTTAGTCTTGCAAAAATTAACCTTAAATCCAACAAACTAAACATCCAAGGTTGTTTTATGAAACTTAAACTGTATGTGGAGACATACGAGAATCAATGTTCAAGTAACAACCTAAAGGGTTTATAGTATAGGGATAAGGTTGGGTACCTTATCTTGGTGACACTATGTGATACGACTCATTTTGTATTCGATACAAACACATTGATCCGAAGGGTTCATGTAGTGGACATGCGAGTGTGGGTATTCTATGCAATGAGTTTGCATAAGACTAGACCGCGAAATAGTAACCACTAGATATAACACAGTTGTATTTCAATAGGATGACCTAGGTAACTCAATCTTAATCCCGAGTGTGTTAAGGACCCTTTTTCATGAGGGATTGTCTTTAGATTTGTATGGGTGAGAGTGGTCAGATTCACCGACTCAATAAACCTACCATTTCAAGGATAAGACTGAGTGGGGGCTAGGAACATAACAACACAAGATGAAATTCACTCTTTCCTGTCTTTAGGGCAAGTAGATGAGTGTTCCCTTCAAGGCTGATTCCGGGTCTTGAAAAAGGGAGCTCATCCTCACCTGGCCCGAGAGGAACTTTTGTTTACTGGCTGGACCATAAACAAGTTGTTCATTAGAGGAATCATTGGTACTTATGGAGACAAAGGTAGCCTAGGGGTAAAACGATAATTTGACTCAGCTGGCGTTATGAACACTCGTGAAGGATTTACTTAACATTATTGGTCTATATTTGTGGACACAAAAATATTCTACAGTGAGAAGAGTGCAGTTGTGGGTTTTTAGTGGAGTGACTCGCAGTTAATGAATATTGGTTAAATCATTAATGAGTTTAGTCATTTAACCTCATATCATCGGAGCTTCTGATCTGTAGGTCCATTAGATCCCCCTGCTAGCTCATAAAGGGCAATTAGGAACAATTAGTCTTAAAAGAAATTTGAATAGTTCAAAATCTATTATGGGAAATCAAGTTAATCGTATGAGTTACAATTAATATAATGTTTGTGATACATTATAATATAAAGTTTAATTTAAGATAAACGTTATTAATTGAGAGAAATACAATTAAATACGATTTAATTGTAGGCTTAAATTAAATTAGATATGAGATATTTAATTTAGTAATTAATTAATTATTTTATTTAATTAAATTTGATTTAATTAAAAACTATAGGTTATGTGGGAGATATTTATTTTAATATGATTTAAATGAAATTAATTAAATTTGATTTAATTATTGATTTAATTAATTAATTAATATTAATTAATTAAATGAATCCTCATCCTATTACAATTGGGAAGAGTAATTAATTATTAATTAATTAAATATATCCCTAACCTATTATGAATAGGAACGGGATATGACACTCTATATAAAGCTCATAATGCCTTCCCAATTAAGACAGCTCTCACAACTCAAGACTTTGCTCTCAAGCAAAATTTCTCTCTAAGAATTTCACAACATTCTAGTGAAATTCTTTTTCCCAAAATTCAAGAACGTCAAATCCCACAACTTGGTTCCTAGTCCCAGAGATATAGCAGTGGAAGATTTTGGTGGTAGTGTCCCTACTGTGATCATATTGTTCTTGGTAGGAGTTCATTGAAGAAAGTCTTCAACAAGTAAGTATTTCAGTTCTTTTACATATTAGACTTGGATCTAATGCATGCTTAGCTTAATTTATATATAGAATCGTTCTATATGGATTGTCAATGTATTGGTATTTTAGAAAACTTAATTAAAATACGAATTGGTCCTATACGCTTCCGCTGGGAATTTAGGATTCCAATCCTTCAATGCACACATATGGAGAATACTGCCTATTAGTGCCCACATAGACATGGTGCAGGCAGCTTGCTACTAGTTTGCACCCACAATTACCCTGATAGCTTATTTGTGAGTTAAGTCCAACTCTTATTCAACTCCATTGTAGGTGCCTTTAGAAGACTAAGCTAACTAGACATCTATTTCTAGGGCTAGTTAAAACTTAGATAAATATTGAACACGACTCTTAAAACCCTAGTGGTTTCAGTCCTATTTCTGGGATGCAAGAAATAAAGACCTATTTCAAGGATCTTTTCCACTATTGTTTTTGCGAACCCACGCACCCAACTCCAACCTTTCGACCACCAACTGGACACAAACTATGCTAACTTAATTGATCAGTTTAAGCTAACAATGAAACTTAAACTTCAACAAAAACAAACAATGCTAAGAAGAAGCTAGGTTGTCTTTCCATTGGTGGGGCTTTCTTCTACTTAAGGAATCCACATATTTGAACCCCCAAGAAGAAGCTTAGCTCATTGATGAAATTAAAGTACTAAGCATAAAAGTAAAAGGACACAAATTAAAGAATAAACTTGCATTCATATTGATAAACGAAAAGTACATACATTTAAACTTACAACTGAAAAATAAGTAAAACAAAATGTAAAAATGGCTTACAAAGAAATATGATAGAAAATAAAGACTCTAAACTCAACTAAGGTTCTTTCTCCTCTCTATCTAACTTGCTCTTGTCTTTTTCAAGGGGAGACAATTCTTTCTACTCTTCTTATTTCGAATGGAGGAGCCGACAGAGGCTAGAAGAACCAAAACTCGGATTGGTTATAAGATGAGAAGAAAGAAAAACATAAAGACAATCCTAGGACGAGAATTCGAGCTCCCTATACTTCTTGCACCTTGATCGCCTTATAAAGACCTTGGAAGGCAGGTTGGCTGTCGAGATCAATGTGAGAAGTCCCTCGAGAGTGAAAATCCACGATCCTTGGAGATTTGGTACGAGACTTCTGTTTTCGAAAGATTTTGTGCAAATCTCGCAAATCTCAGAATTCTGTCGGAAAGCCCAATTGCGACCGCAAATGGGGTGCAAGTTCATGAATGCACTGTTTTGAAAAAAAATCTGCCTTTAGCTGTGGCTACATTCCTTATTAGTTTGCGGGCTCATCTTGGACCCAAAATCCATATCTTCTGTTATCTCAAACTCTGCTAGATTTCTTATTTTCCTAATGTGGGCGCAAATCTTTAACTTCATTGCTCCGCGAAAATTTCCCTCTTGAATTGTGGGCACATTTCAAATGCAATTATGGACTCCTACACAAAAACATTAACTTTGATAAATTGTTACTAAAATACTCTCTTTTTCAACACTTTAAGCATAAATTCTATATTTTTAAGATTTCTATCGTGATCTGTAGACTTTTGCTAATATTGACTCTAAATGATATGAGTTCAAGCACAAAGTCCAAGCATTCCTAGCAATAACCTAAGTTTTTAAGGCTAAATAACGCATATAAATGAGCGCTATCAGCTCCACACACTCATCCCAGTGAGCACACAATGCATATGCCATGATTCACCATGTAACATACCAATAACACGTTATAAAAGTGCAACATGTTTAATAAGAGCACAATCAAATCATACTTGTTCAACAATGTATAGCATAATTCAAAGCAACAACAACATGATCACACAGTCAAACAGACTCAATAGGTAGAAACTATTTACTATTTACTCAAGAATGCTCCTAAGGAACCTGAAAAGTTCCTAAATAGAAAGAATAACTCCAAAGGTCATAATTGAGTTCAACAACCTTATAATTGAATTACAAAGCACTTAAGGAAGAATAATCTTACTTAAGACCAACTTGAATGCTAGATTACCCCTTGGCAGGTGTTGGGTTTCCAGAGTGGGTGAAAATGTAGTAAGAAATAGACTCTAGAACTCTATGCAAGTATACACAATCCGCAGCAAGTAATAAGTATTTATCGAATCCAAGGTCTGAATTAGCTCTCACTTTATCTATTTTGTTTAGCTTTTTAATGGTTTCAAAGGTGGTTAAAATGATTGGTTTTTATAGAATGCTGAAGCAAAAGAAATGACAGAACAAAAAGTAAACAAATAGGCAGACAGATTAGAAACAGGCGCTGGTCAGGATTTAGTAATTGTTTTAAAAGATGCTCTAGCAATATTATTGATCATGCAAAACTCTCGCAGTCTTATTAGCAGATTCCTCCCGGAACTCCAGATTTTTTAGAATGTGTTTCAACTCCAATCAAGCACTAGGAAACTAGCTATCCCTAGCTCAGTCACTGGCGTTCACCAATACACAATGATCTAGTGTGATTAAAAGCCACACACTCCCTAAATCATCCCTGAAACTAGAAAGTGGTATTCATACCGGCTGGCCAAGCGGGCATAAAATAGAAATGAACACAACAAATAATCAAGATGCATCAAATCAATATTTATTGCATAGAAATTAAGCACGACAATTACATGTTCCCTAACCAACGCCTAAAGTTACTTAGTTCATAAAGTGCATAGAGACACACATTACAATATAAGTAAATGCATCCATAACTACAAAGAAATACAAGAAAATATTAATTCCCTTGATCAGCTTGCAATTGATGGTCTTCTTGTAGGTCTCTAATCTCTCTCCTCTATTCAACTCCCAAAGGTGGAAGTAAACTTTCCAAGAGTGGAATGTTCCTCCCAAGAATGGAATCAATTTGACTTGGGCGACTATCTCTTTTTATAGAGTGATAGGAGGCTTGAATTAGGTTGACCTAGACACGTGGATGGCTCTCCTTGCTCCTTTATCTCGAGAATAGCTTAACAAAATTCAGTTTATTAAATTGGCTAACGAACTGTGACGTGGCAGTTTTGCTCCTTGCTTTGCTCCAGCAAAGATTTTGCTCCCTCAAGTCGCTCAGCAATATATTCTGCACAAAATAACTTCCAAAGCATTCATTCTTCCAAATGGGTTAAAACATATAATATATAACTAAAAGCAACCCTATTTACCACAAAAGACACACAAATCACTATAGAAATAAGGCCTAAATAACTCCCTTTTAGAGAGTTATCAGCAGGTTTCTATTTATAAAGGAGGGAAGAGTCTTGGGTTCTTCTATAATTCTAATTTCCCATCTGTTTTCCAAATTAAAACCCCAAATAGACTCCTAAAAGGATTGAGATATTCTAATTGATTTGGGATTAAAAACTAATTAAAGGAATTTAGTTTCCCATTTGGACTAGGAAAATAAGAAGAGTCTTGAGTTCTTCATATCTCATCTCCTTTACAATTTAGAAATCCAATATTTAGACTCCTTACAGGATTGGGAATTCCTATTTGAATTGGGGATTAAATTTAAAAGTAATTAAAAGAATTTAGTTTCCCTTTTGGACTAGGAAAATTAGTCTAAGATTAAACTCCAAAATTAGATAATAAAAGATTTAATAAAATCTATTTTCCCTAAATTCAAGAAATTTAATTTATCAATTTAACGGCTAGGCTTAAATTATATATTAAAACTTTAGAGAATGACTCAAATAATCTAAAATAGTACAAACTTTGTAACGCAAGGTGTTACACAAAGTTTTCCTTGCTATGACTCTAATACAAGACCAAGGCTTGTGGAGCCCTTTGAAAGAAAGAAATTTTGGAAGAGGAGAAATTTAGAGAATTATCTAATTCTCTAGGAACGAGATGTTGTGCACATGACTCAACCCAAGGGTCCTATTTATCCAGAGCTAGGACAAATCCTTTCCATAGTTAAAATATTATATTTTAATATCTATTATATCAAAATATATATTATATTATTTGAATCTCATTCAAATATTCTATAATATATATTTAGCCTATTTGAATTTTATTCAAATTTCCAATATATATTTTTCTTGAATGTATCTAATATACATTAATCATTTTAAATTTAATGTATCAAATACAATAAATATATTTGCCTCTTTTATATTTAATATATCTAATATATTAAATATTAATTTGAACACTTCAAATTATACATTAATTTGAACATTTCATAATTTTCTTTTAACTAAATTGATCCTTTAATGTTACTATGAGCTAGCAAGGGGACCTTATGGACCTACAGATTATAAGCTCCAATGATACAAAATTAATTAATTAAACTCTTTAATAAATTAATTTTCATTCATTAACTATAGGTCACTCCACTATAGACCTAGAGTTGCACTCTTATGCACTGTAGAACAAGTTGTGTCCATGGATATAACCATTACATGCAAGTCGATCCTTCACGAGTTGTTTGTAATTATAGTTGGGTCAAAAGTCTGTTTTACCCCTGTAATTACATCTTACAACTTAAGTACCACTAATCCTCTAATGAACAATTTGTTTATGATCCAATCATGAACCAAGTCCCTCTCAAGCTAGTGAGAAGGTGGGTGTTGAAGGAGAAATTTTGTCCAATCACAAATTGCCACGTCATTATTTAAAAGTAATGACAAAATTACAAATAATTAAATTTGGGACCAATTATAAATTGACATGTGTCCCAAATTTTATTTGAAGATAAAGTTGGCCAATTATAAATTTAAAGAGCCAAATTTCTATTTGATCAATTAATTAGAAAATAAATTATTTTGATCAAATTAATTAATTTGACCAATTAACTAACAAAATAATTAATTGGAACAAATTTGGGTCTTTTAAATATTTGGGTCATATGGTTTTGGGTCAAATATAAACCATACCCAATACCAAATAGTTGAACCCAAAACCAATAAACCCCAAGCCCAAGTTGTTAGGCCCAAAAGTCACCAGGGCCCATCCAACGAGAACTCTATAAATAGAGGGGTTCTCCTCCATTTCAAGGGTTCATAAATTCTAGACTCTCACAAAGACAAGAGTTCAGAATTTTAAAGCGCTCAAGCAGAACCAGAGAATTCAGAGAGACTCCACCAAGTCTGAAGACCGAAGACTCTCTGCAATCCATATATAATTCAAGTGTTGAACACCTCTTGAAGACGAAACATTCTTCAAGACTTCAACACTCCTTGAAGATCAAAGGCTCTTCAGGACATTAACACTTCTTGAAGACCAAACATTCTTCAAGACTTCAACATTCCTTGAAGATGAAAAACTCTTCAGGACATCAACACTTCTGGAAGACTGAAGACTCCTTCAAGACTGGAAGACTTCAAGCTTCAAGAATCCATTAAAGCTTCAGACTCGAGATCAAGCGTTCCAGCCCTCGAGTGAAACACATTCACACACAAGAGAGAGAATTAGAGGATTAACATTAGAGATTGTACACCAACACCATATTACATCAATACAAATATATTGTTTATTTCACGTGTCTCCGTCTCCAAAGTTACGTGCGAACAAATTGGCACGCCCAGTGGGACCATCTCTACCTCTCATCTCTCTCTCTTATCTCAAAACACAAGTGTAAACATGTCGTTCAAGACTTCTTCAATGGTCGTTGTCATGAACAAGTCTTACATGAGTTCTACTGCTCATTGTTGCTTCGATGAACTGACATTGCAAGAAGAAAAAGCTTCTATCGTTGCAAGCCAAGAAAAAACCTTGCAGGGGGCATATACTAATGACAAGTTTCTTGTTAAGTATAACCCTTTGTTTGAACCTGATTCTGACGTAGTGACTGTCATGATGACTGAGACAAGAACTATGGAAGAAAGAATGGCTGAGATGCAGGAACACATCAACACCTTGATGAAGGTGATTGAAGAAAAAGATTCTCAAATCGCGCAACTAAAGAGCCAAATTGAGAACCAACATATTGCTGAATCAAGTCAAACCCAAGTCATAAAAAATCATGACAAAGGAAAGACTACAATGCAAAATGATTAGCCACATTGTTCTGCTTTGGTCGCTTCACTAACCATCCAACAGCTCCAAGATATGATCACAAACTGTATCAGAGCTCAGTACAGTGGACCTACTCAAGATTCCCTCTTGTATTCCAAACCTTATACTAAGAGGATTGATAACTTGAGAAGGCCAATTGAGTATCAGGCACCAAAATTTCAACAGTTTGATGGAAAGGGCAATCCTAAACAGCATATCGCCCACTTCGTTGAGACATGCGAGAATGCTGGTACTCGAGGGGACCTACTAGTCAAGCAGTTCGTTCGAACACTTAAGGGAAATGCTTTTGACTGGTACACTGATCTAGAACCTGAGTCAATAGAAAGTTGGGAGGAGTGCGAAAAAGAATTTTTTAATCGCTTCTACAGCAATAGACGAGTCGTTAGCATGTTTGAGCTCACCAACACTAAACAACGAAAAGGTGAACTCGTTGTTAACTACAAAAATCGTTGGAGAGCAATGAGTCTAGATTGCAAAGATAGCATCACTAAACTCTCTGCCGTTGAGATGTGGATTCAAGGTATGCATTGGGAACTCCTCTACATCCTTAAAGGTATAAAACCTCGCACCTTTGAAGAACTAGCAACTCACGCCCACGATATGGAGCTAAGTGTTGCTAGTCGAGAAAACCAAGACCTTCTACTCCCTAACATGAGGAAAGAAGGAAGGAACAACGAAGAGAATATAGAAGAATCTATGGTTGTAAACACAACCCTTCCCAAGTCGTCTTCGAAAGAAAAACGACAAACAAATGGAACGCATCACTTAACTTTAAAGGAAAGACAGAAGAAAATCTATCCTTTCCTTGATGCCGACATCCCTGATATGTTGGAACAACTACTGGAAGCACAACAAATAGAGCTTCCTAAGTGTAAACGACCAGAAGAGATGGAGAAAGTCGATGATCCCAAGTATTGCAACTATCATCGAGTTATTGGTCATCCAATGGAAAGATGCTTCGCCCTAAAGGACTTAATTCTAAAGCTAGCAAAAGATGGAAAAATTGAGCTCGACCTTGATGAAGTAGCTCAATCAAATCTTGCTACAATCAATGAAAAGAGCAAACATCAAAGAAAGAAGGATCTTAAGAAACTTCAACCCAAGAGGCAGAGAAGTAAAAAGTTTTCTCAACCTCGACAATAGGTGACTGCGAAGGAACTCTTCTCCAAAAATTTCCACAAAAAGGAAAAAGAAAACTTTGCAACTTCCTACTGCATCGACGTATAAGAAGTTGACAATTCCAAGAAGGATGAACAAAGGATTTCCGTCTTCAATCGCATCAAGCCTTCAACTACTAGTCCTTCGGTATTCCAAAGAATGAGTATGGTCGTGACAGAAGAAGAAAATCAATGTTCGGCGTCCACCTTCACTCAACCTTCAACTTTCCAAAGGCTAAGTGTCTCCACATCGAAGAAAAGTCGATCTTCAACATCTGTCTTTGATTGCCTTAAAGTAACAAACGATCAACCTCAAAGAAAAATGGATAACTTAGAGGTCAAATTGTTCGATGAAGTAAGCAGTGACAAAAAGCTTCAAAGTATTGTTTCGTCACGTATGAAGAGGAAGTTCTCTGTTCTCATAAATATAGAAGGTTCCTTAAAGGTGAAGCCAAATCTCATTATCTTGACTAGTCCTATAAATGAAGGATCTGATCAAGACAATGATGAAGATAAGAGCTTTTAAAATGTAAAAACTCCTTATCGTAATAGTCTAAATTGCATGATGCTCCTAGCCCACATGAGCTTTAAAGGTGAGTGCAAAACAATTGAACTACGTTATGACTTGATCCCTTTTCTTCAAAATGTACGTAGGTAGCTTAAAGAGAACATTAAGTTCAGTCTCTGCAAATAAAAAAATGAAAGTGCAACAAATATTGAAGCACAAAAAAACAAATTGAAGAAACTCATCACTATTGGGGGTAACACAACAAATTGAAGTTGTGCACCGTTATGAATGTGAAGCTACAAGTGGGATGAATAAAAAAACTTCATTCCTCGAAATTCAATGTCTCGCTAGCCTCAAGTTCGGTGTTCCATTCACCCTAAGTTCGTTGTTCCCTTTTATCTCCAAGTTCGAAGGTTCTCAGGCGTTTCGCTGCAGTTCCTTCTCTCCAAATTCGAAGGTTCCATGCGCTCCGCTGTAGTTCCTTATCTCCAAGTTTGAAGGTTCTCAAGCGTTTCGCTGCAGTTTCTTCTCTCCAAGTTTGAGGGTTCTTACGTTGTACGCTACTGCATTGTTCCTTCTCCAAGTTTGAAGGTTCTCCGATACACGCTCCTAGGTTGCTCCTTCTCTAAGTCCGAAGGTTTGCACATGTTGTTATGTTGGTTTGCTGCTGTTCCTTCTCCAAGTTCGAAGGTTCCCACGCTGCGCTGTTGTGCTGCTTCCTTCTCCAACTTCAAGGTTGTCAAGTGCTACATTGTTTCGCAGTTTCTTCTCTCCAAGTTCGAAGGTTCTCACGCGTTTCGCTGCGATTCCTTCTCTCCAAGTTCGAGGGTTCTTATGTTATACGCTACTGCGTTGTTCTTTTTCCAAGTTTGAAGGTTCTCCGTTGCACGCTCCTACGTTGCTCCTTCTCCAAGTTCGAAGGTTTGCACGTGTTGTTATGTTGCTTCGTTGTTGTTCCTTCTCAAAGTTTGAAGGTTCCCGACTTGCGTTGATGCACTACTTCCTTCTTCAAGTTCGAAGGTTCTCACGTTGCGCTATTGTGCTCCTTCCTTCTCCAAGTTCGAAGGTTCTGACGTTGCGCTGCTTCCTTCACCAAGTTCGAAAGTTCTGACGATGTTTTGCTTCCTTGTCCAAGTTTGAAGGTTTTCATGCCACGGTGCTTCGTTGCTCATTCTCCAAGTTCGAAGGTTTGCACGTGTTTTTTTATGCTGCTTCGCTGCAGTTCCTTCTCCAAGTTCGAAGGTTCTCACGTTGCTTCGCTGCAGTTCCTTCTCTCAAAGTTCGAAGGCTCTCACGCTACTTCGCTGCAGTTCCTTCCTCCAAGTTCGAAGGGGTTCTCGCACTGCCTCGCTGCAATTCCTTCCTCCAAGTTCGAAGGGGTTCTCATGCAGCGCCTTCCTCCAAGTTCGAAGGTTCTCACGCTGCTTCTTCCTCACACTGCTTCGCTACAGTTCCTTCCTCCGAAGGTTCTAACGCTGCTTCTGCTTCCTCACGTTGCTTCACTGCAGTTCCTTCCTCATGCAGTTCCTTGTTCTTTCTCTCCAAGTTCTAAGGTTCTCAAGTTGCTTCGTTGTTGTTCCTT
Organism: Luffa acutangula; assembly: GCA_036850905.1. Taxonomy (NCBI): domain Eukaryota; kingdom Viridiplantae; phylum Streptophyta; class Magnoliopsida; order Cucurbitales; family Cucurbitaceae; genus Luffa; species Luffa acutangula. Next base: position 47,918,671 of record CM072099.1, on the reverse strand, counting down.
CTCTAAATTCGAAGGTTCTCACGCTACGTTGTTCGAAGGTCCTTCATCTTACACTGCATTGCATCGTTGTTCCTTCAACAAGTTCGAAGGTTCTTATATTGAAGCAGTAAAGGAGCCTAAGTGGGAATGACATCATGAGTCCTTGGGCCGAGATACGTCGTAACAAAAAAAGTCCAAATACGTCAATTGTTCGTGCACTCATGCTGAAAGACGTGGTAGTGGAAAAAGTACAAGGAACATGTCCTTGTACTCATGCTGAAGGGCGTGGTGGCGGCAAAAGTCCAAGGAACATGTCCTTGCACTCATGCTAGAAGGCGTGGCGGCGACAACAGTCCAAGAAATATGCCCTTGCACTCTTGCTGAAAGGCGTGACAGCGGAAAAAGTCCAAGGAACATGTCCTTGCACTCATGCTGAAAGGCGTGGCGGCGACAAAAGTCCAAGGAACATGTCCTTGCACTCATGCTGGAAGGCGTGGCGGCGACAAAAGTCCAAGGAACATGTCCTTCCACTCATGTTGGAAGGCGTGGTGGCGACAAAAGTCCAAAGAACATGTCCAAAGTCCAAGGAACATGTCCTTGCACTCATGCTGGAAGACGTGGCGACGACAAAAGTCCAAGGAACATGTCCCTGCACTCATGTTGGAAGGCGTGGCGGCGGCAAAAGTCCAAGGAACATGTCTTTGCACTTATCCTGAAAGACGTGGCGGCGATAAAAGTCCAAGGAACATGTCCTTGCACTCATGCTAGAAGGCGTGACGGCGACAAAAGTCCAAGGAACATGTCCAAAGTCCAAGGAACATGTCTTTGCACTCATGCTGGAAGACGTGGCGATGACAAAAGTCCAAGGAACATGTCATTGTACTCATGCTGAAAGACGTGGTTGCGGCAAAAGTCTAAGGAACATGTCCTTCTACTCATGCTGAAAGACGTAGCAGCTGCAAAAGTCCAAGGAACATGTCCCTAAAAGCCCAAAATGTCCTTGTACTCATGCTGAAAGAGGTGGCAGCGATAAAGGAGCCCAAGTGGGAATGACATCATGTGTCATTGGGCCGGAGAGCGTCGTAACAACAAAAGTCCAAAGACGTCATATGTCCTTGGATTGATGTTGAAAGACCTTGTACCTGCAAATTGAAAACAACAAGGATATGTATGCCTTAAAAAAAATCACTTACCTACGTACTTACCTTTTGGATGGTGGATGACGGCACTGTGCTTGTAATTGAAATATAGGCAAGATGCTGTAGGCATAGCGTCTCGACGCTGCCCCGATTTTTCCCAGCAACTGCTCTTGAGCGTCGCGACTCCGTTGAGCAGGGTCGCGACGCTACGCCTCTGGACAGCCTCTGTTCTTCGTTTCCAGCAGCCGTTCTTCGCCAAATTGAACCCCGATTCGAACACCGATCAACAAATTGATTCCTAATTTCTAGACACGGACTTACAAGACTCGATTTACAATATTTTTGCCCCAAAAACATGGGCCCTTACATGATCAAATCATACAAAATTGTAAATCTAAGGCCAAATATAACCAAAACAGTTTTTCAGCAAACCACATTCATAATGCATAATCCCACCAAAACCAATGCAATTTTCATTAATTGAAATCAATTAACGAGATGACTCTGATACCAATTGAAGGGTTGAAATCCCTTTGGCAGCGGAAGCAAACAAGAACAATCTCGAATTAAAATTTCAATTTTAGAAAAAACCAATACGTTGGCGACAAAATTCAGAAACTAATTTCTAAATCAAATAGATTAAGCATGCTGATATTTTAGATCTAGAAAAAACTTACTTGGTTCGAAGAACACTGCACAATGCTCCAATGATCTCGTTCTTGGGACTTCCAACAGACACCACCACTCGAATCACCCGCTATTCTCTTAGGTCGCTGAGATATGGCTTGTGGGAACCCAAATTCAGTCTTGGAAGGGAATTTTCAGCAAAGAACCTTGCTGTTTTTTGAGAGAGAGAAGAGAGAAAAGAAAGAGTTTCTTTCTCTGTCAGATAACGTGAAATGAGATAATGAGAGGGGCGTTAGGAAACTCCCTCTCCCCTGTACGATAAGTGGGGAGGGAGTTATTGCCCTATTAGAACTAGACCGTTAGATCTTAATCAAAACGATCTCGGCCATTAACTAATTAAATAATAAATATTTAATTAATTTAATTAATTTAATTAAATCAATATTAATTAAATGAATTATAATATAAAGTTTTTAATTTAATTTGAATCATATTCAATTAAATTAAATTGGCCATTCAATTAATTCTAAATTAATTGATCCCACATTAATTAAATACCAAATATTTAATTAATTTTATAATTGAATCATATTCAATTTAATCTCTCTCATTTAACCTATAGTTTTAATGTGCATCCAAATGTACATCAATATAAATTATAGTATTAATTTGATTAAATCACATTTAAACAAATTAAAATTAAATTAATTAATTCCACAATTAATTAATTCATGAATTAATCAAATATCACATATTTAATTAAATTCATAATTCTCTCATTAATTAATTTTGAATCATATCCAAAATTAATTTTAATATAAAGTTTAATTCATTAATTAAACTTATACCATAATGTATCTCCATACATTATATTAATTGCATCAAAATACAATTAACTTATATTCCCTTTAATAATCAAGACTATATTATCTCAGAACCCGTTATGAGCTAGCAGGTGGACCTAATGGACCTACAGATCAGAAGCTCCAACGATACGAGATTGATCAGCTAAACTCATTAACCGAGTCAATCAACATTCGTTAACTGTGGGTCACTCCACTAAAGACCCACAGCTGCACTCTTCTCACTGTAGAATATTTCTGTGTCCACGGATATCGACCAATGCAGTAAGTCAATCCTTCACGTGTGTTCGTAACACCAACTGGGTCAAATTACTGTTTTACCCCTGGGTTACCTCTGGATCCTTAAGTACCACTGATCCCTCTAATGAACAATTTGTTTAGGGTCCAACCTCTAAACAAGAGTTCCTTTCGAGCCAGGAGAGGACGGCGCGCCTTTGTCCAAGACCCGGAATCAGCCCTTAAGGGAACACACATCTACTTGCCCCAATAGGGAAAGGAGTGAATTCCATCTTGTATTGTCATGTCCCCAGCCCCCCACTCAGTCTTGTCCCCAAGAAGGTAGGCTTATTGAGTCGGCGTACAGGCCACTCTCACCCGTACTAATCAAAGGACAATCCCTCGTGAGAAGGAGTTCATGACACACTCAGGATTAAGATCGAGTTACCTAGGTCATCCTATTGAAACAGTAACCTAACTAGTTAACGGTGTTACATCTAGTGGTTTACTATTTCGTGGTCTGGTCTTATGCAAACTCATTGCATAGGATACCCCCGCTTGCATGTCTCCTACATGGACGCCTTGGATCAATACGTCTGTATCGAATACAAAACGGGTCGTATCACATAGTGTTACCAGGATAAGGTACCCAGCCTTATCCCTGTACTATAGACCTTTTAGGTTGTTACTTGAACACTGATCCCCGTATGTCCCCACATACTAGTCCAAGTCTCATGTAAACAACCTTGGATCTTAGTTTATTGGATTTGGGTCATATTGTGCAATTCTAGACTTAATATGACAATAACACTTTATTGCATAAACCTCAATAACTCTTTATTGTTACAAGTGTATAATTCGTTAATCATTCACTATCTACGAGTTTTAGGACATAAAACCCAACAGCTTTTTGTTTCGATTTCGAAGGTGGTGGCTCGTAAAGATAGTGATTTCCCGGTGTCACGAAGAAAAAAAAGAAGTTGTAGTGAAGACAAAAAAAATCGAAAAAAGAAGAAGAAGAAGTTGCAATGGAGACAGAAAGAAAAAAAATCGAAGTGGAAGAAAGAAAATAAAATTTGAAACTAAGTTGTGGAGAATTGCAAATAAAGAAGAGATTGGAAGTCATCCTTGTTCACACGTAACTTCGGGGATGGAGACACGTGGAATAAATATGTAATTGTATTTATGTTTTTATGCGTGTGGGTGTACAATCTCTAACTTTAATCATCTGATTCTCTCTCTTATGTGTGTGAATGTGTTTCACTCGAGGGCTGGAACGCTTGATCTCGAGTCTAAAGCTTCAATGGATTCTTGGAGCTTGAAGTCTTCCAGTCTTGAATTAGTCTTCAATCTTCAAGAAGTGTTGATGTCCTTAAGAGTCTTTGATCTTCAAGGAGTGTTGAAGTCTTGAAGAGTGTTGGGTCTTCAAGAAGTGTTGATGTCCTGATGAGTCTTCAGTCTTCAAGAAGTCTTGGGGTCTTGAAGTTTTAAAGAGTCTTTGGTCTTCAAGGATTGTTGAAGCCTTCCGGTCTTGAAGGATCTTCTTGGGCCAGTTTGTTGAGCTTCTTGGATGATCGGTCTGCTAGGTTAATGATCTCTTGGATCGACCTATTGCCTTATTGATCTTCTGGGATGATCGGCCTGTTGGCGTGATGATCTCTTGGATCGGCTTGTTGGCTTGTTGATCTTCTTGGATGATCGGTCTATTAGGTTGATGATCTCTTGGATCGACCTATTGGCTTGTTGATCTTCTTGGATGATCGACCTGTTGGCGTGATGATCTCTTGGATCGGCTTGTTGGCTTGTTGATCTTCGTGGATGATCGGTCTGTTGACTTGATGATCTCTTGGATCGGCCTGTTGGCTTGATGATCTGTTGGATCGGCTTGTTAGCTTGTTGATCCTCTTGGATGATCGGCCTGCTCACTTATTGATCCTCTTGATCGATCGGTTGGCTTGTTGATCTTCTTGGATGATCGGCCTGCTGACGTGTTGATCTTCTTGATCGGTCGGTTGGCTTGTTGATCTTCTTGGATGATCAGTCTTTTAACTTGACGATCTCTTGGATCGGCATGTTGGCTTGATGATCTGTTGGATCGGCTTGTTAGCTTGTTGATCCTCTTAGATGATCGGCCTACTGACTTATTGATCCTCTTGATCGATCGGTTGGCTTGTTGATCTTCTTGGATGATCGGCCTACTGACTTGTTGATCTTCTTGATCAGTCGGTTGGCTTGTTGATCTCTTCTTGGATGATCGGCCTGCTGACTTGTTGATCTTCTTGATCGGTCGGTTGACTTGTTAACCTCTTCTTAGAGTCTTCTAGTCTTCAAACCTTCCGAGTCTTGAATCCTTTGAATTCTGAATCTCGATTCCTTCTGAATTCTCTAGACTCTTTGGCTTTTGACGACTCTGGACTCTGGCAGAATGCTCTAGACTCTGAGTTCTCTGACTCTGTCTCTCCGAATCTGAATGCCCTCCAAAATGAATGGTGGCCTCCTCTATTTATAGAGTTTGATGGACCTCATATGGGCTTGGGCTTGGGTCCAATTGCCACGTGGCATAATTTGATTGAACTTGGCTGATGTTATCTAATGGATCACTAATAGACAAGTGGCATTCTTTGATTTGCCGAATTTTAATGTCTATTAATTTAATTTAGGCACACGTGTAAATGTGTAATTGGTCCCAAATTTATTTTATCATTGATTTAAATTAATGATGTGGCAATTTGTGATTGGCCAAAATTTCTCATTCAACAAATGCCCCATTTTCGAGATTTAGGCACAAGTTATGTGTGAGTGAACCTCGAAAAATATATTTTGGAATTAAAATGCAAGGTATTTGTTCTTGACTTTGACTCCATTTGGTGCGTCAATTTAATCAAAATATGAATTTTGGTCAAAATTTTGATTTTTTTATTTGACACACTTTTATCGCCAATTAATCAAAATTTGAGGTTTGGTCAAAATTTTGATTTTCCTTGTTTGGAAACAAACTTTGATTTCAAGTTTGGGAAAATTTTGGTTTATCCCCAAATTTTGATTTGAGGTAAAATCCTACCCAAATTTAACTTGCATTTGGAATAGAATTTGAGGTTTGGACTTTGGTTCATTTTGGATAAAATTTAGATTATGCCCAAAATTTAATTTAAGTAAATTTAAAACTGCATCCAAAATTTGGCAGGAATTTGGAATAAATTTTTCATATGGAACTTAGAAAATTTGATTTGGGATAAGAGTTTAATTATACTCAAATTCAGTTTAATTCAATCCAAATCTATTTAGGAGTTTATCAAATCAATTTGAGTTTATCTCCCAATTTGATTTAAATGAAATCTCATACTTTGGATTAAAATTTGAAACAAAATCTCCAAATTTTTATCTTTCAATTTGATTTAAATCAAATCTCATATCTTTGGGTTAAAATTTGAACCCATCTCAAAGTTGATGAAGACTGTCGTTGGAGATAAGATTTATATTTGAACTCATCCCAAAATTGATGAAGATTGTCGTTGGAGATAAGATTTATATTTGAACTTATCCCAAAATTGATGAAGATTGCCGTTGGAGATAAGATTTATATTTGAACTTATCCCAAAATTGATGGAGATTGTCGTTGGAGATAAGATTTATATTTGAACTCATCCCAAAATTGATGAAAATTGTCGTTGGCGATAAGATTTATCTATTTGAATCCAACTTTCCATTCTATAAATAGGATTGAACCTCACCAGGGGAGAGCACACATCAATTGCAGGGAGCATTCAAGAAAGGATTCAAGTAGGAAACTTCCTTCTCCCTCTTTTTATTTTTATTTTTATTTTTATATTTTTTAATTTTTCGTTTCTTTTTTTTTTTTTAATTTTTCGTTTTTTTTTCTTTTCTTTTCTTTTTTTTTGAATTTTTGTTGTTTTTTTTTTTTAAAAAAATTCTTCCTTCTTTTTGTTTTTTTGTACTCACAACACTTTGCCTATATTTCAATTACAAGCACAGTGCTTTCATCCACCATCCAAAAGGTAAGTACGAAGGTAAGTGATTTTTTTTAAGGCACATATATCCTTGTTGTCTTCAATTTGCTGGTACAATGTCTTTCAGCATAAGTACAAGGGACATGTTCCTTGGACTCTTGCCACTGCCACACCTTTCAGCATGAGCACGAGGACATGCTCCTTAGACTTGTGTCGCCGTCACGCCTTTAAGCACGAGTACAGGGACATGTTCCTCACTTTGGGACATGTTCCTTGGACTTGTGTCACCGCCACGCCTTTTCAGCATGAGTACAGGGACATGTTCCTCACTTTGGGACATGTTCCTTGGACTTGTGTCACCGCCCCGCCATTCAGCACGAGTACAGGGACATGACGTGCTCCTTGGACTTTTGCTGCCGCCACGTCTTTCAGCATGAGTTCAAGGACATGACGTGCTCCTTGGACTTGTGTCGCCGCCACGCCTTTCAGCATGAGTACAGAGACATGTTCCTGACTTTGGGACATGTCCTTGGACTTGTGTCACCGTCCCGCCATTCAGCACGAGTACAGGGACATGACGTGCTCCTTGGACTTTTTCCGCCGCCACGTCTTTCAGCATGAGTTCAAGGACATGACGTGCTCCTAGGACTTTTGTCGTTGCCACGTCTTTCAGCATGAGTTCAAGGACATGACGTGCTCCTTGGACTTTTGTCGCCGCCACGTCTTTCAGCATGAGTTCAAGGACATGACGTGCTCCTTGGACTTTTGCCGCCGCCACATCTTTCAGCATGAGTACAAGGACATGTTCCTTGGACTTGTGTCATCGCCACATCATTCAGCATGAGTGTAGAGACATGTTCCTTAGACTTTTGTTACTGGACGTTCCCGACCCAAGGACACATGATGTCATTCCCACTTGGGCTTCTTTCCTACTGAAACGTAAGAAACTTCAAACTTGTCGAAGGAATAGTGATGCATTGCAATGTAAGAGGAAGGACCTTCGAACAATGTAGCGTGAGAACCTTCGAATTTAGAGAAGAAACAACATCGTAGCGTATGAGGACCTTGGCATTTGGAGAAGGAATAGCGAAACAGCGCAGCGTGAGAACCTTCGAACTTGGTGAAGGAAGTAGTGCATCATCAGAACCTTCAAACTTGAAGAAGGAACAACGATGTCAGAACCTTCGAATTTGGAGAAGGAAGCAGCACAAGAGTGCAACATGGGGACCTTCAAACTTAAACAAGTAGCAAACATCGCAGACTGAGAACCTTCGAACTTGGAGAAGGAACAACAACGGAGCAACGTGAGAACTTTCAAACTTGAGGAAAGGGACTGCAGCTAAGTGCGTGAACCTTCAAACTTGGAGAGAAGGAACTGCAACGAAATGCGTGAGAACCTTCGAACTTGGAGCGAAGGAACTACAGCGAAACACGTGAGAACCTTCGAACTCGAAGAGAAGGAATTGCAACGAAGCACATGAGAACCTTCGAACCTGGAGAGAAGGAACTGCAGCGCAGCGCATGAGAACCTTCGAACTTGAGAGAAGGGACTGCAGCGAAATGCATGAGAACCTTCAAACTTGGAGCGAAGGAACTGCAGCGAAGTGCGTGAGAACCTTCGAACTTGGGGAGAAGGAACTCCAGCGAAGCGCGTGAGAACCTTCGAACTTGGGGAGAAGGAACTGCTATGAAGCGCATGAGGACCTTCGAACTTGGAGAGAAGGAACTGCAGCGCAGCGCATGAGAACCTTCGAACTTGGAGAGAAGGAACTCCAGCGAAGCACGTGAGAACCTTCAAACTTGAGAGAAGGGATTGCAGCGCAGCTAGGGGTGATCATCGGTCGGTCGGCATCGGTTTTGGGCTCAAACCGACGCCGACCACCGATACCTCGGTTTGAGTCGGTCGGTGAATGTCGGTTTTGAGAGTTCTATGAGACCGACCGACCGACCACACGCAAAAATCGGTCGGTTTCGGTCGGTTTTGAAAGTTTCAGCGATGACGCCGTTGTTCCGGTAAGGTGAAGGAGAAAAAAAGAACGAAGACGAGACGAGAGGACGATATTTACATACAACAAGAAAACAAAGAGAAATAGATGAAAGATAAATAAAGAACTAAGAAGAAAAAAATACATGACGATCCGTGTAACACTAAACTCCGGCGAAGAAATGTGTTATTCCGGTGAAGCGCTTGCTCAATGCTCATGGCCGAAAAAAAGAAACTGAGAGAAAGTTAAAAGAGTGACTGAAAAAAGAAAGAAAATGAAAGTGAAGGTGGGAAGATCGTTGAAGAAGGAAGAGAAAAATAATAATTTATTTTAAATAAATAATGATTACCTATATATAGGTAATCATTACCTATATATAGGTAATTAATGCTTGGAAAGACAGCTGGCTGCAGCAGCACAGAGCACGCGTTTTCACCTTTCTTTCTTTCTTTTTTTTTAATTTTTTAATTTTATATAATATAAATGAATATTCGGTCGGTTCGGTCGGTTTGGGCTTTTTTAGGCCCACCGACCGACCGAATGGTCGGTTTTTCTTATAGAAAAACCGACCTCCGACCGAACCTGCTATAGAACCGACCGACCGACGTCGGTTCGGTCGGTTTCGGTCGGTCGGATCGGTTTTTCGGTGTGTCTTGCTCACCCCTAAGCGCAGCAACGTGAGAACCTTCGAACTTGAGAGAAGGGACTGCAACGAAGTGCATGAGAACCTTCGAACTTGAGAGAAGGGACTGCAACGAAGTGCATGAGAACCTTTGAACATGGAGCGAATGAACTGTAGCGAAGCGCGTGAGAACCTTCAAACTTGGGGAGAAGGAACTCCAGCGAAGCGCGTGAGGACCTTCGAACTTGGGGAGAAGGAACTACTGTGAAGCGCATGAGAACCTTCAAACTTGGAGAGAAGGAACTGCAGCGAAGTGCATGAGAACCTTCGAACTTGGAGAGAATGAACTCTAGCAAAGCACTTGAGAACCTTCGAACTTGACGAAGAGGGAACAACGAACTTAGGGTGAGTGAAAACATCGAACTTGAGGCTAACGAGACATTGAATTTGGAGGAATGAAGTTCTCGTTTATTCATCCAACTCGTAGCTTCACATTCATAATGGTGCATAACTTCAATTTGTTGTGTTGCCCCCAGTAGTGATGAGTTTCTTCAACTTGTCTTATCGTGCTTTGTTGGGTTCCTAGAGTGAGTAAAAATATAGTGTAAAATACTCTAGAATTCCTGTGCAAGTATACACAGTCTGCAACAAGTAATATTATCAATCCAAGGTCTGAATGAGTTTCCACTCTACCTATTTTTGTTTAACTTTTTAATGGTTTCAAGAATAATAAAATGATTTGGTTTTATCGGAATTATGCTGAAGCAAAATAAATGACAGAACAACGAGTAAACAAATAGATAGACAGATTAAAGACATGCGCTGGTTAGGCTTTAGTGATTGTTCTAAGATATGCTCTAGCAATATTATTGATCATGCATTTCTCGCAGTATTATTAGCGGATTCCTCCCGGAACTCCGAATCTTTTGGGATATGTTTCAAACCCAATGAAGAGCGACTGATCAAGCACTAGGCAACTGGCTATCCCTAGCTCAGTCACTAGCGTTCACCAATACACAATGATCGTAGTGTGGATAATTGCCACACACTCTCTAAATCATCCCTGAAACTAGAGAGAGCTATCCATACCGGCTGGCCAGGCGGGCATAAAATGAGTTTAAGCACAACAATTAACCAAAATGCGATAGTCAATTTATTACTAGAGATGAAGCACAGTAATCACATTATTCCTAACCAACACCATAAGCTACTTAGTTCATAATAGGCATAGGAATACGAATTACAATATGAGTATGCATGTCCATAACAACAAGTTAATAAAGAAAGTAAACTCCCTAATCAGCTTGCGGTAAATGGTGTTCTTGATGATCTTCAATCTCCCTATACTATTCGGCTTCCAAGGGAAAACATGGAATGACTTTGACTTTGACGGCTACTTCCTTTTATAGAAGGATGGGAGGCTTGAATTAGGTCAACTAGGACACGTGTAAGGCTCTCCTTGATCCTTTATCACGAAAATAACTCAACAGAAGTCGGTTCATGAAGTTGGCTAACGAGCTGTGATGTGGCAGTTTCTGTTCCCAGTTTTGCTGCAGCATAGAATTTGCTCCTTCCAGTCGCTCAGCAGCATAATCTGCACAAAATAATTTCCAATGCTTCCATTCTTCCAAATGGGTTAAAACATGTAATATCTATCCAAAACCAACCCTAATAAGCATAAAGGACACACAAATCTCTATATAATTGAGGCCTAAATAACTACCTTTTGGGCAGTTATCATACCCCCAAACTTGAACTATTGCGCGTCCTGAGCAATACTAACCAACCTTCCTTCAAGAATATCCCGAAAATAACTCAACAAAAGTCGATTCATGAAGTTGGCTAACGAGGTGTGATGTGGCAGTTCTGCTCCAAGTTTTGTTGCAGCACAGAATTTGCTCCCTCAAGTCGCCCAACAGCATAATCTGCATAAAATGATTTCCAAAGCTTCCATTCTTCCAAATGGGTTAAAACATGTAATATCAATCTAAAACCAACCCTATTAAGCACAAAGGTCACACAAATCAATATAGAAATGAGGCCTAAATAACTACCTTTTGGGCAGTTATCACTCAAGTAATGCATTCCTGCAACAACCATGCACCTAACACATGGATTTCGCACCATGCCATGCACACTCAAAACACATGAATTCCGCACCATGTTGTGCACACTCGGTTTCCACACAAGTTCCATGACCTCGTTCAACACACAACCCTCACAAAACTCTCTAAGACTGACTTCTTTGAGTCACGCCGACCCCTGACCATATTACCTAGGGCCTCAACGTTTCTCTATGGTGCTCAGCATTCGATCCTTGACCATTTTACCCACGGCCCCGAACTGTTGCATCGCCCCTTGACCATATTACCCAAGGCATCTGATGACTTCACTCATCACTCGTAGCCCCCACAAAGCTCTCTGAGACTAACTCCTTTGAGTCACGCTGACCCCTAACCATATTACCCATGGCCTCGACGCTTCTCCACGGTGTTCAGTGTTCGACCTTTGACCATATTACCCAAGGCCTCGAACTGTTGCATCGTCCCTTGGCCATATTACCCAGGGCACTCGATGCTCCTCTTAATCCATTGGTGACATACCACCCCTCGATCATTTTTATCTGAAGCACCTTGTATTTACCTTATTGGGTTTTATGCCCTAAAACTCATATATAATGAATGTAACAAATATTGTGCTTGTTCAATAAAGTGTTATTGAGGTTTATCCAATAAAATGTTATTGTTGTTTTAGTTTAGAATTACACAATTGACCCAATTCCAATAAACTAAGATCTAAGGTTGTTTAATGTAGTTTGAACAAGTATGTGGCCATATACAAGGGATTAATATTCAAGTAACGACCTAAAAGGTCTATAGTATAAGGATAATAAGGCAGAGTACCTTTTCCTGGTGACAATATGTAATGTGACCCGTTTTGTATATGATACAGACGCATTGATCCAAAGTGTCCATGTAGTAGTCATGTGAGCGGTGTTGGGTTTTATATCCTAAAACTCGTAGTTGTAAACACTGAACATATTCTATTTGCAATAAATATGTTATTGAGGTTTATTCAATAAATATGTTATTGAATAAAGTGAATTGCTCGTTATTTAACCTAAATCCAATAAACTAAGAACTCATGACTATAGTATGTATACTTGAACTTTATGTGGAGACATAAAAGTAGATCAAGTTCGAGTAATAGCCAAAACGGTCAATAGTAAAGGGATATGGCTGGGTACCTTATCCTGGGGACACTATGGATGCGACCCACATTGTATTTAGTATAAACGATGTGATCTTGAATTGTTCATGTGGAGACATGCGAGTGGGGGCGTCCTATGCAATGAGTTTGCATAAGACCGAACTGCGAAATGAGTCAATTTCACTTTATAACACCGTTTACTATTGATACTGACTATTTCATATGATGACGTAGGTAACTCAATCTTAATCTTGAGCTAACTATGAACTCCTTTTTATTCGGGATTATCCTTTAATTTGCATGGGTGAGAGTGGCCCGAGTTCGCCGACTCAATAAGCCAACCATTTTGGGGACAAGACCGGGTAGATAGCTGGAGACATATAGTCCTGCAAGACGAAATTCAATCCTACTTGTTTTAGGGATAGTAGAGAGGTTGTTCCCTTAAGTGCTAACTCTAGGTCTTGAACAAGGGGCTCTGCCCTCTCAGTGGTCCAAGAGGGACTCGGTTGGGTGGTTGGACCACAAGCCAATTGTTCATTAAAGATCAGTGGGACTTAAGGAACAAAGAAGTAACTTCAAGGGTAAAACGGATTTTTGACCTAGCTGTAGTTACTGAAGGATTAAAATTCCTTGGCAGAAGAAATGATCAGGACCATTCTCGAATTAAAATTCAATTTAGAAAAACCAATACTTTGGCAATATAAAATGGAATCAATTTTCTACAAAATCTAGATTAAGCATGCTATAAAAATGATCTAAACTATTTTAGATTAGGAATACTTACATGGATTGAAGATCAAAACTATGCACGATGCTCCAATTCACGTACTTTTTCCTCCCAACGAACACCACCACGTCGGATCACTCGCTATGACTCTTGTGTTGGGGTTTATGTCCTAAAACTCGTGGATAGTAAATGTAACAAAGTTATATATAAAACTTATTAGAATAGTTTTTATTATGGTTGTTGAAAGATTAGTTTAACTATGTATTTATTAACCCAAATCCAATAAAACTAGAATCCTTGGCTATGATATAAATGCTTGAACTTTATGTAGTGACATAAATATGGATCAGGTTCAAGTACATAGCCTAAAACGGTCTATAGTATAGGGATAAGACTAGGTACCTTATCCTAGGAAAAAATATGTGACGCGTCCCACTTTGTTTTAATTCAAACGATGTGATCCTAATATCGTTCATGTATAGACATGCGAGTGGGGGCATCCTATACAAAAGAGTTTGTATAAGACCGGACCGCGAAATAAGTCACTTTCACCTTATAACACCATTTACTGTGAAACTGACTATTTCAAGCGATGACCTAGGTAACTCGATCTTAATCTTGAGCTAACTATGAACTCCTGTTTATTTGGGATTATCCTTTGATTTGCATAGGTGAGAGTGGCCCAACAATGCCACTCAATAAACCTCCCACTTTGGGGATAAGACCGGGTAGATAGCTAGGGATAGTCCTGCAAGATAGAATTCACTTCTACCCGTCTTTAGGGATAGTAGAGAGGTTGTTCCCTTAAGTGCTGACTTCGAAACGTGAAGTTGGCCCGAGAGGTTTTAGGTTTAGTGGTGGGACCACAAACCAATTGTTCTTTAGGGACTCAGTGAAGGCTTAAGGAACAAGAAGTACTATAGGGGTAAAACAAACTTTTGACCTAACTATAGTTACGAACAACCTGTGAAGGATTGACTTATTGATCACGGTTATATTGGGTGGACAGAAATATATCTACAGTCAGGGGAGTTCAGCTACGGACTACAGTGGAGTGTCCCGTTAGTTAACGAATGTTGGTTAACTAGGATTGAAAGAGTTCAACCAGACAATCTCGGATCGTTGGAGCCCATGATCTGTAGGTCAATTAGGTCCCCTGCTAGCTCATACAAAATAACCTTAAAACAGAATGATGAAAGAATTTGAAACACGTTCAAATTCAATTAAGGGAGATATCGTTAATTATATTCAATATAATTTAACTCGTCGATTTAATTGTTAATTAAACTATGTTTGAGAGAGTTATAGTTATTTAAATATGTTTTAAATATTGAAAAATGTATTCGATACATATTTGGTTTGAATAACGAATAGTGATTCGTAATCAAAGTCGGTTTTGAGAGAAATTGGAATTGATTCAAGTATTTTAATATTTGATATTAAAATCAATGGATATATTTAATCAACAAGTTTGATTAAATATTTAAAACAAAATTTATTTAAAATTAATTATAAGAATTAATTTTATTCAAATTAATGTGGGTAGTTTATTTGAAATGATTTTTCATAATAACAAAAATCAAAATGTGAAATTCCCACACAATGACACAAATTTCATGTCATTGCCATTCATCCTTGTGCTGTCATTATGTGGAGATGACAAAGTTGGATATCTCTTCTATGTTATCTTGAAGAGGTGGGAAAGTGATGAAGGCTGAAGAATTATTCAGAACATGAAAATGTTGGTGGAAAATCTCTCTCTCTCTCAAAAGTCGTGGCCTTCATTTTGCTTAGCAACCCATTTTTCTCTCAACTTCTTCCTCCCAATTTCATCATGCTCGGGTCCTCACAAGCCCGTTCTAAGACCGGAGAATGGTGGGGAAGATCTCGGTGGTCGTCCATGACTCGATCGTTGATAGCGAGCATAGCTAGCTATTTTTCCCTATTTAATTTAGCTAGTCTTTTATGATTTATTGGACATTTTATTGCACTTAATTGTTTATTTTATAGGAAAGTGCTGATTAGAGCTTAAGCGTGGAATTGGAGTCAATCGAGTGTTCGGGACGCGAAAATATACCAAAGAACCGAAAAGATTCAAGTTAGAAGAAGCCAAGAGAGGGCAATCTGCAGATCAACGTCGAGATGCCACTCTTGGAGCGTCTCGATGCTGCCTTTCCTTAATTAATTTGGGTGGCAGAGTCACAGCGTCGAGACGCTGTGACGAGAGCGTCTCGATGCTCTCAGTTTTTCCATAATCAAAACGTGCGACAGGACATAGCGTCGAGACGCTATGTCGACAGTGTCTCGACGCTATCGGCATAATTTCATATATATATTTCTTTTCATGCTACGGATTGGTGGAGGCCAAATTGAGAGATTTTAACCCTAATTTCGACTAGAGACCTACTGTGGGAGCTGAAGCAAGGACGAGGACTGGGAATCTCACTTGGTGGCGCGGAGATCGAGACGGGGACGTGCCGGGTTCAACGACATTAAGTGTTTCCTTTCCTTTTCCTTATCTCTAGCTAGATTTTATGGCTTTTTCTTGTTTAGTTGAGCTTGTAACGAGATGTATGAGTAGCTAAACTTGTGGCTTAGGGATTGATGTAGTCTTTTTAATCTATGGATTGATTTATGGTATGAATTGTGCAATGGTTTTATGTATGCAATCTTGATTTAATGCTTTCAATTAATTGGCCATTAGTTGAATGATCTAAGTGTTGGATCTAGCTCGGGAGAGGGGATTTAGCTAGACTTATTCAAGATTGAATGACTAAAGTTTATTTTCTAAGCTCGTGACAGATTTTAGATTAACTTTAGAATTGGTCAAAAAGAACTCAATGCCTTGCTTGTTAATAAACTTAGATAGGGATATCAAGTTGGTTAATTTGCATGAGAATCAATTATACTCGGGAGAGGTAGTTGTGATTAAAGGTTCTTAGGCTTATAATTCCATTGTGCATAATAATTTATTCCTTAAAATCAATCCTAGACTAAATTGGCGAAATCAATTCCCTAAGTGTTCTCTCAATTGCATATCCTCTGTTTACTTGTTTTGATTTAGTTTTCTATCAATCTCTCATTACTTTGTGTTCCCTAAATAAAATTGAGCGAGATTATTCACAATACTTGATTTAGCTTAAAAATCCAATCCAGAGGACGACACTCGTTTTTACGATCACTTTATTATTACTTGACCCGTGCGCTTGCGATAGGAAAATTCCACATCAATCGTGTAGAGAAACAACCAACGGAACGCTTGAATTCAGAGCTTCAAGAGGTATTTTTATTTCCTTTGTTTTTGTTCTTATATAAGCATGCTTTTAATCCATGAAATTAATGAAAATCGGTGCCTAAGATCTGCTAACGCTTCTGCTTGAGTGTTATTCACTCCTTCATCTTGGGCTATGAAAACCGGCTTGTGCGAGCCAAAAAGATGTCTTGTAAAGGGAAAAATTCAGCAATAGAGAAAACTAGAATATTGTGTTGGGAGATAATATTTTGAGAGAAAACTGATCTCAATCTATCTTTCATGAGAGAGGGTATGAGCGTAACTATAGGGAACTCCTCTCCAACATACAATAAGTGGGGAAGGGAAGTTATCTTTCCTACTCATTCTTGATCGTTGATTATTACCTAAACGATCATGGCCATCAATTAATTAAATAATAAATATTTAATTAATTTAATTAAATCAATTATAATATAAAATATTTAATTCAATTTAAATGATATTCAATTGAATTAAATTGGTCATTCAATTAATTCTCAATTAATTGTTCCCCATATTAATTAAATATCAAATACTTAATTAATATTACACTTGAATTATATTCAAGTTTATCTCTCTCATTTAACCTATAGTTTTAATGTGCATCAAATGCACATTAATTATAAACTATAGTTTTAATTTCGATTAAATCATATTTAACCAAATTAAATTAAAATTAATTAATTCTTCAATTAATTAATCAAATATCACATATTTAATTAAATTCATAATTCTCTCCTGAATTAATTTTGAATCATATCCAAAATTAACTATAAAGTTTAATTCTCTAATTAAACTTTATACTATAACGTATCTCCATACATTATATTAATTCCCTTAATATTCAAAACTAAATAATTTCAGTACCCATTACGAGCTAGCAAGTGGACCTAATGGACCTACATATCAGAAGCTCCAACGATACGAGATTAACTGGTTAAACTCATTAACCAAGTTAATCAACGTTCGTTAACTGTGGGTTACTCCAATAAAGACCCACAACTGCACTCTTCTCACTGTAGAATATTTATGTGTTCACGGATATCGACCAATACAGTAAGTTAATCCTTCACGAGTGTTCGTAACACCAGCTGAGTCAAATTATCGTTTTACCGCTGGGTTACTTCTGGATCCTTAAGTATCACTGATCCCTCTAATGAACAACCTGTAGGGTCCAACCACTAAACAGAAATTCCTCTCGGGCCAAGAGAGGACAACGCGCTTTTGTTCAAGTCCTGGAATCAACCATTAAGGGAACACACATCTACTTGCCCCAATAGGGGAAGAAGTGAATTTCATCTTGTACTGTTATGTTCTCAGCCCCCATTCGATCTTGCCCCTGAAATGGTAGGATTATTAAGCCAGCGAACAGGCCACTCTCACCCATACAAATTTAAGGATAATCGCTCCTGAAAAGGGGTTCATAACAGACTCATGATTGAGATTGAGTTACCTAGGTCATCCTATTGAAATAGAAACCTAAACTAGTGAACAGTGTTACATCTAGTGGTTACTATTTCGCGGTCCGGTCTTATGCAAACTCATTGCATAGGACACCCTCACTCGCATGTCTTCTACATGGATGCTTTGGATTATTGCATCTGTATCAGATACAAAGTGGGTCGTATCGCATAGTGTCACCAGGATAAGGTACCCAACCTTATCCCTATACTATAGACCATTTAGGTTGTTACTTGAACACCGAACCCCGTATGTCACCACATACTAGTCTAAGTTTCATTTAAACAACCCTGGATCTTAGTTTATTGGATTTAGGGTTTATTAATGCAAACTCGATTATTCAGTAACCAAATTACTGAATCACTCAAATAATGCTTTATTGAGATCGATTAAATATTTGTTTCACTTACTATCTACGAGTTTTAGGGCATAAAACCCAACAGTTACGAAAAAACTTGTGAAGGATCGATTTACTAATCATGGTTATATTGAGTGGACAAAAATATATCTACAGCGAAGGGAGTGCAGCTACTAGGCTATAGTGGAGTGTCCCGGTAGTTAACGAATGTTGGTTAACTAGGTTAATAAGTGTAGCCAGTCAATCTCGGATCGTTGGAGCCCATGATCTATAGGTCCATTAGGTCCCCCTACTAGCTCATATTAGACTAAACCTTAGAACAATGTGATGAGAGAGTTTGAATCGTTCAAATTCGGTTTAGGGAGTGAACGTCAATTATATTCAATATTATTGACGTAATAGTTTAAATACGAATTGAACTATAATTTGAGAGAGTTAAAGTATTTAAATATGATTTAATACTATACAGGTGAATATGGATTCATATTCGAGAGATCGGTTTTGAGAGAGATCGAGATTGGTGAAAATTATTAATTAAATTAATATAATTAATTAAAATGTTTAATTAATTATTTAAAATTAGAGAAAATACACTTTTAGTCCCTGAGGTTTGGGTTAGGTTTCATTTTCGTCCCTGAGTTTTCAAACTCAACAATTTAGCCTCTGAGGTTTGGTTTTAGTTTCATTTTAGTCCCTCAATCCATTTTTCCGTAAAAAACTAATAGTTTGCTGACATGACACTATTTTTTATTAAAAAATTATTTTTGATTTTTTTTAAATATAAATGTATTAAAAATAATAAAAATATTAGTATTTTTAAATTTTTTATTGTCTTATATATTCTCTCTCTTCTTCTTATTCTTCATCATCTTCAATCATCTTCTTCTTCATGTTATTCTTCAGCACAACGCCTAGCAACCGGTCAGTGGCCAACAACCGCCTGCCGCCGACAATTTTTTTTCCTTTTCTTCTTTTCTCCTTCTTCTCCAACATTTCTTTTCTTTTTTAAAAAAAAATGAAACGAGGGAGGAGACCCTCTCATTTCGCCGTCGCCTGCATACCCGACCTCCATGAACGGGCCTTGTTGTTTGGTTGCCGACAAGGAGAAATCGGGAGGGAGCCTACTGAACGGTCTTTTTAAACTCATCGAAAAGAAGATATCGTCGAGATGGTCTTTCTGAACTCGTCGCCGTTTGCATACCCATGAACGCCGCCTCCAGTCGAACTCGGTACGAACCCACGAACGGAGATCTGAACGGAGAGAGGAAAAAATTCAGACTCGTTCCAGATCTAGAACGAAGGGGAAAACCCCCTTTGTTCCAGTCTCGACTTCATCCTCTCGCCTTCGCACGTCGTTCCAGCACCCCTATGCGATTTCAAGCACCGTTCAGCAAGATCCCTCCCGATTTCTCCTTATCAACGACCAAACACCATCTCGACGAGGTCAGAGAGACCCACATCGCAACCCTCTCGACGGCGTTTGTGGAGAGGTATGCTGGCGGCGGTGGAACTAGAGGGTCTCCTCCCTCCTCATTTCATTTTTTTTAAAAGAAAAGAAATGTTGGAGAAGAAGGAGAAAAGAAGAAAAGGAAAAAAAAAATCGTTGGCGGCAAGCAGTCGTCACCGACCGGTTCCACTGAAGAAGAAGATGATGAAGAATAAGAAGAGATAAGAGATAAGAAACAAAAAAATTTAAAAAAGTAATATTTTTAATATATTTATATTTAAAAAAATTGAAAATAATTTTTTTTAATAAAAAAATAGTGTCACATCAGCAAACCGTTAGTTTTTAACGGAAAAATGGATGGAGGGACTAAAATGAAACTAAAACCAAACCTCAAAGGCTAAATTGTTGAGTTTGAAAAATCAGGGACCAAAATGAAACCTAACTCAAACCTCAGGGACTAAAAGTGTATTTTTCCCTTAAAATTAATTTTATTTAAAATTAAATAAAGAAATTTTATTTGATTTTATAAATAATTTTTAATTAATTTTAATTAATAAAAATCAAATAAAATGACTAATTTTAGGAGATGGTGGAATTACACCAACACCATGCAATTAGCCTTCTTATCACACCTAATCCCACTTCAAATTGATCTCCTAATTGGTGTCATCTTGTGTTGTAATTTATTTGCACGAATTCCTTTTTAAATAGAGGATTAAGAGGTGAGAAAAAACAGGCTTAAATGATATGTTATGCTGCTGATAAAAAAACATGTTTCCTGTGGTGGGATTTTAAATCTGTATGACACACTTTATGCATATAATAGGCTATTTAATTAAAACATACATCTATCATGCACAAATAAGTAAATCACACTAAAAGGGACCGATTTTGATAATTTAAAGCAAGCAATAACTAAATTATTACATAAGAAATAAAAAAAATACATTGAACCGCCCCTAGGTTTCTCGAATCGGTTCAAACCGACCTCAAGAAAACCAAATCGGATCTCCAAAGGTTTAATTTGGGTTGAATCGAGTCAAATGGAGCTAAACCAGACAAGATTGGAGGTGAACCGCTGTTGGATCGAACCGAATCTGGGAAAATAGGCACGTTTGTTTGGAAATGCAACAGCATCGAGACGTTGTCTCGACTGGAAGCCCTCTATTCTTCGATTCGATTGAGTTCTTTGTCTTCTTTCGTTCAATTACAGCACTAAATGGACTTTGAAGACTCTATAAAAAAAATACAAACTCTTCACAACACAATTACAAATTGAAGAGTAAAAAATTGCCAAAATCATAATTGATGCAAATTAGGTGCCCAAACCATGCTCTGATACCATCTGAAAGTGTTAATATTAAACATGCAGTAACAATTTTAGATCTTAGGCACTTAATTCCATCAATTTAACCAATTTAAGCATGATGGTCAAAACCAAAAAACAGAGCCATTTGGTACCTAGCTCTTGTAGCTCCCAATTCATGTTAATCTTCTGTTGTTTCTTCACACCAATGGATCAAGGACCACCAATTGGATCTTCTCTACTAATCTCAAGCCTTGGAATGGATTGTGGAAACCTCTAGTGATAGGAATTGGAAGGGAAGAACTTGGGTTTCAAGTTATTTGAGAGTTTTGAGTACTTGGTGAATTTGGTTTAAATTTGGCATCATAACAACAACATGAAGCTCTCAATCTTTCACGAACTTTCACTCATACATAGAGTGAAACATGCAACCAAAATTCACCCAAGATTGACACCAAATTGGTCATCAATTTAAGTGGGATTAAGTGTGAAAAATTGAGGTTTACATGGGGTTAGTCATTAAACCGCCACCTCCAAAAAATAGTGAATTTTTTAATTTCTTTTAAAAACAAAAATTACTTTTTAATTTTTGAATTTCTAAAATTCAAATTTTATTATTATTATTTTAATTAAATATAATTCTTAATTATATTTAAATAAAACCAAATTTAATTAAATAATAATTATATTAATTTAATTTAATATCTAATATTAAATTAATATTTTTCACCCGATCCTGACTTTTCTCCAAATGAAATTTCTCAAACGTGAATCCCTATTCACGTATTCAATATTTAAATCATATTTAAATGCAACCAACTCTCAAATTTTAGTCTAATTCGAAATTAAACCAATATGTCGTTAATGTTGTATATAATTGACATTTATACCCTATTCTGAATTTGAACGTTTTCAAACTCTCCTATCATATTGTTCCAAGGTTTATTCCTATTGAGCTGGTAAAGGGACCTAATGGACCTACAGATCATGGGTTCAAACGATTCAAGAATAGTCAGCTAAACTCATTAACCTGGTTATTCAACATTTGTTAGATACCGTGACACTCCACTATAGCCCGTAGCTACACTCCCCTCACTATAGATATATTCTTGTCCACTCGATATAACCATGATTAGTAAGTTGATCCTTCACAGGTTGTTCGTAACTAGAGCTGGATCAAATGTCTGTTTTACCCCCTAAAGTTACATCTTGTTCCTTAAGTCCCACTAATCCTCTAATGAACAATTGGTTTGTGATTCTTCCACTAAACCGAGTCCCTCTCGGGCCAATGAGAGGGTGGGGCCCCTTGTTCAAGACTTGGATTCAGTACTTAAGAGAACAACCTCTCTATTATCCCTAATCAGGGTAGGAGTGAATTCCGTCTTGCAAGACTATGTCCCCAGCTATCTATCCAGTCTCATCCCCAAAATGGTAGGCTTATTGAGTCAGCGAACTCAAGCTACTCCCACCCATTCAAATCAAAGGATAATCCTAAATAAACAGGAGTTCATAGTTAGCTTAGGATTAAGATCAAGTTATCTAAATCATCGCATGAGATAGTCAGTTTCATCAGTAAACAGCGTTTTAAAATGAAAGTGACTTATCTCTGTTGGGATTTATGTCCTAGAACTCAAGTTTTTTTATCCTTTATATAAATAAAGATGTTATTCAGTGAAATTGTTTATTTATAACTTACAATCCAATAGAAACATCCATGGTTATAACATGAGATACTCGAACTATATAGTAAATATGGACAGGGATCAAGTTCGAGTATATAACCTAAATGGTCTATAGTAAATGAATAAGGTTGGGTACCTTGTTCTGGTAACACTATGGATGCGACCTACTTTGCGAATAAGGCAAACGACGTGATCCTGGATCGTTCATGTAAAGACATGCGAGTAGGGGCATCCTATGTAAAAGATGTTTACACAAGACTGGACCGAGAAATAAGTCACTCTTACTTTATAACGTCGTTTACTGTTAAGACTGATTATTTCATGCGATAACTTAGGTAACTCGATCTTAATCCTGAGCTTACTATGAACTCCTGTTTGTTTAGGGTTATCCTTTGATCTGCATAGGTGAGAGCGATCATAAAATTCCGTTCAATAAACCTCCCATTTTGGGGATAACACTAGATGGATGGCTGGGGACATAGTAATGCAATATGGAATTCACTCCTACCCTATTCAGGGATAGTAGAGAGGTTGTTCCCTTAAGTGCTGAATCTAAGGCTTGAACAAGGGGCCCCACCCTCTCATTGGCTCGAGAGGGATCTTGTTTAATGGTTGGACCATGAACAAAATTGTTCATTAGAGGACCAGTGGACTTAAGGAACTAAGATGTGCTAAAGGGGTAAAACAGACTTTAGACCTATCTATAGTAACGAACGACCTGTGAAGGATTAACTTACTAATCATGATTACATTGAGTGGACACAAATATATCTACAGTAAGGGGAGTTGAACTACTAGGCTATAGTGGAGTGTCCCGGTAGTTAACGGATGTTGGTTAACTAGGTTAAAAGAGTTTGACTAGTTTAACCTCGTACCGTTGGAGCCCATGATCTGTAGGTCCATTAGGTCCCCTTGCTAGCTCGAGACTAACCTTTAGAAAAATATGGTGGATAAAATATGAATTACTTTAGTTCATGTTGAGAAATATGAGTAGAGGTGATAGGCGTTGTCGATACGTCGGGCTTTTTTGAAAACCGTTATGGTGAGTATTTAATATTTAAATATGATTTAAATACCGATAACATGAATAGGGATTCATGATTGATAATAACATTAAAGAAATGTTAGGGATTGGTAGAAAAATATTAATTTAATATTTAATATTAAATTAATAATTATTTTAAAATAATTTAAAATTGAAAACATTGAAATTTGATTTTAATTTTTCAGATTATTAAAGTTCAAATAATTATCCAACTAAATAAAGATAATTATGGATTTAATTAAATTAAAAAAGGATTGAATTTTTGGAGGTGGAGTGCATGGTGACTAAACCCATGCACTCACCCCAAATTGGACATCAAAATTCCCACTAATCTTTGGTTAATTGAGTATCAATTGCTGGAGCATTCCTGCATCTCTAATCCCTCTATAAAAGGCAAGGAGATGGTTGAAGAAAAAAAAGTTTTGAATGATAAGGAAATGCTGTCAAATTGAAAACTCACCAAAACCCACCTTGCAAGCTTGTTCTTCATACTTTCTCTCTCAAATTCCAACTCTTGAGGATCCCACAATCCGTTCTAAAGGCTTGAGGATAGCAAGGAAGACCCTTTGGTGGTTCGTGACTCGTTGGTGAAGAAAAACAACAAAGAAATCCAAGCAATTCTCCATTGATTCAAGGTTGGTAAACAATACTCTGTTTTTCTTCTTCTTGGACAGCATGCAATGTTAGATCAAATTGAACAAATTATGTGCCTAAGATCCAAAGTTGCTTCCACTTTTTAGATATTAACACTTTCAATTGGTATCAGAGCGTGGTTTGGGTACCTAATTTTCTTTAATTTTATCATGGTGGGTAGCATTTTGAAATTTAATTTGCATGGGTGTTGAAATGGATATATTACGGTTTTGACAATTTTTTACTCTTCAATTTTTTGATGAAAATGTAACTGCTCACATGTATATGAGCATGAATGTGTTGAGAAAAGTCTGTAATTTTTTGGGAGTCATTAGAGTCCATTTAGTGTTGTAATTGATCGAAAGAAGGAGAAAAACACATGTTGGCCGAAGAACAGAGGGTTCCAGTCGCGAGAGCGTCGCGATGCTGTTCATCAAGCGTCACAATGCTGATGCGTTTTTTAAGAACAGGCGCACATTTTCCAGATTTGAGCGGTTCAGCCTTATCCCGATCCGGTTCACCAAAATTCGGCTAGTTCAGCCCCTATTGGCCCAGTTCAGTGATGTTCAACACTTGGGAGGTCCGATTAGGGTCTAATCAAGTCGGTTCATGATGGTTCGAGATTCCCGGGAGCTTCTCAACTCAATATTAAATTATTATTTGTAATAATTTTGTTAATTGTTTGCTTAGATTGCCAAAACCGGTCCATTTTAGTGTGTTTAATTATTTATGCTTTATGAATGCATGTTATAATTAATTATGAATGAGATATGCAAAAGAGTATGTCATATAGATTTAAAATCTCACCATAGGAAGCATGTTTCATGCATTTAAGTATGTTATAAGAAGTTATAATATAAGTATGCATGATTTAGGTTTCATGTTAGAAGCATGTTGAATGTTTAGTTCTCGTTGATTATAATCGTTATATTATTTAAACGAAAATGAACAAGCATGCAACATGAAACTTTACCTTAGCTCGATTTTAAAGCGTTAATATCGAATAGAAAGCATGTTGTAGGTTGATCTCAGTTATAATCGTTTTATAAAATGAGATAGACATAAAATCTATAACAAAGATAAATGCATGCTCGCCTAGGTTTAAAACGAACCAAATCGATCAATTTTTTAGAATAAGTCGATAACTTGTAAAGCTAAGGTTACAAGAGAACTCACCCGATTCGATGTTGTCTAAGGCTGGAGGTATTTAAGTTGACGGCTTACGGAACACCTCCTACCTGGGTATCCGGCCGGTACTTGAGTTAGGCTAACCTAGGATTTACGAGCATGCACGTGAGAGATATGAGGTTATAAAACACCTAGACATTGTAGGTTAAATTATAACCTAGACTTAGGATTATATTCAATTAGCCGGAATATGCCTAAGTAACAATTTACCCAACACCGTTAAAATACTTGGTGGGAGAAAAGAAACATTTTCTCACGTTCTCCGTTAAAATTCACACGGCGAGATCTATGCATAGCCTCTTGTTACTTACTAGCGTAACCATTCCATTCGGAAGGTGATGGCATAAATCAATATGAAGGTGAATGGAGAGAATATTTATAGTAAGTGGGTGAAGGAAGCGTGTCAACGCATCCTACGGTCTTTTCCAATGATTCACAAAGGCAATGTCTCTATGTTCGCCTACTAAGCATGCCCTAGAGCTGCGACACCATTCGAAGGGTTGTAACATAGAGATTGTAGCGTCGTGGATTCACATAATGATAACAGAATTCTTAGGACCATTCCCAGCATTGACTTTTCCATTTGATAGCATTACTGGGGCCGTTCTGTGAAATCTAAAAAATGGGGTGTCACACTTACGAGATAACTAAATTTAGCTTATCTTTGACCAAAGTAGCGATAACTAAAATTGATACAAAAATAAAGGAGTTATTTTTTGTTATAGAATTTTTAGTCAAGAATGTCTTGGTTCAGTGAAGGAGTAACTGACTATCCCTCGGTAGCAGTTATTCTGACTCACTGAGGTATCGTTGTAAAATAATTAATGAGATGGGTACATTATTACTTTTGCTAAACTTAATTGGATTTATTAAATATTCGATTCACAGATAAAGGATTTTATTATTTCAGCATGCCTAGCACATTAGTACAACTATTAGCTTAAAAAAAAACTTAACGACGACAACTGTGGAACCTGGAAATAGAATTTAAATACAATATTGGTGATTGATGACCTTCGATTCATCTTAACAGAAGAATGTCCACTTAACCCTGGCCCGACAGGAACTCGAGTAAATCGATACGCCTATGACAAATGGACGAGAGCCAATGAAAAGGCAAAGGTCTTTATATTGACGAGCATAAGTGATGTTCTGTCTAAAAAGCATGAGGGCATACAAACTGCAAGAGAAATAATGGACTCATTGCAGGCCATGTTTGGACAGCCGTCCTCATCCCTTTGCCATGAGGCCCTCAAGTATGTTTATAATTCTCGGATAAAAGAAGGAACTTCTGTTCGAGAACATGTGTTAAAAATGATGGTAAATTTTAATGCAGCTGAAGTAAACGACGCTGTCATAGATGAAAGTAGTCAAGTCAGTTTCATTATGGAATCTCTTCCGAAGAGTTTCATACTATTTCGTACCAATTTAGTTATGAACAAAATTGAGTACAACATGACGACTCTCCTGAACGAGCTTCAGACCTACCAGTCCCTCACTAAAAGTAAAGGAGAAGAAAACGAAGCAAATGTTGTTTCTGGTAGGGGATACGTGTAAAAAATATACCTATTTTACCCTTATATTTAGCTCATTTCTTGGTTAAATGTTGTATGTTGTGATCAATTTACTGATCCCAAGCTCAAAATATGCTTACTTTGATAAGTTAGGGTGTTGAGAATCACTTTTGTCAAATTTAACTTATTTGTGCTTAAAAAGACTTGATTTTAAGAGAATTTGACTTAGTTTGTTGTTGTACAGGAAAACAGAGGAAAAGTTGGAATTTCCCAGAAATGCGAGGAAGGAAAAAATGAAATGCGACCGCATTTCTGGAAAAATTGAAGTCGTTCCGAGTCGTCCGCGGGTCGTTGTTGACGAGTCTTCTTCGCACCTAATTGGCTATTTTGACCCCGAAACTGACTTGGCAACCTTCCAGCACCTATTTTGAAGCTCTTCAACCATTTTCTACACTATATAAGCTCAAGATTCGAAGTCAAATTCAACCAGAACTCACTTGGAAGAAAAGGGTGGTGACAGAACCTTGGCTCGACGCCAATGAGTAGGGATGCTCGAGGTCCTTCTTAGATGACTGAATTCTAACCTGAGTTAGACATCAAAACTTGTGGTTTGTAGAGAGTTTCACCCATTCCCACCTTGTAAAAGTGAGAGAGTGGAGTGTCTTAGCGAACTCCAGAAGGATTGAGTAAATAGAAAAACCCATAATATTTAGCTATCACTTTTATTTCCAGCTTTTGAATCTTTTCATTATTCTGTATTATTTACATTCTTATTTCAATGAAAATGTGTTCATTTTCTTTTTATCCCATCATGAGTAGCTAAATCCCATTGAGGGGTTCAATATGGTGAATTCCCTTATGGTTTAATGGCTTGAAAGTGTTTTATTTGCTTAAGTTGTGTTCGATGCATGTCATTCTTTATTGATTATCACTCTAATCTTGCTGAGTTTAATTTGATCACTTAGACTTTGCATGCTATGTGAGTTTGATCTCGAAAGGGACAAACGATATCGGTTCTCATAAAGGTGATATAGGTGAAAAAGCTCGAAAGAGATTGTTGGGTAGTATAGGGCAAGCTGCCTAAGGCACCCTATATCGACTATAGGGTTATAGGTTGGATTCGTGAATTATCTATGTCGGAGTCGAGTCACAGAAATGTGCATAACGATACTTGCTAAGCCTTCTAACAGTTCTTGGGAACAAGGGCCAAATAGGAGTTAAATCTGACCCAATGCATTGAATACACTTAAGTTAGGTATTGCATGATTATGGTTATTGCCTTAGGGATGAATCCATGTTGAATACCTCGTTTATTTATTATTGTTATTCTTTTAGTTATTTGCATGTTTTATTTATCTATTCAAAAACCCAGTCAATCAACTTATTTTCTTTGGTTACCTTTTTCAAAAGCAATCATTTGAGCAGTTTCTTCATCAAATATGAATTTCCAGTTTAGTCCTCGTGGGATCGATACGCTTGAAATACTTCTAAGGTTTTTTTATTACTACGTGCGACAGTGTATACTTGAACTCAGTGTTAGCTAAATTATTCTTTATCATTATTATTCATCTTATCTCACATTCCATCCATTCAGCTGACGACGCACCAAGTTTTTGGCGCCGTTGCCGGGGACCAAAAGTGAAACCAGATTTGTTTTTGAAACTGCGATGAGATTGCGACCACATTTCTGTCTCAAAGGGAATTTAACTTTGATTAGCATTTGTTTTTCTTTTGCAGGTTGGAGTTAGTGCATGAACAAGGGGTGTCCACTCCTTGACATTGATCTAGAGATAGAAAGAAGCTTTCATCGTCGATTGAAGGAACAAAGACAAAATAAGGAGGAGCAACAAGAGTTGAGCGCACGGGAATTTCGTGAAGAATCATCTTACATTCAAGAGTTTCCAATGGAACTTCCTGGAGTGGATCCTCAAGTTGATCCACAAGATCGTGGAAGGGAGCAGAATGGCGGGAGAATTCCTCCTGTTCCTCCAGTTCCACCGGTGCCACAACAAGAAAACCCGATCTACATTGCTGAAGATCTCAATCGAGTAATAAGGGACTACGCTTTACCAGTTTTCCAGACATTGAATCCAAGAATTTTGGAGCCACCGATTGATGCTCCACAATTTGAACTTAAACCAGTGATGTTCCAGATGTTGAATACAATGGGCCAATTCTCTGGACTTCCAAACGAACATCCACACAAACATATTAAGCTATTTTTTAGAGTTTGTAATTCTTTTAAAGTAACAGAAGTGCCGGAAGATACTTGGAAGTTAAAACTTTTTCCATTTTCTTTGCAGTGAGATGTTGAAGCTTGGTTGGATTCATTTCCTCCAAACTCCATCACCTCTTGGAATGATTTGGGGGAGAAATTCTTGGAGAAGTTTTTTCCCTCCAATAAAAATGCCAAGTACAGAGCAGAGATTATTGCTTTCAGACAATCTTACAATGAACCTTTGGATGCAGCTTGGGAAAGATTCCAAAGGCTAGTTCGAAAGTGTCCACACCATGGATTGCCTGCTTGCATTATTTTGGAGCATTTTTATAGTGGGTTAGATCAAGCTTCAAAGGCACTAGTCAATGCATCTGCGAACGGATCTTTTTTGAAGAAATCTGCTAATGAGGTGCATGCTATTCTAGATACCATAACCACCACAATTGACATTGGGGAGAAAATGAACCAACAACCATTTTGAAAAATCCAATGAAAGTAGTGGAAACAGAGGCTAACTCTACGATGCAAGCCCAGATCAAGGCCATCCATAACATGATGATGGGCATGTCCATGAACAATCGAGCCTATATAGCCCCTGCCAATGCTGTCTCTTCTCTCTGTTGTGAGATATGTGGTGAGGAACACATCATTGATAATTGTCCACTAAATCCAACATCTGTTTTTTATGTAGGTCCACGAGGAAATCAAAACCAGAATAGATGGAATCCTTATTCGACCACGTACAACCCAGGATGGAGACAACATCCGAATTTTTCTTGGGGAGGACAAGCCGGGTCGAGTAATTCCAACACTCATCAATTTGGAAAGCAACCTACACAATAACAATCGCAGAAAAACTTCTAACAAGTTCCAGTGCAGAGCCAAGAGTCAAATCTAGAGACTCTTAGGAAGGAGTACATGGCAATGAACGATGCTGCAGTACGAAATTTGGAAGTTCAACTTGGACAAATTGCTCAGGAGATTAAGAATAGACCTCAAGGGACGTTGCCTAGCAAAATCGAGATCCCTCACAGAGAAGGCAATGAACAATGCAAGGCAGTGACCTTAAGACGTGGACTAGAATACGATGGACCAAAATATCCAGTAAGTCAAGAAGCATATATCCCAATTGAAGCTCGAGAAAAGATTTGTGAAAAGAAGTTAGACATTACCTCAGATATTTTAGAGAATAAAGAAGAAAAAGTAGAAAGGACCAAGGAGCATGAAGCCTTGGTAGCAAAAGAAGAAAAATCAAAGTTGGAGAAAAAGCAAGGAATTGCGACCGCAAAACCCGAAAAATTTGTGATAGACCCAGATTACAGACCACCTCTTCCGTACCCTCAGAGATTCAAACATGCCTCACAAGATGTACAGTTCAAGAAGTTTTTAGATGTATTGAAGTAGTTGCACATCAACATACATATGTGAAATTCCAAATAGATATCCTATCAAAAAAGATAAGGTTGGGAGAATACGAAATGGTTGCACTCACAGAATGTTCCAGTGCAATGGTGAAGAACGAGATTCCTCCCAAGCTTAAAGATCCAGGAAGCTTCACCATTCCATGCTCTATCGCAGGCAGGGATGTAGGTAGAGCTCTGTGCGATTTAGGAGCAAGCATCAACTTAATGCCATATTCAGTTTTTAAACAGTGAGGGATAGGTGAAGCACTACCAACGACTGTGACCTTACAGTTGGCAGACCGATCACTTACGCATCCCATTGGAAAGATTGAAGACGTATTAGTTAAGGTTGACAAGTTTGTTTTCCCTGTAGATTTCATCATTTTAGACTGTGAAGCTGACAAGGACGTGCCAATCATCTTAGGACGACCGTTCCTAGCCATTGGCAGAACCTTAATAGATGTAAAGAAGGGAGAATTGACCATGAGGGTCAATGATCATCAAGTCACGTTTAACGTGATGAAGGCAATGCAATATCCAGGATACCTTGAAAGGTGTTCTATGATTGAAGAAGTTGACAAACTCTCTGTATCTATTTTGCAGGAAACATTGAAGGGAGAACCACTGAAAGGGAACAAGTTCGAAAAGGAGGAACTAGAAGAAAAAGGGATCGGAGAAATATCTGTCACAAATGATTCGACAACAGCAAGGATAGAGGCATTAAGGGATTCATCAGATCACGAAGAAATCAGACCGTTACAGCCATCTCTAATCAGTCCTCATGAACTTGAACTCAAACCTCTCCTAGAGCATCTTAAATATAGCTTTCTTGGTGAAAACAAGACATTACCAGTCATCATCTCAGCTTACCTTACTGAACAAGATGAAATTTCTTTGTTGCAGGTCCTCTCTAAACATAAGAAAGCAATAGGATGAACCATTGCAGACATTCAAGGAATCAGCCCCTCATTTTGCATGCACAAGATAAACCTTGAAGAAGGAGCTAAAAATTCCATTGAAAGTCAGATGAGATTAAATCCCATCATGAAGGAAGTTGTTAGAAAGGAAATCTTAAAGTGGCTGGATGCAGAAGTCATCTACCCAATTGCAGACAGTAGCTGGGTCAGCCCAAGGCGGGATGACTGTAGTAAAGAACAGGAAAAATTAATTGATACCAACAAGGACGGTTACAGGATGGCGAGTCTGCATAGATTACCGCCGCCTTAATAAAGTGACCAGGAAAGACCACTTCCTGTGGCCATTCATAGATCAGATGCTAGACAGGCTTGCAGGGAAAGACTATTACTGCTTCTTAGACGGTTACTCTAGTTACAATCAGATAACTATAGCCCCAGAAGACCAGGAGAAGACAACGTTCATATGTCCATACAGAACGTTCGCCTTCCGGAGAATGTTGTTCGGTTTATGCAATGCACCAACCACCTTCCAAATGTGTTATATGGTAGAACGAACTGTGGAAGTATTCATGGATGACTTCTTGGTCTTCGGTGAATCATTTTCAGCATGTCTACGAAATTTAGACTAAGTGCTAGAAAGATGTGAAGGAACCAATTCAGTACTGAACTGGGAGAAGTGCCATTCTATGGTACGAGAAGGCATAGTCCTTGAACATCGCATTTCCAAGAAAGGAATTGAGGTGGACAAGGCAAAGATCAAGATCATATCCAAGTTACCTTTCCCAAAAATAGTGCGAGATATTAGAAGCTTTCTAGGCCATGCAGGTTTCTATAGAAGATGTATTAAAGACTTTTCTAAAATTTCCAAACCCTTGTACAGGTTACTGGAAGTAGATAGACCGTTCGACTTTGATGAAGATTGCAAAGAAGCGTTTGAGACTTTGAAGAGGGCACTCAGCTCATCACCAATCAAAATTGAACCGGACTAGACTCAATCATTTGAGTTGATGTGCGATGCTAGTGACTTTGCAGTTGGTGCAGTCCTATGTCAGAAAAGAGGAAAGATAGTGCAACCTATCTACTTCGCAAGCAAAACGCTCAATGAGGCTCAGTTGAACTATACTGTCACGGAAAAGGAATTACTGGCAGTAGTGTTTGGTTTTAACAAATGTAGATCCCCTTGTGGGAACTAAAAGTCATAGTTCACACAGATCATTCAGCCCTTAAGCATTTACTTTCGAAAAAAGATGCCAAACCCCGACTAATTCGATGGATTTTGCTTTTGCGGGAGTTTGCCATAGAGATCCAAGACAGAAAAGGAATAGAAAATCAGGTAGCAGACCATCTATCAAGACTTGGAGAGGAAGAACAAGTAGAAAAAGGGCTAGACATTCAAGAGTCGTTTGTGGATGAGCAGATTCTGGCAAACAGAACTGTTGAACTTCCATGGTTTGCAGATTATGTAAACTACCTAGTCAGTGGACTAAAACCACCAGAGGCAACCATTCAACAACTCAAGAAGTTCTTAAAAGACGTGAAAGACTACTACTGGGATGAACCGTATTTGTATAAGCTAGGGTCTGATCAAATACTAAGAAGGTGTGTACCGGAAGAGGACCCTTGATATTGGGAGCTTGTCATGCAGCTCCATACGGTGGACATTTCGCAGGACTCAAGACAGTGGCCAAAATCCTCCAATCCGACTAGTTTTGGCCCAGTGTCTTCAAAGATGCACACCTCTTTACGAAAAATTGTGATCAATGCCAAAGGACGGGGAACATGACAGCTAAAATCGAAATGCCTCTACACTTCATACTCGAAGTAGAAATCTTAGACGTATGGGGGATAGACTTTATGGGACCATTCCCACCATCCTTTGGGAACATCTACATCTTGCTCGCAGTGGATTATGTATCAAAATGGATTGAGGCAATAGCAACTGCAACAAATGATGCTAAGGTGGTAAAGAAATTCTTTTTGAAGAATATCTTCACCATATATGGAACCCTTTGCTTCATCATAAGTGACGAAGGTTCTCACTTCCTAAACAAAATAATAGCCAGTTTGTTTTCCAAATACAACATTAGACACAGGGTAGCTACTGCTTACCATCCTCAAACTAATGGACAAGCAGAGCTCTCTGACAGGGAAATCAAGGCTATTTTGGAAAAAACAGTGGATCCCACTCGTAAGGACTGGTCATTGAGGCTCGATGAAGCATTATGGGCCCATAGAATTGCATATAAGGCACCATTGGAAATGTCTTCGTACCGCCTCATATTCGGGAAAACTTGTCACTTGCCACTCAAATTAGAGCACAAGGCTTATTGGGCATTGAAAAAGTTTAACTTCAACATGGAGAAAGCAGGGATCAAAAGGAAATTGCAACTTAACGAGCTGGAAGAACTTCGATATTTCTTGTATGAAAATGCAAAACTCTACAAGGAGAAAGTCAAGCGATGGTATGATAGAAGAATTCACCCCAAGGAGTTTTACAAAGGCCAGAAAGTATTACTCTTTAATTCCAGACTCAAATTATTTCCAGGAAAACTCAAGTCAAGATGGTCAGGACCTTTCAAAATAGTGAAAATTTTAGACTATGGAACTGTGTTATTGACCGACAATCAGGGCATGCACTTCAAGGTAAATGGACAAAGGATAAAACCGTATTTGGGGAGAGGCTTCGAGGATGAGGAAGCCCATGTCTCCGTGATTGATTTGGTATCACTTCTATACCTTGAAAGAATTCATTTTGTATATTATCTGGATCTATAAAATAATAGTCTAGATAAGAGCCCTAAAATATCTAGACAAGAATAAGGACTCTGTCTAGGAAAATCCTGTCTAGGAAAAGGTACTTAAGATGACCATTTGGAACACCTTTTCCTGGGGATTTACCTGAGAGTTTTGAAAATTCCATAGTATTTTGAGCCTTGTCTTGTGTTTGAAAATAAAAACCAGGAAAATGGGAAAATTGCAAGTTTGTTTTGAATAAATTATTTTTGATCAAGAGGGAACTTTGTCTAAGGCAAGTTGTTGGGTTCCTAGAGTGAGTAATAATGTGGTATAAAATACTCTAGAATTCCTGTGCAAGTATACACAGTCTGCAACAAGTAATATTATCAATCCGAGTCCTGAATTAGTTTCCACTCTACCTATTTTGTGTAATTTTCTAATGGTTTCAAAAATAGTAAAATGATTTGGTTTTATCGGAATTATGCTGAAGCAAAATAAATGACAGAACAATAAGTAAACAAATAGATAGACAGATTAAAGACAGACGCTGGTTAGGTTTTAGTGATTGTTCTAAGATATGCTCTAGCAATATTATTGATCATGCATTTCTCGCAGTATTATTAGCGAATTCCTCCCGGAACTCCGGATCTTTTGGGATATGTTTCAAACCCAATGAAGAGCGACCGATCAAGCGCTAGGCAACTGGCTATCCCTAGCTCAGTCACTGGGGTTCACCAATACACAATGATCGTAGTGTGGATAATTGCCACACACTCTCTAAATCATCACTGAAACTAGAGAGAGCTATTCACACCGGCTAGCCAGGCAGGCATAAAATGAAAATTAGCACAACAATTAACCAAAATGCGATAGTCAATAAATTACTAGAGATGAAGCACAGTAATCACATTATTCCTAACCAACACCTTAAGCTACTTAGTTCATAACAGGCATAGGAATACGAATTACAATCTGAGTATGCATGTCCATAACCACAAGTTAATAAAGAAAATAAACTCCCTAATCAGCTTGCGGAAGATGTTGTTCTTGATGATCTTCAATATCTCTAAAATATTCGGCTTCCAAGGGAAAACATGGAATGCGTTTGACTTGGACGGCTACTTCCTTTTATAGAAGGATAGGAGGCTTGAATTAGGTTATCTTGGACACGTGTAGGGCTCTCCTTGCTCCTTTATCCCGAAAATAACTCAACAAAAGTAGGTTCATGAAGTTGGCTAACGAGTTGTGATGTGGCAGTTTCTGCTCCCAGTTTTGCTGCAGCACAGAATTTGCTCCCTCCAGTCGCCCAGCAGCATAATCTGCACAAAATGATTCCCAAAGCTTCCATTCTTCCAAATGGGTTAAATCATGTAATATCTTTCTAAAACCAACCCTATTAAGCATTAAAGACACACAAATCCTAATGTAAATGAGGCTTAAATAACTACCTTTTGGGCAGTTATCATACCCCCAAACTTGAACTATTGCGCGTCCCGAGCAATACTGACCAACCTTCCTTTAAGAATTCAAAACATTAGACAATGACTAGCTTAATTAAACCAGACAGTCCAACACTACCTTTAACCGTTACCTAAGCACTCTGCAAAACCAAGCTCTGCTGCAGCAAAATAATTCCTCCGGCATGGACAAATAATCACCACTTTTCAACTTAATTCTAAGAACTCACCACAGCCTAGCTCCATTATCAGACATTTCAAAACATATTTTTAAAGGGGTTTATATCATTATTTATCAGACTTAAAGCAGCCTTACGGTCATAAGCTCTTAAGCATGGGATGACCCACTTTATGGTGCAGTATACCCTTGCCTCAAACTCATCACCAACTAGGCTCAATACTCTTTATAAAGCTCAAGAATCCTTAGTTATTCTATCTCTTGCCCCTCAGAATGGCGACATTTTATGATGAAGCTCACCTAAGTTCTGGGAGACAGAAAAACTGCTGAATCATCATTCATCCCTCAAAACTTTTGCTCCGTCAAAATTTTCAGCAAAATTTTCAACAATCAATTCTTTTCAGCAAATCATTTCATTATTTTTTTCATATTTCCTAGGTCGTCTTTTGACACGAAGACAAACTGTGGGTATCACAAATGTCCCCGGTTACTCAATAACCTAACAAATTTTAATTTGAAGGAGAGGAATGCTCGAGCAAAATAATTGGAGTAGCAAAAAGTCCCCCAAACTTGAATTATTCATTGTCCCCAATGAATCATTAAATAAGCAAGTATACCCCCAAACTTAAATTTTTCTATCTGAATTTTTAAACTAAACATGGGACTAGGATTAAGCTTAAAGTGGATCATATAAGTCAATACTACCTTCAAAATCTTCTTGTCGCAGCAACAGTCCAGGCTAGAAGAAATGCTCAAGCAAAAGGTTTCTGGAGATCAGAATACCTTGATCTAATTAAGCGTAATCAGTCCAAGCTTCAAAATTTCAGAAGAAAATAGTTAAGTTAGGCATTACTCAATGCATACAGAATAGAAACATTCAGAAATTTCATTAAAAATATTCAAAGAAAAATTACATAGCAGAGATATATTTTTGTAAGCAGAAAAATTAAAAAGAAAGACAAGCAGTTATAACAGCGAGCAGGGTCACTATGCGCGAGCAAACAAAAATGGAGAAACAAAAGTAATGCTCGCTCCAGGTTATCCCATCAGTCAGTCTTCCTGACCCTGCTCCTCATCAACATCCTCTTCTCGTTCAACAGGTGGGGGTGGTATCCAAAGATTAAACAAATCATCGGGAAACACTGGAAAGGCCTGATATGGTGTTGAGAAATTGGTTTGCAAGGCCCCCCTGAGCGCATCATCTCTCCTTTTAGCATAAGTCCAGTAGGTCTGAGCTTGCCTTTCAGCAAATTCTAACCTACTGGCCAACACTGTCAGTTGCTCTAGGATCTGATTAACGCCATACACAAGCCCACCCTGGCGAGCCTCTTGCGTACGCTGAAGCTGCGCCAGATTAGGTGTGTCAATGATTCCCTTATCAAGCATGATCATATCTTCTGGAACCGTGGGCACTCCTGCCCTGCTGCATAACATTGTAATCGTGTTTGGAAAGAACAACTTCCCCACCTTCTTGCGCCAACAGTCAGCAATCTTAGTAGCAATTATTTTTCCAACATTTATGCTCATTGATCGAAGGATGGCAAAAGCAAGCAACACTCTGTCCCGCGATATAGTGGAGTCGTGCGTTGTCGGCAGCAAGAAGAGCCTAATGAAGCCCATCCAAGCGTTGGCTTCACTCTTTAAATAGGTAGCTTGAAATGTGTGCTTCCGCGTCTGCGACACCCTCCATTGAGCCCCCTCAACACCTACCTCTCGGACGGCCGCACTTAATTGGTCGCTCGATGGGGCAACCACCATTTCATTGAAAACTACGTGTGGAAAGTCCTGAAGATCAAACAAATTATTGATGGCCTCTGGGCTCCATTGGACAGGCACTCCTCGTACTATGACTTCAAAATCATCTTTCACATCAAAATTAGCGTAGAATTCCCGAACGATGTTGGCATTGACAGGGTCAGGCTTTGCACAAAACTGCCTCCACCCCAGGCTTGCTATTCCAGATTCCAAAAACCTGGGCAGATCACTGCCAAATCCTCGCTCAAACAAGAAATCCCGCTTCAGTACTTCCTGATATTTTGCTTTGGCAAGTTCATTGACGAAGCGAATGAATGGTGCCCTCGGCTTCTCAATCTCTCCCGATGCTTCGGTAATTCCTTTGCCCCTGTTTTCTCTCTGTTCGCGCAAACGCTCTTCTTCTGCCTTTCTTGCCTCTTCTTCTTTTTCCTTATTCTCAGCTTCCCTTTTTTCTTCCTCAGAGTCCGACGTCGGAGGCGATGGAGTGTTCCGAATCACCCTCACGCGACCCGCCTTCCTCTTGATGCGGCGGCGCTTGGGCGGTTCAAGCATAATGACTTCAACCTGAACCTCCGGCTCTGGTGTTTTCTCCTCGTCAGGCTTACCAACGACTTGTCTTTCGGCCTCTATCTCATGATCCTTCTCAGTATTCCCTTCCTGAACCGTAGCAGAAACTATCAGTTTTGTCTCAAGATTCTGAACAACCTCTGTTTCTTGGATGACTTCTTGTTCCGCAACCCTCTGCTGCCTCCTTCTTCGCTTCGCCTCCTTTTCTTCTTAGTTTTTCCTTTTTGTACTTCCGGCGTGACCGGCACCTCCTCTTCTTCACTCTCTCTTTCTTTCCTAGCTCTAGTCTCAACCATGGAGGTATGAACGGTTTTGACAGAGAAAAGAATGCAGATGGCAAAAATGGGATTAAGAAGACGAAGTGGGAAGAAACTTACCAGTGGTTGTAAATAAATAAGGCTCCAGGAAAATGCAATCCTAACCGAAATGATTTGCCCTGCAATTACTAATATTACCGCTTTAATTTAAAAATGCAAACCTGAATTTCAAAAATTATCAACGGTAAAATCGCAGATTCCAAACGCCCATGGTAAAATTGATGTGCTGTCATCATTGAAGCCTTCGGATAACCGCTCTGTGACACGTGGCCTCATCAGATGATGCATGCAAATTTACCTACAATACTTCAAAGTCAAATCCCAACGGTAAAAATAATTAATTTCTAACGGGAATCCTTTTAACTCGGAATATTTTGCTCCAGCCATAATCTTGCTGCAACAACCTCCTAACCCTGCAGAATCTTTAATACGGAAATCAAATTTCAAAAATGGGAAAATCTCTTCTTTCAAATTTAAATTTAAATTTAACCGACCAAATCAAATTCAATCTTATCTTTTATCTCTAATTGACGCCAAATAAATAAGAGAGAATTTAAATTAAACAGAATTCAAATAACTGAAGATAAGATCTAGATAGAATCAAACCAATAAAAAGATAATCCAAAGATAATCTAAATAAATATCCCTAAAATAAAATCAAATTAAATTCAAAAAAATGGATAAAATCTAAACTACCAAAAATAATAAAAATACTCTAAAGATAAAATCAAATAAATCATGCAAAATCAAATCTAACCTAACCGAAATCAAAATCAAATCAACGAAAAAATAAAATTAATACAAACTCTGGGAGCTCAATATTTTGCTCTGTGAATGCTCCCGCAAAAGTCCTGCTCTCTCAAACATCGACCAACCTTAGGGAAGGATATTTCAACCGAAACTCCTCACCCCAATAATGCTTCACACGCTGTCCATTCACCTTGAACACTCTCCCATATTTTTCATCCTGCAAAGTAATTGCTCCATTGGGGAAAACCTCAATCACAGTGAACGGTCCTGACCATTTAGATTTTAATTTTCCAGGAAATAATTTTAATCTAGAATTATAAAGCAAAACTTTTTGACCCTTGACAAATTCTTTGGACTTTATTTTCTTGTCATGCCACAGCTTAGTCTTTTCTTTATATATCTTCGCATTTTCATAAGAAAATTGACGAAATTCCTCTAACTCATTAAGCTGCAGCATTCTTATTACTCCTGCACGACTCAGATCAAAATTTAACTTTTTCAAAGCTCAAAATGTTTTATGCTCAAGCTCTAATGGTAAATGGCAAGCTTTCCCATATACTAACCTATAGGGAGACATACCTAGAGGAGTCTTATAAGCTGTCCTATAAGCCCAAAGAGCCTCATCCAACCTAAAAGACCAATCCTTTCTAGATGGATGGACTACTTTCTCTAAAATAGCTTTAATTTCCCTATTACTGATTTCAGCTTGACCATTTGCTTGTGGGTGATAAGGGGTAGCTATCCTATGCTTAATCCCATACTTAGCTAAAAGCTTAGTTAAGATATTATTAACAAAATGTGTACCCTCATCACTCACTAGAGCCCTAGGTGTCCCAAACCACGCAAAGATGTGCGATTGAAGAAACCTTGCTACTGTCTTGGTATCACTCTGATGGCATGCAATGACCTCCACCTATTTGGACACATAATCAACTGCCAATAAGATAAAAACATTGCCATTAGAAGGGGAAATGGCCCCATAAAGTCAATACCCCATACATCAAATAATTCAACTTCTAAAATATAAGTAAGAGACATTTCATCTCTAGGCCCCAAATTTCCTCTCCTTTGGCAAGCATCACATTGCTTGTAGAACCAATGGGCATCCTTAAATAACGTAGGCCAGAAAAATCCGCAATGCAAAATCCTCATAGCTGCCCTCTGACCGTTGAAATGT
This sequence comes from Luffa acutangula, assembly GCA_036850905.1. Taxonomy (NCBI): domain Eukaryota; kingdom Viridiplantae; phylum Streptophyta; class Magnoliopsida; order Cucurbitales; family Cucurbitaceae; genus Luffa; species Luffa acutangula. The sequence continues at coordinate 47,877,955 of CM072099.1, read as the reverse complement.
CCTCCATACGGCGAAGAGTGACATTGCTCCAGGATTTCCTTTGCTTCAGCACCTGAAACACACCTACGAATAATACCGTCAGAGCATTGCTTATACATAAATGGCTCATCCCAATAGAAAAACTTCGCATCATGCGTAAACTTTTTCTTCTGCCTCCAATCCATGTCAATAGGAGTGACTCCCTTTACCAAAAAGTTGGCAATATCAGCATACCAAGGGACATCCTTAACTACCTTTACTTCAACAGCAAAGAGTTGTTCATCTGGAAAAGAATCGGAAATGGCAGATTGCTCCAGCAAAGATGATGACGGATCAAGACGAGATAAATGATCTGCAATGACATTTTTTGATCCCTTCTTATCCTTTATTTCCAAGTCGAATTCCTGCAACAGTAAAATCCAACGAATTAGTCTAGGCTTTGCATCCTTCTTAGTCATTAAATACCTTATTGCTGCATGATCCGTGAAAACCGTGACTTTGGATCCAACCAAATATGACCAGAACTTCTCAAAAGCAAACACCACAGCTAACAACTCCTTTTCAGTAGTTGTATAGTTGACTTGTGCCTCATTTAAAACCTTGCTTGCATAATATATAGGATGGATAAATTTGCCCTGCTATTGCCCCAGCATAGCACCTACCGCAGCATCACTCGCATCACACATTACCTCAAATGGTAAATTCCAATTAGGTGCGCAAAGAATGGATGTTGAGATTAAAGCAGCCTTTAAAGTCTCAAAAGCCTTCCTACAATCTGCATCAAAGTCAAAAACGTGATCAGTGCACAATAAGTTACAAAGAGGTTTACTGATTTTGGAAAAATCCCTTACGAACCTCCTATAAAATCCAGCATGTCCTAAAAAACTCCGAATTCCCTTCACTGAATTCGGTGGCTCTAGTCTCTGGATAACCTCTACTTTTGCTCTATCAACTTCTAGACCATTTTTAGAAATCCTATGTCCTAACACTATGCCCTCCTTCACCATGAAGTGGCATTTCTCCCAATTAAGAACTAGATGGGTATCCTCACATCTTTTTAACACCTTTCCTAAATTTTCTAAACAATTTTGAAAAGACCCTCCAAAAACTGAAAATTCATCCATAAATACTTCAATAGTGGACTCAATCATATCAGAAAAAATTGCTAACATACACTGCTGAAATGTTGTTGGAGCATTGCAAAGGCCAAAAGGCATTCTCCTAAAAGCAAATGTCCCATAAAGGACAGGTGAAAGTGGTTTTCTCCTGATCCTCAGGAGCAATAGTAATCTGGTTATACCTGGAATAACCATCCAAGAAACAGTAGTAGGCCTGACCAGCCAATCGATCCAACATCTGGTCGATAAATGGTAGAGGGAAATGATCCTTTCGGGTAGCTTTATTAAGCCTTCTGTAATCCATGCAAACCCTCCAGCCAGTTACTGTCTTGGTTGGAATCAACTCATTATCTTTATTGCTCACCACAGTAACACCTCCTTTCTTAGGAACACATTGGACAGGGCTCACCCAATTGCTATCGGCAATTGGATAAATGATCCCAGCATCCAACCATTTAATCACCTCCTTTTTAACAACCTCTTTCATTGCAAGGTTAAACCTTCTTTGTTACTCAATACTCCTAAAGGATCCCACCTCTAGAGTGATTTTGTGCATACAAAAAGATGGGTTAATTCCTTGAATATCAGCCAATGTCCAACCTATAGCCTTGCGGTATTGCTGCAACAATTTTATTAAGGCCTCTTCATGCTCTGGCATTAAATCTGATGCAACAATAATGGGCAACGTCTTACTTTCCCCAAGATACACATACTTTAGATGATCCAGTAAGGGCTTCAAATCTAAAGTGGGTGCCTCAATCAGGGATGGCTTAATAGGAGGAGCCTTTCTTTGATCTAAATCTAAAGACTCAAAAACATCCTCACACCTAAACAACTCTTTTTCATTTTTTCTATCTAAAGAACAAAATTCAAAATCTTCTACACTAACCTCTCCATGCTTTTCCGAATGCTTATCAGTCGAATCCTGTATTGCTGTCTCAATAACTGTGCTCTTCAAAATCCTGATGAAGGAGCAATCCTCCATTTCGTCTGGATATTTCATGGCTTTAAACACATTAAACTTTACTTCCTCATTACAGACTCTCATTGTTAATTCCCCTTTTTGAACATCTATTAATGCCCTACCAGTAGCCAAAAATGGACGACCTAGAATAACTGGGACATCTTTATCAGCCTCATAGTCTAAAATAATAAAATCAACAGGAAATATGAACTTATCAACTTTTACTAAGACGTCCTCAATTTTACCCTCTGGATATGTGATAGTCCTATCAGCTAGTTGGAGTGTGACTGTGGTAGGCCTGGCTTCACCAATACCAAGCTTCCGATAGACCGAAAGAGGCATAAGGTTAATGCTTGCGCCTAAATCACAGAGTGTTCTACCTAATTCTTTTCCACCTATAGACACAGGTATAGTAAATGACCCTGGATCCTTAGCCGTGGGTGGTAGCCCATTCTTAAGAATAGCACTACACTCCTCAGTAAGAGATACAGTTTCAAACTCACCTAACCTCTTCTTTTTAGTCAAAATATCCTTAAGAAATTTAGCATAATTAGGCATTTGCTCTATAGCTTCTACTAAAGGGATATTTATATGCAACTGCTTAAGAATCTCTAAAAACTTTTTAAATTGACCATCCTGATTCTTAGGCTTTTGCCTTTGTGGAAAAGGTAGAGGTGGTACATAAGGTGGGGGCGGCACATAAGGTGGTTCTACATCTGGCGCAGAACCAGATGCCTCCAGCATTTTTATTGCTTCCTCCAGCACCCTGACCAGACTCCAACTCTTTCTCAACAACAACATTATTGTCACTATTTCTATTTACCTCCTGGGTCTTACTAGGCTCATCTAATTGCTTACCACTCCTAAGAGTCACTGCCTTTACCTGCTCCTTACCTTCCCTTCGAGGGTGTTCAGTATCCGAAGGAAGTTTCCCTTGAGATCTTGCCTTTAGCTCATTAGCCAGCTGAGCCACTTGCAATTCCAGGGCCCTCATTGAAGCTTGATTACTTTGAATCGCGGCATCTGTACGAGCCATTAATTCTTTCATCATCGCTTCAAGAGAATTTCCCGAATTTTGCTGGGGCATAGCCTGCTTGTTTTGCTGGGGCATTACCTGCGTTTTAGCAAATCCCGGCTGGTTCATCTTCTGTTGCGCTTGTACGTTATTTCCTTGACCTCCCCATGAGAAGTTGGGGTGGTTGCGCCAACCTAGATTATAGAAGTTAGAATAAGGGTTGTTCCTCTGATTACCTACAAAAAACACAGACGCTGGATTGCTGAGGCAAAACTCGTAGTTGTGGTCTTCACCACAATAGACACATGCTTCGTCCGTGACTTGGTTCACCACTGCAGTAGGCTCCATAGCTGGTGGCTGCTGATGACTAATCACTGTCACATTCTTAAGAGCGTTAGCAATCATAGCAAGATCAGCTCTAATGGTGGACACACCATCAACCTCTAACACACTCTTAATTTTTTTTATTCGTGCCTCTAACATCCGACCACTGACAACTATTAATTGATATTCTTTCTAAAATCTCATAGGCTTCATCAAAAGTTTTTGCCAAAAGGGCCCCTCCAGCCGAAGCATCGACCATACCTTGGGTTACTCCATTTAAACCATTGTAGAATGTTTCCATTTGAATACAATGAGGTAACCCATGGTGGGGACACTTTCGCAAAAGCTCCTTAAACCTTTCCCAAGCCTCACTAAAAGTCTCATCTTCAAGTTGCCTAAACCCTACTATTTCACTCCTAAATTTAGCATTTCTATTAGGTGGGAAATATTTACTCAAAAAAATTTCAGCTAACTCATCCCACGTCCTAATTGACCCTGGAGCACAAGAGTTTAACCATGACTTTGCTCCATCTCTTAGAGAATACGGGAACAAAGTTGATCTAAGAGCATCTCTAGGCACTCCTTGAATTACAAAAGAATCACTAACTCCTAGAAAAGACTTAAGATGTAAATGAGGGTCTTCAGATGACAAACCATGGAATTGCCACATGGTTTGCAACATCTGAAACATTACCGGTTTCATTTCAAAATTTGCCGCTTGGATTTGGGGACGTGCAATCCCTGGATTCAACTCATTAAACATCGGGACAACATATGCTCGAATGGCTCTGGTCCTATCGTTTACAATCAAGATAGGATTTTCAGCCTGATTATTTTGATGCTCATTTTGTTCAAACAGCGGATTTTGCTGCAGCAACGGATTCTGCTGGACCTTCAGGAACCTCCGGAAGACGCGGCACGTTCTCCATCTGGTTTCTGCGCTGCTCTCTCCTTCTTAACCTGAATGTCCTTTCAATTTGTAGATCAAGCTCAAACCTTACCCCAGGCGGATCGCTCATGCACCAAAATCACACCTGCAAAAACAAAAGAAACAATCAAAAAGTTCTAGCACCAAACCACTAAAACACATACACAAAACAGATCAGATAAAAACTTATTTAAGTCCCCGGCAACGGCGCCAAAAACTTGTTGGGTTCCTAGAGTGAGTAATAATGTGGTATAAAAGACTCTAGAATTCCTGTGCAAGTATACACAGTCTGCAGCAAGTAATATTATCAATCCGAGTCCTGAATTAGTTTCCACTCTACCTATTTTGTGTAATTTTCTAATGGTTTCAAAAATAGTAAAATGATTTGGTTTTATCGAAATTATGCTGAAGCAAAATAAATGACAGAACAATAAGTAAACAAATAGATAGACAGATTAAAGACAGGCGTTGGTTAGGTTTTAGTGATTGTTCTAAGATATGCTCTAGCAATATTATTGATCATGCATTTCTCGCAGTATTATTAGCGGATTCCTCCCGGAACTCCGGATCTTTTGGGATATGTTTCAAACCCAATGAAGAGCAACCGATCAAGCACTAGGCAACTGGCTATCCCTAGCTCAGTCACTGGGGTTCACCAATACACAATGATCGTAGTGTGGATAATTGCCACACACTCTCTAAATCATCCTTAAACTAGAGAGAGCTATTCACACCGGCTGGCCAGGCGGGCATAAAATGAAAATAAGCACAACAATTAACCAAAATGTGATAGTCAATAAATTACTAGAGATGAAGCACAATAATCACATTATTCCTAACCAACACCTTAAGCTACTTAGTTCATAACAGGCATAGGAATACGAATTACAATCTGAGTATGCATGTCCATAACCACAAGTTAATAAAGAAAATAAACTCCCTAATCAGCTTGCGGAAGATGGTGTTCTTGATGATCTTCAATCTCTCTGAAATATTCGACTTCCAAGGGAAAACATGGAATGCGTTTGACTTGGACGGCTACTTCGTTTTATAGAAGGATAGGAGGCTTGAATTAGGTCATCTAGGACACATGTAGGGCTCTCCTTGCTCCTTTATCCCGAAAATAACTCAACAAAAGTCGGTTCATGAAGTTGGCTAACGAGTTGTGATGTGGCAGTTTCTGCTCCCAGTTTTGCTGCAGCACAGAATTTGCTCCCTCCAGTCGCCCAGCGGCATAATCTGCACAAAATGATTCCCAAAGCTTCCATTCTTCCAAATGGGTTAAATCATGTAATATCTTTCTAAAACCAACCCTATTAAGCATTAAAGACACACAAATCCTAATGTAAATGAGGCTTACTACCTTTTGGGCAGTTATCACAAGTCCTGCCTAGGCTGAGGTATTTAAGCTAACCGTAGGGAACACCTCTACCTTGGGACTTACCTAGAAGTTGAATTAATCAGAACGTTTCCTTAATTATTTTTAAAGAAAAAAATAATAAAATCATGATTAAGCTTATGAGCTTTCTAACTTGTTTATGAGTGTTTCAGAGGAGAGGAGAAAGCAAAGGAAAATAAAAAGTCAGGAAAAAAAAGTGAAGGCAGAAAAACTGGGTGAAATGCGACTGCATTTCTCCCCAATGTATTTGGGAATGCAATCGCATTTGTCCGAATAAAAAATGAGTCACGAAAATCGTTTGACCTGCACGTGACCTAATTAGAATAGTATAAATAGCTTGACTTAAGTTCTTCTTCTCTTCACCAAACACTAAACCCTTTGCATTCAAGTCAAACCTTCACCAACATTACTTACCACAGTTATGTTTTTAAGAGTGTTAGCTAATGTAGCAATATCGACCCTAATGGTAGACACACCATCCACTTCTATCACACTCTTAACTTTCTTACTAGAGCCTCTAACGTTTGACCATTGACAACTGTAGGTTGATATTCTCTCTAAAATCTCATAAGCTTCATTAAAGGTTTTTGCCAAAAGGTCCCCTCCCGTAGAAGCATCAACCATACACTAGATTGCTATGTTTAACCCATTGTAAAATATTTCTATTTGAATACAATATGGTAAACAGTGGTGGGGACACTTTTGCAAAAGCTTCTTAAACCTTTCCCAAGCCTCACTAAAAGTTTCTTCCTCATTTTGCCTAAATCCCACTATCTCACTCCTCAACTTGGCACTCCTAGTTGGTGGAAAATACTTACTAAGAAATTTCTCCACTAGCTCATTCCACGTACTTATCGATGCTGGAGCAAAAGAGTTCAACAACGCCTTCGCTCAATCTCTAAGGGAATAAGGAAATATGATTAATCTAAGGGCATCTCTCGACACTCCCTGAATAACAAATGAATCACTAACTCTTATAAAAGACTTAAGATGTAAATGAGGGTCCTCATATGATAAACCATGGAATTGGCCAACCATCTCTAACATGTGAAACATGACCGGTTTCAGTTCAAAGTTTGTTGCCTCAATAACTGGACACACTATCACTGGATTTAACTCGTCAATTATTGGGAAAACATACGATCTAATGACTTTGTCCCTATCATTTGCTACAAGGATAGGATTCTTAGCCTGATTATTTTGCTGTCCATTTTGCTCCAGCGGCGAATTTTGCTGCATCACACAGTTCCTCTTCGAGATTCACTTGAACTTTTTTTTTTTTTAAAATCTAATCCGAAGGGGATCGCTCACACACCAAAGTCACACCTGCAAAACAAAAAGAAACAATCAAAAAGTTCACGCACCAAATCACCAAAAATACACACAAAAAATCAATCAAATAAACAATTTCAAGTCCCCGGCAACGGCGCAAAAAACTTGTTGCAATTCTGGAGCGGTTAAAAATATGAGATAAATTAACTCCAGAATACTGTGCAAGTATACACAATCTAGCAACAAGTGATAAGTATTTATCGTATCCACAGGGTCTTGAAATGTCTACCTCTATTGATTTAATTTGCCTTTTTAGTGATTTCAAAAGGTTGGTTAAATTGATGTGGATTTTTAAAATGCTGAAGCAAAAGAAATACGAAAGCAATAAATGATTACGACAGAGAAAACAGAATGGAAACAGACACAGGTTAAGACTTCTGTAATTGTTTATAAAGATGCTCCAACAATTCTTTTGATCCATCAATCTCATGCAGTATTATCAGCGGGATCCTCCCGGAACTCCAGATTTTTTGGAATGTGTTTCAAAACCAATGAAGCTCTATCGATCAAGCACTAGGCAACTGGCTATCCCTAACTCAGTCACTGGCGTTCACCAATGCACAATGATCTAGCGTGCATTATTGCCACACAACTCCTAAATCATCCCTGAAACTAGGAGAAGCTATACATACCGGCTAGCTAGGCGGGCACTTAATGAAATTAAAGATCAACAATAATTCAAGATGATCATGATCAAATAGAATTTCCAGATTTATAAATATAACAATCACATAATTCTTAACCTATGCCTACAAAGCAATTAGTTCATGATTGAAAACATAAAATACGTTACAATCTCGATAAGCACATCCATATTACGAAATACATAAGAAATACTAATCATTTTCAGGAAATGGGGATGAAACGGCTGCTCCAAACCACCAAGAACATGGAAGAACTTCGTCTCCTTGAGTGGAATCGCAAATGGTCTTCTTAGATCTCCATTCCGCCGTCAATTCGGCCTCCGGCCGATTGATTCGGTCTCCAAATCGTGAATGAATTTATCTTTGGCGGCTCCTCCTTTTATAAGATGAGAATTAAGTTAAATTGGACACATGGCAGGCTCTCCTCGCTCCTTTATCTCGAAAATAACTCAACAGAAGTCGGTTTGTCAACTTGGCTAACGAGTTGTGACGTGGCAGTTTTGCTCCCAGTTTTGCTGCAGCACGGAATTTGCTCCCTCATGTCGCTCAGTAGTATTTTCTGCACAAAATAACTTTCAAAGCCTCCATTCTTCCAAATGGGTTAAAACATATAATATATATCTAAAACCAACCCTATTAAGCACAAAAGACACACAAATCCCTATAGAATTAAGACCTAAATAACTACCTTTCGGACAGTTATCACCAACCACCCACGATAGCACGATTTCAGTGGATAGAGTGATGCTACTCTATTGCCTTATGAAGGGGTTGGAAATCAACGTAGGGAGCATTATCAGGGACGAGATTTTAACCTGTGGGAGAAAGCGAGCAGGCAAGCTTTTCTTTGGATCACTCATCACCCAACTTTGCCAAAGGGTGAAGATCGTTCTGGGCAAGGACGAGGAGCGTCACTTCTTCACCATTGACCTGTCCTTGATCGGGAAGCTCCAATAGAACAGTATCCGGAGGAAAGACAAAGCCTCTACATCTCAGGCTACTCCACCTACAGGGTCGAATGTAGCTTCTCCATCCCAGCACAATCTGAAGCCCTAGCTATTGCCTACCACCAACTAGATCAAATCAGGGAGAACCGGAAGACATATTGGGCAAATGCAAAGGAGCGGGATGAAGCCATTAGAGAGTTCTATCTCTCTATCGCCCCAAGTATTGCTCCGGTCTTTCCCAATTTCCCTCAGTCGTTGCTGCCTGAAGCAAAGGATTCTGATGAAGAGGAAGATGAAGAGAAAGATGATGAAGAGGAAGAGAGTTCCTCGGATGAGGAATACGAGAGTTTTCTGATCTCCTTTGACTGAAATTTTTTGTGAATAATACTGTTTACTGTTTTTGTTGCATGCTGTTATTTTAGTTTTAGCATGTTTGCATTATGTTTTTAATTGTTGTTTTGATTGTTTTTTATGTTTAGTTGTTAATAGTTTTGATCATAGGGTATTTTAGATAGTTTGTGGGTAGTTTAGGATAAATAAGCTTGGGTTTTTATCTTGTCTTGAAAAAATCTGCTTGTTGTTTTTTAGCTTAACCTATGAACTTTTTTTGAAGAAAAATAAACTTTAAGAAAAAATTGCTTTAAAATGTTTTGGAAGAAAAAGCATGTTTCAAAGGAGTTTTCTTTTAAGCCCTTGATGATGAAAACTAGAGCTTCGTTCTATCTCAAAAGTGCCACCATCACAACTGAACTGTTTTTTAGTCATAGGCTTTCCATTAATCTTTTTCTTTACAAAATTGTCTTAGAGTCTAAACTTCCTCGTGTTTAACCTTTCTAACACTCTAGGAGAGTTTAGCCTTGATGTTTTGAAAACAAAAGCCTTACATTAAGCCCATGCCTCAAAAACAAGCCAATGAGGACATTGTCTACCTTTAAGTTTGGGTGGGTGCTTTATGCTTTATTATGTAAATATCTTTTGTAAATTTGTACTGCTGGAAAAGAAGATGTGCTGAGCATTTGAAAAAAAAAAGAAAAAAAAAAGAGAAAAACCGAGAGTTACTCCTCATTCCTAGGGTTTACTGAGTAACCAAGGGCATTCATGACACCCATGGTTTGCCACTGCATGAAAGGTTTGCCTAGGGAAGTGAGTATCATTCCGAGTTTGTGAACTTTGCTCGTAGCTAGATATCTTCGCCACAAAGTGTCGATAAGCTAGAACGAAGGTAAAGATAACTGCAAAGGATGCTCTTGGGAGAAAAAGAAGTCAAATAAAAAGAGCACCAGCAGTCAAATAAGTTTGGGGGAGATAGAAAACGTCTAGTAGTTCATGTATGCTCATTTTTCCTCAAGATTGTTTTTCTTAACTAAAAGGACTACACTAGGCTCTATGAGTAGAAGTTAGGTAGTTTAAGCACATTGGTTAGGATGGATTAGGGAGAGTTTTGCTTTGAAAAAGAACAATAGAAATCTTCATGCCCAGGAAACTCATACGTTGTGACTGACACTAGAGTAGAACCCTCTCCTGAAAGGCAAACTTTTTAGAAAACGATCTTGAAAAACATGTTTACTTAATTCCATGTCACTTGATTTGAAAGGAAAAGTTGATACTAGTACCATGATTGATTACTATGCATGAACTCTAACATTTTGATTCACAATTAATATTGAGCTCTTACATTCTGATTTTCAATTAAAAAGTTTATCTCTAACATTTTGATTGGCAATTGCTTGAGGACAAGCAATGAATTAAGTTTGGGGGTATGATAAGGGAAAAAAATATACCTATTTTACCCTTATATTTAGCTCATTTCTTGGTCAAATGTTGTATGTTGTGATCAATTTACTGTTCCCGAGCTAAAAATATGCGAACTCTAGAAGGATTGAGTAAATAGAAAAACCCATAATATTTAGCTATCTCCTTTATTTCCATCTCTTGAATCTCTTCATTGTTCTGTATTATGTACACTCTTATTTCAATGAAAATGTGTTCATTTGCTTTTTATCCCATCATGAGTTGTTAAACCCCGTTGAGGGGTTCAATATGGTGAATTCTCTTATGGTTTAATGGCTTGAAAGTCTTTTATTTGCTTAAGTTGTGTTCGGTGCATATCATTCTTTATTGATTATCACTCTAATCTTGTTGAGTTTAATTTGATCACTTAGACTTTGCATGCTATGTGAGTTTGATCTCGAAAGGGACAAACGATATCGGTTCTCATAAAGGTGATATAGGAGAAAAAACTCGAAAGAGATTGTTCGACGGTATTAAGCAAACTGCCTAAGACACCCTATATCGACTATCGGGTTATAGGTTGCATTCGTGAATTATCTATGTCGGAGTCGAGTCACAGAAATGTGCATAACGGTACTCGTTTAGCCTTCTAACGGTTCTTGGGAACAAGGGCCAAATAGGAGTTAAATCTGACCCATTGCATTGAATACACTTAAGTTAGGTGTTGCATGATTATGGTTATTGCCTTAGGGATGAATCCATGTTGAATACCTCGTTTATTTCTTATTATTATTCTTTTAGTTATTTGCATGTTTTATTTTATTTTTTCAAAAACCCAATCAATCAACTTATTTTCTTTGGTTACCTTTTTCAAAAGCAATCATTTGAGCAGTTTCTTCATCAAATCTGAATTTCCAGTTTAGTCCTCGTGGGATCGATACCCTTGGAATACTTCTAAGGTTCTTTTTATTACTACGTGAGACAGTGTATACTAAGTGTTAGCTGAATTATTCTTTATTATTATTATTCATCTTATCTCACATTCCATCCATTCAGCTGACGACGGCACCAGTAGGAAGTTTCTAAGAGGATCAAACTTTGGGAATAAATCTGAGTCTTTTACTTCTAAAATCAAAAGAATTTAGTTGAAGAGAAAGAAGAAAAAGGGAAAGGGGAAAGCTCCCATGATCAAGAAAGGCAAGAAAAAGATTACAGAAAAATGAACCTGCTTCCACTGTAACCAGGACGTTCACTAGAGAAGAAACTGTCCTAAGTTTCTTGCTTAGAAGAAAGCAGAAAAGGTTGAGGATGCCAAGATAGGTAAATATGATTTACTTGTTGTTGAATCATGCTTAGTCGAAAACAATAATTCCATATGGATATTAGATTCAGGAGCGACTAATCATGTATGTTCTTCTATACAGGAAACTAGTTCCTGGAAATTCTTGAAGAAGGCGAGGTGACACTCAAAGTAGGAACGGGAGATGTCGTCTCAGCCACAGCGGTGGGATAAGTACAGTTTTGTTTTAAAGATGGATATATGTTGTTGCAAGATGTTTTGTATGTTCCTAGTATGAAAAGAAACTTAATATCCATCTCCTGTATAATAGAACATGAATATAAATTATCTTTCGAAATCAATAAAGTGTTTATATTCAAAAGACTTAGTTTCATATGTTCTGCTAAACTCAAAAACAATTTGTATGTGTTAAGACCAAATGAAATAAAAGTTGTTCATAATACTGAAATGTTCAAAACAGCTCAAACCCAAAATAAAAGACGAAAAGTTTCTCATGATACTCTTCTTTGGCATCTAAGACTAGGACACATAAATAAAAAACGTATTGAAAAGCTAGTTAAGAGTGGACTTCTAAATGAGTTAGAAGATGACTCATTACCTCCTTGTGAATCCTGTCTAAAAGGTAAAAATACCAAAAGACCTTTCTCGAAAAAAGGTCAAAGAGCCAAAGAAACCCTCGAGCTTATACACTCTGACTTCTGTGGTCCTATGAATGTTAAAGCACGTGGAGGATATGAATACTTCATCAGTTTCATTGATGATTATTCAAGATACGGGTATCTTTACCTAATGGTTCAAAAGTCAGAAGCTCTTGAAAAATTCAAAGAGTATAAAGCTGAAGTTGAAAATAAATTAGGCAAAACAATCAAAACTCTACGATCTAATCAAGAAGGAGAGTACATGGATTTAGAATTCCAAGACTACTTGATAGAACATGGAATATCCTCACAACTCTCAGCACCTGGTACACCACAACAGAATGGTGTGTCAGAAAGGAGAAACAGAACCCTATTGGATATGGTTTGGTTTATGATGAGTTATGCACAATTGCCTGATTCATTCTAGGGTTTTGCAGTCGAAACTACTGCATATATTCTGAACATGGTTCCCTTAAAGAGTGTTCCAAAAACACCTTATGAGTTATGGAGAGGACGTAAAGGGAGTTTACGACACTTCAAAATTTCGGGTTGCCCGACACACTTGTTGGTGTAGAAATCAAAGAAATTGGAACGACGTTCAAGAATATGCCTTTTTATAGGATACCCTAAAGAAACCAAAGGAGGCCTGTTTTATGATCCTCAACAAAACAAGGTAATTGTTTCGACCAATGCCACATTTCTTGAAGAAGATCATATGAAAAATCATCAAACACGGCAACGGCGCCAAAAACTTGATGTGGACTTTTCCTAACCACAAGCGCACGGGTCAAGTAATAATAAAGAGTTTGTATAAACGAGTGTCGTCCTCTGGATTGGATTTTTAAGCAAATCAAGTATTGTGAATTATCTTGCCCAATTTTATTTAGGGATCAAAAAGTGATGATTAAATGATATGAAAACTAATTCAAAGCAAGTAAAAAGTATGGAATTTCAATTGGGAAAACTACTTAGGGAATTGATTTCGCCGATTTAGTTTAGGATTGATTTTAAGGAATAAGTTATTATGCACAATGGAATTATGAGCCAAAGACCCTTTAATCACAACTACCTCTCCCGAGTATAATTGATTCTCATGCAAATTAACCAACTTGATATCTCTATCTAAGTTTATTAACATGCAAGGCAATGAGATCTTTTAACCAATTCTAAAGTTAATCTAAAACCGTCACGAATTAGAAAATAAACCTTAGTCATGCAATCTTGAGTAAGTCTAAATCAAATCCCCTCTCCCGAGCTAGATTCGAAACTTAAATCATTTAACTAATGGCCAATTAATTGAAAGCATTAAATCAAGATTACAAACATAATAACATTGCACAACTTAAACCCTAAATCAATCCATAAACACAATCAACTACATCAATCCCTAAGCCTACAAGTTTAGCTACTCATGATCAAAATTACAAGCTCAACTAAACATGTAAAAGCCATAAAAATCTAACTAAAGTGAGGGAAAGAAGAATTAAACTCGTTGTAGGCCGAGACCGAACGTCCCCATCACGATCCCCACGAACAATGGGTTGATTTTCGAATTTTCCCCTTTGCTTCAGCCTTGAATTCCTCTGTTTTTCCTCTGTTTTGGGCCCCAAGAAATCCCAAAATTGGTTCCTCCAAAAACCTAGCCAAAAAGAATTATTTATTCTGAAATTTCATCGTAGCGTCGAGACGCTGCCTCTAAACACGCGCGTTCTGGAAAGGAAATTACTATAGCGTCGAGACGCTAAGGTTGCAGCGTCTCGACGCTGCAACGATTTCGCGCCTATCCGAATAAGGAATGCTAGCGTCGAGACGCCTAAGGGCTAGCGTCGAGACGCTAGTCACCTTTTGACCGAATTTTGACTTTTTTTCCCTTTTGATTCTTTTCCTTTCGTTGCATCTTTTCGCGTCCCGAGCACCCGATTAACTCCACTAATGCATTTTAGCTCCAATCAACCTTTTCCTACAAAATAAACATTAAAGCACAATAAAATGGCCCAAAAATCATAAAAGACTAGCTAAATTAAATAATTAAAGATAGCTAGCTATGCTCGCTATCAAATACCCCTAAACTTAAGCTTTTGCTAGTCCTCGAGCAAACTATAAATCAAACATTCAGTAGTAGAATGGATGCAACAATCATAACTCAATCCTCAAAGCTCAAAAGTCAATAACCAAGCAAGCAAGAGACATGCACATAAGGACCAATGAGGGAGACAAATTAATTTTTTTTCAAAATTAACTTGCACAAGCGAGATCTAACTCAACAAGATGAGACTCTACTAGCCCGGGATTGATTTATTAAACTCTCAGCTCATCTTCCCTCTACACTGGCACTAAGGCTTCACTAATGAGTTAATGGAACAAATTAGATTGTTTTCCTCCAAACTTAGGTGCTTATAATTAACAATTAACTTAAGCATGTATATGTGGCACTAGCTTTCACACACCCATTGCAGGGACCCTTAACCTGAGTTTTCTCTGGTTGGCCTAACTGATCACAACAGGGGTAGCTCTTTTTGCCTTAATCTTTATTAAACATTGCAAACTGTGCACAGGCCATGGCATAATGATTTTCTTTTCAACAGTAACAACAAGAATGATTTTTCTTTATGAGCATAAATAGCATATATTCTTTTCTTTCCTCCTCAGCAAGATCAAACATGCTAATTTGCAAAACATTAACTTTTTAGCTCTTCCCTACACCTATCGAGGTGACAACAAGCATATGAACCTAATAATTCGCTCCTAAGCATTCAAATCCAAATCTAGCCAAGACAAATACTCTACTCATGCAAGCCATCTCCTAGAAAATTTTTAAAAAGTCTCCCTTTTTGGGCACTCATGCTTACAACTCATCACAAGCTTGAAAATTGATAAGAAAGCTTATCCTAGGACATCATAATCATGCAAAAGTAGCATCCAGAAAACAACCATATGCATAATTCAAAGAAAGCTCAAAACTATTGCCCGAACTCAGATGCTCAAGGGCTCCACAAACATGCTAATCCACCCCCAAACTTAAAACATGCATTGTCCTCAATGTATAAAGAAACTAAGGCATAAACAAGCATGAGAACAATAAAAGAATGGCAGGAGTGAACAATATTGGCCTGGAATAATGATGACTTCTTGACTGAAAGCTTGGAATCTTGAAAGCTTGAAAGCAAAGGAGAGAAAGAAAACAAGACCTACAAAACAAAAAACAAACAATAATTCAAAATAAAAAAGAAAACACACTAAACTTACTTGGGTTGCCTCCCAAAAGCACTTGTTTAACGTCATTAGCTCGACGTGTTTGTCCAGTCTGTCAAGGCACATAAAAATTCTCGTATTTCTTTGGGCCCTTCTTCCTTGAATCAATATAACCAACGATCGCTAGTAAACTTACTAGCTTCTCATGGGCCCCTGAAACAGAATTATTTTTGGTATTTTTGAATAAAAGAAGCATAAAAGGAGAAATATCAAAATAAAGAGACTCTGACTCTAAAACTGACTCGTGAGAATAGAAAAAAGAACAATCAAAATCTACCAAGGATGGAGAAGATAAAATAGACGAAGGTTTTTCAACCTCAAACTCTACCTCCTGAACTTCCTCTAACACTACAAGCTCATTTTCTTTTTTCTCCTCACAACCATGTTCTTGAAAGGTGCTCCAACTCTCCAATTCGTCCCCATTATTCATGCAACTCACCCCTAACTGCTCTTCCTTATCAAGATCGAAAGAACTACGCTCATGAATGAGTGCCAATGAATCATCGACCACATGACTCACTAGACAACTTATGGAAGTGGATCCCACCTCACTAACTTCCTGTGGAGCTTGAAGTCCTCTTATGATTTCATCAATTTTTAGACTCCTTGCTCTAGACTCCTCAATATAATTTTGAACTATGCTTTCCAAGGAAGAATTTTCATTTAAAGGGGTATAACTTGAAGATGAAAAATTGGAATATGGTGTTGAATAAAAAGTCATTCAAATCAATTAAAGCAACAATGATAATTAGGCTTTCAATCAAACAATAACCCAAAAAGAACAAATGACAAAGACTCAAATAAAAAAAATCTAATACGGAAAAAAATCTAATTTAAATATGGAAAATATAATCTAGAAAAGGAAAGAAAAAAAACCTAAAATGGAATGCAAAAACAAATATGGCAAAAATCAAATAGGAAACTAACAATTAAGGAAAAACTAATCTAAAAAGAAAAAAAAGAGAAACAAATAAGGAAAATATTACACAATTAAAAGAAAAACTAAGCGAAAAAAAAACAAATATGGAAAGAAAAACAAATAAGGAAAAAATGCAATCAACCTAAAAAAATAAAAATACACCCTAAATTAAGATCAACCAATTTTTTCACAATATTAATTTAACTAAATATGTCAATCCCCGGCAACGGCGCCAAAAACTTGATGTGGACTTTTCCTAACCGCAAGCGCACGGGTCAAGTAATAATAAAGAGTTCGTATAAACGAGTGTCGTCCTCTGGATTGGATTTTTAAGCAAATCAAGTATTGTGAATTATCTTGCCCAATTTTATTTAGGGATCAAAAAGTGATGATTAAATGATATGAAAACTAATTCAAAGCAAGTAAAAAGTATGGAATTTCAATTGGGAAAACTACTTAGGGAATTGATTTCGCCGATTTAGTTTAGGATTGATTTTAAGGAATAAGTTATTATGCACAATGGAATTATGAGCCAAAGACCCTTTAATCACAACTACCTCTCCCGAGTATAATTGATTCTCATGCAAATTAATCAACTTGATATCCCTATCTAAGTTTATTAACATGCAAGGCAATGAGATCTTTTAACCAATTCTAAAGTTAATCTAAAACCGCCACGAATTAGAAAATAAACCTTAGTCATGCAATCTTGAGTAAGTTTAAATCAAATCCCCTCTCCCGAGCTAGATTTGAAACTTAAATCATTCAACTAATGGCCAATTAATTGAAAGCATTAAATAAAGATTACAAACATAATAGCATTGCACAACTTAAACCATAAATCAATCCAGAAACACAATCAACTACATCATTCCCTAAGCCTACAAGTTTAGCTACTCATGATCAAAATTAGGGTTATCCTTTGATCTGCATAGGTGAGAGTGGTCATAAAATTCCGTTCAATAAACCTCCCATTTTGGGGATAACACTAGATGGATGGCTGGGGACATAGGAATGCAATATGGAATTCACTCCTACCCTATTCAGTGATAGTAGAGAGGTTATTCCTTTAAGTGCTAAATCTAAGGCTTGAACAAGGGGCCCCACCCTCTAATTGGCCTGAGAAAGATCTTGTTTAATGGTTGGACCATGAACAAGATTGTTCATTAGAGGACTAGTGGACTTAAGGAACTAAGATGTGCTATAGGGGTAAAACGGACTTTAGACCTATCTATAGTAACGAACGACCTATGAAGGATTAACTTACTAATCATGGTTACATCGAGTGGACACAAATATATCTACAGTGAGGGGAGTTCAACTACTAGGCTATAGTGGAGTGTCCAGGTAGTTAACAGATGTTGGTTAACTAGGTTAAAAGAGTTTGACTAGTTTAGCCTCGTACCATTGGAGCTCATGATCTATAGGTCCATTAGGTCCCCTTGCTAGCTCGAGACTAACCTTTAGAAAAATATGATGGATAAAATATGAATTGCTTTAGTTCATGTTGAGAAATATGAGTAGAGGTGATAGGCGTTGTCGATACGTCGGATTGTTGTGAAAACCGTTATGGTGAGTATTTAATATTTAAATATGATTTAAATACCAATAACATGAATAGGGATTCATGATTGATAATAACATTTAGGAGATGTTAGGGATTGGTGGAAAATATTAATTTAATATTTAATATTAAATGAATAATTAATTATTTATTTAATAATTATTTTAAATTAATTTAAAATTAATTTAAAATTGAAAAAATTGAAAATTGATTTTAATTTTTCATATTATTAAAGTTCAAATAATCATCCAACTAAATAAGGATAATTATGGATTTAATTAAATTAAAAAAGGATTGAATTTTTGGAGGTGGAGTGCATGGTGACTAAACCCATGCACTTACCCCAAATTGGACACCAAAATTCCCACTAATCTTTGGTTAATTGAGTGTCAATTGCTGGAGCATTCTTGCATCTCTAATCCCTCTATAAAAGGCAAGGAGATGGCTGAAGACAAAAAGTTTTGAATGATAAGGAAATGTTGGCAAATTGAAAACTCACCAAAACCCACTTTGCAAGCTTGTTCTTCATACTTTCTCTCAAATTCCATCACTTGAGGATCCCACAATCCGTTCTAAAAGCTTGAGGATAGTAAGGAAGATCCTTTGGTGGTTCGTGACTTGTTGGTGAAGAAAAACAACAAAGAAATCCAACCAATTCTCCATTGATTCAAGGTTGGTAAACAATACTCTGTTTTTCTTCTTCTTTGACAGCATGCAATGTTTGATCAAATTGAACAAATTATGTGCATAAGATCCAAAATTGTTTTCGCTTTTTAGATATTAACACTTTCAATCTCGCGGTCCGATCTTATGAAAACTCATTGCATAGGACGCCCCCACTCACATATCACCACATGAACGATTCAGGATCACATCGTTTGTATTAAATACAAAGTGAGTCGCGTCAATAGTGTCCTCAAGATAAGGTACCCAATCCTATCTTTATACAATAGACCATTCAGGCTATTTACTTTAACTTGATCCACTTTTATGTCACTACATAAAGTGGAAGTATTTCATAATATAGCCAGGGATTCTTAGTTTATTGGATTTGTGGTTAATTAGGCAGGATAAACGTATATAATCAATAACACTTTATTAATGAACAGTCAAGTGTTACATTTACTATCTACGAGTTTTAGGACATAAAACCCTACACATATTAGACAATGTGATTATAGGATTTGAGTGTCTCCACACTCTAAACAATAGAAGAAAGAGCAAAGAAGGCTACATAGCTAAGAAACTCGATATGAGCAAGGCTTACGACAAGGTGGAATGGTGTTTCATTGAAATGGTGATGGCCAAGATGGGATTTGCTGCTTAATGGATAAAAAAAGATCATGAATTGCATCGAGACAGTGTCCTACACAGTGCTCATCAATGGGAGCCCTAAGAGGAGCTTTCCTCTAAAAGGGGGCTAAGACAAGGAGACCCGTTCTCGTCATACCTGTTCCTAATTTGTGTAGAAGGCCTTTCAGCTGCTTTAAAAAGGGAAGAATTTCTTAATCACTTCAAAGGGTTAAGAATCAATAATCACTGTCCTTCTCTCTCACGTTTATTTTTTGCTAAAGATAGTCTTATTTTTTGTAGGATAGAGGAAAGAGATTGCAAGGCGATAAAAAAAATCTTTGAGAATTATTAAGAGGCTTCGGGGCAGACTATAAACCTTTCAAAATCCACCTTTATGGTTAGCAAAAACATAAACAAACAAAAAGAGAAAGCCTTAAGCAGGGTTCTTGGTATTGAAGCGTCAATTGAGTTGGGGAGATACTTGGGCAAGCCATCCAAAACAGAGAGGAACAAGAAATAGGTGTTCAAGAATATAAAAGACCGGGTTTGAAAGGTTCTCCAAAGCTAGAAATGCAACCTTTTCTCGACTGAGGGGAAAAAAGTGCTCTTAAAAGCCATCATTCAAGCTATCCCAAACTACACCATGAGTTACTTCAAGTTGCCAAAATCCATGTATGATGAGATAAACAGAATGAGTGCGAACTTCTGGTGGGGTGAAGCTAAGGGAAAAAGAAAAGCTCATTGGATTAGCTGGAGGAAAATGTGTGCCAGTAAGGACAAGGGAGGGCTTGGCTTCCAGGACCTCACACTTTTTAACCAAGTCATGCTTGCCAAGATCAGTTGGAGGATAGTGAAAAACCCGACCAGCATTCTTGCTCAGATTCGCCAAGGAAAATACTTTAAAGGGGAAGATTTTCGCTTGGTGCCGATAGGAAATAATCCCCATTTTAGCATGGAGGAGCATCGTGTGGAGTAGAGAGCTATTTAAGAAGGGGTATACATGGAAGGTCGGGAAAGGAAACAAAATTATCATTGACCAAGACCCTTGGTTGGCTTGCCCAATGAGTGAAAAACATTCTCTAATCAAGAATGAGCCTTTCATGACAAAGAGTGAAAGAACTCCTAAACAACCGAGGAAACTGGAAAAAAGATGTGATTCGTGAAAACTTTTCGGCTATAGATGCTAACACCATCCTGAACACCATCACGGGTGGTTTGGAAAGATATGATGAAATTGAAGGGATAATAGCCCTTGCGCAGCGGAAACGATCAGAACTTTAACTCATATTTTAATAGGAATTAAAATACCATATGTTGGCAAATTAAATACAACAGTAAAATCATAATTAAACTACTAAAAACCTATTACAAAACATGTTATTTCTCATTTAAAAACTCTAGATCTAATCTAGGAATGGATCCTAGTGATCCTAGATCAAGAACACTTACTTTGAATGACGTTCTTGATTCGTTTCGCTTTTTCCCTCACTCTTTGCAGAAAATTCCAGCAGCAAAAAGATCTTGATCTTGCTCGAAATTTGACAGGAACACCACCACGTAAGTTGCACCGGTATCCTCTTAGGGTAATCGATGAAGGTGCTTGTGGGAGCAAGATTTCTAAGGATCTTAAAGAATTTCCTTCTCTGTTTTTAAAGAGAAAACGCAGAGAATTGGGGATTGAGAGAGGGAGCTTTTGTGTGTGAGAACTTCAATCTCATAACCCACTCAACGAATGAGATTATACTGAGCAAGTGGTTATTCTACGGATAAAACTTCCACTCCCTAAATTTTTTCCTTATCACGCGTGAAGCCTAGGTTAGTGGACGAATAATTCCATCAGTTACTTTAACAGATGGAATAATTAATTTAATAATAATATTAATTTAATTTAATTAATTAAATTAACATTTAATTTAATAAATGTATAAACCCTTTTATAATAATTCCACATAACCTATTGTTTTAATAAAATTCAATTAAATCAAATTTAATTAAATCTAATAAAACAATACAAATTAATTAATTCACTAATTAATTAATCTTATAATTAAACATCACATATTTAATTATATTTCTCTCAAAATAAACCATAATATTAATGTACATCTAATGTGCATAATTATAACCTATAGTTTTAAATATGAATCAAATTCATATTATAACTTAATATTCGAACCCCTTCGAATATTCAATTCTCCCTTAGAAATTTACCTCAACGCCCTTATAGAGCTACCGGTGGGACCTAATGGACCTACAGATCAGAAGCTCCAACGATGTGAGATTAATTTACTAAACTCATTAACCAAGTTAATCAATATTCGTTAACTGTGGTTGACTCCACTAAAGAAACACAGCTGCACTCTTCTAACTGCATATATATTTCTATGTCCACGGATATGGACCATCAAAAACAATTTAGCCCTTCACGAGTGTTCGTACCCCAGCTAGGTCAAATTACCGTGTTACCTCTAGGCTACCTCTTCATCCTTAAGTACCAGTGCTCCTCTATTGAACAACCTGTTTGAGGTCCAACCAGCAAACAGGAGTCCCTCTCGTGCCATAGAGAGGATAGGGCCCATTGTTCAAGACCCGGAGACACCACTTAAGGGAACACACCTCTACTTACCCTAATATTGGGAAGGAGTAAATCCCATCTTGTAAAACTATGTTCCCAGTTCCCCACTCGGTCTTGTCCCCAAAATGGTAGGCTTATTGAGTCGGCGAACAGGCCACTCTCACCCGTACAAATCAAAGGACAATCCCTCATGAACAGGAGTCCATAATCCACTCAGGATTAAGGCCAAGTTGCCTAGGTCATCCTAGTGAAATAGAAACCGAACTAACTAACGGTGTTACAATTAGTGGTTAACTATTTCACGGTCCGGTCTTTGTGCAAACTCATTGCATAGGATACCCCCACTCACATGTCAACTACATGAACGCGTTGGATCATTACGTTTGTTTCAATATACAAAGTGGGTTGTATCCATATTGTCACCAGGATAAGGTACCCAGTCTTATTCCTATACTACAGACCCTTTATGCTAAAACTTGAACATTAATCTCCGTATGTCCCTATACACTAGTTCAAGCCTCATTCTATTAGCCTCGGATGTTTAGTTTATTGGATTAGGGTTAATCAGACAAGATATAATACAAACATAGATAAAATGTATAATTCATCACTTTTATTAATGTTTGGTCAAAAGTACATTTACTATCTACGAGTTTTAGGGCATAAAACCCAACAGAAATCATATGGAGCAGAGAGCAAAAAGGATCTTTCACTATAAAGAGCGCTTATCACCTTGCGACCAACCTTATAAACACTCAATCTGCTTCCTCATCGAACGCTACTTGCCCTGACCCTTGTTGGAGAAAATTTTGGAAGATTAAGGCCATTCCAAAGGCCAAAATTTGTGTCTGGAAAATCATTAAAAATGGCATTCCTACTAACATGAGCATTTTCAATAGGGCAATAAGAACTAATCCTTATTGTGTTTTATGCAGGGTCGCTGAGGAATCTACCACCCACGTGTTCTGAAGTTGTAAGTGTTGGGTTTTATGCCCTAAAACTCGAAGATAGTAAATGAAACACATTAATCAACCTCAATAAAGCGTTATTTGAGAGATTCAATAATTCGTTATTGAATAATCGATTTTTCATTAATTAACCCTAAAATCCAATAACCTAAGATCCAAGGTTGTTTAAATGAAACTTGGACTAGTATGTGGTGACATACGGGGATCAGTGTTCAAGAAACAACCTAAATGGTCTATAGTATAGGGATAAGGTTGGGTACATTATCCCGGTGACACTATGAGTTACGACCTGCTTTATATTCGATACAGAAGCAATGATCCAAAACATCCATGTAGGAGACATGTGAATGGGGGTATCCTATACAATGAGTTTGCATAAGACCGGACTGCAAAATAGTAACCACTAGATGTAACACCGTTAACTAGTTTAGGTTTCTATTTCAATAGGATGACCTAAATAACTCAATCTGAATCCTGAGTATGTTATGAACCCCTTTTTCAGGAGGGATTGTCCTTAGATTTGTATGAGTGAGAGTGACCAGTTCGCCAACTCAGTAAGCCTACCATTTCAAGGGCAAGACCAAGTGGGGGTTGGAAACATAACAATATAAGATGAAATTCACTCCTTCACCTATTGGGGTAAGTAGATGTGTGTACTCGTAAGGGCTGATTTCAGGTCTTGAACAAAAGCGCGTTGTCCTCTCCTATCCCGAGAGGAATTTTTTGTTTAGTGGTTGGATCCTAAACATGTTATTCATTAGAGGGATCAATGGTACTTGAGGATCTAGAGGTAACCTAGGCGTAAATCGGTTTTTGACCTCACTAGCATTACGAACACTCGTAAAGGATTGACTTACCGTTATGGTCGATATCCGTGGAAACAAAAATATTTTACAGTGAGAAGAGTGCAGTTGTGAGTCTTTAGTGGAGTGACCCACAGTTAACGAATGTTGGTTGACTTGGTTAATGAGTTTAGCTAGTTAATCTCGTATCGTTGGAACTTCTGATCTGTAGGTCCATTAGATCTACCTACTAGCTCGTAACGGGTTCTGAGATTAATTAGTCTTGATTTTTAAGGGGATTTTAGTTAATTGTATTTGATACAATTAATATAATGTATGGAGATACATCATAGTATAAGTTTAATTAGTGAATTAAACTTTATAATAAAATTAATTTTGGATATGATTCAAAAATTAATTAATGAGAGAATTATATATTTGAAGAAGTTCAAATATTAAATATGAATTGGATTCATATTAAACTATGGATTAAAAATAATATGAATAGGGATTCATATTAAAACTATAGTATTTGAGAGAATGTGATATTTGATTAATTCATGAATTAATTAATTGGAGAATTAATTAATTTAATTTAACTTGGTTAAATGTGATTTAATCACATTAATTCTATAGTGAATAATTAATGTACATTCGATGCACATTAAAACTATAGGTTAAATGTGAGAGATACATTTGAATATGATTCAATTGTAAAATTAATTAAGTATATGATATTTAATTAATATGGGGAACAATTAATTGAGAATTAATTAGTTAGCCTAATTAATTCAATTGAATTTGATTTGATTGGATTAAAACTTTATATTATAATTAATTTAATTAAAGTTAGTTTAATTAAATTATTTTATATCTATCTCGATTATTAATTATTATAGGATAATAATTAACGGTCCAGATCTTTTATATTTATGATCAAGGGCCAAGATCTATTAGGGAAGTTATATGTAACTTCCTTCCCCACGTATGTTTTACTCTCTGTTAGTTACTCCCTCTTTGAGATACGAACGGATACACAGAGGAGTTATGGAAAAAAAAAGGTTTTCTCCTTCAAGCTCTCAAACTCTCTCCCTAAGAAAAACACAGCAACATTCTGTTGATTTTAGTAATATCCCTTCAAGGTTTTGGGTTCCCACCAACCAAGTTTCATAACCCAAGAGATATAGCGGGTGTGTCGATCTGTGGTCTTCATAGGAAGATCACAGTATGTGTCTTTGATCGGTTGGGAGCATAGTGTTGTTATGGCCTCCATCAAGTAAGTCTTTGAATCTAAACTCTTTAGATCTGAAAATAGCATGCTTAACTTAGAGTTTTTGTAGAAATAGTTATGCATTTTAATTTCCAATGTATTGGTTTTTCCAAAACGAAATTTAATTTGCGAAAGGTCTTATATGTTTCCAATGCCAAGAATTTTTATTCCTTCAATTGGTATCAGAGTCCAATCGTTCAATTAATTTTGTTTTTGAAAATTGCATTGGTTGAATTGGTGGGATTTAATTGCATTGTGAATGTTAATTTGCTGATAAATTGATTTGTATTTGGCCTTAGATTTATTGTGTTTGATTTGATCAAATTGTGAAGGCCCCTGCATTTTTGGGCATTTAATTCAGTAAATTGTGTCTCTGTATGTCTGTGTCTTAGATTAGGCTTCACTTCGATTGAAAATCGATGAAGATCGGGACCTAATTTGGTCAAAAATGGCGAAATTTCGAAGAAATTGAAGGTTTTTCATCGTTGGAATCGCAAATCGAAAAAAAAAATTACGAACACCGTTTGAAAAACAGATGGTGACGCACAATTGACATCAGGCTGACGTCACCCTATGTGCAGTCGGCTCGTCAGGCACGCGATTAGGCTACGGTTTAGCTGTTAGGCGCGATTCCGCTACAGTTAAGCTCCGGTTCAACTATGGTCCACTGTTTCGCATGCGGTTCAGCCTGGGTTCGTCCGGTTCGTTGACTAGTTCGAGTTATATGATAGGTGCGTTGACTTTTTCAACGGTTCTAACCCGATTCAATTGCTTGCAGTCCCGTTCAAGCGGTTTTGACCTGGTTCGAGCATTTTTGGCACGATTCAGTAGAAGTTCAGGGCTATTTTGATCAAATTATTGTCATTTTATGTTTTTTTATTATCCTAGGGGCCAATTTACCGGTTTATCTTGTTGTTTATCGCTTTATGGATGTCATTTAGCTAAATCTCATCATAGGTTAAACATGAATCATGCATATTTTATATTATAAGGAGTTATAATGTATGGTAATATGTATGGTACAATTTTCATGAATATTTAATGTAAATGTTATGAAAATTGAGAAACATGCAGCATGACATTACTTAAGTAAAATATAATAGTTATGTTTAATTAATATGTTGTGCATGATTTAATTTTATTTTCATAAGTAATAATATAATAGTTATATTATGATTGGAAATAATAAATTCAATGCAAGGTTTTCATGATTATTTTAACATTGAGCATGACATTAATTTAGATTAATATAATACTTATATTAAATTAATGTCAACAAACATGTAATTTAATTTCGTGGATGTTTAATTAGTATAATCGATATTAATTAAATGGAAATTGAAATTGCATGAAGCATGACACCACTTTAGATTAATATAATCGTTATGTTAATTAATTTTATGGGCGTCATGAACGTATGGTGTTTAAAAATAACTAGAATTAGATTGTTATTAGGAAACACTATGGAAGCATGTTATAGGGCTAATCATTAAAACTTGGAATAGTTATAAAAATGATTAGAAACCGTCAACCTATAACAAAGAGTTGCATGCAAACATAGGATCTTAGGTTAAAATTGAATTAATTCTAAAATGTTTAAAATTAATTAGACCTTGTTTGATTGTATTCATGCAAGGGACATTTGGAGGATTATATCAAATAAAGTGTACCTGGAGGAGAATTTTAACAACAGTCTTCCAGATAGATGGATGAAAATCAACGAAACCGCCTCTAAAAAGGAGTTAGAGCTGATAGCGATAACATGTTGGGCCATATGGAATGATAGAAATAATAGTCGAAAAAATAATAGAATCAACAACCGATAGCAGTCCTGATGTACGAGAGATGGATTCTTTAACTAGACAACTTCAAAAAGTGATTCAAGGAAAGAAATATTTGTTAGTTATGGATGATATATGGAATGAAAGTGAAGATGAATGGTTAAACTTGAAAATCTTGTTAGCGGGTGGTTCCAGAGGGAGTAAGATTATGTTTACGAAGCGTGACAATACAATAGCCACAGAAATTGCCAACATGACCTCTTTGTACACTTCAAAAGGCTTATCTGAGAATGATTCTTGGTCATTATTTAAAAAAGTGGCTTTCAGAAGAGGCCAAGAGCCAAAAAGTCTGAAAATGAAACAATTAGGAAAAGAAATTTTAGTGAAATGCGGAGGCGTACCACTTGTAATAAGACAAATAGGACGCATGTTATTTTCTGCATCAGAAGAAGAGTGGATATCCTTCAAGAATAATGAACTTTTGGCAGTCATCCTACCAGAAAATGATATGACATCCATTTTGAAATTGAGTTATAACCACCTCCCAGCAAATCTGAAGCAATGTTTTGCCTATTCATCTTTGTTTCCCAAAGATGAGCCCATTAATAAAGATGAATTGATTCGACAATGGGTGGCTCAAGGTTTTGTAGAATCGCCAAATGGAAGTAAATCTATGGAAGATATGGGAAATAAGTATTTTATGGAATTATGTTGGAGGTTCTTTTATGAAAAAATCGATGGGCTTGTTTATATGCATGGTGTTATGCATGATCTTGCAAGGATGGTAGCAGGAAGTGAATATGTATTTGGAAAGTTCAAATATGATTTTATTGTTGGTGAAAAAACTCGTCATGTTTCATTTGACCGTGGAATAAAATCATGGTGGAACCTTCTACCTAAATTACGCAAGGCTTCAGGATTAAGAACATTTCTTTTACCATATAATAATCTCTACAGTGAGAAAAATGAAATTGATGAAGCTGTTTTGGAGGAACTCTTTTCCAGCTTTCCACGGTTGCGGGTATTAAATCTAAAATACTCAAATATTAAAATAGTGTCAGATTCTTTTAAAATAGTGTCAGTTGCAAAATTTGCAAAGGTTAAATCTACAGGAATGTTTTGCATTAAAGGGACTTCCAAGAGACACTAGCAATCTTGTAAATCTGAGGCATCTTGATATACCTCATTTAATCCATTTGACCCATATGCCAGAAGGCATGGGGAAGTTGACTTGTCTACAGACATTAAGTTTATTTGTATTGGACAAGAATAGGCATGACAATATGCTAAGTGAATTGAATGGACTCAACGATTTAAGAGGAGATCTACATATTGTTGGTTTAGAGCAACTGAGGTCTACACCATATGAAGCCAGCTTGGCAAACATGCAAAACAAAAAAGGTTTGCGAGATTTACTACTACAATGGAAACCGAGGTGTGATAAATATGAAGCTCAAGCTGCTTTTAGCGATGAAATAGTATTGGAAGGCCTAGAACCACATCTGAATGTTGAATCTTTGAGCATTTTGGGGTACAAAGGAGAAGAACTACCAAACTGGGTGTCTAGCCCACTCTTGAAATTAACTCATATTGTAATTGTTAACTGCGATGGATTACAACGTCTGCCTCAATTTGACCGTCTTCCAGCCCTTCAGTATCTAGCTCTAGAGGACATAAGATCTTTGAAGTTCATAGACAAGAATGATCCATCCTCATCATCTGTGTTTTTCCCATCTCTTGAGGATCTGTGTTTAGAAAATATGTCTAATTTGGAAGGATGGTGGGAATGGGAATCAACAATGGGGAAGACTAATAAGCATTATTATTCGGTTCCGACATTTCCTCGTCTTACTTTGTTAAAAATTAGTGCAAACTTGGTAGGCAAGTAGTTTGATTTAGCTAATTTACTTGTGTAGAAAGTAATGGCTAGTGGCATTTATTTAGGATAGTGGCTTAATTGAAGAGATTTTCAAGGTTAGTGGGTTAGTGGGTGTCCATTTTACTTTCCTATAAATTCGTGTAAGTTTTTCATTTCAATGCATCACAACTCAATTTGATTCACTTCCTTTTGTTGCAATTTCTATCTTGTTTCCACTATTTGTTCTTTTTGTTTACATGGTATCAGAGCTTCCAGGTTCTTTATTTCGTGTTTGAGTCTTATACTCAGTGAAAATGAATGGTGGAAACAATATTTGTGTGGACAAGCTTACCAGTGATAATTATAGCTATTGGAAGCTATGTATGGAAGCTTTTCTACAAGGACAAGATTTGTGGGATCTTGTTTCCGGTGATGATACTGAAATTCCAAGAGATACTTTGGAAAATGTTGAGGCACGGAGGAAGTGGAAGGTCAAATGTGGCAAAGCTTTATTTGCTTTGCGAACATCTATTGGCAAGGAGTATATTGAGCATGTTCGTGATGTGAATTCTCCAAAGCAAGTGTGGGAAACACTTGAAAGATTGTTTGCTCAAAAGAACACGACAAGGTTGCAGTATTTGGAGAATGAACTTGCCGGAACTATTCAAGGTAACTTGTCAGTTTCAGAATATTTTCTGAAAGTTAAGACTTTGTGTTATGAAATTACAGAATTGGACAAGACGGAGCCTATTAGTAATGCTCGGTTGCGTCGGTATCTTATTCGTGGACTGCGAAAGGAGTTTATGCCGTTTATTTCTTCGATACAAGGTTGGGTAAATCAACCTTCTATCATTGATCTGGAAAACTTGCTCTCAAATCCGGAAGCGTTGATGAAACAAATGCTTGGCAACGACAAGCAAATTCACTATGAGGTGGAAGCTGCTGTTTATGCAAAAGATAAAGGAAAAGTTAATTCTTCTGCCAAGCGTTCTTCAAATGATAGCAAGAATTCCAAGATTGAAGGGCAGTCCAAGGGCAATTTCAAAGGATGTTTTAGGTGCGGCAAGCCAGGACACATCAAACGTGATTGTCGGGCAAAGGTAGTGTGTCATCGTTGTGGGAAGTCGGGTCATATTAGACCAAATTGCTGGGTGAATCTCAAAGAAGCAGAAGCAAATGTTGTACAGGAAAGTAACAAACCTGAACAACTTACTTGGGAACAATGCTTGTCAATTGAAACTTTTTATCAACCCATTAATCTGCATGCTAATGCTTCTATAGATTATAATGAGGATTGGATTATTGATTCTGGTTGTTCTCATCATGCTACTGATAATTCCTTACATCCTGTTGTTGAAGAAGGGCGTGTTAATGTTAAGGATGATGCACCAAATGTTGTTGGTGTTTCTCTTGAAGATGTTTATCATGTTCCAGGCCTAAAGAAGAATTTGGTTTCAGTCTCTCAGATTGCTGATTCTGGGAGGTATGTTATCTTTGGTCCAAATGATGTGAAAATTGTTTCTAATATTAAACAATTTGAAGCTGATGTTTTATTAACTGGAAAGAGAAAAGATTCTCTCTATATTTTGTCTGCAAGTGATGCTTATGTTGAAAAGACAGGTCAGAATGATAGTGCAACACTTTGGCATGCTCGATTAGGCCATGTTGGTTATCAGTTACTACAGAGAATTTCTATGAAAAAGCTTCTTGATGGTGTTCCTCTTTTTAAGGAAATTCATCATGATGTAGTTTGTCCCGGTTGTCAATTTGGGAAATCACATCGTCTTCCTTTCCCAAATTCAGATAACAAGGCTGCTGTTGCATTGCATTTGGTTCATTCAGATTTGATGGGGCCAACTAGAACACTCAGTAATTTTGGTTGTCGTTATGTGATGGTTTTTGTGGACGATTTTTCTCGATTCACGTGGGTGTATTTCTTGAAAGCTAAAAGTGAGACTTTCTCCAAGTTTGTCCAGTTCAAGGAGCAAGTGGAAAATGAATTTATGTTGTCAATAAAGTGTCTTCGCACAGATAATGGGGGAGAATACATGTCTGATCAATTTCAGAATTATTGCAAAGAGCATGGAATTCAACGTCAAATGACATGTCCTGACACTCCACAACAGAATGGAGTTGCTGAACGTAAATTAGCACATCTTACATCTATGTGCTTGTGTTGGTTGCATGCAAAGAACCTTCCAAGGGAGCTTTGGGCTGCAGCTATTCAGTCAGCTTGTCACGTCATAAACCGTCTACCTCCATGGACGGGATCGAATATGTCTCCTTTTGAGGTATTATATCACCGTAAACCTAATGTGAGTTATCTTCGAGTTTTTGGGTCAGTTTGTTATGTTCATGTTTCAAAAAATAAGCGTACTAAACTTGACCCAAAGGCAAGACGTTGTATTTTTGTTGGATATGATACTCACAGGAAATGATGGAAATGTATGGATCAAAGTACAAGAGAAGTTTTTGTTTCTCGAGATGTGGTATTTGATGAAGTTTCGTCACATCAAATGGATACAAGTTCAAAGAAAGGTGTTGTTGATTTATCGCCTTTCTTTACTGATGATGCCTCAAATGAAAAGGAGACCAATACCAGTATTGGAGGATATGATCAAACAGATGAAGATGCAGATCAGACTGTTGTTCGAAGATCTTCTAGGCAAAGAACACGACCCAGTTATTTATCTGATTATGAGGTACAGTTAAATAACTGTTCAATTGTATCTTGTTTTTTGATGGGTGATATTTGTGAAGGTGAACCCAAGTCTTATAATGAAGCTAGAGATGTTCTTGAATGGGAAGAAGCAATGAAGGAGGAAATCTTGGCTCTAAATAAGAATGACACTTGGGAACTTGTTCCAAAGCCGAAGAATGTTGAGTTAGTTACTTGTAAATGGGTTTACAAGTTAAAGAAAAAGCCGGATGGTACTATTGACAGGTATAAAGCTCGTCTTGTTGCTCGTGGTTTTTCACAACAATATGGTCTAGATTATGAAGAGACATTCAGTCCTGTTGCTCAAATGGTAACTATTCGAACAATTATTTCATTAGCTGCTTACAAAGATTGGAAATTATGGCAGTTAGATGTGAAGAATGCTTTCCTTTATGGAGAGTTAGATCGAGACATTTTTATGGAACAACCTCAAGGTTTTGTTTCCAAGGAGTCTCCAAATTATGTGTGTCGACTCAAGAAGGCTTTATATGGTCTTAAGCAAGCTCCCCGTGCTTGGTATGGTAAAATTGCTCAATATCTTGAGTTCTGTGGGTTCAGGTCCTCAAGTGCAGATTCGAGTCTGTTTGTTAAAAAGACAACTTCAGTATGTACAATGCTTTTACTATATATTGATGACATGATCATAACAAGTGATGATGAAGTTGAAATTAATAGTCTTCGAGATGCTTTGTCAATTCGTTTTGAAATGAAGAGTTTGGGTGAAGCAAGATGTTTTCTTGGCTTGGAGGTTGAAAGGTCAGATGGATACTTTGTCTCACAGAAAGGATATGCAGCAAGTTTATTGGATCGTTTTGACATGAATGAGTCAAAACCAATGACTACTCCTATGGAGCCATCTTTGAAGTTGACTAAGGAAGAAGGAAAACGATTGGCAAATGCAACACTTTTTCGACAACTTGTTGGTAGTCTAATTTATTTAACTATCACAAGACCTGACATATCTTACTCTGTAGGTGTTGTTGCTCAATTTATGGATAAGCCATGTGAAGCTCATTTAGTTGCTGCAAAGAGAATTCTTCGATATGTTAAGAGTACCTTATGTTTTGGCTTGTTGTACAAACAAGCTAAATCTTTCGTGTTAAGCGGTTTTGTTGATGCTGACTGGGCTGGTGATGTAAATGACAGACGTTCCACAACTGGATACAACTTTAATACAGGCTCAGGGGCTATTTCATGGTGCAGTAAGAAGCAAGCATCCGTTGCTCTTTCAAGTTGTGAAGCAGAATATGTAGCAGCTACTATGGCTACTCAAGAATGCATTTGGCTAAAAAGACTCATGGCAGAAATTTTTTCCAATTTGGACTATCCAGTTTGTATTTTTTGTGACAACGAAAGTGCAATCAAGCTTGCAGGGAATCCAGTGTTTCATGCTCGTACAAAGCACATTGAAACTCATTTTCATTTTGTTCTCGAGAAAGTTTTGACGCAAGACATCAAATTACAGAAGATACATTTCAAGGAGCAAGTTGCTGATATATTTACCAAGGCTCTTGGTAAATCCAAGTTTGAAGAACTCAGGAGTGCACTCGGTGTTGTTGATTGTATGTTTGCACTAAGGGGGAGTGTTAAAAATTAGTGCAAACTTGGTAGGCAAGTAGTTTGATTTAGCTAATTTACTTGTGTAGAAAGTAATGGCTAGTGGCATTTATTTAGGATAGTGGCTTAATTGAAGAGATTTTCAAGGTTAGTGGGTTAGTGGGTGTCCATTTTACTTTCCTATAAATTCGTGTAAGTTTTTCATTTCAATGCATCACAACTCAATTTGATTCACTTCCTTTCTTGCAATTTCTATCTTGTTTCCACTATTTGTTCTTTTTGTTTACATACTTCCCTATCAATCTCCAACTGTCCCAAACTTAGCTTCCATGCCTGGACACCCACCTTTAAAAGAAGTGAAATTAGACGGTGTTGGTCTTCAGATAATGAGTACCATGCATCCTATAGGAACCTAAAAAATGTCCTCTCCATTTTCAAGTTTGAAGAGACTAGAACTCGAAGGAATCAAGGATCTGGAATATCTACCACGAACATTACTTCAAAACCTAGTTTCTTTGAAGTGTCTATCTATAAAAGATTGTGACAATTTTGCAACCTCACCCTCTGACGAAATGCAAAATCATACCTCGGGTAAAAGGCTTGCGGCATTGATCGAGAAGGTGGAAGACGCATTGCAATGGAAATCACTTCGAAATCTCGACATCTTGATTCTTGAGAATCTCCCAAAGCTAGTCGCCCTGCCGATTGGACTCCAGCATTGAACTTCCCTCAAGCGTTTATGCATATCAAAATGCTCCAATTTCTTGAGCTTACCGGAATGGATTGGGGACCTCGTATCACTTCGAGAGCTAGAGATCATCAAATGCCCGAAATTAAACTCACTACCGGAGGGAATGCGGCTACTCAAATCTTTGTATAAGCTTCGAATAGCGGGCTGCCCTGGACTAGAAGGACGGTGCAAGGAAGGAGGAGAGGATTGGCCTAAGATTGCTCATGTCCTCCATTTTTCGCAGTTTCTTTATTTCTTCCAAAGAGACGAAGACGCCATCGATACCAACACTGCTACTTCAGGATCAGGTATTCTTCCAATTAGAAACCTTTTATCACTTTGATTCAAAAAAAAAAAAACCTTTTATCACTTGGGGTGTGAAATCTCACTTATACTCCCAAGTTAAAAAACATTAAGGGCCGTTTGGGGCACTGAGTGCTGGGGTTATAATGGTCTGGGGATTATAATAGTGTGTTATAATAGTCTGTGTTTGGGGTGCAGATTATTATAGTTTGGAATAAAATAGTCCGTGTTTGGGGTGCAGATTATTATAGTCTGGGATAAAATAGTCTGTGTTTGGGATGCAGATTATTTTAGTATGAATTCAAATAGTCTATGTTTGAAGTTGTTTTTTTTTTCTTGACTTTTTTTTTGGTTTATTTTCCTCATACAACTTTGTATTTCAATTATTAATAAAAAAAAAAAGGGTTTAGTTGTAAAAAAAAAAATAAAGTTTTGGGCACAAGGGTTAAATTATGTGTTTAACTTAAAAGGAAACAAAAATAACCTAAAGTAAAGGTTGATTTTCTTTCTTTTAGAGTCATGATTTTTTTTCACAAAATAAGTCATTTTATGATTTCATATAGAAAAACCATATTTGTTTCATTTATGTATTTCCAACATAAAAATGGTAAATGTTTATTCAAAACTTATTTTACCTTTATTATCAAAAGAATAAAAAAAAAAATAGAAATCACATAAAATAAAAACTTGAGTAGTATTTTTTTTTAAAAATTATTATTATCACGGTAAACTTAAATACGATAAGTATAATTTGGAATGAAAAATATGGTACGATGAAGGTAAACGTTCATATACTTCATTATCAAAAGTAATTATGTAATAAAACTCTATATTTATATGTACAAAGACAACCTAGTATCTAACTCCCTAGAAATTTTCTGATTTTACCGACGACCACCAACAAAATTTTCGACGACCGAAAATTTTTCCCTTTTTTTTTTCCTTTCATTTTTCTTCTACCTCTTTTTTTTCTTTATTTTCATTTTTTATATTTTTCGAAATGAAAATGAGAAGAAAGATTTTTTTTTTAAAAAAAAAATCGCCGGAAAAAGTCATCGGTGATCGCCGGAAAAGTGGCCGGAAAGTGACGACGGTCGACGGAAAAGTTGTCGGTGGTCGCCGAAAAAGTCGTCGGCCGATCGTTGGTAGAAAAGTCAATGAGTCACATGGGAGAAGAAAGAAAAGAGTTACTATGGAGAATGGATAGAATAATTGGGGTGAGTTGAATAGTTGTTACTGTAGCAACACGGAGGGGAAAAATAACCAACTCCACCCCTTATTTTTGTTGATGCCCCAAACACTCGGTTGGTTATAATAATGGGGGCTATTATAACCAACACAGTGGGCCAAACGGCCCCTAAATATTTCAAATTTCTCTCTCCTCTCTTACTTTCTTTCTTTTCTTTTTTTTTTTTGAGAAAAACTAATTCATTAAAACGAAGGGAAACCCATACAACTACCCTCAGATAGGATGGATAACAACCAGCTTTGAAAATCAGAGTTCCAAAATACACGATTTTCTTCCCGCGAGGGAGAAAGACCCTGATCCCACGAACAAAAAAATCTCGATGCATATCGAGAAGCACAACGGACTACTATGTTTTGATTTCTAGGGCAATACTGAAACTCAATTTTACCCATTTCATGGCTAAGGGAAACAATGGCGTCGATGATGTTTTTTGTCTCAGATAAGTCCTCCTTCTTCCCTAACAATATGTTGATGATCTCCATGGCAACTAATTCAACGACTATAGGAGGTCGCTCCTCCTTGAAAAGTCGATTGATGTTTGAGAGTCCTTCCCAGATAGCAGAGGCCTCCATAGATTTAATTTGCGGCTTCCTCTCAATTTTTCTCAGGCCAACATCAATCAAGGATCCGCCAGAATCACGAACAATCCAGCTGATTCCTCCCACTTTGTCTTTCTCGAACCAAGCGGCGTCAGAGTTCATTTTCCAGTAGGCCTCCGGTAGTTTCTTCCATCCTTGGTGATTCGTCTCTCTCCTCTCTTACTTCTTTCTCTTTGCTTTTTTTTTTCATTTCTCTCTTCTCCATCATATCTTTTTATATCTTCTCTTTCTCCCTTTTCTCTTCTATCCCATCATGGATGATGTTGATGCCAAAATCTGGACAGAGGACTCACCTGACATTCACGTGACACCAACAGTGAATTTGTAGAAGCTGGGGAAGATGTGACCTGCAAGACCAGCAAAAACCCTGCACACCGGTGTGGTGTAGGCCACACCGCCTCCGATGCCTAAGTCAGAAAACCGAGGAGATGCTAGAGAGTAAAGGGAGAAGTCGAGAATAGAGTTTCGGCCCCCTTCTTCAGTGATGAAGAGAGGTTTTTATACCTGTTTTTCCTCCTAGGGTTTTCAGGAATTCTGAGGTGTTTCGGGACGAACCAGGTGAAACCGAGGCGATCTGGGGCATCAGGGGCCAAAGGAAGGCAACCGAGCTCGGCCCGCGCAAGCGGGCCAAATGGTCGGCCTCGGCCTTTGGCCAAGGCTGAGCATATGGGTCGGGCCATGTTGGCACGACCCTTTGGTCCGGTCTTCCTCTGGGTCGGTTTTCTGGTCCTACCTTTGTCCGATTGTCCTCGTCAGCTCTTTGTTCATCAGTGTGGTCCAAAATTACCTATAACATTAAGCCCCCACTCTTGAATTGGGATTTAGGTGCGACTTAATGCTATAGGTTGAGCTCCTTAAACCCGATTTAAGAGTACGACTCTTGTCTCGCCCTTACTCATGTATGACCTTTTTGTTATCTTGCAAAATAAGACAAACTAGGCAAAGTAGAAACTTCCTCAATAGGGGTTAGGTGAAATGAATATGAGAGAAGTGGGAGGTTACAAAAGTAGCTGGCGGGCCTCTCTAGTTGGCCTCGGCCTCAGGAAGAGGCCGAGCACAGCATTTTCAGATCCAGGGCTTATCCACCATTAAAAATGGAAGAAACAGAAAACTTCACGACCCTGCATTGAAGAGTTAATTTTTGTGAAAGAAGAATAAGGGAGGTAGCTAGGGTCGGCCTCAGCCTCAGGCCCCTATTAGCTCAACACTTAGCCCCCTGCATTTATTCGTTAGTCCCTGCTGGAAAATGATGAGTGAATAAGCTAAAACATGTACTCATTGGTTAGACATGTTAAGCTAACGTGTACTCATTTTGTTTAATAGGGAATGCATATCCCTGTTACTTGTTTTTTGTTTAATGGGGAGTGCATATCCCCTTTGCAGCCCCCAATCTCAGGTGAAGCTTCATTTAAACACAAAGTGTAGTTGGGTAAAGAGAAGAATACATTTAGGGTTTGTGCTCGGACTCGGCAAAATGTGTCCAACCAGATGAGTTGAGATAACCTGTGGCTCTGAGGAGGTTGTGGAGATGCGTCAACCTCTCTGGCAGGAATTAGTCTCTTCCCAAGGGTGCGTACACTCTGCTGGGGACCTGGGGAGGTTGAGGACATGCGTCAACCCCTCTGCAGGAATTAGTCTCTTCCCAACTGGGAAAGTACAGAAGTTTGGCCTCTGCAAGAATCATTCTCGTCTGGCCACATACGTCATATCCTATGGAAAAATGCTTTCCACAGACACAGTATAAAGAACTTTATTAAATTTGCAAGTACCTGGGCTTTCGTGGCTGAATTTTGGACTTGGCCTCTAGGTGGTCGGCCTCGGCCTTGGCATGAGGCCGACCAGCTTCCTTATGCTATTTGCTTGCCCCGCAATTGGGCTTGTGTGCGGATTCACTTTCTGTTTGAACATTTCTTTGTTGCTTTGGATATTTCGATTGTGCAAGTCAAGCCTCATTGCAAGCCCCCACAGTCGTCCTTAGGGCTGGAATGCTCGGCCTCGGGCTTGGCATGAGGTCAGGCATTTTTCCTGCATTGCTTGTTATTTTGCTCCTCAAGCGTGGTGTTCATCCCGAGCCTCTCTTCAAGCGTGGTGCTCATCCCAGGAGTGCGTACACTCTTCTGGGGAAAAGCTTGGGGAGGCCTGGGAAGTTCCCGAGCCTCTCTTCACGCTGCTCTGTTCATCCCAGGGGTGCGTACACTCTTCTGGGGAAAAAGCTTGGGGAGGCCTAGGAATTTCCCAAGCCTCTCTTCAAGCTGATGTGTTCATCCCAGAGGTGCGTACACTCTTTTGGGGAAAAAGCTTGGGGAGGTCTAGGAATTTCCCGAGCTCTCTTCAAGCATCGTGGTCATCCTAGGGGTGCGTACACTCTTCTAGGGAAAAAGCTTGGGGAGGCCTAGGAATTTCTCGAGCCTCTCTTCAAGCTGCTCTGTTCATCCCAGGGGTGCGTACACTCTTCTGGGGAAAAAGCTTGGGGAGGTCTAGGAATTTTCCGAGCCTCTCTTCAAGCATCGTGGTCATCCTAGGGGTGCGTACACTCTTCTAGGGAAAAAGCTTGGGGAGGCCTAGGAATTTCCCGAGCCTCTCTTCAAGCTGTTGTGTTCATCCCAGGGGTGCGTATACTCTTCTGGGGAAAAAGCTTGGGGAAGTCTAGGAATTTCCCGAGCCTCTCTTCAAGCATCGTGGTCATCCCATGGGTGCGTACACTCTTCTGGAGAAAAAGCTTGGGGAGGCCTAGGAATTTTCCGAGCCTCTCTTCAAGTTGCTCTGTTCATCCCAGGAGTGCGTACACTCTTCTGGGGAAAAGGCTTGGGGAGGCCTAAGGAGTCCCCGGGCGTCTCTTCAAGCTGTTGTGTTCATCCCAGGCGTGCGTACACTCTTCTGGGGAAAAAGCTTGGGGAGGCCTGGAAATTTCTCAAGCCTCTCTTCAAATGTTGTATTCTTCCCGAGGGTGCGTACACTCAGTCGGGGAATAAAGTATGCCTAAACTGCCCTCTATCATATTTTCACACAATTTTGATGGCACATGAAGCAACAAAGTATTTTAAAGGGAGAAACTGTACTCAAAAGCTTGAAGCTTGAAAATAGCCAGGCAACAACCATTGCAATATAACTCATGATTACTCCCAATCCCCCACTCAAAAACATGTATTCAACACGTAAAACATGCATTTTTTGAGTAAGGAAAGACTTACCTCGTGACTGGGCTCTTGAAGGTGGTGATCGGCCTTAGCCTCTAAGTGGTCGGCCTCGCCTTGGCATGAGGCCGACCAACTCTCGGGCTTTTCTTCAAGCAGCTGTAAACTTCTTGCCCTTCGGGCTCTCGCTGTGCCTCTCAAATCGCGACCTTTCGCTTTCTGCCTGACTCTCCACCAGATGGTCCTCCTAAAATTGTACGTAACTCGAGCGGTGGGTTGACACCGCCTTTACCTTGACCTTCTGGTAATGGTCTCTAGCTTCTGTCATTCCCCACATTCCTTGAGGTAACCCTCTCGGATTAGGGCTTCTATCTCGTCCCTCAACTGTATGCATTCCCGGGTTGTGTGATCGTGGTCCCCGTGGAACGTGTAGTACTTGTTCTGATTCCTCCTGTCTTGGTTCGACCTCAATTTTCTAGGCACTTCATTAGGTTTGTATCCTGTATTGTGGCCAGGGCCTGTTCAAGTGGAGTTGTTAGTGGTGTACACCTGTCAAACCTGGCTTTTGGTTCCGCACGTCCCCGTGGCTCCCTGGTCTTTGGTCGGCCTCGGCCATTGGCTAAGGACTGCTCTTGCTGGCTTCGGCCTCTCTCTCTTCTTGTTTGGACTTCAGCAGTTCCTTGGCGCTTATGTACTTTTGTGCTCGGGTCATGAATTTCGCGTATGTCCGTGGCTGGCTCTCACCGATCGAGTTGAGCAGTCTTTCATCCTGCAGACTTGACGCTGTCTTTAGCGGCGAACTTCTACTCGGCCTCGGCCATCGGCCGAGGTGTGCTCATATCGGATCTGGCCTTCATCTTCTACCCGGCGTCCTTTTCCTCTGTCTTCTCGATGCTGGTCGGATACAGAAACTTCTCGGCTCTCTCTCTCACTCTGCTGGTTGTCCTCTTGGGTCAGGTCCACAGCGTCAGGGGCACACGGAACCTTACAACAATCTCCGAAGTTAGGGTCGGCCTTTTCCATACCGCGGTCGACCCCAGTCTGGTTCAGCGTCATACCCGAGGTTTCTTTCTGGTTTCTGAACTCGATCCATCCTGCAGACCACCACCGATGCGTGGTCTGAACTGGCAAGCACTCTTCCCCACAGACGGCGCCAACTGTTGATGCCAAAATCTGGACAGATGACTCACCTGACCTTCACGTGACACCAATAGTGAATTTGTAGAAGCTGGGGAAGACGTGACCTGCGAGACCAGCAAAAACCCTGCACACCGGTGTGGTGTAGGCCACACCGCCTCCGATGCCTAAGTCAGAAAACCGAGGAGAAGCTAGAGAGTAAAGGGAGAAGTCGAGAATAGAGTTTCGACCCCCTTCTTCAGTGATTAAGAAAGGTTTTTATACCTGTTTTTCTTCCTAGGGTTTTCAGGAATTCGGAGGTGTTTCGGGACGAACCAGGTGAAACCGAAGCAATCTGGGGCATCAGGGGCCAAAAGAAGGCAACCGAGCTTGGCCCGCGCAAGCGGGCCGAATTGTCGGCCTCGGCCTTTTGCCGAGGCTGAGCATGGCCCGACCCTTTGGTCCGGTCTTCCTCTAGGTCAGTTTTCTGGTCCTACCTTTGTCCGATTGTCCTCGTCAGCTCTTTGTTCATCAGTGTGGTCCAAAATTACCTATAACAGTTGAATCAATGATAATAAAAAAAAATGAAAATTTTTTTAAACAAAAATATTGTGTAATCTAAATTGAGGGAGAAAACGATTGTTTCAGAGATGAAAAAACTATCTTCCAACATGTAGATCTCCAAAAGTTACATGAAATTAAAAAAAAAAAAAAATCATCTAATTTGGTCAAGTGAACTCAAAGTTCTCTCTTGAAGTTCAAAATTAGATAATTTTGATTTTGAGGCATGAAAAATCAAAGACTTATTAACCCTTTGTTTGGAAGTAGGAAAGTTTAAGAAATGATTTTAAATCTTGTTATTTGAAATTCGAGAAATGATTTAAAATATTTTGTCTTGTTTGGAACAATAAAGATTTAGAATGAATGTATTTAAAATTTTGTGTTTGGATGGTGATTGGAAAAGAAAAGAAAATAAAAGAATTTACAGATATAGGCTTTTAATTTAAGTTATTGTTAGAAAATTAAAATATGATAAGGATAAATAAGTAATTTAACTCTCATCTTCCTAAAATCCTGCAAAATCCGATAGTTTGAGTTGGGAAAATTTTTAATGTAAAAACACGATTTGAAATCATTTTAGATTTCAAATCATTTTCTTTCATGAGATACCAAACACCAAAATTCATTTCAAATCTATCCTGATTTAAAATCCTCATAAGATTTTATTCCGTTTATACACATGGTTGTATAAAGTAGGAAAAAATGTATGAAAAGGCGATCGTATTTTGATCATATATCTCCCTTGAACTCCTTTTTAACTACACTACACGTTTTGATACGTTTTTTCTTGTTCATGGTTATATAAACCAAGCAAAATTAGAATCTTGACTCTTGATGCACTAAAAACTGAAATTATTTAATTCAAGAGGCAATAAATGTTAGGATACTTTAAGATTTTGCTTAGTTTATACCCATGGTTGTCCAAATTTAATGATTTTTTTTTTTAAGATCTACCTATTGGAAGGTAGTTTGTTCATCTATTTCACTCATAAACAACCATTTGTCCCTCAATTTGGGATTACACAATATTTTTGTATAAAAACATTCATCTTTTTGAGTCGTCCATGCTTCAACCATGATAGGATGGAAGAGAAGAGAAAGAATGAGAAGAGAGAAACGAATATGTCATGGTGGGATGAAAAAGAGAAAAAAAAAATGATGGATATAAAAGAGAGAGAAGAAAAAACTAGATGAGAGAGAAATTTAGGGTATGGTGCGTACACTATTCTTTTTCAAATGGAATTGGAAATTCTATTCTTGTTTGTGTGGTGGTACTAGGGTGCAAATGAAAACCGAAAAACCGAGAAACCGAATTGATCCAAACCAATCCAATGGTTTGGTTCGGTTATTTTACATGAAATTGGACATCTCGGTTTAATATTTGAGAAAACCAAAATTTTTCGGTTTGGTTCGGATTTTTTATTTCAAAACCAATAAAAACTGAACCGAACCGAAGGTGTATATATATATGTCTTTCTAAAAACCCTAAACCATCTCTCTTTTATGCAGCCGTCTCTATCCTCCCTCCCCATCTACTCACCACTTTCTCTCTTTCTTCCATGCAGACGTGTCTCCATCCTCCCTCCCCATCTCTTTCCCATCTATTCACCACTCACCATTAGAATCTCCAGGAACAACCATTATCGCATTCTTCTTCTTTGTAGCATCAATGGCACGACCACCTCATTAGCATCCTTCGCGCTGCAACATTGATGCCGTCAACATCTACACCTCCTTCGCATTGCATCATCGACATGACCACCTCCATCGACATCTGTTGCAGTGCGGCGCCGTCTTCTTCTTTGTAGTAATGTAAGTTGTTTCTCCTTCGCAATACAACATCATGGCTCCTCCTTCATAGCAGTGTGATCATAGTTGCGCCTCTGTTCTGCATATTCTTCCTCCTCCTATGTTTGATTTTTCTAAGTTTCCCTTGTTATCTCTTAATCTCAGATTCAACAACCTAATAAGCCCTAAATAGAGAAACTGAACCGATTGTAAACTGAACCGACCAAAACCGAACCAATCGGTTTTATTCTTTATTGGACATTGGTTCGATTTCTGTTTTTACAAAACCGACTGGTTCAGTTCAGTTATCGGTTGGGCTCAAAACCGAAGAAACCAAACCAAGTATCACCCCTAGGTGGTACTAAGGTTGTACGTGGTCTCCTTAAACAACTATTTGATTTTTTTATTTTTGTTTTTTTAACCTGTAATTGTTTTTTCACTTACCCTAGTTTTTATCTTTTTCCAAATACTGAAATTCTTAGTCAAATTCTAAAAATTAAAATTATATTTTGAAAACTACTTTTTTCTTTTCAAAACTTAGCTTGAATTTCCAAAACATATGTAAAAATAGATAACAAAACAACAAATCTCTGTTTTCAAAAAAAAAAAAAAAAAAATACAAAACAAAACAAGGAATCCCATAAGTAATGTTTATAAGCTTGATTCTTTAAAAAATGGTTGTCAAATGGAGTTTTTTCGTTTTCTTTTTTTTCTTTTTTCTCAATTTTAGAGTCAAATTGGGAAAAACTTGTCTAAAACTATCCATTTTAATTTTTATCCTGATTTCTTAAAATGTAACGTCCTAGGATTTATTAAAACTATCCTAGCGATATTACCACCTCCTAATCCAAACTAACCGAATGCACCGAAAATTTCGGCAGCATAACAGCATATATAGGACTAAACCAAAATTTTTCTTTAACCTGTTAAGCATAAAACACACTTCTATAAGCCAAACAACCCACAACTACACACCACAACACCACAAATACACAACAGAGCTCCTTCCACAAACTAGTGAGTTAGATCTCACATTCTCATTTAGCCACAACCAAGCAACAAAAACACCACAT
Organism: Luffa acutangula; assembly: GCA_036850905.1. Taxonomy (NCBI): domain Eukaryota; kingdom Viridiplantae; phylum Streptophyta; class Magnoliopsida; order Cucurbitales; family Cucurbitaceae; genus Luffa; species Luffa acutangula. Next base: position 47,834,545 of record CM072099.1, on the reverse strand, counting down.
ACTAGTTAAAGGCTTACAACACAATTACTAGAAACAATAACTTTATTAAATGAAAATAATCGAAATTTCAGATGAATAACCATAGCTAAGACTAACTTCTTAAAATAAAATATCTAGACAAGTCTCTAAATGCATTAAACATAGACAACTAACCTAACCAACCAGAAGAATAAAATAACAACTATAACAAAAACTAGATAACAAAATAACTAGATAATAGAAACGCCTATGCCAGTGGAGTCACTCCTCCTGCTCCTCCTCACTGCATCACCAGGCTCATAAACACTCATCAACACCTGCATAATCTGAAAAATGTTGGGGAAAGAAGGGGAGTGGGTCAGTACAACCACGATACTGGTAAGCATCTCACACTTAGTGAGCCATCAAGCAACAAACAACACAATCAACATACTAGGCACACGCATCCAACATACTTTTAAGCAATAAACGAATAACATGCTTCTTAAAGCAAGAAACCAACAACGAGACTCATGTTGACTCAACATGACGACTTCATGCAAACACACAACGTTCTATGCAACCCCACATGGTTTCTACATCATGCTCGCTTTCTTAGCACATGATTTACACGTCATGCCACACACCAAAACACATGAATTCGCGTCATGCAACGCAATTTAACACGTGATTTACGCGTCAGCTCCGCACCAAAACATGATTTTCGCGTCATGTAACACACTCACACTTGACACATGAATTACGCGTCTTGCGCAGCGCACACTCACACGTGATTTACACGTCACGCTTCGCACTCACAACCCATGCGTGATTTACGTGTCATGCTCCGCTCACACAACTCATCTCACCTCTCTATGAGCACACAAGACTATGCAACTTGACTCTTATGCAACGTAACCAAAAACGATAAAAACAACATGCTTAAGGAATAAACAGTTCAACATGTTTTTCATAGACAACAATTCAATATGTCTTGTATCAATCAAAAACATACTTTTTAAGCATATAAACAAGCAACATACTTCATGCAATCAAACAGACTCAACGGATAGAAACTACTTACCTAAAGTGCTTCTAATGTTACCTTAACAATCCAAGCAGTCTAAGAAAGCTCCTAAATAACAAGAATGGCCTCTAATAAATTAGAACCAACCTAAAGACACTACAAACATGCTTGAAAGGCCAAATTCAACTGAGAAAAGTCTATTTCCTTGCTGGACAACCACTCAAAATTTCCCAAATTAAAAACCCTAAACCTTTTAGATCATGGGCAACCATGTCTAAGGCACAACGAGCAATGGGTATTCGTTGAATGGTCATATTTAAGGCTTTTCAACCACTGGACAGTAAGTAAATAACACATAATTAGCATTCTAAGGACTCCCAGTGATTGGGCAATGCTACTAAGGCCTAGATAATTAATGAGAATCGATTTAGCATGCTTTTCAAACATAATCAGCAAGCATAAACTCATTTACTTCACATTCTAAGGAACTATAGGAGATGTGCAACACTTTTAAGGCCTAAATAACTAATGGGTATCAATTAAACATGCTTTAAAGACTTTAACAACTAATAGATATCAATCCTTCATGTTATTAAACTAAAAACAACAATAAATCTTACCCAACAAACATGATTTCACGTTAGACGAGTTTTATTAACCTCGAACAACACACTAGAACGATTATTGGGCAATGGGTATTCAAGCTTACAGTGATTCGAACCAATCGATCACTTGACAGCACTGCAGATCAGAGATTTCAACACTAACTTAAATTTCCAGCACATAAACAAATGGGCATTTTGATTCTAGAGAAAAATACTCTTTTGGTCCCTAAGGTTTGAGTTAGGTTTCATTTTGGTCCCTGAGTTTTCAAACTCAATAACTTAGTCCTTGAGATTTGGATTTCATTTCATTTTAGTCCCTCCATCCATTTTTTCGTTAGATTTTAACAAACGGCTGACGTGTCACCTATTTTTTATTTAAAAATATATTGGGGGAGGTCACACACGAGAGAGATGAAAAGAGGGAGGGAGATGAGGGATCTAAGACTTTTCTTTTCTTTTCTTTTCTTTTCTTTCCTTTATTGTTTTCCTTTTCTTAAATAAACATTAAGAAATAAATTTCATTTTAATTAGGAATTAGACTTTATCTAGGATTTTATTTAAAATCTCAAACTTAACTCCTAAAAGATTTGGGAAAGAACCAATTGATTAAGGATTTGAGTCTTTTGATATTTAAAATAAATATCGAATATTAAACCTCTAAACTTTAGGAAATTAAAGATTTAAGGGAAAAATACATTAAGGTTTGGGTTAGGTTTCATTTTGGTTTATAAGTTTTCAAACTCGACATTTTAGTCCCTGAGGTTTGGATTTTGTTACACTCTTAGCCCCTCAGTCGATTTTTCCGTGAAATGCTAACAGATTGCTGACGTGGCATTAGTTTTTATTTAAAAAATATTTTTAAAAATTTTTAAAATAATATAATATATTAAATACTTTTTTGTTATTATTTTAATTTTCTTTTCTCTTTTCTTTTTTTTTCTTCCATTTTCTTCCTATCTTTTTTCCACAACTCTCAAACCCTAATTTAGCCCCACTGCCTTCAGCCGTCAGTCGTCGTCGCCGCTATTCCTTCCTTTTTCTCTTTTCTTCTTCTTCTCTCTTTTCTCCTCCCTTTTTCTTCTACTTCTCCCATTTTCCTTGCCACCGCTAACGTTCACAGTCGCAGATTCGTGGGTATTGTCTCGCCGCCGCAGTCGTCGCTCACAGCCGCAGATCCCAACGCTCACAATTGCCCACGACTTAACCGCAACCATCACTCATCGTTGCTCACAGCTGCAGATCCCGACGCCTTAGCCACAGATCTGGACTCCTCTAGTTTTGGCGATACCACGCGTTTCCAGCTAGATCCACGAAACTCGATCTACACGATTCCAACGACAAACGGACCTGCAGCTTCGACACCCACATTCTTTCCTCGAGCTTCGATGCTTGAAAACGAACCATAGCTCATGAGCTGGAAACTCGTGAACCAAAGCTTCGACACCTCGTCGGTGCCGGTGACGGAGGAAGAGGGAGGTCCCTCCTCCCTCCCCTCTTTTTTTTTTTTAAAAAAAAGAAAGTGAAGAGAAAGAGGAAGAAAAGAAGAAAGAAAGAGAAGAAAAAAAAGTTTATCGGCCATCGGCTGTCGGCAAGCGGTGGCTGTCGAAGGTGGTGATGGTGAAAAAGAAGAAAAGAAAAAAAAAGAGGAGAGAGATGGGGAAATAAATAAATAATAATAATAATAATAATATTTTTATTATTTAATTATATTTATATTTTAAAAAACTGAAAAAATTATTTCTTTAATAAAACTTTTTTGTCACGTGAACACATTCTGTTAATTATTAACGAAAATTGGATGGAGGGACCAAAATGAGACTAAAACCAAACCTCAGGGGCTAAATTGTTGAGTTTGAAAACTAAGGGACCAAAATGAAACCTAATCCAAACTTCAGGGACTAAAAGTGTATTTTTCCCAAGATTTAATTAAAAATATTTTTTTTCCTAAATTATAGAAATTTAATTTAATGACCAAAAGCTAAACTTAAATGATAATTTTTTAAATTAGAATAGGAACGCTCAAGTAATCCCAAAATGGTTTGATTTCAAAACGTGGGGCGTTACATAAAAATTCTCACGTAAAACCTATTATATTATATGGGCTTCCATCTCAAAACCAATTGGCAATGAGAGGAGTGACCCTTGAAGCTTATATGTTGTGAGGTCTCCACCAATCTTTCCGATGTGGGATCCTCAACAAAACCTTTTTCGAAAAAATAATGTTAAGAAAAATTAATGCATATAGTGTATATTGAATTTTGTTGATTAACCGATCAAATTTTGCTAATCAGCAAATTGAGATTAATGTGTTTTATTTAGTTTGAGTTTGATGTGTTAAGTAGTATCCTAGTTCATGAGTCCAAACATGTGAATAAAACTATAATATATCAACTTTTTGTTAATAAATTTTTACTAAGTGATCAAATTGAGAGTCTTTAATAAAGTTTTAAATTTGAGACTTCTAAAAGATGGAAGATCAAATTGAAAATTGAGATTAGAGAATATACAATATAAGTTAATATTTAACAATTTAAAAATTTTTAATAAATTTTTATATGTATTTTGCTTTATTTTTTCGACTTTTAATTATTGTGTTAGTTATCTTGACGTTGGGTTTTTATTAATCCTTTAACAATGGAAAGATCTTTCTGGTTACTGAGTTCTCAACAATAGGTTGGTTTGGTTTTTCAAAATGTATCATTCTCCCCTTGACAGCATATACATACTAACCAAAAAGCTCATTTAAGAAGCATAATGCCTAACCATATTAGTCAATTACACATAGACAACCTTGAGAGTTTTTAAACTAACTTAGCTTTCCAAGAGGCAGAGATTTTGTCAAAGCATCGACTGCTTCATCTTACCATCAGTAATGATGTTTCTAATAAAATGAAATCTGATATCTATATGCTTTTGTTCTTTCATGGTAGGTTTGATTTTTAGAAAGAAATACAACACTCACTATCACAAAACACAACTATCTGATTTACCATGTTTTCACCTAATTCTTCAGTTAGCTCATATAACCATAATGCCTCTTTAAAACCCTCCGTAACAGCCATATATTCAACCTCTGTTGTTGACAAAGCAACAACAGATTATAAGGAGGACTTCCAACGCATTGTATTACCAAAAACAGTAAATGATAAGCTGGTTAATGATCTTCTTGTATCTCTATTGGTAGCATAATCAACATCAATATATCCTATCACTTTGACATTTTGAAAATGATTATTTGTATATAAAAGACCATAGGAAATTGTTGTTATTTAGATCAACAATCACACATCAGAAAAACTTAGCTCACACACTCAAACGATCAACCGAAGAGAAACCAATAAGAGTAGAAGAAGAAGAAGAAGAAAGTAACACCAAAGATTTCAGTGGTTCGATCAAAGATGTCTACATCCACTGGAGGAGGGAATTCACTGGTTCTGCTGCTTAACCATTTATACACAAAAGAAATGCTCTCTCACATAGTCTCTTGAGAACCCAGCCGTTTATAACAAACTCAGCTTACAGTCACGTGTTTCTCTCACCAGCCCATTTGGACCTTTATAAACTAAGCCCAAATTAATACAAGAGTGAAGCCCAATATTAATATCAGAGTCCATTACATTATAAGTCACAATTTCTCACAAACCTCCACCTTGACTTATAAATTCAATTAGGATAAACAACTACTACTTCTATGTGCTTCCCTCCTCTATTTAACGACTATTAGCCATTCTCAACTTGCAGCTAGCTTAAAAATTTGGACAGCTTACTGTAGGTTACAGTCTTCGTGAATGCATCGGCTGGATTCTCATCTGATGCAATCTTTAACAGCTCCACCTGCTTTTCTTCAATGACATCTCTTATGAAGTGAAATAGAACATCAATGTGTTTCGACCTCTCGTGGTGAACTGGATTCTTTGCCAAATGCAGTGCACTTTAACTATCAATCCAAATACTGACATTGCACTACTCAAACAACAAATCTCCAACAAGACCTTTCAACCAAAGTCCTTCTTTAACTGCCTTTGTGATTGCCATGTGCTCTGACTCGATTGTAGAAAGTGCTACAATGATTTGCAACCCTGTTTTCCAGCTTATTATATTTCCAAACAGAGTAAACATATAATCGGTTAGTGATCTCCTCTTATCAAGATCAGTAGCATAATCAGAGCCTACACATCCATTAATCACAGTATCATATCACATTCAACAGCCCTACTATACTTTAAACAGAAGTTAACAGTACCAGCAACATACCTCAGTACCCATTTCAAAGCATGTCAATGAACCTTACCTGGATTAGCCATAAACCGACTTACCATACTCATAAGATAAGCCAAATCAGGTCGGGAACATACCATTGCATACATAAGACTTCCCACAGCCTCTGAATAAAGAACATTCTTCATTTCTTCTATGTCTTTTCCAGTTTCAGGCGATTGATTTAAGGACAACTTAAAATGTCTCGCTAAAAGGACATTTACTGGCTTTGAACTATCCATTTTGAACTTACTAACCACCCTTTTTGTATATTCAGTTTGTGTTAAAAAAAGGATATTATCTTTTATATTTCTAGTGATTTCCATGCCTAAGATCTTCCTAGCTTGTCCAAGATCTTTCATTTCAAATTTACTTTTCAGCAGGCATTTTACTTCATTTATTTCATGACAATCACTAGAAATCAGCAACATATCATCAACATAAATCAAGAGATATACAGTTACATTACTCAACATCCTCTTGTAATAGACATAGTGATCATACAAGCTCCTATTAAAACCATTTGAGAGAATAAAATAATCAAACCTTCTATTCCATTGCCTTGGGGATTGCTTCAAACCATACAATGATCGTTTAAGAAGACATACCTTTGATTCTTCTCCTTTCTTCTCAAATTCTGGAGGTTTCTTCATGAAAATCATTTCATCTAGATCTCCATTAAAAAAAACTATAGTGACATCAAGTTTCTCTATTTCCCAATTGAAAAATAAGTAGCCATAGACAACAAGACTCTAATAGTTTTGTGTTTAACAATCGGTGAGTATACTTCATTATAATCTACTCCATGTTGTTGTGTAAAGCCTTGTGCCACTAACCTAGCTTTGTACCTAGGTACGTTTCTCATTTTCAGTAGCTTGAGGTTTAATTTTATACACCCATTTACAGTCAACTATTTTCTGCCCCTCTGGTTTTTCAACAAGATCCCATGTTTTGTTTCTTTCAAGTGAGTTAATTTCTTCTTCCATTGCCTTAACCTAAAGAGAACTATCTTTAGAATTTAAAACTTCATCTAAAGTATTAGTTCTTAATCAATTAACTTAGTAGCTACTGTCATGGAATAAGAAACAAGACCCACATTCATGAATATATTTCCTCATTCATCTTGATACGAGATTGATCGACTAAACTCATTAACCGAGTCAATCAACATTCGTTAACTGTGGGTCACTCCACTAAAGACCCACAGCTGCACTCTTCTTACTGTAGAATATTTCTGTGTCCACGGATATCGACCAATGTAGTAAGTCAATCCTTCACGTGTGTTCGTAACACCAGCTGGGTCAAATTACCGTTTTGCCCCTAGGTTATCTTTGGTTCCTTAAGTACCACTGATCCCTCTAATGAACAAGTTGTTTAGAGTCCAACCACTAAACAAGAGTTCCTCTCGGGCCAGGAGAGGACGACGCGCCTTTGTTCAAGCCCCGGAATCAGCCCTTAAGGGAACACACATCTACTTGCCCCAATAGGAGAAGGAGTGAATTCCATCTTGTATTGTCATGTCCCCAGCCCCCCACTCGGTCTTGTCCTCAAGAAGGTAGGCTTATTGAGTCGACATGCAGGCCACTCTCACCCATACTAATCAAAGGACAATCCCTCGTGAGAAGGAGTTCATGACACACTCAGGATTAAGACTGAGTTACCTAGGTCATCCTATTGAAACAGTAGCCTAACTAGTTAACAGTGTTACATCTAGTGGTTTACTATTTCGTGGTTCGGTCTTATGCAAACTCATTGCATAGGATACCCCCACTAGCATGTCTCCTACATGGATGCCTTGGATCAATACATTTGTATCGAATACAAAGCAGACCGTATCACATAGTGTTACCAGGATAAGGTACCCAGCCTTATCCTTGTACTATAAACCTTTTAGGTTGTTACTTGAACACCAATCCCCGTATGTCCCCACATACTAGTTCATGCTACATGTAAACAACCTAGTTTATTGGATTTGAGTCACATTGTGCAATTCTAGACTTAATATGACAATAACAGTTTATTGCATAAACCCCAAAAACACTTTATTGATACAAGTGTATAATTCGTTAATTATTCACTATCTACAAGTTTTAGGACATAAAACCCAACAGTCCATACCTTCTAGGTGGTCGTATCGGTCTTTTTGGTCTATCCCTCGTCAACTGATAATCACTGTTTTCAACCCCTTGTTGCACCTCTGCACTCGAACTTTCACTTTCATGAATCTCCTCTTGGACATTTCTCATAGATTGTGAGCTAGACTGCTTACTGTCTCGCCTTTCTGCCTTGTCTTCGGTTAAGTTAGCAAGCTCATCCTTTAGATCAACAATCACACATTAGAAAAACTTAGCCCACACACTCAAACAATCAACCGAAGAGAAACGAAGAAGATTAGAAGAGGAAGAAGAAAGTAACACCAGAGATTTAAGTGGTTCGACCAAAGATGCCTACATCCACTGGAGGAGGGAATTCACTATTTCTACTACTTAACCATTTACACACAGAAGAAATGCTCTCTCACACATTCCCCTAAGAACCCAACCATTTATAACAATCTCAGTTTACAGTCACGTGCTTCTCTCACCACTCCATTTGGACCTTTATGAACTAAGCTCAAATTAATACAAGAGTGAAGCCCAATATCAATATCCTGAGCCATTACATTATAAGTCACAATTTCTCACAGAAACAATACCTTTAACATACCTGATTGAGCCATTACATTATAAGTCACAATTTCTCACAGAAACAATACCTTTAACATACCTCATCGACCATTTGACTGCCATCCAATGATCTTTCCTAAGATCTGGCCTTAACCATACCATCCGATACATCAAACTGCCCACTTTGTTAAATCACCCCTCAACTCAAATTTAAGCTATTTATTGGAGGGAAAAAGACATAAGAGGGTTTGAACACAACCTTCTACTATGATAGCTTTTTAGTTGATTAATAGCTTTTATTATGTTTTTAATTTTCCATTTCAGCATTAAACAAATAAAAAACCATTTACTTTTTAAAGCCTATTTTCATAACTCGAGGAACTAAAAAAAATACATTTTCAAATCTTAGGCCCCGTTTGATAACCATTTGGATTTTGGTTTTTAGTTTTTGAAAATTAAGTCTATAAACACTACTACCACCCACAATTTTCTTTGTTTTCCTAATACATTCTTTCCATGTGTTTAAAAAACCAAGCCAATTTTTGAAAACTAAAAAAAATAGTTTTCAAAAACTTGTTTTTGTTTTTGGAATCTAGCTAGGAATTCAAATATACCATTGACAAAGATAAAAACCAAGGTAGGAAAATTGAGAGAAAACAAACATAGTTTTTAAAAACCAAAAACCAAATGGGGGTCTTAGTGATCTAACCAACCAATTGATGAAAATTCAAGGGCCAGAAACATAATTTTTCTTAAATAATTTTACTTGGCCAAACTAAACTTACTAATTTTATTTAATGGACTACATAATTCTATGTTGCATATTTTTTTTTTCCTGAAACTCACATTTCATATTATAATTTCACTTTTAGAACATTGGATCTTTTAGGGTGCATTTGGTTGGTGATCTAAGAACAAAAAAACAAGGGATTTAGTGAAAACAGAGTTGTATTTCATGTGTTTTCAGAGATGTATTTGGTAGCAGATTAAAAAATTGGATCCCAATACAACCAATTGTTCAAAATGTGTTTGATAATATATTTATAAACCATAAATTATTTGCAGTTATCAACTAAGTTGAATATAAACTATTATTAATTAATTTATAAATACGTTATGTGTTCTAAATTTTATATAATTATTATTTTACAATATCATATAATTTATAATACATTATATTATACAAATTTTAATTCCACAAGTTTATAACATGAAATACTATATTTATTAAAGTTTTTATTTTTTAAATTTAATTATGGATTTAAAATTTTCAAATTCAAAATTTGGATACACCGAAAACAAAATCCGAAAACATTTTTCAAAAACATATCTCCCAAACGCACATTCACTTAATTGAATCTAGAAATATAAAATAGAATTTGGATTGCCTAACAAACAAACACTTATATTTCTATTGGCAAAGATTTTAATCTTATTCTTTAAAAATCACAATAAAGTCTTTTAAGTTAAGATTTTCATTAAACGTTTCGGTAGAAACCGACTCTAACTATGAGCAAATAAATGAAATTGAGGGACCATCTAGTATCTAAAGTAGGTAGTTTACGTACTTGTCTTTTTTTTTTTTTTTTTTTTTTTTTTTTTGAAAAAGTACTTGTCTATTTATATAACTTGATTACAAGTATAAGAATTAAAATGTGTTTTAGCCTAACTTTTTAATTCACGAATTCCAAAAGTAAATAGAGACTGCAACCGCATATATATATAGAGAGATATTTCTGTAATTTATTCTTCTGGTATATTGGACTTCATAAATATGAAGTATATTAATAAAAAATTATTTGTTATATGTAACAATATTATATGATTCAAAACTAATATTAGTATAAATTAACAATTATCGACATGTTTTATTTTTTACTGAAACAAAAAAAGAATGAAATGTTTCATTGCGTTCCATTCAAGGACAAGGAGAAGAAGAGAAAGGGATATGGCAAAAAGTGGCAGATTTCGTCGGCAACATATGTTCCTTCATTCTTGCTTTCGGGTATGAAAATTCTGAACCCCGAAGCTATTATGGACTTTGATTGTTTTATGTTCATTTTGTTAGTTTTTTCCTTTTAAATTTAGTTTAGATGAATTGAACTTTTCTTTTTTTTTATTATTATTGTTATTATTTTCTGAGTTCAACCATATACGAGGATTCGAAATTTTGACTTGGTCCACATGCTTTATGTCAGTTGACCTATTGGACACGAAATTGAAAGTTCAAGAACCTATTTGACAGTTTTTAAATTACATAGACTAAATTGACACAACTTTAAAAGTTTAGGGACTAAACATGTAATTGAACCTAATTTTAATGATTTTTTGAGCTTTTGATTCAATATTGACTTAGAAATTGAAAAATTAAGTAGATAAGACCCCGTTTAATAACCATTTGGTTTTTGGTTTTGGGTTTTTAAATATTATGTTTGTTTTCTCTTAATTTCCTTACATTAGCTTTCATCTTTGTTAAGGACACACATGAGTTCTTAGCTAAATTCCAAACACAAAAATAAGTTTTTGAAAACTACTTTTTTAGTTTTCAAAACTTGACTTGGTTTTTGAAAACATGAGAAGAAGGTATGCACCAAATCAAATAAATTTATAGGTGAAAATAGCTTTCATCCTTTTTTAGTGCTTGAGTTGAGTTCCTGTTCTAAATTTTGATCTGCAGTGCGGTCTAAGAATTGTTTGTATTCGAGTTTGCTTTAGCTTGAAGACCCACTGCCCACGAACCTTTTGGGGAGATGTTCGTGGTTTGCAAACCCCATTTCAACGTGGTTTTGGGCCCATTTAGTTAAGAATCATTTCTTCATTTTTGTTTTTAGTTTAATAGCATGAAGGATTGATACCCATTAGATGTTAAAGCCTAAAAAACATGTTAAATTAATATCTATTAATTGCTTAGGCCTTAATAGTGTTGGCCAATCTCTAGGACCTCTTAGAATGGAAAATGTGTATTAATTGCTTGTTGTCCAACGACTACTTAATTTTGGTCATTCAGAGAGTACCTATTGCCCATAGTGCCTTAGACGTGGTTGTCCATGGTCTAAAGGTTTTGGGTTTTCAATTTGGAGAATGTTGAGTTGCTGTCTAGCGAGGAAATAACCCATTATTGGTTGAATTTGACTTTTTAAGCAGGTTTAAGTATCTATAGGTTGGTTCTAATTCATTAAATGCTATCCTTGTTATTTAGGAGCTTTCTTGGACTGTTTGGATTGTTGAGGTTGCTTTAGGAGCGTTCTAAAATTTGTAAGTAGTTTCTGCTTGTTGGGTTATGTTTGACTGCCTGCACGTTTATTGTTTATTTGCTTTACTTATATACTTGTGCAAAGTATGAACTGTTGTATTGCTTGAGATGAGCATGTTCGGTGTGTTTAAGCATGATGGGATGTTTTGTTTAAGCATGTGGTTTGGCTAGCCATGTTGCAGGGGGGTGTGTAGCATGAGCCAGTGAGTGGCGTTTAACATGACGCATAATTCATGTGTAGTTTGAGGAGCATGATGCCTAAATTATATGTGGGTGTGAGTGCGGAGTGTACGTGCGCTACACATGACGCGTAATTCATGTGTAGTTTGCAGAGCATGACACGTAAATCATGTGTTTGTTGCATAGCATGATGTGGAGTTCATGTGAGCTAGGTGGGTAGCGTGGCGCGTAATTCACTTGTTTAGTTTGCACAACATGACACGTAATTCATGTGTTAGTTGCGGAGCATGACGCGTAAATCATGTGGTGTTTAGTGGGTGTGTTGCATAGTGTGGGAAGCATATGCATGGTTGTTTACTACTTTTTAAGCATGATGTTTGCTTATGACTTATTAAGCATGATGTTGTGTGTGAAAAGCATGCTAATTGTATTTTTTTTGTTGTTTGCTGACTCGCCAAGCATGAGCTGCTTACTAGTACCACGGTTGTACTGATACCTCCTCCCTTTCTCCCCCAACGTTTTAGATGTTGCAGGTTTGAATGATGACCTTGACCATGGTGGTGACGAGGAGGAGCCATATGAGGAAGTACCTTTGAGGATGTTGAGTTTGTTTATCTTTTTTTGAGAAGCATAGAGCTATAATTGGTTGAGTTAGATTATGTTTTCTGTTGGTTGGAAAAATTTCTAATATATTTTTTTGTGGAGGTAGAACTTAGTTCCTCAGATTTGTTTAGATTGTTATTTTTTAATAATAAGAATTTGTTCTTGATAGAATGTCTTGCCATTATGTTTACTTGATAAGTTTTATTTAATTGATGCTACGAGACCTGACTCTTATAGTGGAGTTAGATTGTGAAATTTGCGTTGTAGTTTGGTGGAGTTTGGTTTGGGAATGTTTTAGAAGTGTTTGCTTTGTTAGCAGTTTAAAGGAAAATATTTGGTTAGCCAGTTTTACGCTGTTATGTTGTCGAAATTTTTGGTGCTCTCGGATGTAAGTGGTTAGGGATGGAAGTAATATTTCTAGGCTAGGTAGTTCAAAAACCTTAGGCGTTATATATCATGCATCAACTATTGGGATTTATGCCTTAAAGTCTCGTAATTAATGTTCTTATTATTTAATTAAAATTATTTGATACGTTTTCATTGCAATTTAAATTATCCATTAAATGAAAAATCTAGGGTTATTATTGTAATCTTGAACAGTATGTAGTTGACATACAAGAGGATCATGTTCAAGAAATAACCCAAAAGATAGTATATGGATAAGGTTGGGTACCTTATCTTGGTAACACTATTGATACAAGCCACTTTGTAATAGTTACAAGTGATTTGATCCAAATCATTCATGTGGAGACATGTGAGAGTAGGAGTGTTATATACAATGAGTTTGTATAAGACTGGACCCCAAAAGATTCATTATCTCTTTCTAAAATCCTTTAATTGAGAAGATAAATATTTCAACAGGATGATCATATGTAACTCAATCTTAATCATGAGTGAGTTATGAACTCCTACTTGTGAGGGCTCGTCCTTTGATTTTTCATGAGTGAGAGCAGCTTTTGTAGCCAGTTCAATAAGCTTATCATTTTGGGGACTTGATCAAATAGGGAGCTGGGAGCATAAATTTCACAAGATAGAATTCACTCCTTCCCATACAGGAAAAGTAGATGAGTAGTTCTCTTAAGTGTTGATTTCGAGACTTGAACAATGGGGCCCACTGTTCGCACGTAACTTCGGAGACGAAGACACGTGGAATAAACAATATATTTAGAAGAAACTTCGGAGACGGAACCATTCGGAACAATTTAGAAGAATCCTCTGAAAAGACAACCCAATCCCAGCCCCTCCTTCCCCATTTTGAGAGCCATTTGATTCACCTGTGGAAGCCCCCAAACAACAATTCTTGGAAGCTAAATGCGGATGCCGCCTGGTTTGAGGAGGATGGCAGAGGCAGTTTAGCGTGGACCATCCGTGACTCCAACGGATCTCTTATAGGAGCGGGCTGCAAGCAAATTCAGAGGAAATGGCCGATAAAATGCCTAGAAGCGAGAGCAATCATTGAAGGCCTGTCGGAGTACGAGAAATTTGAAATCTTCGAGGGAAGAAGACACAAGTTACCTCTGGTTATTGAATCGGATTCCGTTGAGGTGGTCGGAGCTGTCAATCGAGATTGGGAAGATCAGTCGAAGCTTTGTTTTTTCGTAAATGAAATCCAGTCGTTCTCGTCGAATCTAGGTGTTCTCTCGTTCTCCAAATGCTCGAGGAACAGCAATCAGCTAGCGCACGATTTGGCTCGAGCGGCTGCAAAAAATAGAAGGTGCGGTTTTTTGGGTCCCTTCCTTCTCTACGGAGAAGATGAACAGTGTTTTTGGAGGGAAATGCTTTTCCCCTTTTGGTTTTATTCGTGTATTCCCAAGAACGTTGGTGGATCTCTTTTTTCGCTTTTATGAATGCATTTATCTTTCAAAAAAAAAAAAACCTGGGCTTGGGGTTTATTGGTCTTGGGTTCAACTATTTGGTCTTGGGTATGGTTTATATTTGACCCAAAACCATATGACCCAAATATTTAAAAGACCCAAATTTGTTCCAATTAATTATTTTGTTAGTTAATTGGTCAAATTAATTAATTTGACCAAAATAATTTATTTTCTAATTAATTGATCAAATAGAAATTTGGCTCTTTAAATTTATAATTGGCCAACTTTGTCTTCAAATAAAATTTGGGACACATGTCAATTTATAATTGGTCCCAAATTTAATTATTTGTAATTTCGTCATTAATTTTAAATAATGACGTGACAATTTGTGATTGGACAAAATTTCTCTTTCAACAAATGTCCCCTTTTCGAGATTTAGGCACAAGTTATGTGAGGTGAATCTCGAAAAAGATATTTTAGAATAAAAATGCAAGGTATTTGTTCTTGATTTTGACCCCATTTGGTCTGTCAATTTAATCGAAATATGAATTTTGGTCCAAATTTGATTTTCTTTATTTGGCAACAAATTTCATTTGAATTTCAATTGGATTTAATTCCAAATTTAATTTCAAGTAACGTTCATACATCCAAGATGTTTAATTTTATCTTGGAATAGATTTGAAATCTACTCGAATTTTGGTTGAGTTTGGGGTAAATATTTGAATTTTGGATCTTACCCGGATTTCTATTGGGATGAAATTTGAGATTATGCTCAAACTTAGACTTGAATTTAGATTTGGATAAAATTTGGACTTGATTTGAAATTAAACTCAATCTAGATTCCAATTTGAGATAAGAAAATAAACCCCCAATTTCAGTTTTAATCTCTCCAAATCTTGGCTTGAAGCAGAATTTAAAATTGCAATTTAAACTAATTGTTATCAGCCCTAATGGATCAAATCCAATTTAAGAATAAGCCAGAAAATCTCTTAGATTCCAAATTCTATGTATATATATAAAGCTGACATGTGGGGATTCACCAAATAAAATTTTGGAGGATATGAATCATTTTGCAGTGCCTTCGAGAGGATAAGGGAAAAATAAATAAATTTGTTTCAAACACCTATGCCGGAAGATGTTCACAGAGGAGATTTGGTGGCTGTTGGCAATGCTTGCCGGATTTGAATCTCCCACAGTTTGCCGGCGAATTTCTTAAGGCGTGAATACGTGAGAGAAACCCTTTTTTTTTCGTTTCTTGAAGCTTGCGGTGAAGTCAATTTTTTAATCCTTTTTCTTCCGATAATATTTGATTTGAATAAAATTAGCTTTCAGTTTGATTTGGATTAAAATATCTTAAATGAAAAAGATTTCAATTAAATGTAGAATTTAAAGTCAAACCAAATTCAGATCTTCCAAATTCATTTTCTATAAATAAGGATTGTTGAATGAGAAATTTTGACCAATCACAAATTTCCACATCATTAATTTAAACCAATGATAAAATAAATTTAGGACCAATTACACATTTACACGTGTGCCTAAATTAAATTAATAGACATTAAAATTCGGCAAATCAAAGAATGCCACTTGTCTATTAGTGATCCATCAGATAACATCAGCCAAGTTCAATCAAATTATGTCACGTGGCAATTAGACCCAAGCCCAAGCCCATATGAGGTCCATCAAACTCTATAAATAGAGGAGGCCACCATTCATTTTGGAGGGCATTCAGATTCGGAGAGATAGAGTCAGAGAACTCAGAGTCCAGAGCATTCTGCCAGAGTCCAGAGTCGTCAAAAGCCAAAGAGTCTAGAGAATTCAGAAGGAATCGAGATTCAGAATTCAAAGGATTCAAGACTCAGAAGGTTTGAAGACTAGAAGACTCTAAGAAGAGGTTAACAAGCCAACCAACCGATCAAGAAGATCAACAAGTCAGCAGGCCGATCATCCAAGAAGAGATCAACAAGCCAACCGACCGATTAAGAAGATCAACAAGTCAGTAGGCCGATCATCCAAGAAGATCAACAAGCCAACCGATCGATCAAGAGGATCAATAAGTCAGCAGGCCGATCATCCAAAAGGATCCACAAGGTAACAAGCCGATCCAACAGATCATCAAGCCAACAGGCCGATCCAAGAGATCATCAAGTTAACAGACTGATCATCCAAGAAGATCAACAAGCCAACCGACCGATCAAAAAGATCAACACGTCAGCAGGCCGATCATCCAAGAAGATCAACAAGCCAACCGATCGATCAAGAGGATCAATAAGTCAGCAGGTCGATCATCCAAGAGGATCAACAAGCTAACAAGCCGATCCAACAGATCATCAAGCCAACAGGTCGATCCAAGAGATCATCAAGTCAACAGACCGATCATCCAGGAAGATCAACAAGCCAACAAGTCGATCCAAGAGATCATCACGCCAACAGGCCGATCATCCAAGAAGATCAACAAGCCAATAGGTCGATCTAAGAGATCATCAACCTAACAGACCGATTATCCAGGAAGATCAACAAGCCAACAAGCCGATCCAAGAGATCATCACGCCAACAAGCCAATCATCCAAGAAGATCAACAAGCCAATAGGCCGATCCAAGAGATCATCAACCTAGCAGACCGATCATCCAAGAAGCTCAACAAACTGGCCCAAGAAGATCCTTCAAGACTGGAAGACTTCAACAATCCTTGAAGACCAAAGACTCTTTAAGACTTCAAGACCCCAAGACTTCTTGAAGACTGAAGACTCTTCAGGACATCAACACTTCTTGAAGACCCATCACTCTTCAAGACTTCAACACTCCTTGAAGATCAAAGACTCTTCAGGACATCAACACTTCTTGAACATTGAAGACTCCTTCAAGACTGGAAGACTTCAAGCTCCAAGAATCCATTGAAGCTTTAGACTCGAGATCAAGCGTTCCAGCCCTCGAGTTAAACACATTCACACACATAAGAGAGAGAATCAGAGGATTAAAGTTAGAGATTGTACACCCACATGCATACAAACATCAATACAATTACATATTTATTCCACGTGTCTCCATCCCCGAAGTTACGTGTGAACAAATTGGCACGCTCGGTGGGACCATCGCTACCTCTCATCTCTCTCTCTTATCTCAAAACACAAGTGTAAACATGTCGTTCAAGACTTCCTCAATGGTCGCTGTCATGAACAAGTCTTACATCAGTTCTATTGCCCATTGTTGCTTCAATGAACTGACGTTGCAAGAAGATACATCTTCTATCGTTGCAAGCGAAGAAACAACATTGTAGGGGGCATATACTAATGACAAGTTTATTGTTAAGTATAACCCTCTGTTTGAACCTGATTCTGACGTAGTGACTGTCATGATGACTGAGACAAGAACTATGGAAGAAAGAATGACTGAGATGCAAGAGCACATCAACAACTTGATGAAGGCGATTGAAGAAAAAGATTCTCAAATCGCGCAACTAAAGTGCCAAATTGAGAACCAACATATCGCCGAATCAAGTCAAACACAAGTCATAAAAAATCATGACAAAGGAAAGACTATAGTGCAAGATGATCAGCCACAGTGTTCGGCGTCGGTCGCTTCACTATCCATCCAACAGCTCCAAGATATGATCACAAACTGTATCAGAGCTCAGTACGGTGGACCTACTCAAGATTCCCTCTTATATTCCAAACCTTATACTAAGAGGATTGATAACTTGAGAACGCCAATCGGGTATCAGCCACCAAAATTTCAGTAGTTTGATGGAAAGGGCAATCCTATACAACATATTGCTCACTTCGTTGAGACATGCGAGAACGCTGGTACTCGAGGGGACCTACTAGTCAAACAGTTCGTTCGAACACTTAAAGGAAATGCTTTTGACTGGTACACTGATCTAGAACCCGAGTCAATAGACAGTTGGGAGGAACTCGAAAGAGAGTTTTTGAATCGCTTCTACAGCACTAGACGGACCGTTAGCATGTTCGAGCTCACCAACACTAAACAACGAAAAGGTGAACTCGTTGTTAACTATATAAATCGTTGGAGAGCTATGAGTCTAGATTGCAAAGATTGCCTCACTGAACTCTCTTCCGTTGAGATGTGCATTCAAGACATGCACTGGGAACTCCTTTACATCCTTAAAGGTATAAAGCCTCGCACCTTTGAAGAGCTAGCAACTCGCGCCCACGATATGGAGCTAAGTATTGCTAGTCGAGAAAACCAAGACCTTCTACTCCCTAATGTGAGGAAAGAAGGAAGGAACGACGAAGAGACTATAGAAGAATCCATGGTTGTAACCACAACCCTTCCCAAGTCGTCTTCAAAAGAAAAGCGACAAACAAATGGAGCGCATCACTTAAATTTAAAGGAAAGACAGAAGAAAATATATCCTTTCCCTGATGCCGACATCCCTGATATGCTGGAACAATTACTGGAAGTGCAACTGATAGAGCTTCCTAAGTGTAAGCGACCAGAAGAGATGGAGAAAGTCGGTGATCCCAAGTATTGCAAGTATCATCGAGTTATTGGTCATCCAGTGGAAAATTTTTTTGTCCTAAAGGACTTAATTCTATAGCTAGCCATGGAAGGAAAAATTGAGCTCGACCTTGATGAAGTAGCTCAATCAAATCTTGCTACAATCAAAGAAAAGAGCAAACATCAAAGAAAGAAGGATCCTAAAAAACTTCAACCCAAGAGGAAGAGAAGTAAAAAGTTTTCTCAACCTCAACAACTGGTGATGTTGAATAAATCCTTCTCCAAAAATTTCCACAAAAAGGAAAAAGAGAACTTTGTGACTTCCTACTGCAGCGACGTAGAAGAAGTTGACAATTCTGAGAAGGGTGAACAAAGGACCTCCGTCTTCGATCGCATCAAGCCTCCAACTACTCATCCTTCAGTATTCCAAAGAATGAGTATGACCGCGATAGAAGAAGAAAATCAATGTTCGGTGTCCACCTCCGCTCGACCTTTAGCTTTCCAAAGGCTAAGTGTCTCCACATCGAAGAAAAGTCAACCTTCGACATCTGTTTTTGATCGCCTCAAAGTAACAAGCGAACAACCTAAAAGAAAGATGGATAACTTGGAGGTGAAACTTTTCGATGAAGTAAACAACGACAAGAAGCTTCAAAGTATCATCCCATCATGTATGAAGATGAAATTCTCTGTTCTCATAACTATAGAAGGTTCCTTGAAGGTGAAGCCAAATCTCATTGTCTTGACTAATCCTATAAATGAAGGATTTGATCAAGACCATGATAAAGATAAGAGCTTTTAAAATATAAAAGCTCCTTATCGCAAGAGTCTAAACTGCATGATGCTCCTAGCCCACACGAGCTTAAAAAGTGAGTGCAAAAAAATTTTGAACTACGTTATGACTTGATCCCTTTTCGTCAAAAAGGTACGTAGGCAGCTTAAACAAAACTTTAGGTTCAGTCTCTGCAAATAAATAAAAAGGTGGAATAAATATTGAAGCATGATAACTGCCCAAAAGGTAGTTATTTAGGCCTCAATTATATAGAGATTTGTGTGTCCTTTATGCTTATTAGGGTTGGTTTTGGATAGATATTACATGTTTTAACCCATTTGGAAGAATGGAAGCATTGGAAATTATTTTGTGCAGATTATGCTGCTGAGTGACTGGAAGGAGCAAATTCTATGCTGCAGCAAAACTGGGAACAGAAACTGCCACATCACAGCTCGTTAGCCAACTTCATGAACCGACTTCTGTTGAGTTATTTTCGTGATAAAGGATCAAGGAGAGCCTTACACGTGTCCTAGCTGACCTAATTCAAGCCTCCCATCCTTCTATAAAAGGAAGTCGCCGTCAAAGTCAAAGTCATTCCATGTTTTCCCTTGGAAGCCGAATAGTATAGGGAGATTGAAGATCATCAAGAACACCATTTACCGCAAGCTGATTAGGGAGTTTACTTTCTTTATTAACTTGTTGTTATGGACATGCATACTCAGATTGTAATTCGTATTCCTATGCCTATTATGAACTAAGTAGCTTAGGGTGTTGGTTAGGAATAATGTGATTACTGTGCTTCATCTCTAGTAATAAATTGACTATCGCATTTTGGTTAATTGTTGTGCTTAAACTCATTTTATGCCCGCCTGGCCAGCCGGTATGGATAGCCCTCTCTAGTTTCAGGGATGATTTAGAGAGTGTGTGACAATTATCCACACTACGATCATTGTGTATTGGTGAACGCCAGTGACTGAGCTAGGGATAGCCAGTTGCCTAGTGCTTGATCGGTCGCTCTTCATTGGGTTTGAAACATATCCCAAAAGATCCGGAGTTCCGGGAGGAATCCGCTAATAATACTGCGAGAAATGCATGATCAATAATATTGCTAGAGCATATCTTAGAACAATCACTAAAGCCTAACCAGCGCCTGTCTTTAATCTGTCTATTTATTTGTTTACTCGTTGTTCTGTCATTTATTTTTCTTCAGCATAATTCCGATAAAACCAAATCATTTTATTATTCTTGAAACCATTAAAAAGTTACACAAAAATAGGTAGAGTGGAAACTCATTCAGACCTTGGATTGATAATATTACTTGCTGCAGACTATGTATACTTGCACAGGAATTCTAGAGTATTTTACACTATATTTTTACTCACTCTAGGAACCCAACAAGTTTTTGGCGCCGGTGCCGGGGACTTGGATAAGTTTTTATCTGATCTGTTTTGTGTATGTGTTTTAGTGGTTTGGTGCTAGAACTTTTTGATTGTTTCTTTTGTTTTTGCAGGTGTGATTTTGGTGCATGAGCGATCCGCCTGGGGTACGGTTTGAGCTTGATCCAGAAATTGAAAGGACATTTAGGAACAGAAGGAGGGAGCAGCGCAGAAACCAGATGGAGAACGTGTCGCAACTACCGCAGGTTCCTGAAGGTCCAGCAGCAGCAAACCCCCAGCAGAATCCGTTGCTGCAGCAAAACCCACTGTTTGAGCAAAATGAGCAGCGAAATAATCAGGCTGAGAATCCTATCTTGATAGCGAACGATAGGACCAGAGCCATTCGAGCGTATGCTGTCCCGATGTTTAATGAGTTGAATCCAGGGATTGCACGTCCCCAAATCCAAGCGGCGAATTTAGAAATGAAACCGGTAATGTTTCAGATGTTGCAAACCGTGGGGCAATTCCATGGTTTGTCATCTGAAGACCCTCATTTACATCTTAAGTCTTTTCTAGGAGTTAGTGATTCTTTTGTAATTCAAGGAGTGCCTAGAGATGCTCTTAGATTAACTTTGTTCCCGTATTCTCTTAGAGATGGAGCAAAGTCATGGTTAAACTCTTTTGCTCCAAGATCAATTAGGACATGGGATGAGTTAGCTGAAATTTTTTTGAGTAAATATTTCCCACCTAATAGAAATGCTAAATTAAGGAGTGAAATAGTAGGGTTTAGGCAACTTGAGGATGAGACTTTTAGTGAGGCTTGGGAGAGGTTTAAGGAGCTTTTACGAAAGTGTCCCCACCATGGGTTACCTCATTGTATTCAAATGGAAACATTTTACAATGGTTTAAATGGAGTAACCCAAGGTATGGTCGATGCTTCGGCTGGAGGGGCCCTCTTGGCAAAAACTTTTGATGAAGCCTATGAAATTTTAGAAAGAATATCTATTAATAGTTGTCAGTGGTCGGATGTTAGAGGCACAAATAAAAAGGTTAAGAGTGTATTAGAGGTTGATGGTGTGTCCACCATTAGGGTCGATCTTGCTATGATTGCTAATGCTCTTAAGAATGTGACAGTGATTAGTCATCAGCAGCCACCAGCTATGGAGCCTGCAGCAGTGGTGAACAAAGTCACGGACGAAGCATGTGTCTATTGCGGTGAAGACCACAACTACGAGTTTTGCCCCAGCAATCCAGCTTCTGTGTTTTTTGTAGGTAATCAGAGGAACAACCCTTATTCTAACTTCTATAATCCAGGTTGGCGCAACCACCCCAACTTCTCATGGGGAGGTCAAGGAAATAACGTACAAGCACAACAAACGGTGAACCAGCTGGGATTTGCTAAAGCGCAGGTAATGCCCCAACAAAATAAGCCGGCTTTGCCCCAGCAAAATTCGGGAAATTCTCTAGAGGCGATGATGAAAGAATTCATGGCTCGTACAGATGCCGCAATTCAAAGTAATCAAGCTTCGATGAGAGCTCTGGAAATGCAAGTGGGTCAGCTAGCTAACGAGCTCAAGGCAAGGCCTCAAGGGAAACTTCCATCAGATACTGAACACCCTAAAAGGGAAGGTAAGGAGCAGGTAAAGGCAGTTACTCTTAGGAGTGGTAAGCCATTAGAAGAAAGAATTGAGCCTAGTAAAACCCAGGTTATAAATAATAATGGTGATAGAAATAATAGTGTTGTTATTGAGAAAGAATTGGAGTCTGGTCAGGGTGCTGCAGGCAGCAAAGAGAATGCTGGAGCATCTGGTTCTGTGCCAGATGTAGAACCACCATATGTGCCGCCCCCACCTTATGTACCACCTCTACCTTTTCCACAAAGACAAAAGCCTAAGAATCAGGACGGTCAATTTAAAAAGTTTTTAGAGATTCTTAAGCAGTTGCATATAAATATCCCTTTAGTAGAAGCTATAGAGCAAATGCCTAATTATGCTAAATTTCTTAAGGATATTTTGACTAAAAACAAAAGGTTAGGTGAGTTTGAAACTGTATCTCTTACTGAGGAGTGTAGTGCTATTCTTAAGAATGGGCTACCCCCCAAGGCTAAGGATCCAGGGTCATTTACTATACCTGTGTCTATAGGTGGAAAGGAATTAGGTAGAGCGCTCTGTGATTTAGGTGCAAGCATTAACCTTATGCCTCTTTCGGTCTATCGGAAGTTAGGTATTGGTGAAGCTAGACCTACCACAGTTACACTCCAACTAGCTGATAGGTCTATCACATATCCAGAGGGTAAAATTGAGGATGTCTTAGTAAAAGTTGATAAATTCATATTTCCTGTTGATTTTATTATTTTAGACTATGAGGCTGATAAAGATGTCCCGATTATTCTAGGTCGTCCATTTTTGGCTACTGGTAGGGCATTAATAGATGTTCAAAAAGGAGAATTAACAATGAGAGTCTGTAATGAGGAAGTGAAATTTAATGTCTTTAAAGCCATGAAATATCCAGACGAGATGGAGGATTGCTCCTTCATCAGGATTCTGGAGAGCACAGTTATTGAGACAACAATACAGGATTCGGCTGATAAGCATTCGGAAAAGCATGGAGAGGTTAGTGTAGAAGATTTTGAATTTTGTTCTTTAGATAGAAAAAATGAAAAAGAATTGTTAAGGTGTGAGGATGTTTTTGAGTCTTTAGATTTAGATCAAAGAAAGGCTCCCCCAATTAGACCATCCCTGATTGAGGCACCTACTTTAGATTTGAAGCCTTTACCGGATCATCTAAAGTATGTGTATCTTGGGGAAAGTGAGACGTTGCCCATTATTGTTGCATCAGATTTAATGCCAGAGCATGAGGAGGCCTTAATAAAATTGCTGCAGCAATACCGCAAAGCTATAGGTTGGACATTGGCTGATATTCAGGGGATTAACCCATCTTTTTGTATGCATAAAATCACTCTAGAGGAGGGATCCTTTAGGAGTATTGAGCAACAAAGAAGGCTTAACCCTGCAATGAAAGAGGTTGTTAAAAAAGAGGTAATTAAGTGGTTGGATGCTGGGATCATTTATCCAATTGCCGATAGCAATTGGGTAAGCCCTGTCCAATGTGTTCCTAAGAAAGGAGGTATCACTGTGGTGAGCAATAAAGATAATGAGTTAATCCCCACAAGGACAGTAACTGGCTGGAGGGTTTGTATGGATTACAGAAGGCTTAATAAAGCCACTCGAAAGGATCATTTCCCTCTACCATTTATCGACCAAATGTTGGATCGATTGGCTGGTCAGGCCTATTACTGCTTCTTGGATGG